>CM042138.1:60255179-60326677 GCA_023376005.1 Doryteuthis pealeii
CGATGGGAGAAATGCATAACTCTGGGTGGTTTCTATGTAGAAAAAGACTAATAACTGTGCCAAGTTTCGTTGCTCTACTGCTATGGGAAGTTTGGTCAGGGGCATTACTTATTGAACTGAATTTAGTTTTTAAGATAAGTACTTATGTCTTAGAACACAGTACATTGATATGTAAATATGTACATTGGATATAAATAAAATTTTAGCAGACAAACTATTGAACAAAATAAGTTTGAACCCGTCTGCTGGAAGAATGAGACACAGGATCGCAAGCTTGGGACATTCAACAAGGGTCAAACTCGCTATTCATTAATAACAGGCCTACGAGACTAGCTTGCACGATGGGACGCCTTTTTTAACTGACCCATTCGTTACGGGTAGGATGTGATACAAAGTCCCAAGTATGGAGTTTCCAACGAGAGTAACACTTAGCAAAAATGGGTCTGCGAGACTATATAACCATCACACTGCGAAAACAATCAAACCAAACGTGGATTATATATATATATATATATATATATATATATATAGAGAGAGAGAGAGAGAGAGACTTAGAGTTGAGCAAAGGCTTCTTAAGAAACGGCTTAAAGAAATGCCAGATGACCGAGTGTTGGTGAAGAAACAATTATCCGAAATGAAGGCGAGAGTCCTTGTCTTTTCACGAGCGGAAAACGCAAGGAAGCGAGAAAAAAAGAAAGAAAGAGAAAAAAAAGCTAGGCATGATTTTGAGAAAAAAGCCATTTCAATTCACCAAAAAATTATTCGAGAGGGAAAAAATGGGGTCCTCAATGTACGGAAAGAGGATTTGGAACCGCACCTTCGGAAAAAAATACACCAACCCACTCACTTACATTCCTCTAGGCCATCTTAATGAACGAAGCCGTCCACATTCCCCGGAAGAAAAATTTGATAATTCACCTCTGAAGCTAGGTGAAATAAGAGATTTTTTAAAAAAGCAAGAGCTTTCTGGCTTTGGTTTGTTTTGTTTTGTTTTACGGCATATCAACCTCAGTGGGTCATTTAATGCCGATAAAATTTGGAAATCTTAATGGATACACAATTTTTTATAGATACATTTTATTATTTAACCCATAGATGGGACCCTAACAGGTACTACCACTCCGGGTCAGAGTGGATCAGGGAGCAATGGTGATGAAGGGGTGTTCCACATTACACAAACCTCTAAAATTGGAACCTCGCCATCAGATAGAGTATATCATCATTCTCAGGACATGTAGACCCTCAGCCACAACCTTCTAGCACCGATATGATAAAAAGGGTTGACATAAGGGCAATAGGGCTGGGGCAATCATATAGGTGCTAGGGCTTGACCAGCCGATTGATCCGAGAGGACCTCTCCGACCGCCCGTCTAGCCTAAGTAAGGGTCTAAGTTGAGTGTTGCAGGTCATCAACTCCGTCTTTAAGCATCACGGGTCGCCACCCATGGCCAACAGGTGGCCCCATATGGGGGAGTCTTACCCCTCTGCAGAGGTGCAGTCGGTGCATTCTAACGCCCCACTGACAAGGCGGAGCTCACTGGGGATTACCGGTATTTTGCATAAGCTCTATAAAAGATGCCCTAACATATTAACACTCCTCTTACGGAAAGCAGATATAAAGAAATTTATCAGGGAGGATGTTGTGGGACCGATTAAAAACGGCCAAAAATAATAAATCGGACGAACTTTACGTCATTTGGTTTAACTTGGAAAATGCGTAGAGTTCAGTAAGACACCAACTACTTCTCAAGTTCTTTGGAATTCCAGAAGACACTAAAAATCTCATTTTAGCGTATTTTAAATGTACATATATGAGATTTTCTAATAATAAATATTCAACTCACTGGCAAAAGTTGAATGTTGCTATTATGATAGGATGTGTTATCTCTCCATTACTTTTCATGCTAGTAATGGAGATGATACTGTGTAATGCCGGAAACAACACCAATACGAAAACCGTCACATCTATAAAAGCTTTCATTTTAACCCTCATCGCTGAATCTGGATCCCATTTGAAACAACTAATGAATCGCCTACAAAAGCTCTTCAAATGGGCTACGATGAAGATAAAGCCTTCTTACCATAGTAAAAGGAATCTGCAAAGAAATTAGGTTCTTTGTCGATGGGAATGAAATCTCTACAATCCGCGAAAAAAGTGTTAAGAACCTCGGTCGCTGCTACTCCCTACCAACTATTGATAGAAATAGTTGGCTAGACCTAAAAAATAGTTAAATAATGGCTTGCACTCTATTGATAAATGTAACCTCCTAAATAAATCGTGACCCTCTAGTAAAGAACGCCCAGCCTTTCGTAATAACTGGTCGAAAATGAAAGTTACAATAAGCTGTAGAAAACGCTGTAGAAAACGTAGAATCATTCCCCAAGGTGAAAGAAATAATTGGTTCTGTGGCAAATGGAAGATCAGGACTAGACCTTCACCGACAGGGTTGGTGGTCTAAAGAATCCACGTCAAATGAAAGGAGGATGATTTCGGAAGAAATTCATCAACTTGAGAAAGTCAAGCGTATTGCTACAGCTGGAGGACAAAGTAAACAAGGCGCATTCCTTATAAAGGCAGTCTATGACATCTTACCAACACCAGTCGACCTACACGGCTGCAGGTTAGCTATATCCGACTTATGCAGTGCATGTGGAAAAACTGCTAGCCTGAAACATATTCTCTAAGAAGCTACTCGTGGATGCACAATGAAGTCCTCAAGATTTCTGTGGAGGCATCGAAGAGATGTTGTGAGACAGAAAATAAAGCTGTTAATAATATCAACAACAAAGCAATACGTTTTGTTTTCCAACTGAAATAACGTTAATGGACCAGCGTCCTGATATTGTCATCTGGTCTGTTAATCTAAAAAAAAAGTTTTCATCATTGAGCTCCTTTTGAGGAAAATCTTGACTGTGCACATCAGCGTAAGTTGGAAAAATATGAACATCTACGAGAACAATGTCAGAAATGGATGGATAACAGATGTATTTCCTATCGAAGTCGGATGCAGAGGATTTATTGCCGAATTCAAAGTTCGCATTTTTGACTAAACTTGGACTTTCTCCACCAGACAAGAGGAAATATATCAAAAAGATCCACTCTCAATGTGAACTGTTTAAAATAAACGAAATTTCAAAGGACATATTTAAATGTTTAATCTTCGTACAAGGGCTAACGGCTCCCAAAGACAAGGACATTCGTTCCAGAATATCAACAATCATGGAACAGGACCAAGAAATCACTTTCCAAAAAGTAACTGAGGAGTGTCAAAGTTTAATTAACGTCAAACGCAATAACTCGAGTATCGAAGAAAAATATCTTGCATGTACAAAGGATAAATAACCATGAGTTCCCAAAAGTAAAGAAAAAACTTATCAATGCAAATGGTAAAAATCACACAAGAAGTGACTGTTATTTTAAAAATGCATGATGTTCTGAATGCAGGTTGATAGGCTTCTATTTGTCGAAGAAAAGAACAAAAGCCCAACAATAGGGTACATATTGTTTTATCCAAAAAAGAAATGGAAGTCAACGGACCACCAAATCCAAAAACTAGTGCAAAAATATCACCTGCAGAACTAATGTTTACACGAAATATAAGATCCATATTCGACATGTTAATACCAAGGCTGAAAAAGAAAATTCCTAAAAAGTGAATTTTAATACAAAAATATATAAACCTGGGGATAAAATATTTTTTTAGAAACTACCGAACTGGAAAACGTTACTGGGAGGACGGCATTGTTACCAAGAGAATTAGAACAGAGATCTACATAATCAAGGGAAAGTGATTTGATCACAAGAGACATGTAAATCAAATCAGGCCACGATATATTGAAAGTATCGAACAAAATGATGTGGAGCTTCCTATAGAAGTGTTATACGATGCATTCAAGATAATACCTCCCATTAAACAAAAAGTACTTGTGGATGTGCCGCCTGCACCATTAACTTCTTATTCTCCACAAATTCCACAAGCATCACCATCATTAACCATCAGGAGGAGAAAAGGTTTGAGAGAAAAAAAGCTGTAAAACGGCTACGCCTCAATCCAAAAAAGAAGAAATATTAAAAGTTAAATTCCAACGGAAGAATTTAGCTCAGGGGGGGGTGGATGGGTGATATAAGGGAATGACCCATCTTCCCTGTACTTCAGCAGTCGTGGTGTACTAGCAACTATTTAAGTACACACAGATCACTCTGTGTGGGACTTATGTGAAGGACTCTCCTCATAAAACGACCATTCGGTATAACTGGTCATTTACGATATAACATAATTAAGGACAGAATTTAAGTTTTTGTCATATGTACAAAAAGATTTTAGAAAAATAAAATTGTTTCAAACAGTCACAAATTTAGGGTTACATCTTTTAAAAGACTATTTTAAATGTATACAACAAAAGACATTTCTTAAAATAAACAAATATTGTAACATACGAATTCTCAGTGATTATTTAAAAATTTGAATAGAATTTACTAAATTAATTCGTCTTACCCACCTCTTACCCCCCCTCTCTCTCTCTCTCTCTCTCTCTCTCTCTCTCTCTCTCTCTAAGTGAGAGATTATCTATCTCTTTCTCCTACCCTGGTTTTCCAAAAATAATTTTAGGCCAGTCATGGACCGATTACTTTTGCTAGAGTATATATATATATATATATATATATATATATATATATATATATATATATATATATATATATTTAAAAGGAGTCCAGTAGAAATATCGTATGAATAGCGAAAATCGAATATATATATAATATATTGATATTTTGAAGGCCAATACAATGCGTATAAAAAATAAAAACAAAAAGATGTTATTTTTGTCTTATCGATTTCGAAGTATGAGCTTCATCATCAGTGTTTATTTTCAGAAATGGACGTGCTTATGATTTTATTTGTGTGGTTACAATTTCTCTTCTTATTTCCTTTTCTTCTCCTTTTTTCTTCTCCTCCTTTATGAATGAAATGGGTGAATAACTATAATTTCTTATTTCTCTCTTTTTTTTAAGTTTGTGGAGAACAAATGTTCCTAATATCGTCTGTCATCCGGTCAAATGTTCCAAGTGTGTTGCCATGTCAAAATTCAAAATAACAAAAATAAATAAATAAATAAAAACCATCAATAGAAAAATTTATATACTTAGCTTTTGTTTCGCTTTCTCTTTTCTTTTCTTTTTCCTTTCTCCCTCTTTTTCTTTTTTTTGTGCTATTTCTTTTTTTTCCTTTGTTCTCTAATCTAATTTTTTTTTTAGTAAATAAGTAAATAAAAGATTATCTTAAATTATTTATTAGTATTGATAGAACAACATTTTTTTTAAGAAAATATCTTTTATGAGTACTTTTCTCTCTTTTTCTTTTAAACTTTAAATAGATTAAATATTATATTAATTATATATTAAAATATCATATAATAATTACATATTAGGATTGATGCAAAATTCAAAACAATAAAACAAACCATGTATTATGAGTATTTTCCTTTTAAATTTCAAATAGATTAAATATTATAAATCAAATATCTAAATTACAAAAGGCATAGTGTTTTGTTTCAATTATATATCTTATTTAACTATTTTTTTCCTTCTTTTGCTGTTATTATTTATTCTTAATTTTTCCTTAAATATTTATTAATAGTTCTAGACTGACCGTAATCCTAAGAGGGCATTATGGTTTAAAGAAATGACGTCATGGTTTAAAGAAATAATGTCATGTAAAGGAGTTAATAAGTATGTCAATATTGTTAAATTAATCGTAATTAATTTTTAAAAAATCTTTTTCTTATTTTTAATAATTCCTTTATTTTTTTTATATGTATATTTAATATCAATTTTTAAATTTTTTTTATATTGTGAGGGCATGAAATGTTGAGAATCAATTGTATGTTTTAATAGATATCTATTATAGATGTATTACATGATTCAAATCTGGCATTTCAAGTGTCCACCTCCCGAGGGAACGAATCAAAAATATGCAAACAGTTGATAGTTGGTAGGTTTAACATTTGTGATAGGGAAAATTACATATATATGTGAAAATATGTATACTAAATAAACTAAAAGCTAAATATGGAACGTGTAATTTAGTTAACTATGTATTCTGTGTTTAATTCTAATCTATTGTTTATATTAGGACCTAATTTAGCTATTAATAAACTTTCTCTAATTCTGAGATTATCAATGTTGCGTATTATAGCCTCTATTTTAACTGAAAAATTGTTGTCCTTATTTTTGCATTTGATTATGTGTTTATGGAATGAGGATGCACGTGTGTGTATGTGTTCTTTGATTCTAATGTGGAGGGGTCTAATTGTACTACCTATATAGAAATTAAGGCATTTGGAGCAAGTTAAACGGTAAATTGTATAAGTCTTGTGGCATAAGTTAGGATCTTTTATTGGGCAGTTGGTTAGTGTGCATGGTGTAATAACCTTTTTATGTTTTATTGTTAGATGTTGGCGTAGTGAGGGCCCAGAGTGGGCTAGTTGGATATCTAGTCCCTCTCTATGAATAGCCTTGCGTATTTTTTTAGTGATTGTTTCGCTGAAATGTGGTAGTTTCGGGAAACAGGTGTAAGAGTGTGTGTGTAGTGTCCGTGTTTTTCTGTTATTTAAATGGCGTATATATGAAGTTGGGTAGCCATTCTTTTTGAGGGTGTTCATAAAGTGTGCAGTGTGTGTGATTTTGTCTGTTTCTTCACTATATCTATTGTGTATTCTATTAATTTCATTTATGATGTAACTTGTCTTGGAACTGAGTGGAAGTGCTGATTTGAAGTGTACAAAGAGATCCTTAGTGGTGTTTTTTTTTATAGAAGCAAGTGTAAATTTTGCCTGTATGTGATATTCTTATTCTAAAATCTAGAAGTGCTAGGGAACCAGTGTTATCTGGATGTTCTATTTGGAATTGGATGTGGTAAGCTATACTATGGAATTTCTCGGTTATGTCATTGGCTTCTTCTTTTGATGGTGTTAATATAAGTATATCGTCAATATACCTGGTGAAGAAAATGCATGATGGGCAGATGGTTAGTGCTCGTCGTTCTAGTGTATCCATGTATGAAAAGGCCAGTATGCTTGTAATACTGGATCCCATGGGTAATCCTAATATTTGTTTGTATATATGTCCGTTATATGTGAAGTAGGTGTTGTCTACTATAATGGATAGTAGCTGGTGTATATCCGCTGCAGTTAAATTGTGACAGTATAGGTCTTGAGATATATATATAACCCTCGCGTTTGTTTACAAAACGTTTGAGGACTCTAGTGAATTTCATTTCCGCTTAGAAATGTAGCGATTATTTATTCTCCTATATTTGACAGCTGCCTCTGGCCGTACAGGTTAAAGGTTTGGCGAACGAAAGTTTATTCGGGTCTCGAACCCGGCCAGAGGTAGCTGTTACGGTATAGCCACACTGATGAAAGGTGAAACCTTGAAACACGTGTCTGTGGATTACTTATTTATATATTATATATATATATATATATATATATATATATATATATATCTGTGTGTGTGTGTGTGTGTGTGTGTGTGTGTATGTGTAGTTGAGAATAGAGGAAAATATGGATAAAACAGCATAAATTCAATTGATATTTCGCCTCATATTAAATGAAGCTTTGTCAGAGGATTTTATTGAAATAAAAGCTCTGACGAAGCTTCATTCAATATAAGGTGAAATATCAACTGAATTTATGCTCTTTTGTGTTGTTTTATCCACATTTTTCTCTATTCTCAATTACATTATGTCTGATTTATTCAAATTCTCTACTCATCATATATATATATATATATATATATATATATATATATATATATATATATATATATATATATATATATATATATATATATACATTCGTGTTTGATATTCATACGACATTTATACTTTTAAATAATCTAGATTTGTCTCAAGATATCCACAGGCTTTATACCGAACATATCATTGCTAAAACTGTAACGATGGAAATTAGTTATATGGCTTCAAGAAATGAATTCACCCGTCTTTCAGTCTCCGATGTTAAGTCAAGGCGAACTTAAGGATTTGTTTTTTGGTTGTGTATTTGTTATTATTTTACGCTTTATTTATTAACTCCCGTTTTAGTTGTTATTTGTTATTATTTTACGCTTCATGTATTTTTAACGCCAGTTTTAGTTGTTATTATTTTTCCTGGAGTCTGTGTAACAGCAATGGGCTTTAATTCTTTTTCTGATTTCCATTTCATTCAGTTTCTTTTCCAAGCCTTTGGGGAATGTTCCAAGCCTTTGGGGAATGTTCCAAGCACACCAACTATGATTGGTATGACTGTCACCGTTCCACAGTTTTTTTCTGCTCTGTCAAGATTCAAGTATTTGTCTATTTTTTCGCTTTCCTTCATTTTCACTCTATGGTCTACTAGATAACAAGCTCCTTTTTTCTTCTTAATTAATACTAGGTTTTTCTTCTTACCAGGATTGAGTGATCCGTCTGTATCTCAAAGTCCAGGAGAATTTTGGGGTCTCATTTTCTAGGACGGATTCTCGTTTGTGGATATACCAAAGATTAGTATGGTCAAATGTTAACCTCTTGCATAATTCCTTTCCTACTCATCTTCCTCCATCTTCTCCTGGTATATAGTCTGTCTATGCCATCTCGTGGTTAGAACGCCTTACGTATCACCATCAATTTCATTGTTCTATGGTCTATCTGTTTGAGTTCCTTCCTTGTCCATTTTAGTAAAAGTCCAGAGTATTTTTCAATGGGGGTTTATTTCGAAATCTAATCCAATGAAATTTCATTAGATTACGACAGCACATTTTGGTTTTAATAACTTTTCTTGTTCTAAGGTCTTACTTTTTCTTTCATCTCCATTTTATTGATTGTATTGTTACACCCGCGCACTCATTGGTGTTACATAATTATTAGATACCTAATGATTATGGCAATAGTGTAAAAATCATAATGGCGATTAGTGCAGCTGATGGCCTTGAGGGTGAGTGACGGCGCTTGACCTCACTCTCACCCTCCGGGGATGAATCGTGAGAACCGGAAGGATAGAAGACCCTCTTCCGGTTTAAGGATACTAAGTAACTCAGTCAGTTAGAAGTTAGAAGCTGAGCTAGCAAGATGTAAGGATCTGCGCAGACGTCTGGTTTGGGGATTTATAAATAAAGTAACATCAAGGTAAATCGAAGTCTTGTGTTTATTACCTAAAAACTAACAATGACCCAGGGCTTCTGATAAGGAGTGACCCCTAACAGAAACCAGACCCGAAGTCCTCAATAGAAGACCAGACTTTAGAAGAGACCAGACCAATATGATAGACGATCAGAATAGCAAAGCCGGACAGAAGAATAGATGACCAAGATATAGAAGAAGTAAAGAACTAAAGAAAGGTATATAACATTATATCGATTTGGTACGGTGAAAGACTCAGTACGTAACAGTTGGGATCGACCAGCACGCGAAACACAACAAGCAATAGTAAAAGAAAGTAGAAATATACGAGTAGGTCCCAGTTATAAAATAGTTGGTATTAAATAAAAGGGAAATGGGATTTCAGACTCTCTCTCTCTCTCTCTCTCTCTCTCTCTCTCTCTCTCTCTCTCTCTCTCTCTCTCTCTCTCTCTCTCTCTCTCTCTCTCTCTCTGCTCGCAATAGGTGAGTGAGAACCGGACAAATAAAACAGCACAATAACGACAACAACTGAATTGATGATAACACTGGACGCCTTGATTAACAATATAAAAATGTATTTACATTAGAAAAACTAAAGGAGGTGGGGTAGATACAGATGTAAGGTCGGCCGGACAAATATGCAACATACAATTACAATCATCAGAAAAAGGAAAAAGAGAAAATAGACATATCATGCGATATATATAATAACACCACGACAGGGTTCATATAATACAAAGTACGACCAAAAAAAAAGTTCATGCAAATACAGAAATATGGCAACAATATTTTACTTCACTTTAACTCACGATTCGTTGCATTGGGTTTCAAAGAAATTGAATGTTCTCTTCTTTTCACAAACGAGTAAGAAAAAAAAACCTGCTAAAGTTTTCTCTCTCAAAATCATAAAGTCATCAGATCAATTTAGAAGGAAAGTTTCCGATCAGAACAATCATAGTTCAGTTTCTTTTCTTTTCTTTTTCCCTTTTTTTTATCCTCTTAATATTTGGTAATTCTTTTCAAATAATCTTCTTCATAATAATATCCTGCCAAAATGATCAGTCAAATCCTAGAGCAGAAGAAATGTACTTCTGTTCACATGCGGAGTTCAGTGAATTGTACATTTTCTCTCGGATTCGCGCGGGTTTTTTCATGGTTGCTATGACGATGGGGTCATTGGGTCGCCCGCACTATTCGTAAGGCCATCTCAAGAAGAAGTAAAGGGGTGGGGTCCGGCAACCCGCCCGTCTCTTAGCCTTATGCACGATAGTATTAAGAATGTCCTCATCACGAAGACGAAAGAATGCAAGGGTTAAATAAACTTTTAAGTTTCTGGTTTGCCTACCGCCCACGCACCCATGAATTTACTGGCAAACTGAGTCAACTGTCGATTTCAGCGATATGCATACTAGTGGACATTGTTACGTTGTAATACTCACGGTACTAAAACGATACAAGCACCGTAGTCTCTTTTCTTTCTTGGTACTAAAACTCCGATAAAAAATCATAACACGAGAAACATGTCGTCACAACTCCCAGCCTTTATTAACGTGCTCGTCTAGTGGCTTCTACCAGGGAGGAAGGGAGGCAGAGAGAACGAGAGAGATAGAACACTACTAGATTCCTGGGGTCTCTAATGAGGTCTGTCCCCCACGACGGACGCCGGCCAAAAGAGGACGAAGCCTTTCTTCCTTCCCCCACGTCACCACGTGACTTCCGGTCAACACCCGACTTCCGGTCAACACCCGACTTCCGCTTGCCCCTCAATTCTTCGTTCGGGGTCACGCTACGGTCAAAACCATCGCTCTCCTCTTTTGGGTCATCACTATTTTTTAAGCCTTTGTTATTTATATTCCTCCTCCTTCCATTAGCAGTTCTAGCTCACAAGGGTCATATTGCTACAATTCCTCCCTTACCATCATTCTAAAATTTTTACCCGTAAAAATTTTCAAAAGTATCTCTTTTTTTTCAAGAATATGCGTAATTATTCATTAGATTTTTTTTTTTCCTTCTATCCGATATAGACCTTCCTCTCTCCGATAGAGCCACACGAGCATTCAATTTTACAATAATACAAAAAACACATACATATATAAAGTAAAAAGAACATTTACAAAATCATTAAAGCAGGTGATATTCTCCTCCTTGTTCCACAATTGTGCTCTGACCTTACTTACTTATTTGTTCATTTTTTTTTTTTTTTTTTTTTTTTTCATTTTTTTTTAGGAAATACTCTCTCCAATTTGAATTTAAAAAAAAAAGTTACTCATTTATTTTTTCATTCTTATCAATTGCAGACCTATACTGATTTATAGCTTTTTTTTCAAGCAACGGCGTTATCGTCGCCTTCTTCAGCTGGTCAATAATTATTTTCTCTATTATTCCTTTTCTTTTTGTATCTATTCATTTTAATCCCTTTCAGTTTTTCATTTATTTATCTTTTTTTTTTTTTTTTTTGTCATTATTCCATCTCATATTCCGTGTAATTCGTATTTTCATTTACTCATTTTTCTCATCCTTTTTCTTTTCTTTTTTTTTTTTTTTTTCATTCATCTATCTCTAATTTATTTCCGAGCGCCAAACTAGGTTTTTCTGGAAGGTATCTGCTGTGTGAACAAACACTTGAACCACAGGCCTTTAAAGCTATCTTCATAGTCGCTGTTTGGTGGAGTATCATGTTTCCTTGTGGGCAGTACTGGTTGACCCCGGGTGAGCTCGCTGCTACTACCATAATCATTTGTACTCCCAGCGTTTTCAATACTTTCTTTCATTGCAACTCTAAGCATAGCTATCTTCCTTTCCATTAGGGGAACATATTCTCTCATTTCTCTGTAGTCACTATCTGACGGTGTGGTATTTACCTTAGCCCTTACTGTTTTAGGGGAATCTTTTGTGATGCTATTCACTGTTGGAGTTATTTTGTGGCTTTCCATTTTAGCCATTACTCCAAAATTATTTTTATTATTATTAACGTCCACCTGTCTGTTCAATTTCTCTTTCTTTTTCTTTTTCTATTGGGACATAGTTGTTCATTGTTCCTATCACCTTCACCCGTGTGATTTGTACCCTCGGTATCCACATCACTATATGAAGTATTAGTGTCCTTATCGGAGTTTTCTCTCTTAATAGCTGTATATTTATCCTTATTTTCTGAGATATGTTCCGAGGACGTAGAATGGACTTGTGTGCCCTGCTTAGTTTTGCCATTCATATTAGACAAAGCGTGGTGCTGATTTTTGAGGGCTATCCCATGCTTGTCTCTATTTTTAATTTGTTCGGATGTGCTTTTAGGGGTAGGTGCCATCCACTTTTTATTAATTTTTACGGGACAATTTCTAATGAGGTGATACTTGCTATTACACCCCCAACAACGTCTAGTCTGGTCTCTATCACCTATCTGAGGATGCACATTGCAATTCCTCACTGTAGGTACGTTTCTACTCTGCTTGTTAAATTTTTTTCTATTGTTACTTGTTCTTAATCTATCCTCTAAAAGAGTTCTTTGATAGGCCCTATCCAACCCCTTTTCAACACTTTTTAAAGCACTCGTTACAGAATTTAATGCATCAACCAAGCCTGCGGTGAGATTCTGCAAAAACTCTTTAATAGTCTGAGACTCCATTTCGCATAAACAATTTCAGTCACAGAATAATAGAAGACTTATACTAATATTAATGATATCAATAACTAGTGAAGAGAAAAAAAAATACACAACTGTAGAACAAGAGAAAAAAAAATTATCACCTACCTTGTCACTTCTACGTATATTTTTCCTTTTTTTAAAAAAAGTTCTTTTTTTTCTTTTGTAATGTTCATTAATTCCGTCTTTTCTTTTTTTTTTTTTTAAATTCACACGTGGACGTATATTTTTTTCTCCACGTGGGTTTCTCCTCTTCTTTTATAAGTCCTTTTCTTCTTCTTTAATTGTTAGTTGCTGTTGTTTTTTTTTTTTTTTCTCGTCCTTTTTTTTCTTCTTTAAATCTTTTTGTTTTCTTCGCACGTGGGTCCTTCTTTTTTTAAAATTCTTTTTTTTTCTTCACACGTGGGTCCGTTTTTTTTTTTTTAAGTTCTCAATTGTCTGTTGACTCGTTGTTGTCGTTCATCTCCTTTAATAAGATTTTAAAAGGTTGCTCCCTTTCTTTTTTCAAGGTGGGTCTTTTTTTTTTTTTTTTTTTTTCTTTTTAAGCCCTTTTTTCTCTTCAAATGCTCGCTGTTGTTGCTCTTTCTTTTTTCTTTTACTTCTGTTTTTTTTTCCTTTCTCTCTCGTTTCTCAACAGGTCACTCCCTTTTTTTTTTTTCGTCACACGTGGGTCCTTTTTCTTTGTTTGTTTGACTCGCTCTTTCTTTCGTTTACGTTAGTTTCTGTTACAATTACGGCCGATGTCTTTTCTTTTTTCGTATCCCCTCGTTGTCGTGGTAAACTGGTTCCTTATGAGTCCGTGCCTGAACTCCGAGGTCAACGGGCACCAAAACGATATATGTTACGTTGTAATACTCACGGTACTAAAACGATACAAGCACCGTAGTCTCTTTTCTTTCTTGGTACTAAAACTCCGATAAAAAATCATAACACGAGAAACATGTCGTCACAACTCCCAGCCTTTATTAACGTGCTCGTCTAGTGGCTTCTACCAGGGAGGAAGGGAGGCAGAGAGAACGAGAGAGATAGAACACTACTAGATTCCTGGGGTCTCTAATGAGGTCTGTCCCCCACGACGGACGCCGGCCAAAAGAGGACGAAGCCTTTCTTCCTTCCCCCACGTCACCACGTGACTTCCGGTCAACACCCGACTTCCGGTCAACACCCGACTTCCGCTTGCCCCTCAATTCTTCGTTCGGGGTCACGCTACGGTCAAAACCATCGCTCTCCTCTTTTGGGTCATCACTATTTTTTAAGCCTTTGTTATTTATATTCCTCCTCCTTCCATTAGCAGTTCTAGCTCACAAGGGTCATATTGCTACAGACATACGAATATAATGTCACAGTATCTACTACTAATATCACCAAATATTTGTAGTTATATCTTTCTTTCAGTCTTCTAAAGCTTTCCTGATAAGGCAGTTCTATTTTTCAATCCCAAATTGCATTCCTAAATCCTCTTCTCAGAAGATAGTGTATAGGCATAGATAAATAGATTGAAATAGACTGATACAAGTAGTTATTTACCAAACCTGTTCGCCACAAGTAGAAACGGATACAAGTTCGCAAGTATGGGGCATCCAGTGAGGATAGAACTCGCTTTTCAATTGTAATGGATCTCCGAAACTAACTTGCTAACCATTACACCACGATGGGGCGCTCCATCATAGAATTATATAGATATATACAGACTGTTAACAATGTCTCTTTTCTGAGAAAGATTGATATCATGTCTAGGTTGACATGTCTACAACCATGAAACTGTTAAAAAGCTTTTTTTTTCAGTGGACAATGTATATCGGCCTGTAACTATCACAAAAATTTGGATTGCGACATATTCATATTTTTCTTCCCTAATTACTTTTTTACGACTATAAATGATGTCGTCTCAATCGCTGTTAAATATAAATGCTGCGTAATCTTGCAAGTTAATCATCCCAAATGGGTCAAAATGTTTTGACTTTTGTAAATATAAGCAAAAATGTTATATGTACTGTGTGTCTTATTGCAACGCAGAGAATGGAAGTAGTCACTTAAGTGAAAAACAAGTTCGTTGGCGGGTAAAATTGTTAGCGTATTTTATTCAGTGTCAAACAACCGATGTTCGAACCTTGGTACAAATTCAAAATGCTGATTTCCTAGGCATTCAGAACAATCCCAATTGAACGATTGTCGAAACACAATCCTCATCTCATTTTGCACCCCCACTTGGTGCCATACGAAGTCTCGCTTATTTAATGCTAGAAAACTCGTGAAACCGTTGAGTTCCCATGTTAAGCGCAGTTAATCTTAATTAGCATTTCATAGTTTCCTCCGTTATATCGATGATTTAGATGATTAAAAAGTCATGTTCCGGGGAAATTTCAGACCTTACACAATTATTATTCAGGTGCAAATTGTACAGGAAATTGCTTTATTCTTTAAGAGCATTTTAATTGCATTGCGCTAATAAATATCTCACAATAATGTGCTGTGTTTACAGAGTTAGCCACACACACACACACACACACACACACACACACACACACACACACACACACACACACACACACACACACACACACACATATATATATATATATATATTATATATATATATATATATATATATATATATATATATAAATGAGAACTTTAGTCTTTGATATATTTGTAAAATTCTCATTTGTATATATAGATATTTATCTAAGAAATAGAAAATTCCCTTGCTAGAATTAGTAATTTTTTGTATTACACGTTTCAATAAAAACAATTTATCAGATTCTTCAAAATTGTTTTTAAAATTATAACGGAAATTATTGGCGTAAATCGTCATGGAAATAGACGCAGAGAGCCGGTTGCTTGAGTGCTTTTGAATTTATATTTGAAAAATTATTATCTTTGAAAAATGCTATACCTCTTCTTCAATAATAAACTAAAGTTATATCTTATCTAAAAATGATTAGTTTATCTTTAATGCAAAATTAATTTTTTCACATATGCTAACAACAACATGAAATAACTAATTTTTTTTTATTAAAATAAAAATGTATAAAAATGTGACTTGTTTTTATCGGTTGATTTTGTTTACTAACAACCGGTGAAAAGTAAATAAAAAACTAGTTATTTATTGGTTACTTGGTCCCAACATCTTTTTATTTAAATAAACATAAAATATTTTATAAATTTTCATTTGAATAAACATATCTGCATTTCTCTTCTAATTAAATGAAAACTATTTTAATATAAAAATGTGTCTTTCATTTAAAGTTAAAAACTTTAAATGAAAGACACATTTTTTTTTAAATCCTATTGAATTAACAACAACATGAAATAACTAATTTTTTTATTAAAATCGAAAACTATTTTAGTATAAAAATGGGTTGGAAATATACATGAACAAACTTTTTAAAAAATCTTACAGTGAAATTCTAATGCAAAAAAAAATCGTCTGTTGTTTGTAAACAAACAACCGGGAGTTTACAGAGAAAAGCAAAAGGTGTTCCTTTCAAAACAGCTCTCACCTGGGGTGCTTATTGGTTACTTGGTCCAAAATTCTTTCAATTTACGGAAATAATGAAAATTATAAACGAAAACAATGTTTACATTTTTGCACCATTATATCAATTGAAATTTGTCGAAGCCTAAAAAAAAAAAAAAAAATTAAGATTAATTCAGAGTCAAATTTTCATGAGAATTTCGATTCTTATTCACCTGTTGATGAAATTATGTTTAAAATAGTTTTTTTCCTAAAATATATTAAGGAAAATATTTTTATGTCTCCCCGCCCCATTTCATGTTATGAAATCTGAAAAAATAAAGCGATAAAAAACATTTTTAGATTTTTTTCTATAAAGATATGAGTCTGAATAGTTATATCAGAAGATTTTTATTAATGTCTATACGTGATTTATTTTAGTTTTAAAAAAGCATGAATTTTAAATTCTGCTAAAAAAATATCATAATATTATTCTTTTTCAAACTTTTACTGATTTTTTTAATTGAATTGCCAAGAAAAAAATTTTCCAAAGAAATCTTCTGATATAATACTGGGTAATACTGATACTATCACATACCATGCAAGCACTTGTTTATCACCGGCGAAAATGCATAGCCAATGTGAAATAACTGTGTTTTTAAAAATCTCTATCCTCTAGTGATATTTTTTTCCTGTATGGGATGTAGTTTCAGTATAATGAGATATCTCTCTCTCTCTCTCTCTCTCTCTCTCTCTCTCTCTCTCTCTCTCTCTCTCTCTCTCTCTCTCTCTGTTCGTGTGTGTTTATCTCTCTCTCAATCTGTTTGAGTCTATATTAGGTACCAACATTTTTGACGTCATAGACGTATTTTACAAAATTAAATCAACCTCCCTGATTGAAAAAAAATTACCAAAAATCAGGGAATTATCCGATTTTAATGATATTTTCAGTGTTGATTTATAAATAAAGACATGTTGGTTGGTTGGTTGGTTGGGGTTTTACAGCATGTCAAACCTTGGTTTAATTCATGCCCAAATTATGTTTGTTTTATTCATTGGGTATTCAAAAGATTTTAACACAGTTTTTTCAACACGAGTTTTTAGATTCATTTTATGAACGGATAGATTGAACTCAAACAGGTATTACAACTCCGGGTTAAAGTGGACCTGGGACTAATGGCAATGAAGGGGTACAACACACTTACCAGAGTTCCAGAATTGTAACCTCACCACTAGATGCAGTTTAACACCAGGAAACTAACACCCTCAAACATCGCCTTGTAGCGTTGGCGTTGGCATCCTTCCGTCAACCAAAGACGATAGCGTAGTGTCCACTTTTTATTTTTTATCTGCAACTGCGTGAGTGGCTGAACAGACCAATTTTTGAATGGCAATCTCTGGTGCAGTGATTGCAAACAAAAGGTGATGCTTGCTGGAGATGCTGGAGATACTGTTGTCTCTCCCCTTTATGACTCTTTTCTGTGGTGGCTTCTTTCCTCTCTTTTTCACTCCTTTTCGTTCCATGTTTTACGCGGAGGCGCCAGGTTGTACGGTCTTCTACATAAACCTCCCATGTGTTGATGCCAATGTGGCATGTCTTCATGTCCCTCTTGCAGACAAATTTAAAGCGTAGGCGTGGTCTCCCTACCGGTCGGGTACCCTCTACTAACTCACTATACAGTAGGTCTTTGGGGATGTGGCCTTTGTCCATCCTCCTGACTTGGCCAAGCCAACGCAGGCGTCTCTTGCGGATGTTGGCGGGCATACTGTTTATGTTTGCTCGTTCCAGCACGTCTATGTTGGGTACTTTGTCCTGCCAGCGAATGCGTAGAATGCGGCGTAGGCATCTGAGGTGGAAATTGTCCAGTTTCCTCACGTGGCGTGAGTATGTGATCCAGGCTTTGCTACTGTATAGGAGAGTACTGAGAACACACGCTCTGTAGACGCGCAGTTTGGTTCTCTTAGTAAGGCTGGCATTATCCCATACACTCTGGCTTAGTTTGGTCATGACTGCCGCCGCTTTCAAGATTCTGCTGTTGTCTTCACCGTCAGTGGAGATTCTGAATTGGCAATGGTGGACCCAAGGTACTTGAAATTCTCCACTGCTTCCAGGCTGTGCCCGTTGATGACAATGTTTGGAGGGGTGTCTACACCTTGTGCCATGACTTTTGTCTTATTTCGACTTATGGTAAGCCCTAACTCCTTGCAAGCCTTTGTGAGTCGACTGATAAGCTGTTGCAGGCCGTGTTCGGTGTGTGACGTTAAGGCTGCATGATCGGCGAATAGCATTTCCCGAATGAGGACCTTCCTAACTTTGGTCTTAGCTCTAAGGCGAGCGATGTTGAGCAACTTGCCGTCAGCTCTGGTGTGTATGTAGACTCCCTCGCTGCAGTCCTTGAAGGCGTACTGGTGGAGCAATGACAAAAATATCCCGAATAGCGTAGATGCAAGGACACAGCCCTGCTTCATCCCCTGCTGACTGGAAATGCCTCGGATGTTGAACCATTAAAACAAACTGTGCCGTGCATGTTAGTGTGGAAGAAGCTAATGATTTCTACAAGTCTGGGCGGGCAGCCTATCTTCTGTACCAGTTTAAAAAGACTGCTTCGATTGACTAGGTCAAATGCCTTCGTTAGGTCTATGAATGCGGTATATAGTGGCATCTGCTACTCCTGGCATTTTTCCTGCAGCTGGCGTAGTGAGAAGATCATGTCTCCAGTTGACCGGTTTGCTCGGAAACCACACTGTGACTCCGGATTGATGCGAGATGCAATGGTCTGCAGACACGCTAGTGTAACACGAGCAAAAACTTTTCCAACTATGCTGAGGAGTGAAATGCCCCGGTAATAGTTGCAGTCAATCCGATCTCCTTTATTCTTGTATAGGTTGACGATGGTAGCGTCCCGCATGTCCTGGAGCATGTGTCCTTGTTCTCAGCAGCTGTAGAGTAGTTCGTGTAATGGTTGGAGCAGCGCTGCCTTCCCGATTTTCAAGACCTCTGCTGGTATGCCGTCGCTCCCGGTTGCTTTCCTATCAGCAAGGCGGTCGATGGCTCTTCCACCGTTGTTAATGTGTCCAGTTCTTCCATTTCAGGCAGATCAGAGATGACACTTAGGGCGTTTTCTGTCACTTCGTTTTGGGTTGCGTATTGAAGTCTTTGTTATGGGTGGGCCTGTAGCTCTTTTAATGCCCTCGTACATGCCCCTTGCATCTCCTGTGTGGGTAGCTGTCTCTATGCCGTGGCAAAGGTTTAGCCAGAGGGTGTTGGCGCAATGTCGGGCAGCTTTCTTCGCTTTGTTTCTGGTGCTACTCCAGGCGTCAAGTGTGTTTTCGCTAGGCGCTACCTTGTGCCAGGAGGACTGTCCTCTTAGCTTCCACCACAGGCTTCATTTTTTCCCAGTCCTCATTTTGTTGTTCCATTTTCCCATAGGCGGTGATAGCAGAGTTGTAGATGGCATCTCTGAGGTGAGACCAATGGAGGCTTTATCTTTAGGCGGCGTCTTGTTTGTGAGAACTTCTTGGAGACTGCCTAGGAAGTGTTGATTCTTCTCCGTGTTGCCTACAAAGCACGTGTTGATGCGTGGTCGATCCCCCTTCTTACGCGGTGTATCTTTCTGGGTGTCATTCGCACTCTGCTGGCAACTAGGGAGTGGTCCGAGTCGCAGTTTGCACAATGTACGTGCAACTGAGCAGTGCGTCTGCGAGGTTTGCGCGCCTGGTGCCGACAAGGTCTAGCTGGTGCCAGCGCGAGTATTTCCGTGTCACCTAATGGATGTCCTTGTACTTAAAGTAGGTGTTGGTTACACATAGGCCTTGGTAGCAGCATAACTCTAGCAATCTCTTGCCGTTGGATATATATATATATATATATATATATATATGTGTGTGTGTGTGTGTGTGTGTGTGTGTGTGTGTGTGTGTGTGTTTTTGTGTGTGTGTGTGATGGCAGCAATCGCGTGTTCGAGTATAGCCCTTGCTTGATAAAAAAAAAAAGTTCAAAAAAGTACAATGGTGAGTTTCAAGAAGTTCAACGGTGAGCTGCGCGAATGTGGCTTTTTAGTCCAGCTAAAGTCTTGCACAACTTCCCACATTCACAAGTTATTCCAGGGAGCACTGGGTATGTTATTGGCTCATTTCGCCGATGCACAGTTTGTTGACTCGTCAGGCCAGTTCTGTTCAGACACGGCCTTCCGCACATAGTAGACCAATTTGAAGCCCTTGCTCGTCTACTGCTTTATGAACGTTACCCTTGCGAACATCTTGTTTACTCTCCAAGGATTTCTCATCGATGCTACACTTTTGCAAAGTCGACTTCAAGCAATCCTTCTACATCTTCTTGGGCTTCTTTAGCTTCTAAGCCCCAATGAACTACAAGCAGTTTCAAGAGCGGCCATGAGGCGCTGCATATCAGCCAGTGTATGAGCCACAAGATCGCAATCATCTGCATAGACCAAGTCACGAACCGTGTTGGTGAATACCTTGGTGTGTGCACTGATGTTGAAAACCTTCCCAGTAGTTCTATAGCGAATATACACACCATCAGAACAATCCTTGAATGCTATTCTAAACACCGTGGCGAAGTACAAAGCAAAGAGTGTGGGTGCTTCAAAATCCCTTTGATTAACACCATTTTCCACTGAATCCGCCCGTTTCCCTCCAATGTTGACTACATCTTTCATGTCATCATGGAAGAGCTTTAGAATAGATATGAACTTGTCAGGACAACCAAGCTTTTTAAGAACCTCTCAAAGATCTTTCCTATTTACGGTATCAAATGCCTTTGTTAAATCAATGAACACCTGATACAATCCCATGCACTGTTCTACACATTTCTCTTGTGATTGCCTGGCTGTGAAGATCATATCTACCGTCCCACAACCATTTTAAAAACCACTATTCAGAAGCTCGACAAAATGCTCCCTCCATCTATAAAGAATATTTGAAGGATCTTGAAGAAGTTCTTGACCATACTTTGAGCGCAGTCGGATGGCTTGAGGGTCCATACACCGCACGCAAATAGGTTGTACAAAACCTTGGTATTGTTGGTTTCATAGTCAAGTTGCATTTCATCGGCCTTCTCACTCCACCATACGTCCTGCATGTTTCGAAGCTTCTTCTGCACCTCCCTATTGATTGTCTGTCATTAATCGATCTTGCTCACCTTATGTTAGACCACCTTTGAGATAAGCATGTAGGGACTTACCCTTTGAATCTAGTAGTGCTTGAATTTCAATATCATTTTCATCGAACCAATCCTGATGCTTACGCTTGCAATACCCCAATACTTTCTCACATATCCCATAAACAGACGTCTTAAAAGCATCCCACGTGTTTTCACAGTCCAACTCATTCATCTCCTTGACCACTTCCTTCATAACATCATTATTTAGACGACCAATATTAAGTCGCTTGGGAACAGTCATACTTGGTCCCCTTATCTTGGGCTTCACAACAAACTGAAACTTAGTACGAACCAACCGATGGCCAGTCCAGAATTCACGATCACATCAGATGTCCTTCATATCACGTTTTCTGAGTAACACATAATATATCATGTACCATTGTTTGGAATCAGGATGCATCCAAGTTGTTTTAAATTTGTCCTTGTGGTGAAAGTAGGGGGAGCTGTAGTTCCTCAATATGAGACACCACTGAGGACAAAAACATCAAGAAATCAACTTATACTTTTTTTTTATCAAAGTTGTAGAATAAACATACAAGTCAAGGAAATTATAGATAATGTTAACAATGTATATAAAAATAAATTTCTTTTTGTAATATTAAATCACAAAATCTCCTGCAAACCCATATAAATTATGTTAAATGATCTAAAAGTATTTTACTGTTTTGGATAAAACAAAACACAAGTTCAAGTTTTAAGCAGTGTACGTCTAGTTTGAATTCAGAGTTTTTCTTCTCTAACCCAGTCTATCCTACTATTTTCCCATAGTTAGGGGAGAATGAATGAATTCATGCTTTTTACAAGGCATTAGCATGAAGAGAAAAGCAAACAGCTTCGTACAGGATTTGAACTTGAATTTTCGTAAGTGTAACGACACACCCCGGTCTTAAAAGTAGATAGTAAGTAAAATGTAAGACAGGCAGAAAGGTCTAGTTTTTATAAATCCTACTTGATAATACAGCATAAATTTCGTATTCATTCATTTTTGTTGAATTTTAATTTATGTGGGTAAAAACAAAAAATGTTGGCCTTACCTAATATGTATGTCATTGATGATTGTGATTGTTTATTAGCTAAAAATTGAAGTACGGCTTTTTGTTCTTACTAGTCCTTCTCTGACTACATGGATTTTAATCTTCTAAAGAGGTTCAAAATAAAGAAAGAAGAAAACTTTCAAGCATTTATTTGTTCATTTCCTGTTCATTTCGTCTCGCAACGAAGGTATTGAACAACGGCGTTAAATCGACGTAATATTTGCAATACGTAGCTAATGTTGAAGTGCCTCATGTCCTAACTGTAGACATTTTTTCAATTGATCAGTATTTTCTTTTGAAGGAGATACGTCGTGGGTGACAGTTTTATGGCGCAAAGTCTACCGAATTGCAGAAATAGGTTGATTGATTGTCTGTCAATTAGACGTTCCTAATAAAGTAGAAAACCCCTTACTTTCATAACTCTCTCTCTCTCTCTCTCTCTCTCTCTCTCTCTCTCTCTCTCTCTCTCTCTCTCTCTCTCTCTCTCTCTCTCTCTCTCTCTCTCTCAATTTAACTCTTTAACAACAGATACACATACCCGCACACATTCATATTTTACTTTCTTCTTTTCTCTCCCAAATTTATTTCTTTTGCTCTTTTCTTTTCTTTCTTTCCTCTGTGGTTCTTTCCTTATCTCCCCCCCTCTCTCTCTCTCTCTCTCTTTCTCTCTCTCTCTTTCTCTCTCTATTTCTCTCTAACTAGCTACCTCTATCTCTAACAAGCATGCATGTTGTCTCCCTATTTCTCACATACGTATGCTCTCTCTCTCTCTCTCTCTCTCTCTCTCTCTCTCTCTCTCTCTCTCTCTCTCTCTCTCTCTCTAATATTTCAACTTTCTCTATCATTCTTTTACTCTATGTTTCTTTCTTCAATTCTATGTGTGTGTGTGTGTGTGTGTGTGTGTGTGTGTGTGTGTGCGTGCGCACCTTTCTTTATCTACTATTTTCTCTTTTAGGCTGCTTACCGTCCATGTTAGAGATCACCTAGTTGAAGACAACACAACTCTTGTCACAAAAGACTACAGCTCCAGTCATCTATAATATTTTGTGTCGATTGTAAAAGAAGAAAAAAAAATGCCCCGGAGGAAGAATGCCTCTCGATAGGTAAGTGCAAAAATAGCTCATGTCGCATTGGTATTCCTCTTCAAAGACGCATTATACACTGAGAAAGGAACTGAACCCTTACCCTGGGTATGTGCTGCCGGGTTCACACAATCACCTTTTAGGTTCCTATCTATGTGTCAAATAGTTGTTTAATTTGAGTGAATCATCTTCCCCTTGTCTATCCTTTCCTTTCATTTTATTTTCACTTTTTTCTTGTTGTTTAAGTCTTTTTCTAATCTTTTAGCGGAGGCTTGTTGATCTGTTTATATCTCAAAATTCCAGTGAATTTTATGCGACTTTGATTCTAGGACGGATTCTGGTTTTTATATATATCATTTGGATGTATGGTCAAATTTCAGTGTCTTTCACAAATCCCAGTGGATCAACTTTCCCATCCAGTCGTGTTTAAACTTCAGTTTCTCTTTGAGGTTTACCTTTCATCGCCCAGGTCTTCTCAAGTGACATCTCTCCACTTTGTGATTTGAAGTATCTATGTCGTTGTGTAACACCACCGGGCGGGCTGCGAGGCTCTTGCACACTGCTCTGCAACTCTCTTGCGTTCACTGCATTTTTGCTGCACTACTTATTTCTGGCCGTTCATCTCGTCTCGTCTAGCAATGATTCCGTGTCGTCCGCCAGTTCTCTAGGGCCTGTACACGTTGCAAACACATACTCAAATGCCTCACAGGGGCCCTCCGCCAAAGGGGTGTACAAAAAAATAAGTATTACAAAGAGAAAGAGAGAATAAACAACGAAACAAAATCAGTCAGGTGAACATTAGAATGATCAGAGAGGCATATAGTACGTATTCATCCACATCAGTTACTCCATCAGCTTCTAATTCATCTGCTCCTATGTCTGTCAAGAGGGGGGGTCACCCCCCCCGTTCCTTTTGGAGACCTCTGCTAAAGTTGGTTTCTAGTGGACAACTAACTTCTTAACTTCTTCAGCGTCCAAGGCTCATCTGCTCTCTTCGGCTCCAACTGACTAAACATTTTAAAAATTCCCAGAATCCCCAATTCTCATCTCATTCTCATTGCCCGGGATTCTTCACGAGATTTCCAAAATCCTTTGTGTTGAATATGGGTCACCTTTTATGATCAGTCTAAACTATAGTTGACCCTCAAAGTGGTCAAAATCCAGTCTTCAACTTTTATATCTATCCTCATCCTTTTATTAATTTTATGACTTTGTTGACTATTGCCACCCACAAACAATATGCCTACTTACACATACACACATATACATACCCACACATACATGTATGTATACATACGCACATATGTATCTATCTATCTATCTATCTATACATATATATATTCACACATCATCTACCCGAATACACACATATATACTTATCTTATATATATATATAACTTGCTCCTACGTATCTATATATCTATTGTACTGTTGGACTTATTATATTTTTTAAACTTACTTATGTATCCAATAACTAAGTGTGCATTTATATGCACACACACATTCTTGCACCCACCGTTGTATTATAGTTGTTTTTCTTCCTAGATTTTGTTTTCTTGTTATTGTTGTTTTATATTTGTCCTTATATTTCAATTGCTGCTACTGACTCCGCTAATTAGCTCTTCTTTGCTATTTTTAGTATATTCCTCGATTCCTCGAATCGTCGATTCTACGCAATTCCCGATGATGGTGAGTTCTCTTCCTCCGTAAACCAGCGATAAAGTGAAACTAACTATATTTCTGTAAGTATTTACTGTTAGAATTATTCCGAATAAATTTTACTTTCAAAATCATAGTTCTGCTAAAAGAAAAGTGAAAAACTGTATTTTCTAAAATTTGCAAATATCTAAAATGCTTTCAAAAATACAAAATAATAGCACCGACCAAAATCATCGAGATTTAAAAAAATAAAAATAAGAAAGGGCTTGGCATAGCTACAATAAAATACCCATGAAAAATGTTGAGATATACGTACAAATAAGTGTGGGACTCAAATGACAGATCTGGATATTATGATCAGCAGGTCTCTCTCATTAACCCAGTCGGTATTGTGTTCTAAATTTAGGTACATTAATAGACCAAAGCAACAATGCATCTGAGAGACATCAATTAAAAGGCATAGAGAAGGCTACTAAAATGTAAGGCCGTGTTATTTTAAAAGCAACCCTACATAAAGAGGTTATAGCAAAAGGCTGGTTGAAATTTGGGCAGAATCCGCCAAACTGTAAAATATTGCCAACTAAGCAAGGATGATTTTAAAGAAAGCAAAAAGGTAAATAAAATATTACAACAGATAACATCACCAAACTTAACGACCTAATTTATGCTGAAGCAAAATTATTCAATGATACAAGTGGTGTCTCCCTAAGGAAAACGAAACGAAATACAAAAATAGGATGGATAATGAGGCTAAAAGGACAAATAAAAAAATACAACAAGCGAAATGAATATATACAAGTACACAATGGAATTAAAAGACAAAAAAAACACAACATTGACACTATATCTGAAAGAAATAAACCAAAAGATCTTAGCAAAAAAAAAAAAAATATTCAAAAGATTACGGGAGATAACCCAGCAATACAAGTAAAAGAAAATCTTCCAAAATAACTAAAGAAAATTCTACCCGCAAGTCGGTAGAGAAAGCATAAAGACAAATGGACAACTGAATCTAAAGGAAACAAACTCTTTTGGAGCAAGATATGGGGAACATAAAGATACTAACATAAAGGAGAAATGAATAAATAACATGAAAAAAGAACAGTCCGAGGGAGAGATTCGCCTGAATTCACTGAGAGTAATAGCCAAGAAAGTACCAAATTGGAAAAGACCGGCACAAATTCTCGTCCGTTCACAATATAGTATCTCGGCAGCGTAACTGAATGGATGATAAAGGAGAAAACTACCCTAATCCAGAAAGACCGCCTAAAAAGGAACCATCCCCAGCAACTGCAGACCTATCTATGATGTGCAAAATTCTCACCACACGAATTAGAAAATAAATATATCACTTACTCTTATGCTTCGTACTATTTTCGCAAGAATAGAAAGAATGTCCCACGGGAATAAGAGGAAGACGTGAACCTCAGTATATATATCAGTAGATTCTCAAACAGGTTAAAACAACTCATGACATGGTTTAACAATAACAAAAAATCCTATGATATGATCCCGCAAATTTAGATAATAGATTGTCTGAAACAAGATATAGATACGAGTATTTATATCCAATTCTGCTAGCAAAACATCACCCTTATACATCCAATTAGTGATCGATTAATTTCACCAGCAATCCAATCATTTAGGAATTAGCACCACCAACATCAGAATGGCAGGTTTCTGGATCCCTCAGGCCTGACAGGCAGTGAAAACAGTACTAAGCAAAGGCATCATTTGCAAGAAATATAATAGTTTAGCCTTCAAATATCCCAAATTGATTAATCAGCCTAAACACCGTGTGAATCTGGTCAACTCCTATGAATACACAGGAATTGATTATACAGGACATCTTTGGGTACACCAAAATGGAAAAGCGGAGAAAATTTATCTTTTAATATTTACTTGTCTTGCTATAAGAAGCGTACATGTCGAAATTGTTCAACATATGGACACCAAACCTTTGTATAAGTCTTGATAAGGACTACCTACACACATCTACAGCGATAACGCAAATTCTTTCATCAACGCTTTGGGAAAAGACATAATAAAACATAATTTGGATTGTAATGAAGCACACGATTAAACAAAGAAAAATACCATTGTCTTCCCCAGGGATGGAAAGATCTCAGTGAAAACTGATTCTGGTGGATCCCCTGATATTGAACCTACTTCCCGGACTCAATTATTAGATACTCTCGCAGAAAGGGAGAAATTGTTAGATAACTTAAAAGAATTGTGGAATGACGAATATCTCTTGAGTCTAAGAGAAAGTTGTAAGGATATACTTAACATGGATTTTAACAATAAAATCCAAGTAGATGATGTAGTACCAATCAAAAATCATACGAAAGGTAGACCATTCTGGAAACTTGGCCGGGTGACTGAAATTTTTTTTCGGAAATGATGGAAATGTCCGCTCTGTGCGTATTGCTAGAGAATCACAACATCCAACATCTTTTTCCAATGGAAACCTCCTTGACTCATGATATTAAAAAGAGAACCCTTGTGGAAAGTATTCCACATTCACAAAACACTAGTTCTCCAGCTATCCAAAGAACTAGGAGAAAAAGCAAGAAGTTCAGCAAGGAATCTGTGTATTATTAAACAAAAAATTATAGTCCTAGTGCATCTGCTATAGACGAATTTATTAACCCCAACTAGTCCTAGATAGGACTCTAAACTGCAACCACTTTTAGAACAAATATTGACACCATCTGGGCCCTGGCTATGACGTCCTGGGTATGACGTTAAAGTACATGCTCCTGTAGGACAAATTATTAACGCCAAATAGTCAGAGGTAAGACTTTAAACTGCATCTGCTATTGGCCCAAATGATAAACACGACGGTAAATCTTTTTTCTCTTCATGCACATACAAATGACATTAAAAGCGTCTCATATTCATACAAAAAAGGGGGACATTTACACATGCATTCACTAGTGATCAGCCTTAATAATGCCGAAAGAACATATAATCCTATTACTGATACTTCACACCTAGTGAAGTTATCTTTAACAAACTATTTTTTCCCTTTTTTGTTGATCATTTAAATGACAAAAGGGTTGATTTCATGGACAGATGGATTATATTGTAAATTGAGGTAACGTAATCGCAGTATGCAGTGAAGAAAACATTGCATGTTTTTCTGTGTTATGAGAGTAAGAAAAATATGGGTTTCCCCTCCCCTAACACCGCACCCGGAAGAAAGTAGAGTCAGAGCCCTAAATATTTTCGACAGAACAGACTAAGCCGCTTAACTGGACAGCTGAAATAACAGATATAGCCCCTTAAATGCTCGGCTGAAATAACCACTTTACAAAACAGATGTAGCGCCTTAAATGCTTGGCTCAAAGAATATAACTGAACAGATATAGCTTCTTAAATGCTAGGCTGAAATAATATAGAGGCACTTCTACAGATAGACGACCACGAATGATCAGCACCGAAGAATCCTAAACTACAACGACGATGTGACGAAAACTTTGCCGCACCAGATAAGTTTTTAATGTAATTTAAAATTGTTACCTTACATGATTTACGACTGCTAAAAGAAATATGTTTAAGCAAACTGTTGATACACACGTTAGAAACGTCTTTTGAAATTATCTATTTGCCTTGTGTCTTTTTCCTTTCACGGTCTACATGGTGACCCCTTAATAAATTCCTAATGATTTCCCAGTAAAGAAATATAAATCCGAAAACAAGAAGGAAAACAAGCTATTATATTTCATTATTGGGAAATCATTAGGAATTTCCAAATACTTTCTTTTAACAATATTCAAATGACATTTGCAATAATCAATATTCACTGTAAATGAATAGGTATGCTCAACTTACGTACTTTTCATAAGTCTGTAAATTGTTAAAAAAAAAAAAAAAAAGGATTTTAAAACGTTAATATAAATTGAAAATTATCTTTTTACTGTTTTCTTTTACGTTTAATATAAAGAACACCTCTAAGTTTATATGTTAAAAAAAGAAAAAAACATATTTCTGTTACATATAACGTACGTTTTTGCATTTTAAATAAATTTATAATGAATTTTTAATCTTTGGGGACATAGTTGAAGCATTTTGGCGCGAAAAATTATAGATGTAATTTTCTATGGAGAGTTATGTAATTGTAATAGTCTGAAGCAAAAAGAAATTGCTATTATTAGCCTTTAGTCGATGCCTTAGCATTTAACTCTTAATATTATTGAAGAAAAAAAGCCGGGAATGCTAAAATTAGAATGTTAAAAAGTATTCACAATAAAGTTCTATCAGAAATATTATAGAATCTTTATTAATAAAAAGCGAGACTTTTTTTCTTCAATACATTTCTGATTAACATAATCAGAAATGTATCGAAGAAAAAAAATTGCCACCAAATAAAATTATTAATCACTTGAAAACAATAAAGTGTCCGTGGTTTACACTTTTATGAATCAGGAGCAGCGACTGAATAGAATATTATGTCCCCTACAACCTCCTATGATAAACGACGACAATTTTTATCCAAACATTATTTTCAATATTTTTTATAAAGACTATTAAACAGAATATTGTTATTTTTAGCTACATATTTTTAATACAATATTTTCTTTAGTTAAATAAATACTATTTTGCTTTGCAAATTTTTACATTTACATTTTATAAATTTTAAAAATCCCTAAAAATAATAGACAACGGAAATTTTAATATCTCAATCCTTAGAAAATAAGCTAACGATTAAAAAAAAGTAATAGATATTTACTTATTTACGAGACTTAAGTTTCAAAATGTAAGACGTACTACTACTACTGAAATAATCAGAATGTCGATTTTTTTACATATGCTCTGTAATTGAATTATCTTTCAATAAAATGTAAAATTCATTTTCTTGCAAAAAGAAATACGAATGAACTTTTATGGGGGATCAATGCGCGAAACAAAAACAAACGAAAAAATAATTAGCCTTTTCAATTTAGAGTAAATATTTATTTAAAATTCTTTTTTTTTCTATTACTTCATATGCCGAAAGTTTTATTGAAATCAGATTATTAGTTTATTTTAGTTGATTTTTAGAAGAATTTCCTGTGATCAGGGGGATCATAAATATATTTTGCATTTCATTTGGTCCATATTTGTTTGGGTTTGCTAACTTAGCCCAATATTCATAGACACCCGGTTTATCTGAAAACGTGAACCCCGAATTGACTTTTAAAAATTACTACGGACGGGAAAGGTTGTTTTTGTTGTTGTTGTTGTTTGGGGGGGGGGTGTAATTAAAAAATTTAATTTAACTCACTGAGCAAAAAAAAGGAAGGAAATTAATGTTGAATTTTAGCTTAATGTATTTTATTTTTTTAATTGCTGAATTTTATTTGAGGTAACACGTTTATTTTACCTTTGGAAAAACTTAAAAAGGTTCTAAGTGAGTTTATTTTTCTTTCCTACCCGCTTATTTTTTGTTCAATTTTTTAAAACTATATTCAGTGTTTTATTTATTGAAATAAAAGGAAGGATATTTTTTTTTTATTATTCAGTGTTTTATTTATTAATAAAAGGAAGGAAAATTTTTTTTTTTTCAGTGTTTATTTATTGAAATAAAAGGAAGGATATTTTTTTTATTATTCAGTGTTTTTATTTAATTGAAATAAAGGAAGGATATTTTTTTATTATTCAGTGTTTTATTTATTAAAATAAAAGGAGGAAGATTTTTTTTTTATTATTCAGTGTTTTTTTATTTTGAAATAAAAGGAAAATATTTTTTTTTATATTCAGTGTTTTATTTTATTGAAATAAAAGGAAGACTATTTTTTTATTATTCATGTTTTTATTTATTGAAATAAAAGGAAGGATATTTTATTTTTTATTCAGTGTTTTATTTATTTAAAAGGAAGGATATTTTTTTTATTCAGTGTTTTATTTATTGAAATAAAAGGAAGGATATTTTTTTTTTATTATTCAGTGTTTTATTATTTATTAAAAGGAAGATATTTTTTATTTTATTCAGTGTTTTATTTACTGAAATAAAGGAAGGATATTTTTTTATTATTAGTGTATTATATTCAGTGTTTTGTTTATTTGTAAAAGGAAGGATTTTTTTTTATTATTCAGTGTTTAATTTATTGAAATAAAAGGAAGGATTTTTTTTTTGTATTCAGTGTTTATTTATTAAATAAAAGGAAACACTGAATAATAAAAAATTATCCTTCCTTTTATCTCACCGTCCCGGCAATAGTTTTCAAATTGTTATTTTTACGCCAACCGGTGAGCGTTTTTTATATAAATAAAGTTGGCGGAGTGGCCTACGGTCGGTATCAGCTTTTCGCTAGGGTTTGACCAGGGAGATTGTTTTTGATGAGGTGGGGTACCACATTTTCAGGTTTCCACTTTACAACGCAGATCAGATTACCCATTCCTAGGCGGGTGCTCTACCGACTGAGCTATATATATATATATTATATATATATATTATATTATATATATATATATATATAGCTGTCTGTGTTGTTATATCCACACTTTCCTCTATTCTCAACCATATATATATATATATATATATATATATATATATATGCTTGAGAATAGAGGAAAGTGTGGATATAAAACAAGACAGCTAAATTCAATTGATATTTCGCCTCATTATTGGCTGAAGCTTTTTCAAAACTTTTGAAAAAACTTCAGCCAATAATCAGGCGAAATATCAATTTAATTTAGCTGTCTGTGTTGTTATATCTACACTTTCCTCTATTCTAAACCACATTTTGTCGAATTATTCAAATACTTCACTCCCCATATATATATATATATATATATATATATATATATATATATATATATATATATATATAAGCCAAAAAGATTGACTTCTGAAGTAGAAAGAATTTGCTTGGAATCCTTTCTAAAATCACCGATAATAATACGCAAAAATCGGTTAATAGCCAGCTAGAGATCAAGTTAGGATTCTTTACGAAGGATGAGCTCGACGATGTTTAAAATCAATCAAAATAGAAAAGCTACAGGCCTCGTCGAAATACTCCCTGGATTATGGAAGACAACAATTTTTGATGACATACTTCTTCGAATATGTATAGACGGGGTTCGAGCAAAAGAATCTCGAAAACACTTTTGTTTGTAGATTTTTCCGATTCATGTGACTCCATACACAGAGCAAAATGGAGCAAATACTTCTAGTTTATGGTTTCAAAAAAAACTGTTACTGCTATAGGAATGCTCTACGAAGACTCGAAATCAATAATTTGTTTTCCTGATTTCTTTGACATTGACGCTGGAGTTATATAAGAAGATAAATTAGCACCATTTCTATCTATACTATGCATAGACTATGTACTAGGAACGTCATTGAATCTAATGAAGGAAAAAGTTTCACAATAAAAAAAAGGTAAGGAGCAGACGATATCTCAGAGAAACTATTATAGATGCAGACTATGTATATGATTAGCGCTTCTCGCAATTACACATACACAAGCGAATCACTGCTGCATATTCCAGGAGGGGTAGTAGGAGGAATTCGCGTCAACGTGAAATCAGATAAAATGGAGAGCCATCTCCACATAGTATGGCAAACCTCTAACATTAGTAGACCAGCTCACACGCCTAGGTAATAATATCTCATCTGCAGAAAGCGATGTCTCATCAGTTCCCAATCAGTTCCAGATGATGACACAATCGTCGCTGCCATCAACATTGGATTGATTTTCAACGCTCACCGATTGCATCGGAAATTCCTGTGACAAGAGCGGACATAAACGAGAAACACAATGGAACCAAAAGTGTTATGGGGAAACTACTCCATTATAGATTCTCTATCCAATATACAAAAAACGCCTCCCCTTTCACTGCAATTAGTCTATAAAGAATTTACCAAACATCAAATTTAAAAGACAAAGCTATTAACTCAAATAGCAGTTTCAGCAAGGGGATATTAACATGCGTTTATAGAAAACAGATAACTAAAGCTATTTTTCCCTAAGCGAGAGATCTACAACTAAAACCAAAGAGAAGCTAAGGGAATCTCTTCGTAACATTTAACAAAATTCTCTCACTCTAGCTCAAATAATCAAGAACGGTAGGATATTTTAAAAGTAACCCTACTAAAAGATATTTTTAAGAACCAGGCATACTGACTACCGTCGACCAAACAATCTTAGATAAATGATAGGAAAATGAAATACTAAATATAAGTAATCAATTAAAACTTACAATTAAATCAAATGGTGCAACTATGTAATATTAAGAATAGCTTTACTGCAAGCCAACATATGTCAGGATTAACAATTGCAAAGCAAAAATGTAATTTATTTACTGGAGCCAAAAACAATATGCTATCAAAAGGGACATATGATGGGAAGTCAAAAGTGCCATTTTATTTTAAAGAGATAAACAATAGACACAGAATCAAATTATGGACGCAGTGATCTACGAAAATTCAGCCGTGTTTGTTGAACAGCATTTCCTTTCAAAACAGCCATGAATTTATTTATAGAGATACTAAATCCATATCATAGAAGAAATTTAAAAGATATCGCAATAAAGAAATCATTAATTGAGCGGAAGGTATATAATTGATAACTACTTTTAAAATATAATGCATTTGGACTTGGATATGAAAATAAATAGGTATAAAATCTGGGTGTCACTAAATACATATATAAATGCATCCATCATGTTACCCCCATTTAATTGAACGAACCATCTCAAACCTAATGGAAAAAATTACCAGTTCAGTGTCTTGACACCATAGAGACAAATTTATGTTAATTGAAGATAATTTAACAGATGATGATTTTCCTCAAATGTATTGTGTCACTTCGCCAGTATATTTTCGTTTCATTTTGTGATTTATCAATTATTTTTAAATATTTTTTTTTTAATTTCTAAAACTTTTACATGATATTTTTCTCCTGACGATGACCTAAGGAGGAAAACTAGTTAAACGAAAAAATAAATAAATAATAGATATGCCTATTTTTCTTATCACTTTTGTTCACATGAGAAGTAGTACCTTCGAAACCGTGTTTGATGGATGGAATGATATATTGCTTCCAAATCGCCATGGTGATCTGTGAGGGGAATTAATTGTGGATTTAAGCTACGTTTGGCATTAGCAATTACCGTATGTTTCAGATTTGAATTCTCTGGTGATAGTGGAAAAAACATACGCCGGGGTGGAAAATTGAAACAGTGGTCTGTGGAATGACTGATTTATATATATAGATAGAGAGTATTTATATATGAATAGTAGGTATATATATATTATATATATATATATATATAACTATAACTGAGTAAAGTCGTCATGACCTGACTAAAAGACATAGGAAACTATAAGAGTGAATGAAGGAAGAAAATAAGATAAATAGGTATATTGGACATTTAGTTATTTTTTGAATATCTCATAAAATAAATAAGGTGATGGGAGAGATAGATCTCGTGAAAAAGTATTTTCCTAATAATATTGATTCGTGAAACTCGGACATTTAATTGATTTTATAGTCATATTTTTAAAATCTATTGAACGTAAGTTGAATCTTTTGGGCTAAGTTAAATTTCAGCTTGATTTCTGTGCAAAAATGAAAACTGTTTTTTCCCTCCATCATAATTTACATTATTTCGGTAGTAGATATTTTTTAAAAATCATCAACTAGTTTGATTTTAATGTTCGTTTCTTTCGAACGGTAACATTTATTTTTAAAAGATAATATTAGATTTTTATCTAGTGATCACGTGTGTTAAATATAGCGGGGGAGGGGTAAATTTCCACGCAAGGGAAAATTGTTGTAACTAAAAAGTCGGTCGGGAGTGGCTAAAGTGGTATTCAGCCGTCAGGAGGGAGTCTATCCTTTTTCTAATGGCGCTAGACAAGGAGATGTTTTTTGGCGTCTGAAAGCGTGGATCGACTTACTCTCAGCTCTTACTATTACTGCACGATTACTGTGTACTCTCTCACGCTGAGTTGGCGAGAGCAGTATGAATAGGAAGCTTGTGGGTTTCTTAGACGAAGGCTCTCATACGACTGAAGCTCAACTGTTAAAACATAAAAGAGATAATGATTAGTCAATTTTTTTTAAAAATCGCGCCGAGATTGTCATAATGAATAACGGTCGAATTAGACTTGTTTAATATTCGAGACGAAAATAAAAATATGAAGTAATTATAAAGTTAGAAATAAATAGTTAATAATTGATAAAAGAAATCTCGAGATAAAGCTGAATTTGAAAACGAGATCGGAATTAGGTTGACCAGAAAAGAATCCAATTATTTATTATTTTCCCCAGTTAAACTAACTAAATCCCCCAACCTAACAAAACCTACCCTAGTTAAAATTAACAGTTTTATTAGCAAAGTTGTGGGTTTGGTTTTTTGTCTGGGTCCCCAATTTTCCGAGTTTTTTTAAGTTAGGCAATGTTTACTTATTTACAAAATAAGAAGTAGTTTAAAAATTTAACTATTTTTGTAAAAGGTTTTTTTCTAAATTTAGTTTTGTAATATATATGAAGGTATATATTATATATATATAATATATATATATATATCTTTTGTATATAGTATATTATATTATCAGTATTTATTTTTTCATATCTATGCTATATTCGAAAAATAATACTGTTTAAACAAGTTGAAGTTTTGTTATTGTTTATTATGTACTTTAGTGTTCGGAAATAAGTAGTTAATATTTACGTGAGTAGTTTTTGTAAACTTTTTTTCTAACTCTTGTAATATCGAAAATAAATTGATATCAAAACAAAGTTATTTTTTTATTTTAAAGAATTTTGCTATTGTTTATTAGTGTTGATTATTTGAATAGGTGTGTTTAATTTACTACCTATTTTTGTACAAGGGCTTTTTTCTTTCTAAAACTCTTGTATATCGAAAAAATTACAATACTCCGAAATTCAAACAAAGTTGAGTTAACTTATCGATTTTTATTTTAAAATTTTGTTATTGGTTTTATGTTGACTTATTTACGAAATAAGTAGTGTATAATAATTTACTAACCTATGTTTGTAAAAAGGGTTTTTTTTTCATAAAACTCTTTAATTAAATGACTGATTAAAAACAAAGTATATTTTTGTAGGATAGATTATTTCGTTTCATTTCTAACTAAATTAATTATTTAAAGACAGGAATAAAAGATTGCGATATGTAAGATATGATTTTTTCGTCAAACATACAGTTTTTGCTGTTCCGAACCAGACGCAAAATATTTTTTTTCTAAATCGCTATAAAATAATTCAATATGATAAAGTCTCATAAAATTCTATTATTTTCTCTTCTTTTTAACATATGGGATAGGTTTTAGAGATTGCCTATAAATAGGCGATAAATTCTGAGTGTTGAACGGTAAATGGAGAAATGGGCGAAATTTATTCATAAATTGAATTTTTTTGCTGGGTAGTGCATGTATTAACAAAAGTCAGAGCAGCGGACAATATTTTTAATCATAGCAGGAGTTTGGTATAGCGGGAAGGTTTCGGCCAATTGGGATGATTTATTCGCAATTTTCATGTTCAGAAAAATCCGTAACAAGTAAAACACCAAGATGGGTCGTTAACCAAAAAGCGAGTTGGGGGAAAATGAAAATAAAGATGAGTACTTGTTTGATAAGAAACATAGAATATTTATTGCAAATATTCTCTCTAAAAGGAGGCAAAAGGAAACAAACAATTTAACAAGATTCACTAAATTCTATAGCATGACTAAATAACTAATTTAGGGGTAGGTAAACTCAAATAAAAATATAAAATTAAATAAATAGAAAACAACAAACAAGTGTATAAAGACTAACTATGCTACAAGAATGGGCGTTAATCAACAATACTACTTTCAAATATATACAAATGGGTATTAAAAACAGGAGAAACATTTCTGTCGAAAGGGTTTGCACAAGTAAATACCCTTTATATAAAATGATTTCTCTCGCGCAGAAGAGAGACATAAAAGTTCTAACGAATCACAGTTATGTAAAAATGTCATCGTTCCTTTTCCAAGGACTGAGGCTTCCGGTGTAGATAAAGGCTAGCTTTACTTGACTTCGTGAAGTACATTTGAGGTCTCGAGAATAAGGGCTGGTCTTTGTGATATCACACTTTTTCACTTTGTCGTCCGCTTTTTTCGTCAAGGATGGCCATGCGATGACTGGCCTTTCCGATAAGGGAAATGAATAAAACAGACTCAGCTGTTCTGGGAATACTGTAGGGTGCACCAGCATTAGCCACTTTTATCAATCGGAGTTTTTTTTTTAAAACGCATGTCCGTCTGAAGATCTTATGATGTTCGTCTACAGTGGCCAAAGACGGGACAAGACTGCTAGCTGCGTCGCTCGCTTCGCTTCCCCAGTTCAAAGAGGCAGATTAAGGCTGACACGGATGATCCAAAGAAAATCCGACAAGGCGCAATTCCAGAAGCCCCGTCTTACGCTTCGCAGCAAAAAACGAACGAAACAGAGAACAGAAGTGGAAAAAAGGGATGCATAATACAGAAAGATTTATAAGAAAAAAAATTTTTCAATAGATTTTTTGGTTTTAATTAATTTTTTATAATTCTTAATAAGTAAAAATCAATAACCAAAATTTTGGCGTGTTTTTCTTGTTAGAAGGAATATTAATATGTATCAGAGATATCGAATCAGAGTGATCGTTTTTGTACTTGATACGGTGAACGTACATCAAAACTTAAGTCTTATTATAATATATAATTAAGACCACACACAACCTGAATATTCAAATGAACATCTGATGGAACTTTATCAGACAGCCAATAAAAAAAGTAATAGTTATAAATATCCAGCTAATGATTTATTTAGCAAACTACCACAAAAAAAAAAACACCGTTTAAAGGCTAATGTTAAAAATGAAATTCTTTCCTCGCACAAAACAGGAAGGTGAGTGAAATATCTCGTGGTATATATATAAAAATGCATGTAAGAATTCATTGTCATAATTATATCAAGCCTGAAGAAGATACAGAAGATCTGAAACACGTGTTGCATATGTAAAACAAAAGAATTAAAAAATTTTTTCTGAGAAAAAATACTATTTTTGCGGACTTTCTTTTTTATAAAATATTGGAATTTTCTTCACGTTGGACCAAGAAAACATTTTATATTTTGAGTAACTACAGATAGAATTACTATTAATATATACTATCATAAATTGATATATACAATAAATAATAGTATAGACTCTACAATGACGTGTTATCCATCGCTGATTTTTTAACTAATGGATTCGCACTGCACACGATGGAAGACGTTGTGAATGCAAGGGGGAATTGTTAAAAATAAATCTGATTTGGTAAATAAAAGTATTTTGGTTCTATGTGAAACTTTCAAAGTTAGAAATAATATATTTTTTCTCTTCTCTTGAATAAGATCTAAAATGTTCAATTTGTTTTCCAAAATTTTTAAAGGTGATGCAGTGAATTTAATGATTATGCTATTAGTTTATTGTGTTGTCTTTGATTAGTATTTTGTGCTAAAAGTTTCTATGCTTATTCGCTAACAAATGTTCAATCTAGCGAGCTGATGGGTTTAAAGTTCAATTCTGGCGTAATTTTAAATTATAAGTAATCCTTTTTTGTCTGGGTTTAAGTAGAACCTAACATCAATATGAATAAATGCAAGCAAATTTTTCAACGACGTCATACTGGTTTAAAAGAAGAAAAGTCATGGAACCAGAGGAAGGCCTAGTCGTGACATGCTTCGTATAAGCTTTCGAACTGGAACAATGGATGTTTTGAGATATGTTGTAAAAAGGTAATAAGGCAAGTTTGAGTTAATGTTTTTTTTTGTACTAATTATGGTTTGAACCACAATGCAAGTGTGTATATATAATAATAGCTGAAGTGATAGCCATAACGTAAGGCGTCGATGCAATTTTTTTTGATAATAGTGAATAAGTAGTGATCTAGTATTTGCTAATTTTTTCTTAGTACTGGCTACACTTACATTATTCCTACTTATAAATGTTGGTCAGCCACTGCAGTCTGAAAGCTGCTTAACATCGCAATTCGGTGAGATAGGTGCTTTTAGGTGACTGGTCGTAGTTTCAATACAGTATTCATTCATACGAAACACGAGAAAGAGCGATGTACGATTCCTTCAATGTCATCTTTGTGAGTTTTGTTATAATGATGAGGTGGAAATAATACTTGAGAAATAATAGTTGCCCTTCAGAAAGGAGTATAAAACTTTAACGTAAATGTGACAAAAGAGAGAAGCTCACTTGAAAAAGGGATTCTATCCTGTGGCTGATCAACGAAGGAAAGGAAACATTGATTTGTTATATTACTCACATATAGCTTATAGTATATTTTATTAATTTTGCGGGACAGTTCATCAATAAAAGCCTAGGCATTATTTTAATAGAGGTTGACATTTTTCGGCCACTGTATGTAGATTAGAAACTTGGAATTTTTACACTTTTATTTTTTGTTTTGGACGTTAGAACTTGTGATTCTTGATGTTTATATTCATTTTCCCATTGGGTGAGACGAAATAAATAGAAAAAGGAATAATAAATAGACATGACCCCCCCCCCAAAAAAAATGGACATTTTTGGTGGGAATCAAATTATTTAAAATACGAATTAAAAATTAGAAATGCTCCGACTTTTTTTTTATTGTTTTTTTTTTATTTTTTTTTTTTGGTAGGGAAGAAAAATCTTTATATTTCCATGCTAACATCAAAGTCAATTATAGCGTATTGTTAATTAGTGACTTCCTGTTTTTATTTAACATTACTTCATTAGTCTTGGTTAATTATAACATTGTATGGAGATATAAATTTCTTTGTCCTTATATGTGCATTGTTTGAGTGTATGCCGTGAACGGTATATTTCGTGAATTAATCAATGTTCTATATTCCTGTATAACTAATGCAAGATTAATTTTTTTTAGCATGAATTAGGAGGTGGGAAATAGTAAAAGGAAGATACTCACATTATTTTTGGCAATTCCAATGTTTCTAAGATGGATACTTCCTGCAAAATTTTTTTCTTCCAGCAAAATCTCTTAGGTATAAGAGCTTGAAATACTCAGCTTCCTCATATAAAATTAGCACTCTTGATGGGAAAGCCTTTAGCTCACTATCAGAATTTCAAGGCCAGCAGGGCCGTCTTCGAACATAAAATTTATCCGTGATGCTCTAGGGTAAAATGGGTGGATTAAACAAAGGACAAAGGTTAAAGCCCCAATTAGGGTAAGTGATTTTACTTATCAATGCAGAGAGAGTCAAATTTGTCATTCTATAAATGCTCAATGTCGAGTTTATGTTTAATTAAAGTTTGTAAATTCGTGTATTTTTTGTATGTGACACAATATAACATAATTGTGAAAATTTTATCAATTTCAAGTGTCATCAGATTTCGTTTGCTGAGTGGGGATTGAAGTGTGTATAGCGAATCGTGGCTATTTGAAAAAAGATGTTGCCTCTCGTCGCCTTATTGAGATGAGGTACAACAGGTCAAAGGGTGCTGTGAATAGTTTGAATTGTTACGAAGAGTACAGAGTAGGTAAATCAGTTGATGGAGTAGTGGCGCGAAGTGGGTAGAAGTGTGTCTCAAGGTGATGATAGTATTTTTTTGGAAAACAAAGTTTCCTTTCTCGTTACATGATATTTTTTTTTCTGTAGATTTGTTTATTTTTTTCTTTTGCTCAGATTCTTTGCTTTTTGTCGGCAAGGTTTTTGGGGTCACCATTTATATTTGAAAGTTCGTTGCTGGTAATTTGGTATTTTTCAAAAAGTTTTTTTGGAGTGTTAATCACTTATGGGAATCACTAGTTATATGGTTTAATGTTGGTTTGTGTTCACATACATCGGGAATCATCCAGTTTATATGTTTTAATGTAGTTTTTAGCTTTCGTGGTAATTCCTTTTATAATATGTTAGGGGCCTCCGATGGCAACAACTTCAATAGTAAGATAGTTTAGGTTCAATCAATTTGGATACAAATAACTCCGACAATTTAGGTTAATAGACAAAATCTTAATAACACAGACATGGTAAAAGTAGATAAAACGGTTATAAAGGTAAAGAGTTTACACAAAAAGATAGACGCATTCATGAAGGATACGAGTATAAATAAAAGAGTACAGAGATGAGACTAGCGATGAGTCATGGCTGTAAAGAATTCAGTAATGTAAGGGGGTGGAGCCCCACGAGACGGGTTTAGGATAGAATCTACTCTGTGGCTCGTAGTATGTGAAAACTATAAGAGGTCCCGGGGGGAAAGTTCTTTTTTTTTTGAAACCGGGCTTAAATACGTCGTTTGCCTAATCGGTTGCATCATCAAAATAAAAGGGCGAGACAAATCAAACCGGCCGAATACCAATAGAGAAGGCTACAATATCCCGCTAAATTTTTAGCGGGGCAAAAATGTATAGAAAGCATGAAAACAAACAAAAAATGATATATTCTTTAAGGAAGAACAGAGTTCGAATGTTCAACAGTTCAAAAGTTCAAACAAAAAAGAGAAATAAAATTTGCCATATCCATATTCGCAAACTATAAAATAAGAACATGAAAACCGAATGTATTTAAAATAACAACAAAGAGCATTTCATGTATAAGTCAGTGGGAAAAACTTATGTGGTTATGGTTACAATTAAAGAAATACTATATTCCAAATTCTAGGATTTGAAATAAGGATGCTTTTATTTAGGATAATTTTCTGCTGGAAACAAAATGGTGCCAAAAATGCCCAAAAAAAACGAGGGAATCGTTAAAAGAGTGTTTCAAAGAACAAATGTTAAAGATTTTACGAAGTTATTTAGGGTACACTTTTAGCATATAAAATTTTTTCTGTAAGGTGTCAATTTTCAAACAGTTTGGGGAAAAATGAGCAAATGTCTCTGTGTGGTGTGGATAAAAACTTGAAATTACGTCTCTTCCGTCCATTTTTCAATGCTGACTGGTTAATATGTCTTCTAGACGCAGGCGAGTTGAAAATTTCAAGGTGGTATTTTTGAGTCTGTGAGGCACACATAACCGTGATCTGAAATGGCATTTTAAGATGAACATGCTCATCTTTCTGAGGGGTAGCAAATATTTTTTGCTGAGTTGCCCTGCGGTGGAATCGGTCAAATGGTGTTGGCATAGTGCGTATCTAGAGTAATACGCTGAAAATTGAAGCTTGCAGTGTCTCTAAGGGTTGGGGGACGTGGTCCGATGTCTGGCTGATGGCTAACTATTTTTCTGGTAAAAAAATAATTCTTGTGTGGAATCTTTTTTTTTACAATTTTTTTTTTTTAGAAAAATTCAGCGCTGTAAATGTTTGTCATAACTGTCGGAGAAAAAAAAGAATAATTTCTTTGAGGGGGTCACCGTTTTTTTTTCTTTTTATAAAAAGTTGTGTTGAAAGTCCCAAGTATTTTACGAGCATTTTTTATGGTTGAACATGGGCAAGGGTAAGTGTTCATATCATTGCGATGTCAGGCCAGTTGTAAAGATGGTGTAAAGTTGAACATAATTTGGATACAAATAACTCGACAAGGTTATAGACAAACATTTAATCAAACAGCACATGGATAAAAGTAGATACAACGTTCATAATAAGGTAAACAGAGTTAAACAATATAAAGATCAGACACTTCATGAAATGATACAGAATAACATAAAGAGTAAGACATGAGACTAGGATAGTATGCTGTATGAAGATTCACGTAATGTGGGGGCGGAGCCCACGAGAGGGTTTTAGATAGAATCTCCCATGTGGCTCGTTGTTGCTGAAACTATCAAGAGCGCGAAAGCTTGAAACGGCGCTTAAATACTCGTGGCCCTAGCGGGATCATAAACTAAAAGGGGAGACAATCACTAACCAGCGAATAACAAACTAACGCTATCACAAAGCGATAACTCAAAATACAGTCTTTATTATTTTGAGCACATTTTACAACAAACTAATACAAAGTGAGAAAAAGTCTCAAGAAGGAAGAAAGAGTTATGAGAGTTAAGCCTTCAATGAAGATATGAAAGTCTTACATAAAAGGTTATATTACTTGTAAGGAGCACGTGGTAAAGGGAATATAGTGAAGACATGGGGGATGTTATTAGTCACGGTGAAAGAGAGAGATAGGTGGGTTCCAGCTGATTTATAGAGGTTTGTAAGGGTCTAGTGGAAAACCCGAGGAAGGGAAGATAACGCTTTTTCCTAATTCACCCATTCAACAAAGGGAGGACGATGCTTAGTGTCATGGTAATGAAGTGGAGGTTTGATTTTTTTTTGTATGTTTTTTTTTTTTGTATTTGTGTTATTTGCGGAAAATTAAAATGAATTCGGGATGCGTGTTTATTTAGAATTTTGGACATGCACTTTATATGAAAATTTAATAGGAAATTTGCAAAATAATATCTGTAGTTCTTAAGAATTAAAAAAATATTAAACAAACACACATCTTGAAGGATTTAGTTTTCCCAAAGAACAATTCCTTACTCAACTGCATGGACGTATCAGAACTGAATAATATTATATCTCTTTCTTCGATTAGTATATCTGAATGTTAATTTTACTTCAATAATTCCTTGGCATTCAATACAGCTTATTCATCAGTTTTCCAGTGGGTCGGCCCAAGACTGCCTTTTTCATTTGACGTTGCCGGGGGTATTTTTTTAATTCAACAGTTTCAAGTTTCTACTTTCAGATGCATTTTCAGCTCAGGACAAAAAAAAGGAAAAGAGTAACGCGGAGATAGTAGTAAGTATGGAGGGTGCAGCACTTGCACAACTATGTTTGCCAAAATACTGAGATAAAAAGATAATTTTTGTGCGACATCTAGATTATATTTTAATTAATAGGTGATTTTAGTTGTACTGACGTTTTCTTTAAAGTTAAAATACTAGGAGTGAGTAAAAGCTTTGCAATACTTTTAGTTCCTAATTTAAGGTGGTAATAAAGTAGTTGACCAAAGTAGTTCAAAGCCGTGGCATTAGATTGGAAGGGTTAGTATGTTGAAGGCGTTACATGTGTGCATTTTTCATGCCGTGTAATGATTTGAAAGCTGCAAGATGAACATTACGTAGGCTCTAACATTAATAACTTATTCTTTACTGCAGGTTCAAAATTGGGTCATGATAATGGGGTAAGAACTTATTAATAACATTTGTTGCGGATGCAAATATAAAGTGCAATGATAGCTTAGAGTAAAAATGTAACTAAAATCGAGGTATGGGATAATTCAATTATTAGTAAGTTTGTTGTTTGGGCTTTTGTCAGGATAATCATAGAGTTGTGCAGGGTACTTTGAGCTGCGATGTCTAGGGTGGATCGAATAACATGGTCATGTAGGAATAAAAGTGGTCGTAGTATAGAGAAATCGGCGAGTAGCAAATTGGAAATATCAATGAGTTCGGCTTCTTTTACCAGATTGATTTGTCACTTTAAAATCTCCAGTAAAAGATTCCTGATGCGTATTATTCCACGTTTCAAAATATTGCAAAACTTCTAAGTTTAAGATTTAATTCGATATTTAGTAAACTTTATTATGATTAAATATGCATAAGTGAATATAAGTGATTGTGCAGTATGAAGATTTACGCCTACATTATTAATTTTCAGGTTTTTTTAAGAAGTCAGAGGGCACTACATAGTATTTCAGTAGACTGGAAAATGCCTGTGTAATAATTTTCGGTTGCTTGAGAGTGGTTTATGTCAGACTCCAATGGATGAAGTTGCTGAACAAATACAAACTTTGAGCATTTAAAATGTCTTGAAATATTTAATAAATGAGAATCGAATACAATAGAAAATTGGTGAAGCGCTAAATTTCCGTGAATAAAGGAGTCACAAATGTAAATTACCATTCATAATTCATAGATAAGTTACATTTTAAATCGTAAATGTACACATATTTAATATGTTTATTTTCAAAAAGAACTATCACGGTTTATGTAAGCTAAACGTTTTGTCTTTTGAATAGATCAGATTACAATTACCAATTAAATCATCTTGATGATCCGCATTAATTCAAAAAACTTACTAAGAACTAATCTGACTCCTTAAGAACTAAGCTCTTTACGCTATAGCTGAATAGGATTCATAATCTTAATAAATATGCGGTGATTATAAACTAGTTACTTATATGGAAACAAAACTGAAGTCTTTGGTGACATATTTTTAAATTTCATTAACCACTGATTCTAGCGTATTTAACCAAATAGACTGTCGTTCTAACTGATTAATTAACTAAGTTGGTAAATCGTATGAAACTTCTTGTCCTACTAACCACGACAGCAGGCAAACCCAACAGAGGATTTGTCAGAAAGATGGGAATATTTCTGCACAGGAATGCCGAGAGATATAACTGAATGAGTTACAGTAAGATATTTTTAAATAATTAATATTATATGCGGAGATTACGGCTGATTTAATTTAAAAATTCAAGAGAGGGGTTAATTTTTTGATCCTGGTGTTCGTCAAAATTAAGGAGGACGAGTAAAAAAGCTTATATCATGTCTGGTTGGATTTGTGGTGCGTCAGCATCTCAAGATCTGTTGTCATCTAAGCGAAGACAAAAGTGTTTTTCAGTATACCGACAAGCTGGCCAATCGAGCAGACATTGTCAAACAAAAAGGAAAAATTTGCAAAACCCTAAAAAAAGTCATCGCTGAACAAAAAAGATAGACGAAGAAATACTTGTCAAAATGTATTATTCTTAAACTCTGAATAAGAAAAGTATTAAATGCAGTAAGAGACGAGAAGCCGACATTTCTATATTGTGAAAAACGTGAAAGCTGTTGAGTTTGGTTGGCGGGAAGGTTCTGAATATACAATGAAAGATGAGATAGGGCCACAGGTAAAGATAATATGTTGTCTACACAGGTTTATTGAAGAAAGTGAGTTAAGCAGAGTAAATTATGGCGGGAAAAAATTGCGCAAAACAAGTCACGTGGTTTCACACCGGCACGCGCATTAATAACAATCAAGTGTCGGTAAAGTTGCTCTCAGAGCATGTTTACAATGGACTATTTTCAGATGGATTTCCAACACAAGCCGCCATCATGACCTATTGCGCTGATCAAAATATCTACATAATACATTATTTTATTTAAGGATGAGTTTTTCACGCCTTTCTCTCTTCAAACAACTTTTGACAATATTTTATAAATAACAGTAGAATTTTTTTACCCTTCCAAATTAACCCATTTTTCAAAGATTCGCATTTAAATAGACAGTTTATTTCAATAATTCAAAGTTCATGTTCTTCACAAATATAAAAGTTCATTCTTACTAGTAAAAGTTTATACATTGTTCTGCTAATAGAAGCATCTTTTTTTATTATTTATTACAGTACAAGCTCTTCATTTTTTTGTTTTTAAATTTTAATTATTTATTATTTATTCATTGTCTATAATTTCACCATCTCTCTCCTCTTTTCCTCTCTCTTCTTCTTCATCCTACTCCTTCTTCGTTCTTTTCTCTCTCTTCTTCTCTTCTTACTTTTGACAGTGTTTGAGCTTACAGTCACATGATGTCTTTTTTTAAATTTAAATTTTAAAATTCTGAAAAAGCCAAATAATTAGTTAAAGGTTAAATTCAAAGTTTAAAATCTTAGTAGAAGATGAATTTTACGTTCTTACGGGTTTATTCACTGGCTTTGTAATATATCAGCAAAAGTATTGTTTATGTAAGGATTTTATCTCAGAAATTCATCTTAAAAATGGTTATTTGCGTATATGTCCTTCCGATCTATTATGATATCCAGGAATATTTTTGCAAGAGCTATTACAGGGCTCTGATGGTCGAATACAATGTAACCCCTGTTTTTTCATTTTGATATCATTCATAATGCCATTAAACTATTTTCCTCTCTGAGTGGCTGTATCTGCAATCAGCCCAGAATTCTTATGAGATATTTAAGCAGTGGGGGGCCGCAGATATCAGTTTGTCGCTCGTAGGTCAACATACCTGTTTCTGAATGAATACCTTTGCCGCTAAAGCTAATTCTAGCTTTATGAGAATACTAAAGCTTCTGTATTAATTCTTTATAAGTATAATACACCACCTATCAGTGGCGGTAATTAAAAAAAATTTATCTTTGGTGGTAATTCCAGTTAATTGCAAGTTTATTCTCTTTAGATATTCATTTCCCATCTTTCCATTGTTATTATGCACTTATGCGATTGTTCAGATCTATTGTCTTCCGTAGTTTTTTGGTAACGATTTAATCGTGATTGCATAAAATTGAAGTAAATTTTAACTATATCATGCACCATGTAAATTCATATAATATATTAAATGTTTTTATGGACGTTTCTAATTCTTACAGTTGATCTTGACGCATTTTTTAATTTATTTGTAATATTTCCTTCTGAGTTCATTACATTATGCAACTTGGGTTTTTTTCTTCACAACTTATAATAACTTACTGTTTCTAACATGATTTTATATGTTAATTTCTTCCGGGAAATATATCTAAATAGGCGAAATATAATTTTCATATCAGCAAAAATTCCTTAACTCACACTTTAATAAATTTAATTTCTAGGATTTTGATATATACCGCAATAACAAATACTCCTCAACAATAAAATGTACATATTTGAATTGGAATCTTGGCATTTAAATAACAGTAAAATAAATAATACGGATGATGATATTTAATTACGATTATTGTAATCTGATACGAAATATGTTGCGGACATATCCGCATAATGACACATTGCTTTCGGTAGTTGCTTGTTTTGCTATACTTCTTGCTATTTCAAAAATTTGTGGGCCATTGCCATTTTGATTGTAAATTTTTGGGTGTGGCCGAATAAAGCGAATGTTTTCTTGATCGGTTAATTATTATTATTTATAGTTATAAGCTCAATTGAAGAGCTCTTAGCATGCTCACAATTCGCTTCTTGCTACTGTAGTTCTTACAGATTTAATCTTGCATACGGGTGATTTAAGTTAATTAACTTTTCGAAAGCTTTTTAGGCGCGTCATTTTTATTTTCAGCATATAAGTATTATTGAACTGGAATAGTCATGTAGATCTGGGACTACTTATATTCATCGCTTTTCTAGGGTCATTGGTCTGCAGTTAATATTACAAGTTTATTTAGTTGCAGTTATCAGGTTTTATTATTTTTTTCAATAATCTGTATATATGTACATTAATTTTTCAATTTCTCAACGAATATTCGTTAACATTAAACGAGTGTCCCATTTAACCAATGTCAACCTTCGGGGTAATCGTTTAGCTTTACTTGGTGTATTAATCTTATTTAAGTAATATCATTTTTTTTATGTATTCTCAAATATGTTCCTTTCACTGGAGTGTAGCCGAGTTTGGTCCTTGAATTCATATTCGCGACCAATTTTCCGTGCTCAGCTGTTTTATCGAATGAAGGAAATGTATCAGTTTTCTTAAGATATGATTATGTACTTTTCAACATAGTATTCATACGCATCTAATATAATCACATATGTCATTCCTTTTAAATGCTAAGACATTATCTCATATCTATAATCTGGAGTTCAAACACTATTGTTTAGAAGGAATTAAAAGTTTTTTTTATCGAAGCCTATTAAGTTTGATTTTCGTTAATATGTTTGAGTCGTGGACGACACATTATCATTAGTTTATTATACAGAAAATCATAATTATCATTGACAGAAATGTATGAGTGCTTATCTGAAGATGCTTAAATTGGGTCTTCTCCAATGTGTCATGTTCTCCTCTGCAAAATTTTGTTTCATGGGTTTTTTTCTTGCAAATTTGCACATTTAATTATTTTTTTTTATCAGGTCGGTGATTGTGTCCTTGATTCGCATGAAAAGCAGGTTCGTTGAATTTTTTTCTATGTTGTAGTATGTCTTTCTCTTAGTCATTATCACGTTAGAAAATGTTTATTTCCTGTTTCTCATTGCTCCTCTCAAAATTGTTCTAAGAGCAGTTTGAAATTTAGAAAGTCATTAGAGTGTCTTTTCTTGGTGATTACAGTGTTGATTGTTTTTTATTCACTTGGTAGACTTTTAAGATCATCGATATCAATAGACATACATGCTACATTTCTCTCTCTTTTGTTGGCGCGTTTTTGCATCGTCTTAATAGTCAGTTATAAGATTTCTTCTGGTCTTTCTTAAGTGATGTTGTTTGTGTAATAGTGGATAATTTTTGGTTTGCATGTGGCAAATAATAGTCTGTCAAATTGTAATGTTTTCTTCCAATCGTTGTTTGTCTCTGATAGATTAAACGATAAATGATCGATCATCGAGGTATTGAACTATTCACCAAATGCTTCGGCGTTTTTATTCTGATTTACCAATCCTCGTACCTTGCGGTGATAAATTGGTATAAGTTTTTGTGTTTCGTATTCGAGGACTTTTTCTCAATAATTCACACTTTCTTTCATTAATTGAAAGTTATCTGTTGCGCTTGTATTTTTTGTTTTGTCATGGTTATAAGATGCTGAGCCTGGGTCATAACGCTGTTGCGTTTGGTTGACGGAGAGGTTCATGATATTCAATAAAGATGAGATAGGGAACAGGTAAAGATAATAGTTGTTTACACAAGGTTTATTGAAGAAGTGAGTAAATTTGGCGGGAAAAAAATGCGCCTAAAATTAAATCACGTGGTTTAACCATACGCGCATTAATACAGTAGTTTTCTGGTAAAGTGTCACAGGCTTCTTACAAACGGATCTATTTCAGATGAATTTCAACAAACTATAGGGAAATTATTTGAAGTTTAACGTAAGAATTAGTAGAAATGTTTGTGGGTATTTTTTTTTTTAGAGGAAAATACAGTAATGTCTCTGTTAAATGGAAATTGGTAAAATTATTTGGACAGACAAAATTGTGTATTTTGGATTCTCCGATAAGCTCATTTTTGTAATTTAACGAAAATTAACCCCCTCATATGTGGATGAAAATTTTAAATGTGCTAAAAAGTAACCTATGCGTGTTTTTCAGAGGGTTTGGGAAAATGTTAAAAAATGAAAGCTTTACATTTGAAACTCAATCTCCTGTCCTGTTTTATCAAACAATGCTAGCGCATTCTTGTTTGCTGCATAACTGTACGTATATAATAACGCGGACACTGGACGCAGATTAGAAAATCTTTATCGAGTCACGATTTCAAGTTGATTAACCGTGATTGTTGTTCCACCGACTGGTATACGTAGAAAAAACAAACAATGATGAAAATATAGAATATGTGTGGCATTAATTACGGGGGTATAAACGATTGTTTTAAACAAACTCTAATAATCCCTTTAAGCGTGCCCTGGATAAATCATCTTCGCGGACTTTGAACCGGCGGAAAATTCTTATTACGTAATAGTTTGTCAAGAATGCTCTTCTCGTTAGATTGAAGTGAGATCAAGTATGTAAAAATTATCTACAATCAAATATCATCAAAGAACTTTACAAGTTTAACAGACTCTAACTTTCGGGTCAAGTTGCACCAACCAAATCTATTCACAGCAAGATAATACGTCAGTTAAGGACTCTCGCCAGTTTTGTAGTCGCCACTATTTGACGAAATTTTATAAAGAGTAAAAATAGAAAAGACCACACTGAGAATATATTTTTTTTGAAAGAATGTAAAGATTTTCGGTGTAAGAGTGAATGATACCAGGTGCGAATTTTTTGTCTAGCCATGAAATATTTGGGCAGATTATAGACGGACGGGCGAATAACGATAACAAGAGAGTTTTACATTTTAAATGGCTCCTCGATAACGTGTCTACTTGCAAGCATTTTCTAGGACTTGTAATTATTAGTATTTATGTACGAATATCATAAATGGAGCAATTAGAATAATTTTTTAAAAAAGTTTTAGTAGAATTGGTCAAGATGAATTGAAAAATTATCGAGAAATAATGAAAACATAAAGTTAGATTTATCCTACAATTAGACCGAAACAGGATATTGTGTACGCGATCAGACATCAGTGAGACAGTATTGGTGCGTTACTTACAAACAAATTTACAGATGGAAAATATGAAGGGCTGTGGTGTAATGCATTAGAGACTTTATTCAAATTGAGAAAGAGGCATTAGTAATAATTTTTCGTAAACAATTCCATAAGAGTGATGCAGTTGCAGAACTTTTGTTTTACAAAAGGACCACGTCGTTATTAAGTATTTCGGTTCTAAAAAGGTGTCTATACATACAGTGAATCATTATACCTGGAGAACAAGTTTTGATTATGATTTTAATGGAATATATGATCAAATTTAGGACATGAGAATAGGCTTGTCTGACTATTCGAAAGTGAACGAACTGTTTGAAGATACTTATATTGCATCGCTGCGGACAATTGAATATTAAATACGTTTCTTATTACCAATGCGAAACGATGTTTCGTGAGATAATGAATGAAGGATTGAAGATAAAAAGTAAGAGTTTTATTGTCAAGACATTAAAAATAAGTAACATCGTTACGCAGGGAAATACAATATTAATAAGAAATAGGAGCAATAAAACTTTGTTTATATTTGTGGAATGAGGTATTAACTGCGTAGTGAATAGAAGTAGGTGATATCTATTTTTATTACAAAAAACGATTTTTAAACGATTTTCATATGTCAATATGAAAATTTTTAAAATCGTTTCGGAAATATTCTGGAATGAGTAGAATGAGTCACTAATGAGAAGTTTCGTATAATGAATCGGGTGGACGTGATATAGAAACTCTAGATGTTAGTCGTATGTGTATAAATCTACGGTTTTATTTGTTTACGGTATGTCGGCTGCCCATTAAAAGCATTAAGGCTTACAAGATATTGGGCGTATGTACTAAGCTGCCAACCAAAAAAATTCCATCATAACTCAAAGTTGAATGTTTATTTTTATGTGAGATTGGATTACATAGCGGTTAGGTGTTTGTGCAATGGTTTTTCAGAGTAGTTGTTTCAGCCATGTTCTGGTTGCTGTTTTGGTGTTCTTTTTCACTGCATTGTGGTGATATCATAGTTCAGGTTTGTTTCCTGTATAATTTCTGTGATTTGGTCTATTATGTGAGTCTTAAATGTTTCTGTTTCTCAGTAGTCTCTTTCCATTTTCAGTTGATCATGTATGCCGGATTCAAATTTTTTCATTATGATAATGCTCTTTCCAATATTGGCATTGCTGGATGATGGTGTAGGTCATTGGACCTTTCTTAGTTTGCAGGTTCATGGGCGTTTTATATTTGTTTTTTCTTGTTGTTTTTTGGCCTTTCGGTATTTTGGTTTTGGTTTCTTTGCCTTGAGTGGGGTACGGCATTTCTTTATCGTGAGGCGAATTTGCTTCTAGTTGTCTTCCAAGAGAATTCTCAGTGCTGTATACATTCCATGGATTTTGAGTGGCGTATTGATAAACTTAGTATGGTAGGCAAGGGTACTGTTTTCATTGTTGATTTTTTATTGCTTTTATGTTGTTCCACAATGCTGGATTCCGCATTCCATTGGGTTGGCTTTCTGGTGAAGCTGGGATCTATTTTGAATCGTATTATTGGGGAGCTCTTCATCATTTGTTGTCAAATTACAGGAAACATGATTTACCAATTCTTCTTGGAATGCATGCCAATGAATGTTTTCAATAGTTTGAACTGTGCAAACTGATGATGTTCTTTTGGAGTCGTTCAACCATGGTATAGTTTCGAGAAATAACCACGCACGCTAGATATTTCCTTCCATTAGTGTATGGTTAATGAAGCGATACGTTGGATGTTATTCCGGCATGTTCTTGTGATGTTCTTTGCTGTTTCTTGCAGAAATAAGTTGCTACCAATTGTTCGTAAGTCAATAGTAAACTCTTGGCGTTCATGCTGATTCAGGCAGATATTGTGTTAGGGCCGTCTCATGTTACTATAACAGCTAGGTGGCTTTGTGTGTGCCTTCTTCTTTCATATCATTTCTCATTGGGCAGGTATAAAAGACTCTGTCAGTAATAATCAACCATCTTGTTGACAGGTAGTGCTTGATTTGTAGAAGTGTTCAACTGAAGGTTCAAGGGTTTTGTAATGCATTGGAAGACTTGTTTGATCAGTTCTTATGATCTTTTGTAGTCTCATCTGCTTAGTGGCTTTGATATAGCCTGTTTTATCTGTCGCTTAAGCGAGAAAATTCTAACAGTTTCACTTCACTTGAAGTGAAACTGGAATTTATCCTCTAATGGGCTCGTGAAAGAGCATAGCAATGATTAGGTGCATGCCTTTATTGGTTAGGTGTAATCGAATTTCTGTATTGAAAGCATAATTTTTAATAGCTTTTTTTAGTGTTCATTAGGGCTTGTTGTGATTTGTTCTAGTGGCGTTTAATGTCGACATCTATTGTTGTGTCTTCCATAGAATAGTGCTGAATTGTGTAATCACCAACGACCAAGGCTCCATTCTATTTTGTTGACGAGAAGTTCTTTCATAGTCATTCCAAGCCTTGATCGTAGAGTACTGATTTCCCATCTGGTAGGAAAACAGCAACTATAGGCTACATCAGACCATGTCAGTCTTATGTGACTGGTTTTTCTAAGTCGTAATATTGCCGAGTAGCGTAGTTTGCAATAAGGTATATTTCAAATGCTTTTTGTTGGCACTTTTTGTCATTGGAAGACTGGTCGCTTCGTGTTAACTGTTGCTAAGAGGTTCACATTTTAGTTGTCGTGATAGTAATTTTGGAAGAGATATTTGACCATTTCCATGAAATCTAATTATGGCGAATGCGAGTGGCGGAATTCTGTGAGCGCCCTTTGTTTCTTTGTCAGGCTAACAGGCCTGCTTATCAGATGTATGTACCATGAGGTAATTCCTTGTGAGGATTTGCATTTGTCAGGTTAAATTTGATTTGTTTTTTTCTTCTGCCATTTTGAAGTAATGAGCTCGCAAGGTTGTGTTGTGGTTATTGATGGCTTGGTTGGGTGTTTCATCTCGACAGGCAGATTATCGTGGATAATGCTGACCCATTTACCTTGGAATTGCTCGATCATTTTTGCTTGGATGTTGCCTGGCTGGTGTGATACCATGGGATCTTTTGTTATCGGTAGTTACCTCTGGCGTTCAATAGGCGGTCAGTTCTCTTGTTTTGTGTTCAGCTTGCAATGAGAAATCCACTTCTTAATCATTTGCTAACTTTTATTGTTTTTTATTTGGCATGTGTGTGATTGGATTCAAGGTGTATTGGCAGTGGTGTTGTTAATCAGTGCTTGTTTTAATGGTTTGGGGTCTAAGACATACAAGCTTCCACTATGTTTTCTTCAATCACATAGTTGTTTAAGCATGAGCTGGATTCTTCCAGTTTTCAATTATAATCGTCCTCATCATTTTTTTAGTTCTGTTTAATTGTTTTCCAGTGAAAATTGTACAGTGTTTATGTTGTTGTATGGAATGCATCTGGCTGTTTGGGGGTATATTTACCTTCGAATTCGACGACTTTTCTCTCAAAACATCGAGAATTCTAGTAAATTTTTGATGGAATCAATATATAGTTATTTGATGTTTTCCTGGGTTGTTCTTTGAGGTAATTGCATTTTGCAGCTGAAAACGTCAAAGTCAAACTGATTAGGTTGAGACCGGTATTAAATTTTTAATTTTGTCAGAGACTGAGCTTAAATGGGTTTGTACTTTTCATTCACAACATGATGAGGCTGTTACTTTTCCTTTATTGACAGGGTTGGTATATTCTGACGACATAGTTCATTCAGTTTTTGACCTTTTTTCCTCCCTTTCTGAAATGTTCAAGTTTTTGTTTCTTTTTTATTAGATGTTCCATTTTATTGTTCTTTACGATGTTGCTGGAATTATTTAAGTTAAACGGAAATCTGCATAAATTTATAGGTTCTGTTTATTCTTAATTCGCATGAACTTATGATTGGCTGCTCTTCAACGTGAACATTCCATTTACGTCCTTGTTCTGTAGTTTGAATTACGTGCAAATTTTTGGATGAGGCAAAGTTTTTTACTTTTTGCATCTAAACATTCCTGGTAAACAGCCGAGAGTTTTCTTATTCTTTCTATGGTTGGTTCAAATAATTAGTCATGTTTTTTTTTTTGTCTCTTCTGTTGCATTGATGTGTTTATCGTATGGTGTCGTTGTAAATTTATTTGTATATTTTTCTATTCTTTCCGATGTATTATTTTGTGTTTCTGAACATCTGTCGGTCATAATACTGTGTTAGGGTTAGTTGGTTCCTCAAAGAATTTTCCGATTTTTTTCTGTATTTCTTTTATTATCTGTAATTTGTAATCATGTTGTTTTCAGTGGACGTTGTTCTTCACAGTCTTTAGAACTCGATTTCAAATTTAACAGACAGTTTTGAATGCTTTATTTTCAATTTGCTCTTTTCGTAGGAATTATCTGTCTAGGATCAATGATGTTCATAGTTTAACAGTGATCTTTTAAATGGCGTTTATAAACCATGTCAAGGGTTCGTTCGTCGTATATAATCAAACGTCTTTCTCGCGTTTTAACTGTTTTTAAATGTATATTTGTTGGCCTCTTTCTTTCTAAGAGGTAAATAAATAGACTTTTTTCTTTTTAAGTACGTAGTCTTTAGAACATTATCCTGCTTCTCCTTCAATTTTCTGAAATTAAAAATAAGACCAACTTCATTCAGACCATATTGAACGGCTTTGTGTAAATTCTGCATGTCCCAGTCAAACTTTTCGGTGGTGTTAATTGACATGATTTTAGTAGCCTTTTTCCTTCTTTTTATTTTAGATAAAGCTATCTTTCGAGTTCGGTTCTCTTCTGAGAACTATGTTAAACAAAATAGATCAATCGCGTGTGTATAATATATACGTGTTTTATTGTTTAGTCATATGTTCAAGGATTGCCGAGTCAAAAGCGTCTTAAGTATTGGGCCGCTTATGTACATAATGACAGCATAGAGTTGTGCGCAGCACACACCATAAAATTTGGAATTGGCTAAGAGGTGTTATGGAAAAGATTAACTTGATTTTGCGGGACTTTGGCATGGACAATACTAATTAATAATTGTGGACGTTTTTCGAATGTATTTATAGCCAGGTTTGGGCAAAACAATTACATGATAACATGTGAAATTGGAGAATAAAAGACAATATTAACCAATTGGAAAGAGGATTTCAAAGAAGAAATGTACAAACCATGGAAATTTTGTGTGAACTTTGATTTGCAACACTGCAATTATGCAACCTTTCAAGGTTTGCTACTTGCAGTGTTTAGAAAAAGAAACCCTAAGAAATTTTGACCGTTGGCCCTAAAGAAGAAATCTTTTTTCAGGGAAGCTTTATTTAGAGGCAGGTGTTTGTAGTTGGATTACCTACCTTTTATAGTCGTAAAGAATGGTTGTGTCTATGTTATAAATTAGTTGTCAGACAGAAAGACAGGGGAGTTAGTATGAATATGATTCTGATGAAATAAATTGCTATTACTAGCATTTGATTTGCCTTTATTATATTTATTTACATATCTCCTATTTCTTTGTGTGTGTAGCATTGGGCTTTTATTACGACACAAAATGAGATACGGCAGCTTTGAAGGCTGTTTGAAACGATTCAGTAAGTCATTTAGGTCATAGTCGGAGCATGAGAGTGTTGGGTTTTTATGGCTGGGGAGTGCATGAAAGAGATTTGGAGTTTGTTAAGCTTTACAAGCGCTTTCTTGTATTCATGGCCTTGATAATCGAACATCTCTGCAACTTGTTGGGAAATAGGAAATGTTTTCGTGACTCCAGTCGTAGAAACAGACACTCTTGTCCTGACTATGGACCAAATGATTATGGGATGTTCTTCAAACCATGGTTCAAGTTGCGTTCTTCATTTGTGTGTAGTAAAGGCGGCATTGTCACACAAAGAAAGTAGGAGATATGTATATAGTATAGAGGCAAAGTCAAATGCTTAGTAAGCTTTTATCGATAGGAATTCAATATTCTACTAACTCCTGTCTTGTCTGTCTGACAATACTTTATAATAAACCATATCTTTTACGACTATAAAGAGAGGTAGGTATCCTATAAACCTGCCTCTAAGATAAATGCTTTCCTGAAAAAGGAATTTTCTTCTTTTGGGCAACGTGCCAAAATTTCTTTAGGGTTTCTTTCTAACCTGCGTTATAAAACCTTGAAAGGTTGATAAGTTGCAGTGCTTGGCAATCAAATGTGTACACAAATTTCCATTTGGTTTTTGAAGATTTATTCTTGGTAATTTGTTCCAATTGGTTAATTGTCTTTTTAATGTTCCATTTCCGACATGTATATGTTAGTGGTTTTTTGCAACCTGTATAATACGATTTCGAAAAACTGTCCAAATTATTAATTAGTATGTGCATGCAAAGGTGCAAAATGCATGTGTAATTTTTCATGGAAATCGTTTAGGCCAAGTTCAAATTTTATTTGTGTGCTTGGCACATATCTCTATGTTGGTCGATTTATGTACATAAGCGGCCAAATATCTTAGAGCTTTTGACTGTCGGGCATCTTGACATGAGTTAGGAACATAAATAGTATTTTTAATACACACGCGACTTTTTGAGTTATTTCTGTTTAACATGTGTCAGAAGAGAAGGAACTTGAAGATAGCTTGTTCTTAAAGAAATATAAAAAGAAGGGAAAACGGGGCTTACAAAATCATGATCAATTAGTCAACCGGAAAGTTGCTGACAGCGAGAATTTACACAAAGCGTTCGCATGAGTGGCTGGAAGAAGTGTCTTATTTTTTGAATTTCAGAATTGTGAAGGAGAAGGCATGGGATAATGTTTGCTAAGCTGCGAAGTACTGTAAAATAGAAAAAGTCTATTTATTACTCTTGGAAAAAGGGCCAACAAATTACGTTTTAAAAAAGTTAAAACGCGAGGAAAGAGGTTGATAATGAGACGAACGAACCTTGACATGGTTTTTATTAACGCATTTAAAGATCATGTAAATAGAACTGATCGTAGACAGAGTCGAATTCCTAGAAAGAAGAAAGTGAAATAGAGCTTCAAAGACTGTCTGTTAATTTGAAATGAGTTTAAAGACTTGTGAATGGAACAACGTCACTGTAAAAGAATGATCAATTAAGATAATAAAGAATAACATAGAAAAAATGGGAAATTTCTTCTGAGGGAGTACCAGAACGTAACCTAACCAGATATTGACCGATGCGAGATTTAGAACAAATAAGCTACAGTCGGAAAGAATAGAAAAATATGAAAATTAAAATGTTGACACGACACATACGATAAACACATCAATGCAACAGGAAGAGAGCAAAAAAAACATGAGTGACTTTCTTAGTGAGACAAACTAATGAAGGAATAAGAAATGTCTTGGCTTTTGAAGGAATGTTTTAGATGAAAGAAAAAAAGTTTTGCCTCATCAAAAATTTGCACGGGTAATTCAAAACTACAGGGAAGAAGGAGTAAATGAATGTTTTCACGTTGAAGGGGACATTCCATACGGTTCATGCGAATTTTAAGAATAATACCAGGGAAAACCTATTAAATTTATGCTAGATTCCGGTGTAACTGTAATGGTATTCCAGCAACATTGCGTTACAAGGACAATAAAATGGAGCATTATAGAAAAAGGAAAGAAAGTTGACATTTTAGTAAAATGGAGGAAAAAAGGGTCAGAACTGAATGAACTATGTGGTCAGAATAAGCCAACCTGTCAAGTGAAGAAAAGTAACAGCCTCAGTCATGTTGTGAATGAAGGTAACCATTTTTAAGCTGCAGTTTTGACAAAAATTTAAATTTAATACGGTTCACTATGATAAGTTTGACTTTAGGTTCAGTTGCAAAATGCCATACTCAAAACGAACAGCCAGAGAAACATAGAAAACTAGATTTGAGGATTCTCAAGGAATTTTACTAGAATTCTCGGATGTTTTTGAAGAGAAAGTCGGTGAATTCGAAGGTGAAATAATACCCAAAAGCCCAGATGCGTTTCTATACAGTACACCTAAGAGGTGTACAATTTTCACTGGAAAAACAAGTTTACACAGGATCTAAAAAATTGAATGAAGGGACGTATAAATTGAGAAACTGGAAGAATCAGCTCCTGGCTTTTAACAGTATGTGATATGAAAGGAGAAACATAGTGGGAAGCTCTGGTATGTTTTAGACACCAAACATTAAACAAGGCCTGATTAACAATACACTGGAAGTACCACGCTTGGAATCATACACAGGTTTGCACTAAAAAAGCAATAAAAGTTAGCAAAATGGGGTTGGGGGGGGGTGGATGTAAGAGTGGATTCTGGCATTGCAAGCTGAACGACAAGCAGAGAACTGACCGTTTTGGAACGCCCCAGGGTATACCGCTAAAAATCATTGCCCATGGGTATGAACCAGCAGCAGCATTCCAGAAAAATGATGAGCAATTCCAGGGGTAAATGGGGTAGCATTATCACGGCTATGCCTGGTGGGGAGATTTTTGGAAACAACCAGAGCAGCATCATAACAACCACACCTTGCGAGCAATACTTTGCAAGATGCAGAGAAACACAATAAAATTAACCTGACAATGCAAATTTCCCTCAAGAGGAAGTTACCTACATGGGTATATGAATAATGCAGGCCTGACGCTGACAACGAAAACGTAGGGCGCTGACAGAATTCGCGCACTCGCGATTTGCAATAATTTGAGACGTTTATTGAATGGTCAAATATCTCTCAAATTTGACTAGTTCACTGACAAAAAATGTTGAAGTTAAACAGGTTAACACGGAAGGACAGGTTTCAATAGGACAGAAGTGAAAAAAGCATTGAAAGATATAATTATTGAACAGCCTATCTCGCATAACGACTTAGAGAAACAGTCCGATATAGGACTGACATGTCATGATGTAGGTATAGTTGCTGTTTTCCCTACAGAATGGGCATCAGTGCCATAGGATCAAGGGCTGGAATGACTATGAAAAGAATATGCGTCGGCGTTTTGTGTTTTGATTACACAAGTCCAGCGACTATTGTTATGGAAGACACGTAACAATAGAGTCGGACATAAGCCATAGAAGCATCAGCAAAACTCTAAGTGAAGCATAAAAAGACTATTAAAAATTATGCTTTAATAAGAATTGATTACACTACAATAGGAAGGGCAAGCGACGTATCATTGCTGATGTTCTTTCAGGCCAGTAGAGGGTGATAAATTCCAGTTTCATTAGGTGAAGTGATGTTTAGAAATTTTCGGTGTAAGCGAACAGATAGGAAGGCTAATCAATTAGCCAGTAAGGAAGTGAGGATTACAAAGATATAGAACTGATCAAAAAGGCTTCCAATGGATTAACAAACGCTTGACCTCAGTTGAAGCACTTGTCAAGATTAAAGATACTGTAACCAAGGTGGTATTGATATTTTAACTGACAGAGTCTTATACTGCTCCAATGAGATGATATGAAGAAGAAAGGCCACACGACAAGCACCTAGCTTGTTGATAGTAATGAGACGGGCCTAGACACATATTTGGCCTGGAATCAGGCTCGAACTCCAAGAGTGTTCATTTGAATTACGAACAGTGTAGGAGATATTCTGCAAGAAGAACAGAAAGAAACAATGATAACAAGAAGTGCAGAATAAACATTCCACTATTGGTCTCGATACCATGACACTAGATGGAAGGAAATTTGCGTGCGTGGATTATTTTCGATATAAACATGGTTGATACGTCCAAGGGAAATCTCAGTTTGCACAGTAAACTGATGAGAAACTTCATGGGCCATGGATTACCAGAAGAGTTGTAAGCGATGGGTTTCTGAATTGACAACACAAATGATGAAGGAAGCTGGCGAAAAATCGGATTCAATGGAATCGCAGCTCACCGAAATGCCAAACTCATGGACTGGGAATCAGCAGTGGAACAAATAAAGGCATTATTAAATGCAACAATGAAAACAGTGACATAGCCTAGCGCATAACTGAGTTATCAATAGCCATCAAAATCATGGGAATGTAATACAGCTGAGATATCTTTGGAAGACAACTGGAAGCATAATTGCTACGATAAAGAAATGCTATCCCACTCAAATGCAGAAGAAACACATCAAAATACGAAAGCAAAACAACAAAGAAGAAAATATGATAGAACCCATGATGGCAGAACAAATGGGTTAGGCCAAGGTGACGTAGCCAGCATACAGAATGGCAATATTGGAAAGAGCATCAATAATAAGAAAGTTTGATTCCGGGATAATGATGAACTGGAAAAGGGAAAAGACTAAGTGAGAAACAGGAAGACATTTAAGATCACAAATAGAAAATCAAGAAATATGACAGGAAAATGCAACTGATGTATAACCAGCAATGGAGTGCAAAGAAAACAAACAGAACCAGAATGGTGAAGAGACAACTACGTCTGAAAAGAGCCATTGAGGGAAGCCACTAACCGCTATGGTAAGATGGCTCATAAAAATAAACATTTAGACTTTTGTATGTATGATGGATGTTGGTCGACTTATGTGCCTAAGGGCAAATATCTGTAATGCTTAAGGGGCTTTTAATTGTGGGGCGTCTTGACATGAGTAACAATTAAACACGTATATTTATACAATAGACTACATCTAGAGGTGTTTCTAATATCACGGTCAATTCTCGATATTATACGAAACTTGCATTATTGATCATTCTATCTCATTCAGAATATGTCGAAACGGATTTTAGAAAGATTTTCATATTGGAATATGAAAATTTTTTAAAATCGTTTTGTGTAATAAAATGGGTGAATACACTTGCTATAGCGTACATTATAATCATCACAATAAAAAAAAAGTATTATTGGTCATTTTTTATATTTATTCTGTAGAGTTACTGATCTTTTAATTTTGACATAAAATCTTCTTTTTTAGCTTCAATCTGATTTTATTACAGTAACAGTCGTTGCTGATTGTGTTGGATAAGACGTATTTAATTTCATTTTCCGGGCTTAGCGATGCAATTAAAGTTACTTCAAACAGTTGTTGTCACTTGGGAATAGCTCTAGAACTATTCTCATGTTAATTTTGATGGTAATATAATTTCATTTTAAATCATAATCTAATAATTTGGTTCTCCAGTTGTTATAATTGATCACTGTTGTTTAAGGAACTTTTTAGAACGTAAATTTAATAACGGACGGTGGTCCTTTGTAAAACAGAAATTTGCAATGCATCATTTATGGAATTTTTACGGAAAAATTTATTGCTAATGCTTTTCTAATTTGATAAAGTCTAGATGCATACAACAGCTTACATTTTTCATTTAAATTTGTGTAAGATAAGGCACGCCTACTGTGTCTACTGATGTTGACGCTACGCACAATATCTGTTTGGCGTGTAATGTGGTTAGTGATAAATCTGAGTTAGTATTTCAATGATTTTTCGAAAGGATTTTTACTTCATCTGACAAAATGTTCACTAAAATATTTTTTAAACATTATCAATGGGCTTACCATTTATGTATATTGGTACATAATACTGTAAAGATTTAACAAGTCCTAGAAATGCTTGGCAAAGTGACGTTTCGGGAGAGGATTTTAAAATGTAAACCTTCCTCTTGTTATCGGTTTCGCGCCGTTCGCGTCTATAATTGCAAGATTGGGTTTTGCTAGCATAAATGCATTGGTCTATTACTCTGAAACCCGAAATTTGATTCTTTCAAAAAATATGCTCATGTGTTCTTTTCTATTTTACTTTTTAAAATTTCGTCCAAATAGGGATGACAAAATCAGTCTATGATATTATTGCTGAAAATATTTGGTGGCAGACTTTGAACTGAAAGGAAGTCTGTTAAACTTGTAAAGTTTTTCTGGAATTTTATTGTAAGTAATTTTTTCAATTTTATCTTAATTAGAAGAATGCATCGTATATCTAATTTTCGAAAAGAATTTTCGCGTTCAATTCGGGATATATTTCCAGGGCAGGTAGATGGTAATTAAGTTTTTTTTTAACCAATGTTTAACCCGTGAATTATACCACAATATTCTAATTTATATTTTTCTTTGGGTACAACTGGTGAATCATCTAAATTTTAAGTCTTTCATTCTTTTAATCTTACAGAGGCAGCAAAAGGATACTACATTTTGGTTTGAAACAGGGGACGAATGATTGGTTCAATGTAGCTTTCATTTTTTTAACATTTTCCCAAACCTTGAAAACACGCTAGGGGGTTTATTTTTAGGCACATTTAAATTTGTCATCCCATATGAAGGGGGTAATTTCGTATAATTTAAAATTGGCTATGGAGAATCGATAAAATTACACATTTTTCTGTAAAATAATTTTAGCAATTATTGCCATTTACGAGACGATTTAACTGTTATTTGTCCTCTAAAAAAAAAATTCACGGCCACAACATTTTGTACTAATTTCTTAGTTAACTTCAAATAAGGTTTCCTATAGGATTTTGTTGGAATCATTCTCTGGACAATAGTCGTTGTAATAAGGCTGTGGAGCGCCGTTTCTACAGAAATACTGTATTCATGCGCGGTTGTTAACACGTGATATAATTTCGGGCATTTTTGTTCCGCCAAATTTACTCCCACTTTCTTCAATAAACTGTGTAAGACAGACGTATTATCTTTCTGTGTTCCTATCTCATCTTTCGTTGATATCAGTGACGTTCCGTGAACCAAACTCCAACAGGCTTATGGACCCAGGTAGCATCTTATAATCCAGTGGACGAACAGAAATTACAGCAAAGATTAATTTCATTGGAGAATGAAGAAAGTGTGAAATTAATGGGAGATAAAGTTTTCGATATAACGAAGACACAAAAGCTAATAAATGTTATACCGCAAGGTGGACGAGGGATGTAATCGAATATAGAAGCCGAAGCATTTTGGTGAATTAGTTACAATACTGCGAATGATCGATGATTATCGTTAATCATGAGAGACGGAAAGCAGATGGAAGTAAAGAATTGAAATTTTGAGAGCTATTATTGCCAAATGCAAGCCAAATTATGCACCTATATCCAGACTAACATACTAAGAAAGACACGGAAGAAATCTAACTGATATGTATACGAGGCCAAAAACGCTGCAACAGAGAGAGTAGAGAAATTTTATATTGAATGGTCTAAGTTGATACGATATCTTAAAAGGTCTACAGTTGAGATATAAAAAATAAATGTAATCAGCAGAAAGACACGCTAATAGAGACTTTCTAAAATTTCAAATTGGCTTTAGAATTTTTGAGGGAGGAAGAAAACTTTGAAGGTTTGGGTAGCTCTAACGTGATAATGAGCGATGAAGAGAAAGTTCATACTACAAAGGACAAGAAAAAATTTAACGAACGCTGCTTTTCATGTGAATCCAAGGACACACGGTACAGCGACTGTAGAAAAAAATAAGTAATGGGTGCAAATTTGCAAGAAAAAAACCATGGAAACAAAATTTTAGAAGGAGAACAGTTGAATCCGCACATTGAGTTAAGGACAATTAAGCCTCTTTAGATTAAGACACTCATACATTTATTTTCTGTCAAATGCCTAATTATGATTGTTCTATGAATAATTGATAATATTGTGGTGCAGACACACATATGTAAATCGATAAATCAAACTTAATAGGCTTTCGAATAAAAATTTATTCTTAGAACATATAGTTGAACTCGCAGATGGTAGTAGATATAATATTAGCAATTAAGAGGGAGATGCGATATGTGGAAATGGTAGTGATACTAGTTGGAAAGTAAATAATATATTTAAGAAACGTGTTTATACATTACTTCATTCGATAAGAAGGCAGAAGGAAAATGGCGAATAGTGTTGATTCAAAAGAAAACTTCGCTGCACTCATGTGAGAGGGAACGATATTCTAAAATAATAAAAAGGGAAATTTTTATATTCTTTAAATAGATTTAATACACAAGTAAAGCTACAACATCCTCGAAGGTTCGACATTGTTAATGGGCACTGTAATGTTAAGATATTTTAAAAATGAGAAATAATGTAGTATTATTATACAGATTTGATTGAAAAGATAATGAAAACTGATAGAAGTCAACTAAAAAATGAGAACTTAGTATAGTAATTAACTTGCAAGGACGCAATGTGACATGCTTTAGAAAAGATGTACTATAAGTTAATGTCCGGGCTGCATAGATGACTATTCGTTTTAGGGATATGACTTATAGTTGAAGGTTAAAAATGACGCGCTAAAAGTTGTCGAAAGTTAATAACTTGATATACCCTTACTGGAAGATAAATCTGTAGAAGTGAGAAGGAACGTGGAATTATACATCAAGCTTTCGAAATCTGCTATTAATAAAATAAATTACCTCAGAAAACATAGTTTATTTCGCACACCAATAATGTACATAGAAATGGCATTGCGCCAATTTTTGATAGCAGAAGTATATCAAACAAGCAGACTACCGGAAAGTATGTGGTTATATGCTGTTAATGTCAGCAAATATTCGTATAGATGTTACATAAGTGTATTTAATAAGCTAACGTTGATATTGTTTTGTTTATTAAACCAATCCAATTCAAATATAGATCTTATTTGGAAGTATTTGTTAATGCGTATATCAAATCCTAAAGAAAATTAAGTGATAGAAGTGAGTAAGGGAATTTTTGTGGATATGTATCAAATATAGTTTGCTATTTAGTTTTTCACGGAAATCAACTAATTAAAATCAGTAGGAGAGATAAAAGTTTTGATAAGTTTTGTGCAGAAAACAAGTTGGATAATTGTTTAATGAACGCGAAGGAAGATATACAAATAAAAATAAAGAAATGGGTAGTGATCAAGTAAAGAATTAGAAAGTCCATAAACATTTATAAGTGATTATATGTTGAATATGGGGCGGGATGATATGTAAAATTACTTCAGATTTTGCAATCAGCATTAAAAAGTCTGTACAGAAAACGTACGAAGAAGCCTAATAGAGTTGGACAAATCGCATAAGTGGATGATAACGAATGAAAGAGGAAATGAATATCTTAAAAGGAATGTAACTGGATTAAACTGGAATTACAAGATAATTTTTTAATACCGGACGATAAGTAGATAATATTATAAAAATGAATCGAAGTTGTTATATGAAGAAGCTAGATTAGTACGAAGGTTTATTCAAGAACAGTATGTTTGATACGAGGAAACATTCTTGCTACTGCTAAGATAATTCGATAAGAATGCTGATGCAGATAGCAGCCACCAGAGAGGAAAATATTTAATGGACTTATGAATTGATATATCAAATGAAGAAAAGAAAACGATTTAAATTGTATTGGCCAATCAGAGCGCAATAGTTTGCAAAAATTCTGTGATCAATAATAGATGCGATACTTTGACGCAAATCCATTTATTATTATAGATGAATTTCATGAAATAACTTACCCAGTGAAAGCAATATTGCTGATATATTTTAAAAGCAGTGAATAAACTCAAGAACGAAAAATTAGTCTTCTACTATGGGATTTTAAATTTGAACTTTTGACCTTGAACGAATTAATTTGCTTTATCAGAATCTTAAAATTACATTTAAAAAAGGACATATGTGACGTTGTAAGCTACACTCAAGATAAGGAGGAGAGAGAGAGAGAGAGGAGCGAGAGAGAATCGAAGAGAGCGAGAGAAGAGGAGAGAGAGAGAGAGAGAGAGGAGGAGAGGAGAGATGGTGAATTATATGACAATGAATAAATAATAAATAATAAATTTAAAAGAAAGAGAAATTTTGTTGACTGTAATTAATAATAAAAAAATGTTGTATACAAAAATATGACTTTGTACTATGAAGAGATGAACTTTTATATTGTGAAACATGAACGATTATGATTATGAAAATGAACTTTCTATTGTGGGAAATTGGCGAAATCTTTGAAATGTTTTAATTTTGAATGTAAATAATTCTACATGTTATTTTAGTAGGAAATATTGTTAAATTTGTTTGAAATGGGAAGGGTGAAACTCATCTTGTTAATAAAATATAATTTGATAATCGTGAATTTTTTGAGTTGCAGGCGGTGTTGTTGGAGAATTTCATCTGGAAATAGTCTTGTAATGGCTTACTGAGAGCACTTTACAGAATACTGTATTGTATTAATGCGCGGTGTGTAAACACGTGAACTTGATTTTTGGCGCATTTGTATCCGCCAATTTACTCTGCTAAATACTTTTTCAATAACCTGTGTCAAAGAAGACATATTATCTTATCCTGTGTTCCTATCTCATCTTTCGATTGAATATCATAGAACGTTCCGCAACCAAACTCACGCTTTCACGTTTTTCACATCATTAATAGAATAGTCGCTTCTCGTTCTAATGCACTCTATACTTTTCTATTCAATTTAACGTTAATACATTTTCTGTACATTGATTTGTTTCTATTTTTTTGTTTTTGTCAGCATTACTTTGTTGGTTTTTTTGCAAATTTTCCTTTTTCGTTTTACAATGTGGGTTGGCTCATGGGCCGACTTTTCGGCATCTGAACACTTTTTCTTTACCTGAATGGGCGAAACAGGAATTTTGAGAGTGCTGACCAAAAGCAAACAAGCAACATTGATATAACTTTTTTACTCGGTCCTCCTTTAATTTTTTACGAAACCAGGACTCAAAAAATACCCTCTCATTGAATTTTTATTAATCAGCCGTTTAATCCTTCGATATTTAAGTATTTAAATTATCTACTGTTAACTATTCAGTTTATATCTCTCTTCTGTTGAGAAATTATTGTTCATCTTTGAGAAATCTCTGTTGTTGGTTGTTGCTAGTGTGATGTAGGACAAAAAGTTTTTCATTACGTTTACAACTTAGTAATATCAGTAGTAGGACAGTCTATTTGGTTGGTAATAGGTAGAATCATGTTGGTTATGAGAATTTAAGAATGATGTGTACAGGATTCATGTTTTGTTTCCATATAGTAACTAGGTTTGATAATCCCGCGATTTTGATGAAGATTGATAGAATCTATTTCAGCATTATTAGCGGTAAAAGAGTTGTTTCTTAAGGAGGTCAGTATAGTTCTTAGTAGTTTTTTGAATTTAATGCGATATCAAGGAGGATTGTAATTTGGATTGTAATCATGATCTTTCAAAAGAAACGTGTTAGTTTTATATGAACTGCATGTTTTTGAAGATAAGCATATTTATTAATGTGTAATTTTACGTTTAAAATGTAACTTTTTTGAATTATAATGTAGATTTTACATGTGTGTACTCCTTTATCCGGAATTTAGCGTTCACAAATTTTATTTGTTTGATTTCATTATGAAATATTCAGACATTTTTAATGCTCAAGTTTTGTTTGTGTCGCAATTCATCCATTGGATGCGTGACAGTAAACCACTCTCAAGGGACCAGGGAAATATGTTGACACAGGCATTTTCCCGTCTATGTACTATGTAGTGCTTCTGATGCTTCTTAAGAATGAAAGTTAAATAGGTTAGGCGTATAATTTTCTCATATTGCAACATTATATTCACTATGCATATTTAATAACATATAAAGTGTTACTAAAATATATCGAGATTAAATTTTAAACATTAGAATGTTTTGCAATATATCTTGGCACGTGGGAATAATCCGGCGTCAGGATGCTTTTACTGAGATTTTAAAGGTGAAAATATACTGGTCAAAGAGAAGCGACTCATTGATATTTCCAAGTGGCTACTCGCGGATTTTCTCCCTATAGCTCGGTCACGTTTTTATTCCTACTGACATGCTGAAACGTCGAGTTGTTTGCAACAAACAATTTTTTGGTTTGGTAATATACTGTGATCAATATGCCTTTATATTTCAGGCAACAATGTTTTTGTTGATTCCCGATTTATGCCATTTGAACTGTAAAAGAATAAGTTTTTGAGTTTTAGACTACGTTACTGTTCATCTTTGAGGTTTCAATGATCAGGCTGAAGAAAGCACAACATGTAAGCGCTTCAACGATACTCCCTTAAAGCTAATGCAGGGTTTTATTTTTTTTTTTTTTTCTTGGAACTACTTTGGTCAAGTTACTTTGATTTCGCACTTAATTTAGGAACTAAAGATATTGCAAAGGGGTGGGGTCACCCTAGTATTTTAATTTTTAATGAAAACGTCGTACAACTAACACCTATAATAATGATGATATCTAGATGTCTGCATACAAAAAAAACAAAAAAAATCTATTTTTTGATCGTCAGTATTTTGGCAAATGGTTTGTGGTGGCTGCACCTCCATACTTCTACTATCTCGGTTAATTATATTACTTTTTTTTTTTTGTCCTGAGGTGAAAATGGCATCTGAAGGTAGAACTTTAGAACGTGTGGAGATTAAAAGAAATACCCCCGTGCAACGTCAAATAAAAGAGGCGTTCTTGGGGGGGGGGGGGTCGACCACTGGAAACTGGATGGAATAAGTTTGTATTGATGCCAAGGATTATTTTGAAGTAAATTAACATTTCAGGAATGATAATCGAGAAGAAGATAATGAATTGATTATTTTCAGTTTGTGATACGTCTGCAGTGTGAGTAAGGAATTGTTTCTTGTGGGAACTAATAGCCTTCAGATGTGTGTTTGATTTAATTTTTTAATCCTTAGAATACGAGATTATTGATTTGCAATTTTCCTATAGAATTTTCATATAGAAGTGCAGTGAATTACTAATATAAACACGCATCCGAATTCATTTTAATTTCCGGCAATACAAATACAAAAAAAAAAAAACAAAATAAACTCCACATTACATGACACTATAGCGATGTCTCCTTGTTGGGATGGGGTTGAGATTAGAAAGGGTTATCTTCTTCCGTAGGGTTTTCAACTAGAGGTGCAACCTGGCTATTTAACTCAGCTGGGAAATATCTCTTCTCTTTCACCGTGATAATAACATCCATGTCTTCTTAATGCTTACACGTGGCTCCTGTACGAAGTAGTGATTAACCTTTTGATGTAGGACTTATATCTTCATGAAGTCTTAACTCTGGAATAACTCTTTCTTCTTTGAGATTTTTGTTCTAGCTGTTTTGTATAGTATTGTTTGTAAATGTTGCTCAAATATAAAGACTGTATTTTGTTATAGTATCGCTTTGTTGTATGCGTTAGTTTGTATTCGCTGGGTGGGTTGTCTGCCCCTTTTTAGTTTGATTGATGCCCGGCTAGAGGACGAGTATTTAAGCGCGGTTTCAAAGCTTTTCGTGGCTCTTGATAGTTTTCAGGGGCAATACGAGCACTGGGGTAAGATTCTATCTAACTTCGTGAGGGTCCGCCCCTTACATACTGTAAGTTCTTTAACAGCATGGACTATCGCTAGTCTATGTATTGTACTCTTTTATGTTATAACTCTGTTATTTTCATGAATGTGTCTATTTTATTTGTGTACTCTGTTTACCTTATTTTGAACGTTGTATCTACTGTTATCATGTGCTGTGTTATTAAATGTTTGTCTATTAAACTTTGTCGGGTTATTTGTATCAAAGTATGTTGAACTTTACCATCTTTAAACATGGTGACATCGCGAAGTGATATGAAATTACACTTTTTGCATGTCAACATAAAATGGTCGTAAAAGTTTGGGCTATTCAACAGACTTTTTTAAAAAAAAGAAAAAGAAAACGGTGGACTCAAAGAAATTATTTTTTTTCTCGACAGTTTGGAAATTTTTTTACGGGGATTTTTAAAAAAATTTGTAAAAAAAAAGATTCCAACCAAGAAATTATTTTTTTACCGAGAGGAAATAGTTTAGCATCAGCGGGACAGTAGACACGTTCCCCCCATTAAGAGACCTGGCGCTTCAATTAGCGATTATAAAGGAATGCACATGGACACCATGTGACCGGATTTCCAGCAGGGCAAATCACAAAAATTTTTGCTACCCTCAGAAAATGAGATGTTCATCTTAAAATGTCATTTCAGGATACGGTTGTGTGCTCACGACTCAAATCCGACTTGAATTTCACTCGACTTGGCGTTAGAGACATTTTACCAGGTAGCATTGCAAAATGGAACGAAGAGACGTTGAATTTAAGTTTTATCCACCACACAGAGACATTTGTCCATATTTTTCCCAACTGTTGAAAATTGTAGCACTGTAGAAAATTATTATATGCTAAGTTTGGACCTGAAATACCGTTCGTAAAATTCTTTTAACATTTGTTTTTTTGAAACACTCTTTTACGCATTCCGTCGTTTTTTTGGGGCATTTTGTGGCTCATTTTGTTTGGAGAAAAATTATTCTCAGGATAAGCGTCTTATTTCAACTAGGAATTTGGAAGAAAAGTTGATTTTTTAAAATTGTAACCATACCACATAGGGAGTTTTTCCACTGGACTTATACTGCAATGCTCCTTGTGTGTATTTTAAATTACTTCTGTTTTTTCATGTTTTTATTTTTAGTTTTGCGGGAATATGTAATATGCCAAATTTTATTTTCTGTTTTTTTGTTGGAATTTTTGACTTTGAACTTCGGATCTGTTCTTTCCTTTAAGGAATATATTTTTTTGTTTGTTTGTCCATGCTTGTCTATAATTTTTGCCGCTTA
>CM042138.1:60326777-60453754 GCA_023376005.1 Doryteuthis pealeii
TTGGAACACCGCCGCCCGGAGAGAGATGTGTGTGTGTGTGTGTGTGCGTGCGCACCTTATCTTTATCTAGTGGCTTATTTTTCTCTTTTTAGGCTGCTTCTACCGTGCGCCATCAGGTTAGAGATCACTCCTAGTTGAAGAACAACACAGACTCTTGTCAGGACAAAAAACTACTAGCTGCCAGTCATCGTAATGTTTTTGTTCGATTCGTAAAAGAGAAAAAAAATGCCCGGAGGAAGAATGCTCTCGATAGGTAAGTGCAATAAATAGCTTCATGTAGCATGTGGTATTCATCTTCAAAAGAACGGCAATTATAGCACTGAGAAGCGGAAACGTTTCGAACCTTCCCTTTGGGGGGTATGTGCTTGCGGGTTCACACAATCACGTTTTGGTTTCCTATCTATGTGTCAAATAGTTGTTTAATTTGAGTGAATCATCTTCCCCTTTGTTATCCTTTTCCTTTCATTTTATTTTCCACTTTTTTCTTGTTGTTTAAGTCTTTTTCCCTAATGCTTTTAAGCGGAGGGGCTTGTTGATACTGGTTTTATCTTCAAAATTCCAGTGAATTTTGATCGCGACTTTGATTCTGGACGGATTCTGGTTTTTATACTATATCATTTGGATGTTGGTCAAATTTTCAGTGTCTTCTCACATCCCAGTGGATCAACCTTTCCCATCAGTCGTGTTTAAACTTCAGTTTCTCTTTGAAGGTTTACCTTTCATCGCCCAGGTCTTCTCAACGTGACATCTCTCTCCCCTTTGTGATTGAAGTATCTATGTCGTGTGTGTAACACCACCGGGCGGGCTGCGAGGCTCTTGCACACTGCTTCTGCAACTCTCTTCGCGTTCACTAGCATTTTTGCTGCACGTACTTATTTTCTGGCCGTTCATGGACTCGTTCGTCTAGCAATGATTCCGTGTCGTCCGCCAGTTCTCTAGGGCCTGTACACGTTGCATAAACTACATACATCCAAATGCCTCACAGGGGCCCTCCGCCAAGGGGTGTACAAAAAAATAAGTATTACAAAGAGAAGAGAGAATAAACAACGAAACAAAATGCAGTCAGGTGACATTAGAATGATCAGAGAGGCATATGTACGTAATTCATCCACATTAGTTACTCCATCAGCTTGATAAATTCATGCTCTGCCATCTATGTCTGTCAAGAGGGGGGTTTCATTTTGGAGCCTCTGCTAAGGTTGGTTTTCTAAGTGGAAACTAACTTCTGTAACTTCTTCGAGCGTCCAAGGCTCATCTGCTCTTTGCGGGCTCGCGACTGAACTAAACATTTTTAAAAATTCCATGAATCCCAATTCTCATATCTCATTCTCATTTTCGGCCCGGATTCTTCACCGGGAGATTTCTCAAAAATCTTTGGTGTTGATTTATGGTCACCTTTGTATGATCAGTCTAACATAGGTTGACACCTCAAAGTGGTCAAAATCCAGTCTTCAACTTTTATATTTTCTATCTCTCATGCCTTTTATTAATTTTAATGACTTTGTTTGACTATGCCACCCACAAACAATATCCTACTTTACACATACACACAATATACATTACCCACACATACATGTATGTATACATACGCAACATATGTCTCTATCTATACTATCGCTATCTAATAACTTTATTATAGTTTATTCTACACATCATCAGTACGCCAGAATACAACACATATATACCTTATTTATATATATATATAACTTGCTCCTACGTATCTATATATGCTATTGAGCTGTTGACTTATTATATTTTTTTAAACTTACTTATGTACATCCAAGTAACTAAGTGTGCATTTATATGCACACACACAAATTCTTAGCAACCCACCGTTTGTATTTTAGTTGTTTTTCTTTCTCTAGATTTTGTTTTCTTGTTATTGTTTGTTTTTATTTTTGTCCTTATATTTCAATTGCCTGCTATGCTCGACTCCGCTAATTAAGCTCTTCTTTTGCTATTTTTAGATATATTCCTCGATTTCCTTCGAATCGTCGATTCTACGCAATTCCGCGATGATGGTGAGTTCTCTTCTCCGTAAACCAGCGATAGAAGTGAAGCTAAACTATATTTCTGTAAGTATTACTGTTGAAATTATTGCCGCATATAAATTTTACTTTTCAAACATTCAATAGTTATGGCTGAAAAGAAAAAGTGAAAAATGTCAGATTTTCTAAAATTTTGCAATATCTAAAATGGCTTTCAAAATACAAAATAATAGCAAAGCCGACACGAAGGTAATCAGTTCGGATCTTAAAGAATAAAAAGAATAAGAAAGGGCTTGGCATAGACTCTCCGACTAGCCACTACAAATACCCATGAAAAATGTTGAGATAGTACGTATCTAAAATAAGGTGTGGGACTCATCAAATGGACTCAGAGGAGTTTGATATTGATTGATCAGCAGGTCACTCTCTCATTAACCCTAGTCGTGTATGTTGGTCGATGTTGGCTTAACCGGATTTGAGGTAGCGTTAATTAGACCAAAGCAAACAATGCATCTGAAGACATCAATTAAAAGGCAATAGAGAAGGCTTACTAAAATGTAAGGTCCGTGTATATTTAAAAGCACCCTACATAAGAGGTTATAGCAAAAGGCTGGTTTTGGAAATTTGGGCAGAAATCCGGCCAAACGTTAAATATTGCCAACCTTAGCAAGGATGATTTTAAAAGAAAGCAAAAAGGTTAAATAAAATATTAACAACAGATACACATCACCCAACTTAACGACCTACATTTATGGTCTGAAGCAAAATTATCTCAATGATGACAAGTTGGTTGTCTCCCTAGGAAAACGAAAACGACAATAACAAAAATAGGATGGATAATGAGGCTAAAAGGACAAATAAAAAATACAAACAAGCGAAATGAATATATACAAGTACACAGATGGAATTAAAGACAAAAAAAACACAAAGCATTGACACTGATATCTGAAAGAAATAACCAAGTGATCGCTTAGCCAAAAAAAAAGAATATTCAAAAGATTACGGGAGATAACCCAGCAATACAAGTAACAGAAAATCTTCGCCAAATAACTAAAGAAAATTCTACCCGCAAAGTTCGGTAGAGAAAGCATAAAGACAAATGGACAACTGAAATTAAGGAAACAAACTCTTTTGGAGCAAAGAATGGGGAACATAAAGATACTAACATAAAAGGAGATGAATAAAATAACATGAACAAAAAGAACGAGTCCGAGGAGGATTCGCCTGAAATTCACTGAGAAGTATAGCCAAGAAGAAGTACGCGGAAATATGTGAAAAGACCGCACAAATTCTCGTCCGTTCACAATATAGGTATTCTCGGCATGAGCGTTAACTGAATGGATGATAAAGGAGAGAAAACTACGCATATACGTAATATTACATGGATATGCAGGTCGTGCGCATGTAAGGACACGGTCTCTAAAAAGGAACGCCATCCCCATGCAACTGCAGACCATGCATTCGTATGGAGTGATGTCATAAGATTCTCACGTCACACGAATTAGAAAATACATATAGGTGCAACTGTCTATCTCTGGAGCTTCGGTTACTTATTTGGTCGCAAAGAATATGAAAGAATGTCCACGGGAATTATAGGGAGGAAGACGTGAACCCAGTATGAAATGTTAGTATCAGTAATTGCTCAGCACAGTTAAACGACTCATTGACATGCGTTTATACAATATCAGAATAAAGTCTTGATATGATCCGCAAATTTAAGAGTAATGAGATTGTCTGAAAACAAGATATAGATACGAGTATTTATATCAAAAATAACTGCTAGCAAAACATCACCCTTATACATCTCCGAATTAAGTGTCGATTAATTGTTCACCAGCAATCCAATCCTATTTAGGAACTTGAGCACTCACAAACATGCAGAATGGCAGGTTTTCTGGATCCCTCAGAGCCTGACAGGCTAGTGAAAACAGTAACTTAGGCGAGTAATAGGGGCCGAATTCAGTTTGCGTCATGAATATAATAGTTTAAGCTTGCAATAATCCCGAAAGAATTGTGATATATAATCACCTAAACACCGTGTGTGAATACTGGTCAAGTCCTATGAATAACACAGTCTTGAAATTGATTATCAGGGACATGCTTTGGGTTACAACCAAACAATGGAAAAGCGGAGAGAAATTTAAGTCTTTTAATATTTACTTTCTTGCTATAAAGATGAGAAGCCCAGTACATGGTATCGAAATTGGTTTCAACATATGGACACCAAACCTTTGTATAAGTCTTGATAAGGACTACTACCACATCTACAGCGATAACGCAAATTTCCCTTATCATACAACGCTTTGGGAAAAGACATAAATAAAAACATAATTTGGATTGGTAATGAAGCACACGAAATTAAACAAGAAAGAATACATTGTTTCCCCAGGATGGAAAGATCCTCAGTAGAAAACTGATTCTGGTGGAGTCCCCTGGCATATTGGAACGCTAGTTCCCGGATCTCAATTATTAAGATACTCACTCGCAGGAAAGGGAGAAAATTGTTAGGACTAACTTAAAGAATTTGTGGAACTGACGATATCTCTTGAGTCTAAGCAGAAAGTTGTGAAAGGTTATACCTTAACATGGTATTTTAACATAAAAATCAAGGTAGATGATCGTAGTTACCAATCAAAATCATACGAACGGTAGACCATTCTGGAAACTTGGCCGGTGACTGAAATTTTTTCGGAAATGATGGAAATGTCCGCTCTGGTGCGTATTGCTAGAGAATCAAACATCCAACATCTTTTCCAATGGAACCTAACTTGACTCATGATATTAAAAAGAACCCTTGTGGAAAGTATTCCACATTCACAAAACACTAGATTCTCGCAGCCTATCCAAAGAACTAGGAGAAAAAAGCAAGAAGTTCAGCAAGGAATCTGTGTATTATTAAACAAAAAATTATACGTCCCTAGTGCATCTGCTATAAGACGAAATTTATTACACGCCCAATAGTCCTAGATAATGGGGGTTAGGGGGGGGGGGAAGACTCTAAACTGCACGACCTATCTTTTGTAGAAGAATATATTGACACTGCATCTGTGGGCCCTGGCATATGACGTCCTGGGTATGACGTTAAAGTAATGCTCCTGGTAGGACAAATTATTAACGCCAAATAAGTCAGAGGTAAGACTTTAAACTGCATCTGTCTAGGTTGCCCAAATGATAAACACGAGTGCCTAGATGACGGTAAATCTTTTTTTCGCTCTTTCACATGCACATACAGAATGACATTAAAAGCGTCTCATATTCATACAAAAAAGGGGGACATTTACACATGCATTTCACTAGTGATCAGCCTTAAATAATGCGAAAGAACATATAATCCTATTACTGATACTTCACACCTAGTTGAAGTTATCTTTAACTAAACTTGATTTTTCCTCTTTTTGTTTTGATCATTTAAAATGACAAAAGGGTTTGATTTCATGGAGCAGATGGATTATATTGTAAATTGAGGTAACGTATGCAGTATGCAGTGAAGACATCGCCATGTTTGAAGAAAACATTGCATGTTTTTCTGTGTTATGAGAGTAAGAAAAATATGGGTTTCCCTCCCCTAACACCGCACCCGGAAGAAAGTAGAAGTCAGAGCCCTAAATATTTTCGACCAGAACAGACTAAGCCGCTTAACTGGACAGCTGAAATAACAGATATAGCCCCTTAAATGCTCGGCTGAAATAACCACTTTACAAAACAGATGTAGCGCTTAAATGCTTGGCTCAAAGAATATAACTGAACAGATATAGGCTTCTAAATGCTAGGCTGAAATAATATAGAGGCACTTCTACAGATAGACGACCACGAATGATCAGCACCGAAGAATCCTAAACTACAACGACGATGTGACGAAAACTTTGCCGCACCAGATAAGTTTTTAATGTAATTTAAAATTGTTACCTTACATGATTTACGACTGCAAAGAAATATGTTTAAGCAAACTGTTGATACACACGTTAGAAACGTCTTTGAAATTATCTATTTGCCTTGTGTCTTTTTTCCTTTCAACGGTCTACATGGTGACCCTTAATAAATTCCTAATGATTTCCAGTAAAGAAATATAATCCGAAAACAAGAAGGAAAACAAGCTATTATATTTCATTATTGGAAATCATTAGGAATTTTCCAAATACTTTCTTTTAACAATATTCAAATGACATTTGCAATAATCAATATTCACTGTAAATGAATAGGTATGCTCACTTACGTACTTTTCATAAGTCTGTAAATTGTTAAAAAAAAAAAAAAAGGATTTTAAAACGTTAATAATAAATTGAAAATTATCTTTTTACTGTTTTTCTTTTACGTTTAATATAAAGAACACCTCTAAGTTTATATGTTAAAAAAAAGAAAAAAATATTTTCTGTTTACATATAACGTACGTTTTTGCATTTTTAAATAAATTTATAATGAATTTTTAATCTTTGGGGACATAGTTGAAGCATTTTGGCGCGAAAAATTATAGATGTAAATTTTTCTATGGAGAGTTATGTAATTGTAATAGTCTGAAGCAAAAAGAAATTGCTATTATTAGCCTTTAGTCGATGCCTTAGCATTTAACTCTTAATATTATTGAAGAAAAAAAGCCGGGAATGCTAAAATTAGAATGTTAAAAAGTATTCACAATAAAGTTCTATCAGAAATATTATAGAATCTTTATTAATAAAAAGCGAGACTTTTTTCTTCAATACATTTCTGATTAACATAATCAGAAATGTATCGAAGAAAAAAAAATTGCCACCAAATAAAATTATTATCACTTGAAAACAATAAAGTGTCCGTGGTTTACACTTTTATGAATCAGGAGCAGCGACCTGAATAGAATATTATGTCCCCTACAACCTCCTATGATAAACGACGACAATTTTTATCCAAACATTATTTTCAATATTTTTTATAAAGACTATTAAACAGAATATTGTTATTTTTAGCTACATATTTTTAATACAATATTTTCTTTAGTTAAATAAATACTATTTTGCTTTGCAAATTTTTACATTTAATTTTATAAATTTTAAAAAAATCCTAAAAATAATAGACAACGGAAATTTTAATATCTCAATCCTTAGAAAATAAGCTAACGATTAAAAAAAGTAATAGATATTTACTTATTACGAGACTTAAGTTTCAAAATGTAAGACGTACTACTACTACTGAAATAATCAGAATGTCGATTTTTTTACATATGCTCTGTAATTGAATTATCTTTCAATAAAATGTAAATTCATTTTCTTGCAAAAAAATACGAATGAACTTTTATGGGGGATCAATGCGCGAAACAAAAACAAACGAAAAAATAATTAGCCTTTTCAATTTAGAGTAAATATTTATTTAAAATTCTTTTTTTTTCTATTACTTCATATGCCGAAAGTTTTATTGAAATCAGATTATTAGTTTATTTTAGTTGATTTTTAGAAGAATTTCCTGTGATCAGGGGGATCATAAATATATTTTGCATTTCATTTGGTCCATATTTGTTTGGGTTTGCTAACTTAGCCCAATATTCATAGACACCCGGTTTATCTGAAACGTGAACCCCGAATTGACTTTTAAAAATTACTACGCGGGGGTTGTTTTTGTTGTTGTTGTTGTTTGGGGGGGGTGTAATTAAAAAATTTAATTTAACTCACTGAGCAAAAAAAAGGGGAATTAATGTTGAATTTTAGCTTAATGTATTTTATTTTTTTAATTGCTGAATTTTATTTGAGGTAACACGTTTATTTTACCTTTGGAAAAACTTAAAAAGGTTCTAAGTGAGTTTATTTTTCTTTCCTACCCGCTTATTTTTTGTTCAATTTTTTAAAACTATATTCAGTGTTTTATTTATTGAAATAAAAGGAAGGATATTTTTTTTATTATTCAGTGTTTTATTTATTAAAATAAAAGGAAGGAAATTTTTTTTTTTCAGTGTTTTATTTATTGAAATAAAAGGAAGGATATTTTTTTTATTATTCAGTGTTTTATTTATTGAAATAAAAGGAAGGATATTTTTTTATTATTCAGTGTTTTATTTATTAAAATAAAAGGAAGGATTTTTTTTTATTATTCAGTGTTTTATTTATTGAAATAAAAGGAAGGATATTTTTTTATTATTCAGTGTTTTATTTATTGAAATAAAAGGAAGACTATTTTTTTATTATTCAGTGTTTTATTATTGAAATAAAAGGAAGGATATTTTATTTTATTCAGTGTTTTATTTATTAAAATAAAAGGAAGGATATTTTTTTTTATTCAGTGTTTTATTTATTGAAATAAAGGAAGGATATTTTTTATTATTCAGTGTTTTATTTATTGAAATAAAAGGAAGACTATTTTTTTATTATTCAGTGTTTTATTTATTGAAATAAAAGGAAGGATATTTTTTTATTATTCAGTGTTTTATTTACTGAAATAAAAGGAAGGATATTTTTTTATTATTCAGTGTTTTATTTATTAAAATAAAAGGAAGGATTTTTTTTATTATTCAGTGTTTTGTTTATTGAAATAAAAGGAAGGATTTTTTTTTATTATTCAGTGTTTAATTTATTGAAATAAAAGGAAGGATATTTTTTTTGTTATTCAGTGTTTTATTTATTAAAATAAAAGGAAACACTGAATAATAACAAAAATATCCTTCCTTTTATCTCACCCGTCCCAGGCAATAGTTTTCAAATTGTTATTTTTACGCCAACCGGTGAGCGTTTTTTATATAAATAAAGTTGGCGGAGTGGCCTACGGTCGGTATCAGCTTTTCGCTAGGGCTTGACCAGGGAGATTGTTTTTGATGAGGTGGGGTACCACATTTTCAGGTTTCCACTTTACAACGCAGATCAGATTACCCATTCCTAGGCGGGTGCTCTACCGACTGAGCTATATATATATATATATATATATATATATATATATATATATATATATATAGCTGTCTGTGTTGTTATATCACACTTTCCTCTATTCTCAATATATATATATATATAATATATATATATATATATGCTTGAGAATAGAGGAAAGTGTGGATATAACAACACAGACAGCTAAATTCAATTGATATTTCGCCTCATTATTGGCTGAAGCTTTTTCAAAACTTTTGAAAAAACTTCAGCCAATAATCAGGCGAAATATCAATTTAATTTAGCTGTCTGTGTTGTTATATCTACACTTTCCTCTATTCTAAACCACATTTTTGTCGAATTTATTCAAATACTTCACTCCCATATATATATATATATATATATATATATATATATATATATATATATATATATAAGCCAAAAAGATTGACTTCTGAAGTAGAAAGAATTTGCTTGGAATCCTTTCTAAAATCACCGATAATAATACGCAAAAATCGTTAATAGCCAGCTAGAGATCAAGTTAGGATTCTTTACGAAGGATGAGCTCGACGATGTCTTAAAATCAATCAAAAATAGAAAAGCTACAGGCCTCGTCGAAATACTCCCTGGATTATGGAAGACAACAAATTTTGATGACATACTTCTTCGAATATGTATAGACGGGGTTCGAGCAAAAGAATCTCGAAACAACACTTTTGTTTGTAGATTTTTCCGATTCATGTGACTCCATACACAGAGCAAAATGGAGCAAATACTTCTAGTTTATGGTTTCAAAAAAAACTGTTACTGCTATAGGAATGCTCTACGAAGACTCGAAATCAATAATTTGTTTTCCTGATTTCTTTGACATTGACGCTGGAGTTATATAAGAAGATAAATTAGCACCATTTCTATCTATACTATGCATAGACTATGTACTAGGAACGTCATTGAATCTAATGAAGGAAAAAGTTTCACAATAAAAAAAAAGGTAAGGAGCAGACGATATCTCAGAGAAACTATTATAGATGCAGACTATGTATATGATCTAGCGCTTCTCGCAATTACACATACACAAGCCGAATCACTGCTGCATATTCCACAGGAGGGGTAGTAGGAGGAATTCGCGTCAACGTGAAATCAGATAAAATGGAGAGCCATCTCCACATAGTATGGCAAACCTCTAACATTAGTAGACCAGCTCACACGCCTAGGTAATAATATCTCATCTGCAGAAAGCGATGTCTCATCAGTTCCCAATCAGTTCCAGATGATGACACAATCGTCGCTGCCATCAACATTGAAGATGATTTTCAACGCTCACCGATTGCATCGGAGCAATTCCTGTGACAAGAGCGGACATAAACGAGAAACACAATGGAACCCAAAAGTGTTATGGGGAAACTACCTCCATTATAGATTCTCTCATCCAAAATATCACAAAAACAGCCTCCCCTATTCACTGCCAATTAGTCTATAAAGAATCTTACCAAACATCAATTTAAAAGACAAAGCTATTAACTCAAATAGCAGTTCTCAGCAAGGGGATATTAACATGCGTTTATAGAAAACCAGATAACTAAAGCTATTTCTATCCCTAAGCGAGAGATCCTACAACTAAAACCAAAAGAGAAGCTAAGGGGAATCTCCTTCGTAACATTTAACAAAATTCTCTCACCTCTAGCTCAAATAATCAAGAACCGTTAGGATATTTTAAAAGTAAACCCTCACCTAAAAGATATTTTCAAGAACCAGGCATACTGACCTACCGTCGACCAAACAATCTTAGATAAATGATAGGAACCAATGAAATACTAAATAATAAAGTAATCAATTAGAAACTTACAATTAAATCCAAATGGTGCCAACTATGTAATATTAAGAATAGCCTTTACTGCAAACCAACTCATTCAGTAGATTAACAATTGCAAAAGCAAAAATGTAATTTATTTACTGGACCAAAAACAATATGCTATCAAAAAACCATATGATGGGAAGTCAAAATTGCCATTTTATTTTAAAGTAAACAATAGACACAGAATCAAATCTATGGACCGCAGTGATCTACGAAAATTCAACCGTGTTTGTTGAACAGCACTTCCTTTCAAACAGCCACGATTTTAATAGAGATACTAAATCCCCTATCATAGAAAGAATTTAAAAAGATATCGGCATAAAATCATTAATTGAGCGGAAGGTATATAACTTGATAAACTATTTAAAACCTATAATACATTTGGACTTGATATGAAAATAAATGGTAATAAAATCTGGGTGTCACTAACACACATATATAAACAAATGCATCCATCACTGGTTACCCACATTTAACTTGAAACGAACCACTCTCAAACCTAATGAAAAAATTACCCCAGTGTCTTCACCATAGAGACAAATTTATGTAATTGAAGATAATTTAACCAGATGATGATTTTCCCTCAACAAATGTATATGTCACTTCGCCAGTATATTTTCGTTTCATTTTGTGATTTATCAATTATTTTTAAATCTTTTTTTTTTAATTTCTAAAACTTTTCACATGATATTTTTCTCCTGACGATGACCTAAGGAGGAAAACTAGTTAAGAAAAATAAATAACATAATAGAAATATGCCTATTTTTCTTATCACTTTTGTTCACATCGAGAAGTAAACTTCGAAACACGTGTTTGTGGATGAATGATATATATGCTTCCAACTCTCATGGTTGATCACTGTGAGGGGACATTAATTGTAACGTCACCGTTTGGCATTAGCCATTACCCGTCTGTTTACAGATTTGAATTCTCTGGTGATTGGGAAAACATACCGCCGTAAACTTCGAAACACGTGTCTGTGGATGACTGATATATATATATATATATATATATATATATATATATATATATATATATATATATATATATATACTAGCTAAAGTACCCGCTCCATGACCTGACTAAAAAAACATAGGAACACTAAAGAGTGAATAAGGAGAAAATAAGAGATAGGTATACACAATTTTAGTTCATTTTTTGAATATCTCATAAAATAAAATAGGTGATGGGGGATAGATCTCGTAAAAAAGTATTTCCCCTAATATATTTTCGTGAAAATCGGACCATTAATTGATTTTTCATAGTATATTTTTAAAATCCTCTTGACGTAAGTTGTTTTTGGCTACGTTAAATTTCAGTTGATTTAACTGTGCAAAAATGAAAACATTGTTTTTCCAATCATAATTTACATTATTTCCGTCAGTAGAAATTTTTTAAAAAATCATCAATAGTTTGTTTAATGTTTCTTCTTTCGAACGTAAATTTTTTTTAAAGATAATATTAATTTTTATGCTAGTATCACGGTGTTAAATATAGGGGGAGGGGTAAATTTCACAGGGAAAATTGGTTGTAACTAAAAAAGTCGTCGGGGTGGCCTAAAGTCGGTATCAGCCAGTCAGCGAGGGAGTCTATCCCCTTTTCAATGGCGCTAGACCAAGGAGATTGTTTTTTGGCGTCTGAGGTGGATCGCCACACCTACCATCAGCTCCTTACTTTACTGCACAGATCCCTGTGCTACTCATACGCTGAGTTGGCGAGGACCAGTATCGAACTAGGAACCTTGTGGTTTCTAGCCGAACGCTCTACCGACTGAGCTAACCTGTAACTAATAAGAGATAATTATTTATCAATTTTTTTTAAAAATCGCCGAGAATTGTCTAATGAATAAACGGTCGAAATAAATGTTATATTCGAGACGAAACTAATATGAAGTAACTTCTAAAGTTTAAAATAATGTTAATAATTGATTAAAAGAAATCTCGAGATAAAGGCTGAACTTGAAAAACGGTCGGAAAATTAGGTTGACCCAGAAAAAACAGAATCCAAATTATTTATTCATTTTCCCATTAAACTAACCCTAAATCCCAACCCTAACCCAAACCCTACCCCCCTAGTTAAAATTAACAGTTTTATTACAAAATGTGTGGGTTCTGGTTTTTCTGGGTCACCCTAATTTTCCGACCGTTTTTCAAGTTCAGCAATGTTTACTTATTTACAAAATAAGTAGTTATAAAATTTAACTACCTCTTTTTGTAAAAGGCTTTTTTTCCTAAAATTATTTTGTATATATATATATATATATATATATATATATATATATATCTTTTGTATATAGTATATAGTTTAATCAGTATTTAATTTTTTCATATCTACTATATACGAAAAAATTAAATACTGATTTAAAACAAAGTTGAGTTTTGTTATTGTTATTATGTACTTATTTACGAAATAAGTAGTTATATAATTTAACTACCTATTTTTGTAAAAGCCTTTTTTTCTAAAACTCTTGTATATACGAAAAAATAAATACTGATTCAAAACAAAGTATTTTTATTTTAAAATTTTGCTATTGTTATTATGTTGACTTATTTACGAAATAAGGTGTTATATAATTTAACTACCTATTTTTGTAAAAGGCTTTTCTTTCTAAAACTCTTGTATATACGAAAAAATTAAATACTGATTCAAAACAAAGTTGAGTTAACTTCATCGTATTTTTATTTTAAAATTTTGTTATTGTTATTATATGTTGACTTATTTACGAAATAAGTAGTTATATAATTTAACTACCTATGTTTGTAAAAGGCTTTTTTTTTCTAAAACTCTTTAAATTAAATACTGATTAAAAACAAAGTAATAATAAATATTTGTAAGATAGATTATTTCGTTTCATTTCTAACTAAATTAATATTTTAAAGACAGGAATAAAAAGATTGCGATATGAATAAGATATGATTTTTCGTCAAAACATACTTTTGCTGTTCGACGCAAAATATTTTTTTCTAACTCGCTATAAAAAATAATTCAATTGATAAAGACTCATACAAATTCTATTATTTTCTCTTCTTTCAAACAATATGGATATTTTAAAGATTGGCCTATAAATAGGCGATAAATTCCGAGCGGAACGGCTAAAGAATGCGAAATTTATTCACTAAAATTGAATTTTTATTGCTGGTAGTCGCTGTAACAAAAAGTCAGGCAGCGGACAATATTTTATCATCAGCAGGAGTTGGTATACGGACAGTTTCGCAAATTGGGTGATTTATCGAAATTTTTCCTCGTTCAGAAAAATCCGAACGTAAAAAACAAAGATGGCGTCGTTAACAAAAAGGAGTTGGGGGAAAATGAAAATAAAGATGGTCTTGTTTGATAAAGAAATAGAATATTTATTCAAATATTCTCCTCTAAAGGAGGCAAAAGGAAACACAAACAATTTAAACAAAGATTGCATAAATTTCCCTATGCATGACTAAATAACAATTTAGGGGTCAGGTAACTCAAATAAAAAATATATAATAAATACAAATATACAAAAGTGTATAAAGACTAACACTTATGTAACAGAATGGGCGTTAATCAACCAATAACTACCCTTCAAAATATACTACAAAATGGGTATAAAAAACAGGAAGAAAACATTTACTGTCGAAAGGGTTTGCACAATAAAATACCCTTTATATAAAAATGATTTCTCTCGCGCAGGAGAGACAAAAAGTTCTACAGAACTCACAGTTCTGTCAAAAAATGTCTCGTTCCTTTTCAAGGACTGAGGCTCCCGGCTGTAGAATAAGGCTGCTTTACTTGGACCTTCTCGTGAAGTACAAGGCTCTCTGAAGAAATATAGGGCTGGTCTTCTGTGCAGTATCACACCCTTTTCACTTGTCGTCCGCTTTTTCGTCAAAGGGATGGACCATGCGATGACTGCGACCTTTCCCGATAAAGGAAAATGAATAAACCACCGTCTCAGCCGTTCTGGGAATACTGTAGGGTGCACCAGCAATTAGCCACCTTTTCTCAATCAAGGTTTCTTTTAAAACGGCCAATGTCCGTCCTGAAGCATCTTATGTGTTCGTCTCACAGTGCCCAAGACGGGACAAACTGCTAGCTGCGTCCGCTCGCTTCGCTTCCCAGTTCCAAAGAGGCAGATTACGGCTGACACGTGATCCAAGAAAATCCAGACAGGCGCCAATTCCAGAAGCCCCCGTCCTTCGCTTTCGCAGCAAAAAACGAAACGAAACAGAGAAACAGAAGGGAAAAAAAGGGCATGCATAATACAGAAACGATTTATAAAGACAAAAAAATTTCCAATAGATTTTGGTTTAATTAATTTATTATATCTCTTAATCAGTAAAAATCAATAACCAAATTTGGCGTGTTTCTTAGTTAGAAGGATATTAATATGTATGCAAGATATCGAATCAGAGTGACCTCCCGTTTTGTACTTATACGTCGACACGTACATACCAAAAACTTAGTCTTATATATATATATAATTACAAACACACACACCTGATATATCAAATGAACATCTGATGAACTTTATCAAGACAACCCAAATAAAAAAAGTAATAAAACGTTATAACATTCAGCTAATGAATTTATTAGCAAACTACCCAAAAAACAAAAACACCTGTTTAAAAGGCTAATGTTAAAAATGAAATTCCTTTCCACTCCCACAAAAACAGGAAGAGTGAGTGAAATACTCGTGTATATATATACACATGCATGTAAGAATTCATTGTCATATTATCAATCAAAGCCTGAAGAAGATACCAGAAGATCTGAAACACGTGTTGCATATGTAAAACAAAAAGAATTAAAAAATTTTTTCTGAGAACAAAATACATTTTGCGGACTTTCTTTTTTTATAAAATATTGAATTTTCTCCCGTTGGAACCAGAACATTTATATATATATATATATTATATATATATATATATATATATATATATATATATATATATATATATATATATATTATGACGTTATTCCTGCTGACTTTTTTACTAATGGAATTCAAGCACTGCAACACCGATGGAAGACGTGTGTGAACTGCAAGGGGGACTATGTTGAAAAATAAATCTGATTTGGTCACATAAAAGTATCTTGGTCAGTCTATGAACTTTTCAAAAAGTTAGAAATAATAATATTTTTCCTCTTTCTCTTGATTTAAGATTATATGTCTCAATTTGTTTTCCAAAATTTTTAAAGGTGATCAGTGGAATTTAATATTATTCTATTAGTTATAATTGTGTTGTCTTTGTTAGTATTTGCTCTAACAAGTTTCTTATTCGCTAACAAATTCCTCTACAGCAGCTGATGGGGTTTAAAGTTCAATTCCTGGCGTCATTTACCATTATAAGTTAATCCTTTTTTGTCTGGGTTAAGTAGACCTACATCCAATAATGAATAAAATGACCAAGCAAATTTTCAACTGACGTCATCCTGGTTTAAAGAAGAAACAAAAGTATGAAAGAGGAGCCCTCATGTCGTGACATGTGTATAAGCCTTTCGAACTGGACTAATGATTTTAATATGTTAATAATATAGTAATAAGGCAATTTGAGTTAATTTTATTTTTGTACTAATTACTGGTTGAACCAAATTGCAAGTGTCGTAATAATATACAAGACCTGAGGCTGATAATAGACGTAGGAGTCAATGCAATTTTTCTTTGTATAACTGTGAATAGTAGTATCTAGTTATTTGCTAACTTTTTCTTAGTCTGACACACTTACATTACCTGCTATTACTAAAGTGGTCAGCCACCTGAGTCTGAACAGACTGCTTAACATCGCCAATCTGGTGAGAATGGTGCTTTTAGCGTGAACTGGTCGTAGTTTCAATACAGTTATCATTCATACAGAACACGAGAAAGACGCGATGTACGATTCCTTCAATGTCATCCTATTGTGATGTTTTGTATAATGATGAGGTGGAATTATACTTGGAGAAATATAGTTGCCTCTCAAGAAGGAGTATAACAACTTTACGTACAAATGTGACAAAAGAGGAGAAACCGCCTCACTTGAAAAAGGATTCTTATCCTGTGCCTGATCAACCGAAGGAAAAAGAAATTGATTTTTGATACTTACTAACCACCATAATTAGCCTTTAGTATATTTTAATTGTCGGGACCAGTCTCATCAATAAAAGCCCTAGCATTTTTAATAGCAGGTAGTGGAATTTTCGGCCCACTGTATGTAGATTAGAAACTTGGAATTTTTACACTTTTATTTATTTGTCTCTTGGACGTTAGACTTGTGATTCTTGATGTTTATACTTCATTTTCCCATTGGGTGCCAGAGCAAAACTAAATAGAAAAGAGAATACATAAATAGACATGCCCCCCCCCCAAAAAAAAAATGGACATTTTTGGTGGGAACTTCAAATATATTTAAAATACAAATTAAAAATCTAGAAATGTCCCGATTTTTTTTTTATTGTTTTTTTTTTATTTTTTTTTTTTGCTAGAAAGAAAAAAATCTTATATTTCCATCTAACATCAAAGTCAATTATAGCGTAAACCTGTTAATTAGTGACTTTCCATGTTTTATTTACATTACTTCAGCAGTCTTGGTTATTACTAACATATGTATGGAGATCATAATAATTATCATTTGTGCCTTTTGTGCATTGTTTGAGTTGTATGCCCCGCTGAACGGTATATCTTCTGAATTAATCAATGTCTATACTTACCTGTATAACTAATGCAAGAAATATAATTTTTAGCAGAATTCAGGGAGGTGGGAAAATAGTAAAAGGAAGATACTCACTTATTCTTTGGCAATTCCAACTGTTTCTAAGATGGATACTTCTGCAAAATTTCTTTCACCCCAAGCAAAATCTCTTAGGTAAAAGAGAATTGAATACCAGCTTCCTCATAACTAAAATTAGACTCCTTGATGGATAAGCCTTTAGCTCACCTACTCAGAATTCAAGGCCACTAGCAGGGCCGTCTTCGAACATAAAACTTTAATCCCGTAGAATCTAAGGGTAAAATGGGTGATTAAACAAAGAACAAAAGGTAAGCCCCAATTAGGGATAAGTGATTTTACTTATTCAATGCAGACGAGTCAAATTTGTCATTCTATAAACTCAATGTCGAGTTTAATGTTTAATTAAAGTTCTGTTAAATTCCGTGTATTTTGTGTATGTGACACAAAATATACCATAATTGTGAAAATTTCAATTTCAAGTGTCATCAATTTCGTTTGCCTGAGTGGGGATTGAGTCGGTGTATAGCAATCGTGGCTATTTGAAAAAAGATGTTGCATCGCCTTATTGAGATGAGGTACAACCAGGTCAAAAGGGTGCTGTGATAGTTTGATCTGTTACGAGCAGTACCAGCCAGTAGGTAAATCCAGTTGATGGAGTAAGTCGGCGCGAAGTGGGTAGAAGTGTGTCTCAAGGTGATGAATAGTATTAATTCTTGGAAAACAAAGATTTCCTTTCTCGTTACCTGAATATTTTTTTTATCTTGTAGAATTTGTTTATTTTCTTTCTTTTGCTCAGAATTCTTTGCTTTTGGTCGGAAAGGTTTTTGGGGTCACCATTTATATTTGAAAGTTCGTGCTGGTAATTTTGTATTTCAAAAAGTCTTTTTTCGCGTGTTAATCACTTTGGGAATCACTAGTTATATGGTTTAATGTTGGTTTTGTGTTCACATCACATCGGGAATCACCAGTTATAGGTTTTAATGTAGTTTTAGCTTTCGTGGCTAATTCCCCTTCTTATAATATGTTAGGGGCCTCCGAATGCAACAACTTCCAACTGTAAAGATAGTTTAAGGTTCAACATACTTTGGATACAAATAACTCCGACAAAGGTTAATAGACAAACATTTAATAACACAGCACATGGATAACAGTAGATACAACGTTCATAATAAGGTAAACAGAGTTACACAAATAAAGATAGACACATTCATGAAAGATACAGAGTATAACATAAAAGAGTACAGACATGAGACTAGCGAGAGTCCATGCTGTAAAGAACTTACAGTAATGTAAGGGGGTGGAGCCCCACGAGAGGGTTTAGATAGAATCTACCCCATGTGGCTCGTAGTTGCTGAAAACTATCAAGAGCGCGAAAGGCTTTGAAACCGGCGCTTAAATACTCGTGCCCTATCGGGCATCATCAAACTAAAAGGGGCAGACAACTCCACCCGGCGAATACAAACTAACGCTACAAATACTCCCCCCTAAATTTTTAGCGGGGCAAAAAATTTATAGACAAGCATGACAAACAAACAAAAATATATATTCCTTTAAGGAAAAGAACAGAGTCTCGAATGTTCAAAGTTCAAAAGTTCCAAACAAAAAACAGAGAAATAAAATTTGCATATACATATTCCCGCAAACTATAAAATAAAAACATGAAAAAACAGGAATGTAATTTAAAATACACACAAGAGCATTTTCATGTATAAGTCCAGTGGGAAAAACTCCTATGTGGTATGGTTACAATTTAAAGAAATCAACTTTCTTCCAAATTCCTGAGTTGAAATAAGGACTGCTTTTATCCTTGAGGAATAATTTTTCTCCTGGAAACAAAATGGTAGGCACAAAATGCCCCAAAAAAACGACGGGAATCGTTAAAAGAGTGTTTCAAAAGAAACAAATGTTAAAAGAATTTTACGAACGTTATTTCAGGTCCAACTTTTAGCATATAAAATTTTCTGTACAGGTGTACAATTTTCAACAGTTTGGGGAAAAATATGGAGCAAATGTCTCTGTGTGGTGTGGATAAAAAACTTGAAATTCAACGTCTCTTCGTTCCATTTTTCAATGCTGACCTGGTTAAATGTCTTCTAGACGCCAAGGTCGAGTTGAAATTTTCAAGGTCGGTATTTTGAGTCTGTGAGGCACACATACCGTGATCCTGAAATGGACATTTTAGATGAACATCTCATTTTCTGAGGGGTAGCAAAAATTTTTTGCTGAGTTGCCCTGCGGTTGGAATCCGGGTCACATGGTGTGGCCATGTGCGTATCCTTAGTAGTAATCGCTGAATTGAAGCTGCCAGTGTCTCTAAGGGTGGGGGAACGTGTCCGACTGTCCCTGGCTGATGGCTGAACTATTTCCTCTCGGTAAAAAAATAATTCTTGGTGTGGAATCTTTTTTTTTACAATTTTTTTTTTAGAAAAATTCCAGCGCTGTAAAAAAAAATGTGTCCATAACTGTCGGAGAAAAAAGAAATAATTTCTTTGAGGGGGTCACCGTTTTTTTTCTTTTTTTATAAAAAAAGTTCGTGTTGAAAGTCCCAAGTACTTTTACGACCATTTTTATGGTTGACATGGGCAAAAAGGGTAAGTGTTCATATCACTTCGCGATGTCACCAGTTGTAAAGATGGTGTAAAGTTCAACATACTTTGGATACAAATAACTCCGACAAAGGTTAATAGACAAACATTTAATAACACAGCACATGGATAACAGTAGATACAACGTTCATAATAAGGTAAACAGAGTTACACAAATAAAGATAGACACATTCATGAAAGATACAGAGTATAACATAAAAGAGTACAGACATGAGACTAGCGATAGTCCATGCTGTAAAGAACTTACAGTAATGTAAGGGGGCGGAGCCCCACGAGAGGGTTTAGATAGAATCTACCCCATGTGGCTCGTAGTTGCTGAAAACTATCAAGAGCGCGAAAGCTTTGAAACCGGCGCTTAAATACTCGTGCCCTAGCGGGCATCATCAAACTAAAAGGGGCAGACAACTCCACCCAGCGAATACAAACTAACGCTATACAACAAAGCGATACATAACAAAATACAGTCTTTATTATTTGAGCAACATTTAACAACAATACTAATACAAAACAGCTAGAACAAAAGTCTCAAGAAGGAAGAAAGAGTTATTGCAGAGTTAAGACTTCAATGAAGATATGAAAGTCCTACATCAAAAGGTTATCACTTACTTCGTACAGGAGCCACGTGGTAAGGGCATATATATGAAGACATGGGAGTGTTATTAGTCACGGTGAAAGAGAGAGATATTTCCCAGGCTGAGTTTAAATAGCCAGGTTTGTCACCTCTAGTGGAAAACCCTGACGGCAAGGGAAGATAACCCTTTTCTAATCTCAACCCCATCCCAACAAGGGAGGACAATCGCTATAGTGTCATGGTAATGAGTGGAGGTTTGATTTTTTTTGTTGTTTTTTTTTTTTTGTATTTTGTATTGCGGAAATTAAAATGAATTCGGGATGCGTGTTTATATTAGAATTTTGGACATGCACTTCTATATGAAAATTCTATAGGAAAATTGCAAAATCAAAATCTCTGTAGTTCTAAGAATTAAAAAAATTTAAACAAACACACATCTTGAAGGTATTTTAGTTTCCCACAAGAAACAATTCCTTACTCACTACTGCATGGACGTATCAGCAAACTGAAAATAATCAATTTCATTATCTTCTTCCGATTAGTATTCCTGAAATGTTAATTTTACTTCAAAATAATTCCCTTGGCATTCAATACACTTATTCCATCCAGTTTTCCAGTGGTCGGACCCCCCCCCCCAAGACGCCTCTTTTCATTTGACGTTGCACGGGGGTATTTCTTTTAATCTCCACCACGTTCTAAAGTTCTACCTTTCAGATGCATTTTCACCTCAGGACAAAAAAAAAAGGAAAAAGTAACGCGGAGATAGTAGTAAGTATGGAGGGTGCAGCACTTGCACAAACCTATGTTTCGCCAAAATACTGACGATCAAAAAGATAATTTTTGTGCAGACATCTAGATATCATCATTTTATTATAGGTGTTTAGTTGTACTGACGTTTTCATTTAAAGCTTAAAATACTAGGGTGAGTCAAAAGCTTTGCAATATCTTTTAGTTCCTAATTTAAGGTGCGTAAATCAAAGTAGTTGACCAAAGTAGTTCAAGCCGTGGCATTAGCTTTGAAGGGTAGTATCGTTGAAGCGCTTACATGTTGTGCATTTCTTCATGCCGTGTATGATTTGAAAGCTGCAAAGATGAACATGTAACGTAGTCTAACTCAAAAACTTATTCTTTACGAGTTCAAATTGGGCCATAAATCGGGGAAGCAACTAAAAACATTTGTTGCGTGAAATATAAAGGTGCAATTGATCACAGTATAGTACCCAAACCAGAAAAATTTTGTTTGGGTTGCAACAACCTCGACGTTCAGCATGGTCAGGTAGGAATAAAACCGTGGACTCGTAGCTATAGGAGAAAATCCGGCGAGTAGCACTTGGAGAATATCAGATGAGTTCGGCTTCTCTTTGACCAGTATGATTTGTCACCTTTAAAATCTCAGTAAAAGCATCCTGAGTCGCCGTATTATTCCCCACGTTTCCAAAATATTGCAAAACATTCTAATGTTTAAAGATTTAATCTCGATATATTTTAGTAACACTTTATATGTATAAATATGCATAAGTGAATATAAGTGTTTGTGCAAGTATGAAGAAAATTATACGCCTACCTTATTAACTTTCAGGTTCTTAAGAAGCATCAGAAGGGCACTACATAGTATTTCAGTAGACTGGAAAATGCCTGTGTCACATATTTCCCTGGTTCCCTTGAGAGTGGTTTACTGTCACGCATCCAATGGATGAAGTTGCTGACACAATACAAAACTTTGAGCATTTAAAAATGTCTTGAATATTTCATAAATGAGAATCGATACAAATGAAAATTTGTGAAGCGCTAAATTTCCGTGATAAAGGAGTACACACAATGTAAAATTACATTCATAATTCATAGATAAGGTTACATTTTAAATCGTAAAATGTACACATTAATTAAATATGCTTTATCTTTCAAAAGAACTATGCAGGTTTCATATAACTAACACGTTTGTCTTTTTGAATAGATCAGATTACAATTCCAAATTACAATCCATCCTTGATGATCGCATTAAATTCAAAAACTTACTAAGAACTATACTGACCTCCTTAAGAAACAAGCTCTTTACCGCTAATAATGCTGAAATAGATTCTATCAATCTTCATAAAATCTGCGGTGATTATCAACCTAGTTACTTATATGGAAACAAAACATGAATCTCTTGTGACACATCATTTCTTAAATTCTCATTAACCAACTGATTCTACCGTATTTACCAACCAAATAGACTGTCCGTTCTACTGATTAATTACTAAGTTGGTAAACGTAATGAAAACTTTTGTCCTACAGCAGCAGCAGCAACAACAACAACAGAGGATTTCGTCAGAAAGATGGGAACAATAATTTCTGCAACAGGAATGCGAGAGATATAAACTGAATGAGTTAACAGTAGATAATTTTAAATACTTAATATTTATCGAAGGATTAACGGCTGAATTTAATTTAAAAATTCAAGAGAGGGGTATTTTTTGAGTCCTGGGTGTTCGTAAAAAATTAAAGGAGGACCGAGTAAAAAAGTTATATCAATGTTGGTTGGTTGTGGTGGTCAGCATCTCAAGATCTGTTGTCCATTCAGGAAGAAAAAGTGTTTCAGATGCCGAAAAGTCGGCCATGAGCAGACACATTGTAAAACTAAAAAGGAAAATTTGCAAAAACCAACAAAGGTAATGCTGACAAACAAAAAAAGATAGAAACGAAATATTGTACAGAAAATGTATTAACGTTAAATTGAATAAGAAAAGTATTAGAATGCAGTTAGAGACGAGAAGCGACATTTCTATAATTGATGAAAAACGTGGAAAGCTGTTGAGTTTGGTTGGCGGGAAGCGTTCATGATATTCAATGAAAGATGAGATAGGGAACACAGGTAAAGATAATATGTCTGTCTTACACAGGTTTATTGAAGAAAGTGAGTTTAGCAGAGTAAATTTGGCGGGAACAAATTGCGCCAAAAATCAAGTCACGTGGTTTACACACCGCGCATTAATACAATACAAGTAGTTCTGGTAAAGTTGCTCTCAGAGCCATGTTACAATGGACTATTTTCCAGATGAATTTCCAACACACCGCCTGCATCAAAAATATTCACATTATCAAATATATTTTATTTAAAAGGATGGAGTTTTCACCCTTTCTCCATTTCAAACAAATTTTGACAATATTTTATAAAATAACATGTAGAATTTTTTACATTCAAAATTAAACATTTTCAAAGATTCGCATTTTCACAATAGAAAGTTCATGTTTTCATAATTCAAGGTTCATGTTTTCACAATATAAAAGTTCATCTCTTCATAGTACAAAGTTCATATTTTTTGTAATACAACATTTTTTTTATTATTTATTACAGTACAAAGTTTCTCTTTTTTTTTAAATTTTATTATTTATTATTTATTCATTGTCATATAATTCACCATCTCTCTCTCTCTCTCTCTCTCTCTCTCTCTCTCTCTCTCTCTCTCTCTCTCTCTCTCTCTCTCTCTCTCTCTCTCTCCTCCTTATCTTTGAGTGTTGAGCTTACAGTCACATGATGTCCCTTTTTTAAATTTAAATTTTAAATTTCTGAAAAAGCAAAAATAATTCAGTTCAAGGTTCAAAGTTCAAAGTTTAAAATCCCATTAGTAGAAGACTGAATTTTTCGTTCTTGGGTTTATTCACTGGCTTTGTAAATATATCAGCAATATTGTCTTCACTGGGTAAGTTTTATTCAGAAATTCATCTCTAATAAAATGGTATTTTGCGTCAATATGTTTCGATCTATTATGATTCACAGGAATTTTTTGCAAGAGCTATTGCGCTCTGATTGTCGCAATACAATGTAAATGTTTTCTTTTCTTCATTTAGTATATCATTCATAAGTGCCATTAAATATTTTCCTCTCTGAGTGGCTGCTATCTGCATCAGCATTCTTATCGAGACTATCTTAGCAGTAGGCGAGAATGTTTCCTCGTAGTCAACATACTGTTTCTGTGAATAACCTTTCGCTACTAATCTAGCTTTATATACAACTTCTGTATTCAATTCTTTTATAGTATATACCTATCGTGCCGGTATTAAAAATTTATCTGGTGGTAATTCAGTTAATTCGCAAGTTTCATTCTCTTTTAAGATATTCATTTCCTCTTTCATTGTTATCATCCACTTATGCGATTGTTCAGACTCTATTGCTTCTTCGTACGTTTTTGGTACAGATTTAATGTGATTGCATAAAATCTGAAGTAATTTTTAACATATCATCCGCCCCATCATTCATATAATAATTACTTAAATGTTTTGGACGTGTTCTAATTCTTTCACTTGATTTGCATACCCATTTCTTTATTTTTATTTGTAATATCTTCCTTCGGTTCATTTACATTATGCCAACTTGGTTTTTCTTCACAAAACTTATCAATAAACTTTACTGTTCTAACTGATTTTATTATGTTATTTTCCGGGAAATATACTAAATAGGCGAAACTATATTTATCATATCCCACAAAAATTCCCTTCTCACTTCTATCATTTAATTTCTTAGGATTTTGTATATACGCATAACAAATACTTCCAAATAAATGTATATTTGAATTGGAATTTGGTTTAATAACAGTAAAAATATCATACGGTGTAGTTTTAATACGATTATTGTAACATCTGATACGAATATATGTTGCGGACATTACAGCATATGACCACATATCTTTCGGTAAGTCTGCTTGTTTTGATATACTTCTTGCTATTTCAAAAATTGTGCGCAATGCCATTTTGATTGTACCATTTTGGTGTGGCGAATAAAGCGATGTTTTCTGATGGTTAATTTTATTTTTAGTTAATAGCAATTCGAAAGCTTTGATGTAAATTCAGTTCCTTGCTCACTTCTTACAGATTTAATCTTGCCATAAGGGGTGATATAAGTTATTAACTTTTCGAAAGCTTTTAGCGCGTCATTTTTACTTTTCAACATATAAGTCATTATTAAACTGGAATAGTCATCTATGCATCCTGGGACATACTTATATTCATCTTTTGCTAAAGGGTCAATTGGTCCTGCAAGATTAATATATACAAGTTCTATTTTAGTTGCACGTCTATCAGGTTTTCATTATCTTTTTCAATAATCTGTATATCATGTACATTATTTTCCAATTTTAAAATATCGTTAACATTACAGTGTCCCATTATACAATGTCAACCTTCGAGGGTATGTTTAGCTTTACTTGGTGTATTAATCTTATTTAAGTAATATAAATTTCCCTTTTTATGTATTTCAAATATCGTTCCCTTCACATGGAGTGTAGCCGAGTTTGGTTTGAATTCAATATTCGCGCCATTTTCCGTTGCTGCCTGTTCTTATCGAATGAAGGAATGTATAACACGTTTCTTAAGATATGATTATGTACTTTTCCACTAGTATCTACCATTTTCACATATGCATCTCCCTTTTAATGCTAAGTTATTATATCTACTACCATCTGCGAGTTCAACTATATGTTTAGAGGAATTAAAGTTTTTATCGAAGCCTATTAAGTTTGATTTATCGTTTAATATGTGTGTCGTGGCACCACAATTATTATTAAGTTATTATAAGAACAATCATAATTATCATTGACAGAAAAAATGTATGAGTGCTTATCTGAAAGATGCTTAATTGGGTCCTTCTCAATGTTGTCACTTGTTCTCCTTCTGCAAAATTTTGTTTCATGGGTTTTTTTCTTGCAAATTTTGCACCATTTATTATTTTTTTTTCTACAGGTCGCTGACTTGTGTCCTTGGATTCCGCATGAAAAGCAGGTTCCGTTGAATTTTTTCTTGTTGTAGTATGATCTTTCTCTTACGCTCATTATCACGTTAGATGTTTCAATTTCTGTTTTCTTGCTCTCCTCAAAATTTCTAAGAGCAGATTTGAAATTTTAGAAAGTCATTAGAGTGTCTTTTTGCGTGATTACAGTGTTGATTGTTTTATATTCACTTGGTAGACCTTTTAAGATCATCGATATCAATAGACCATCAATGATAATTTCTCTCTCTTCTCTGTTGCAGCGTTTTTGGCTCGTATTACATAGTCAGTTAAGATTTCTTCCTGGTCTTTCTTAAGTGATGTTAGTTCTGTGTATAGTGCGATAATTTTTGGCTTTGCATGTGGCAAATAATAGTCTCTCAAAATTGTCAATGTCTTTCTTCCATCGTTGTTTGCGTCTCTGATGATTAACGATAATGATCGATCATCGAGGTATTGAACTAATTCACCAAATGCTTCGGCGTTCTTATTCTGATTTACATCCTCGTCCACCCTTGCGGTGATAACATTGTATAGCTTTTGTGTTCTCGTATATCCGAGGAACTTTATCTCCCATAATTCACACTTTCTTTCATCTCCATTGAAAGTTAATCTGTTGCCTTGTATTTCTGTTCGTCCACTGGGATTATAAGATGCTGACCTGGGTCCATAACCTGTTGAGTTTGGTTGACGGGAAGCGTTCATGATATTCAATGAAAGATGAGATAGGGAACACAGGTAAAGATAATACGTCTGTCTTACACAGGTTTATTGAAGAAAGTGAGTAAATTTGGCGGGAACAAAATGCGCCTAAAATTAAATCACGTGGTTTACATACCGCGCATTAATACAGTAGTTCTGGTAAAGTGGCTCACAGGGCCTTATTACAACGGACTATTTTCCAGATGAATTTCCAACAAAACCTATAGGGAAACCTTATTTGAATTTAACTAAGAAATTAGTACGAAATGTTTGTGGCCGTAATTTTTTTTTTTAGAGGACAAATAACAGTAAATGTCTCTGTAAATGGCAAATTGGCTAAAATTATTTGGAACAGAAAAATTGTGTAATTTATGGGATTCTCCGATAAGCTCAATTTGTAATTATACGAAAATTACCCCCTCATATGGTGGATGACAAATTTTAAATGTGCCTAAAAAGTAAACCCCCTAGCGTGTTTTCAGAGGGTTTGGGAAAATGTTAAAAAATGAAAGCTACATTTGAACTCAATCTCTGTCCCTGTTTTCAAACCAAAATGTAGTATTCCTTTTGCTGCTCTGTAAAGTATTAATAAGGAACTGGAAAGACTTGAAAATTTAGGAGTGATTTCACCAGTTGATTACAGTGATTGTTGTTCACCGACTGTCTACGTGAAAAAAGAAAAATGATAAAATTAGAATATGTGTGGATTAATTCACGGGGGTTAAACGATTGTTTTAAAAAAAAACTTAATTATCCTCTACCGTGCCTGGAAAATATATTCCCGAATTTGAACGGCGGAAAATTCTTTTCGAAAATAGATTTGTCAGATGCATTTCTTTAGATTGAAGTGGATAAAAGTTGTAAAAAATTACTTACAATAAATATCCATAAAGAACTTTACAAGTTTAACAGACTTCCTTTCGGGGTCAAAGTTGCACCAAATATTTTCCAGCAGATAATGATCATAGGACTTGATTTTGTCAGTCGCCTATTTGGACGAAATTTTAATAAAGAGTAAAAATAGAAAAGAACACACTGAGCATATATTTTTTGAAAGAATTAAAGATTTTCGGTTCAGAGTGAATGATACCAAGTGCGAATTTTTTGTCTAGCATAAAATATCTTGGGCAGATTATAGACGCGAACGGGCGAATACCGGATAACAAGAGAAGTTTTACATTTTAAAAATGCCTCTCCCGACTAACGTGTCTACTTTGCAAGCATTTCTAGGACTTGTAAATTATTACAGTATTTATGTACCGAATATACATAAATGGAGAGCCCTATTGAATAATTTGTTAAAAAAGATTTTTAGTGAAATTGGTCAGATGAATGTGAAAAATCCTTCGAAAAATCATTGAAATACTAACTTCAGATTTATCACTAACACATTACGACCCGAAACAGGATATTGTGGTAGCGTCAGACATCAGTGAGACAAGTATTGGTGCCGTTATCTTACACAAATTTAAAGATGGAAAAATGAAGGCTGTGGTGTATGCATCTAGGACTTTATTCAAATTGAGAAAGAGGCATTAGCAATAATTTTTCCGTAAAAAATTCCATAAGATGATGCATTGCAGAACTTTTGTTTTACAAAAGGACCACCGTCCGTTATTAAGTATTTACGGTTCTAAAAAGGTGTCCTAAACATACAGTGAATCAATTATAACACTGGAGAACCAAATTATTAGATTATGATTTTAAAATGGAATATATACCATCAAAATTTAGGACATGAGAATAGGCTGTCTAGACTTATTCCCAAGTGCAACGAACTGTTTGAAGATACTTTAATTGCATCGCTAAGCCCGGAAAATGAAATTAAATACGTCTTATCTAACACAATCAGCGAACGACCTGTTACTGTAGATAAAATCAGGATTGAAGCTAAAAAAGAAGATTTTATTGTCAAAATTAAAAATCAGGTAACATCTACAGGGAATAAATATAAAAAATGTACCAATAATACTTTTTTTTTATTTGTGATGAGGTATTAATGTACGCTGATAGAGTGGTGATACCCATTTTATTACAAAAACGGATTTTAAAAGATTTTCATATGTCCAATATGAAAATCTTTTAAAATCCGTTTTCGGACATATTCTGGAATGAGTAGAATGAGTCACTAATGAGAAGTTTCGTATAATGATCGGGAATGGACCGTGATATAGAAAACCTCTAGAGTGTTAAGTCGTATGTGTATAAATATACGTGTTTTATTGTTTACGTCATGTCAAGGACTGCCCCACAATTAAAAGCCCCTTAAGGCATTACAGATATTGGGCCGCTTATGTAAATAAGTCGACCAACATCCATCATACATACAAAAGTCTGAAATGTTTATTTTTATGTGAGTTGCCATTTACCATAGCGGTTAGGTGTCTTGCCTGCAATGGCTCTTTTCAGACGTAGTTGTCTTTCAGCCATGTCTGGTTGCTGTTTGGTGTTCTTTTCACTGCCATTGCTGGTGATATCATAGTTGCAGTTTGTTCCTGTCATATTTCTGTGATTTGGTCTATTTGTGAGTCTTAAATGTCTTCTGTTTCTCACTAGTCTTTTCCCATTTTCCAGTTCGATCATGTATCGCCGGAATTCAAATTTTTCTATTATGATTGCTCTTTTCCAATATTGGCCATTGCTGTATGGCTGTACGGTCACTTGGCCACCCTTTCTTAGTTCTGCCAGGTCATGGGCGTTCTTATCATATTGTTTCTCTTGTTGTTGTTTTGCCTTTCGTATTTTGGTTTTTGTTTCTTCTGCATTGAGTGGGGATAGGCATTTCTTTATCGTAGGCAATTTGCTTCTCAGTTGTCTTCCAAAGAATCTCAGTGCTGTATACATTCCCATGGATTTTGATGGCGTATTGATAAACTCTAGTATGGCTAGGCAAGGGTCACTGTTTTCATTGTTGCATTTTTTAATAATGCCTTTTATTTGTTCCACTGCTGATTCCGCCATTCCATTGGAGTTTGGCATTTCTGGTGAGCTGGGATTCCATTTGAATCCGTATTTTCGGGCCAGCTCCTTCATCATTTGGTTGTCAAATTCAGGAAACCCATCGCTTACAACTTCTTCTGGAATGCCATGCCCCATGAAATGTTTCTTCATCAGTTTGACTGTGCAAACTGATGATGTTCCTTGGAGTCGTTCAACCATGGTATAGTTCGAGAAATAATCCACGCACGCTAGATATTTCCTTCCATCTAGTGTCATGGTATCGAGACCAATACGTTGGAATGTTTATTCTGGCACTGTTCTTGTGATCATTGTTTCTTTGCTGTTTCTTGCAGAATATCTGCTACACTGTTCGTAATTCATGTAACACTCTTGGAGTTCATGCCTGATTCCAGGCCAGAATATTGTGTCTAGGGCCCGTCTCATGTTACTATCAACAGCTAGGTGGCTTGTGTGTGCCTTCTTCTTCATATCATTTCTCATTGAGGCAGGTATAAAGACTCTGTCAGTAAAATATCAAACCATCCTTGGTTGACAGGTAGTCTTTGAATTTGTACAAGTGCTTCAACTGAGGTTCAAGGGTTTTGTATCGCATTGGGAAGCCTTGTTTGATCAGTTCTATGATCTTTTGTAGATCCTCATCTTCCTTAGTGGCTTTGATTAGCCTGTCTCTTATCTGTTCGCTTACAGCGAGAAATTCTAACAGTTTCACTTCACTGAAGTGAAACTGGAATTTATCACCCTCTACTGGGGCTCGTGAAAGAGCATCAGCAATGATTACGTCGCTGCCCTTCCTATTGGTTAGGTTGTAATCGAATTTCTGTATTGAAAGCATAATTTTTAATAGTCTTTTTAGTGCTTCACTTAGAGGCTTGTTGCTGATTGCTTCTAGTGGCTTATGGTCCGACTCTATTGTTACGTGTCTTCCATAGCAATAGTCGCTGAACTTGTGTAATCCAAACACAACGGCTCTCATCTATTTTTTGATCGACGCATAGTTCTTTTCATAGTCATTCCAAGCCCTTGATCCGTATGGCACTGATTTCCCATTCTGTAGGAAAACAGCAACTATACCTACATCAGACATGTCAGTCTATATCGTGACTGGTTTCTCTAAGTCGTAATATGCCGAGATAGGCGTGTTTGCAATAAGTAATATCTTCAAATGCTTTTTGTTGCACTTCTGTCCATTGGAAGACCTGGTCCTTCCGTGTTAACCTGTTTAGAGGTTCACATTTTGTTGTCAGTGAATAGTCAAATTTTGAGAGATATTTGACCATTCCAATGAAACGTCTCAAATTATGCAAATCGCGAGGTGCTCGGAATTCTGTGAGCGCCCCTACTTTTTCTTTGTCAGGCTTCAGGCCTGCATTAGTCAGTGTATTACCCATGTAGGTAACTTCCTCTGTGAGGAATTTGCATTTGTCAAGGTTAATTTTGATGTTTTTTTCTCTGCATCTTTGCAAGTATGCTCGCAGGTTGTGGTTGTGGTTATTGATGGCTTGGTCTGGGTTGTTTCCAAATCCCTCCACCAGGCAGTTATCGTGGATAATGCTGACCCCATTTACCCCTTGGAATTGCTCGATCATTTTTGCTTGGAATGCCTTGCTGGCTGGTGTGATACCCATGGGCAATCTTTTGTATCGGTAGTTACCCTGGGGCGTTCCAAAGGCGGTCAGTTCTCTTGCTTTGTCGTTCAGCTTGCAATGCCAGAATCCACTTCTTACATCCAATTTGCTAACTTTTATTGCTTTTTTATTTGCAAACCTGTGTGTGATGGATTCCAAGCGTGGTACTTGGCAGTGGTAGTTGTTAATCAGTGCCTTGTTTAATGGTTTGGGGTCTAAACATATCCAGAGCTTCCCACTATGTTTTCTTTCAATCACATAGTTGTTAAGCCATGAGCTGGATTCTTCCAGTTTCTCAATTATATCGTCCCTCATCATTTTTTTAGTTCCTGTTTAAATTGTTTTTCCAGTGAAAATTGTACACCTCTTATGGTTGTTGTATAGGAACTGCATCTGGCTGTTTGGGGTATTATTTCACCTTCGAATTCACCGACTTTCTCTTCAAAAACATCCGAGAATTCTAGTAAAATTCCTTTGATGGAATCCTCAATATCTAGTTTTCTGATGTTTTCCTGGGCTTGTTCTTTGAGGTAATTGCATTTTGCAGCTGAAACCGTAAAGTCAAACTGATCTAGGTTGAACCGTATTAAATTTAATTTTTGTCAGAGACTGCAGCTTAAAATAGGTTGTACCTTTTCATTCACAACCATGACTGAGGCTGTTACTTTTCTTTCATTGACAGGGTTGGTATATTCTGACCACATAGTTCATTCAGTTCTGACCCTTTTTTCCTCCATTTACTGAAATGTCAAGTTTCTTTCCTTTTTCTATTAGATGCTCCATTTTATTGTCTTTAACGAATGTTGCTGGAATTACATTTACAGTTACACCGGAATCTAGCATAAATTTAATAGGTTTCCTGTTTATTCTTAAATTCGCATGAACCTTATGAATTGTCTCCCCTTCAACGTGAAAACATTCATTTACTCCTTGTTCCCTGTAGTTTGAATTACCCGTGCAAATTTTTGATGAGGCAAAACGTTTTTTTCTTTTGCATCTAAAACATTCCTGGTCAAAAGCCGGACAGTTTCTTATTCCTTTCATATGGTTTGTCTCACAATAAATTCAGTCATGTTTTTTTTTTTGTCTCTTCCTGTTGCATTGATGTGTTTATCGTATGTGTCGTTGTCAACATTTAATTTGTCATATTTTTCTATTCTTTCCGACTGTATCTTATTTTGTTCTGAAACTCTGCATCGGTCAATATACTGTGTTAGGGTTACGTCTGGTTCCCTCAGAAGAATTTCCCGCATTTTTCTATCGTGTATTTCTTTTATTATCTGTAATTTGATCATGTCGTTTTCAGTGACGTTGTTCCATTCACAGTCTTTAGAACTCGATTTCAAATTTAACAGACAGTCTTTGAAGCTCTTATTTTCACTTTGTTCTTTTCGTAGGAATTCTACTCTGTCTACGATCAATGTGTTCATAGGTTTACAGTGATCTTTAAATGCGTTAATAAACCATGTCAAGGGTTCGTTCGTCGTCATTATCAACCGTCTTTCCTTCCGCGTTTTTAACTGTTTTTAACTGTATATTTGTTGGCCTCTTTTTCCTAAGAGGTAAATAAATAGACTTTTTTCTTTTTTACAGTATTCGCAGCTTTAGCAACATTATCCCTGCCTTCTCCTTCAAATTTCTGAAATTCAAAAAATAAGACCACTTCTTCCAGCCACTCATTGAACGCTTTGTGTAAATTTCTCGCTGTCCAGTCAAACTTTTCCGGTGAGTTAATTGACATGATTTTGTAAGCCCCTTTTTCCTTCTTTTTTATTTTTAAGAACAAGCTATCTTCGAGTTCGCTTCTCTTCTGACACCATGTTAAACAGAAATAACTCAAAGTCGCGTGTGTATAAATATACGTGTTTTATTGTTTACGTCATGTCAAGGATTGCCCCGCAGTCAAAAGCCTCTTAAGATATTGGGCCGCTTATGTACATAAATCGACCAACATAGAGATTGTGCGCAAGCACCAATAAAATTTGGAACTTGGCCTAAGACGGATGTTCCATGGAAAAGATTACACATTGATTTTGCGGGACCTTTGCATGGCACATACTAATTAATAATTGTGGACAGTTTTTCGAAATCGTATTATAAGCAGGTTGGGCAAAAACCACTTACATGATACATGGTCGAAATTGGAGACATAAAAGACAATTTAACCAATTGGAACAGAGATTTACCAAAGAAGAAAATGTACAAACCAATGGAAATTTTGTGTGACACATTTGATTTGCCAACACTGCAAGTTATCAAACCTTTCAAGGTTTGATAACTTGCAGTGTTAGAAAAAGAAACCCTAAAGAAATTTTGGACGTTGGCCCTAAAAGAAGAAAATTCCTTTTTCAGGGAAAGCATTTATCTTAGAGGCAGGTGTTGTATAGGATTACCTACCTCTCTTATAGTCCGTAAAAGAATGGTTGTGTCTATCTTATAAATTAGTTGTCAGACAGACAAGACAGGGAGTTAGTATGAATATGAATTCCTGATCGAATAAATATGCTATTACTAAGCATTTGACTTTGCCTCTTATTCACTATTATTACATATCTCCTACTTTTCTTTGTGTGTGAGCAATTGGCCGCCTTTACTTACGACACAAAATGAAGATACGGCAACTTTGAAGGCCATGTTTGAAAACGATCCCAGTAAGTCATTTAGGTCCATAGTCAGGAGCATGAGAGTGTCTGGGTTTCTTATCGGACTGGGAGTGCATGAAAACATTTCCTATTTCCCATACAAGATGAGAGATGGTCGATTATTATCAGAGGCCATGAATGACAAGAGGAAGGCGCGTGGTAAAGCTTTTCAACAAACTCAAGCATCTCTTTCATGCTTTGTTTTTTGTCTGATGAGATCAGGATTATATGGTGAACCTACAAAACAAACTTTGTCTTGTCTGTTCCCACAAGATTGATTGTGATGAAAAGTAAAAACTGTTACAATTTTATGGGCCATCCTTTAGCCTTCAAGCAAGAGCGATTGTCCAGCGGAAATCCTTGGCAATCCTTTGGTTCTTCTTAGTATTGTAAGTTCCTTCGTCAATGATTGCAAATTGACAATGGAAAGTATCAGTGTTTAAGTAGTTAATCAGCTACGCATTATGGCTGTTGATTGGCGGAGGAATAAACACACATTCGTCTTGTTCCCCCTCTTTGTATAATTCTCTGGGTCCCTCTTCTGTAACTTCTTTTTCTAACCAAGAAACTCTGGAGATTTCAAACCCTTCAGAGATGCCAATTACCGCTGCTTCCACAAGTCGTAAATGTTATTTTTGTGGGTTCGGTCTATATCCTCGTTTTCTTGTACGGCCAGAGATGTTAGGTGTCGAAAATGCGGGAAACTGGGCCATTTATGAAATTAATGGCGTTCTTATTGATGCTTTGATTGACACCGGCAGCTCCGGTAATCATATTAATCACAAAATTGTAAAAGCTAACAAATGGAAAATTTTCCCCTGTTCTACTCGGGTGTCCATGGCAAATGCTTTTCTATCACCACAAGTGATAGGATACTGTCTAGTGAGTTTACATTTTAAAAACAGGTCTTACAAAAACATCAAACTCTCGGTAATGAAAAACCTTTGCAGTGACATAATACTGGGGCACGATTTTCTTCGGCATCATTCTCGTATCGAGATTTCTTTTTGGAGGGCCCAAACCAGCCCTTATCATTTGTGGCCTAACAGCAGTAAATGTCCAGTACCCATCACTATTCAATAATTTATCTCCACACTGTAAGCCTATAGCAATGAAGTCGAGACGGTACTCACTCGAGGATAAACATTTTAGAAAAACTGAAATTACAAGAATTCTTGAGGAAGGAATCATTGAAACGAGTGAGTCTCCATGGAGGGCCCAGGTATTAGTATCATCTTCCGAGAACCACAAAAAGAGGCTATTGACTACTCCAAACCATAAATAGGTTTACCTTACCAGATGCTTACACACTGCCAAGGATAGACGACATTATAAGCGAAATTGCCAAATATAAAGTATATAGCACGCTAGACCTCAGAAGTGCCTATCACCAAGTAGCTATCAAACCAGTAGATCGACCCTATACAGCTTTTGATGCAAATGGTCACCTTTATCAGTTTAAAAGGATACCGTTTGGAGTAACAAATGGCGTTGCCAGCTTCCAGTGGATTATGGACAAATAATTAGTGATGAAAAATTAGAAGGTACCTTTGCTTATATTGATAATGTAACGGTATGTGGGCACAACTTTGAAAACCATAATCCCAATTTAAAACGATTTATGGTGGCCCTTAAGAAGTATAATCTAACACTGAATGACGATAAATTCGTTTTTGGCGTAGACACCATCAATTTATTGGGGTACACTGTGGAGAAAGATTCAATGTCATCAGACCCGGAACGACTGAAGCCCTTACTAGGATTGCCATTCCTAACAATATGCGTGCCCTAAAACGGGCTCTGGGCATTTTTGCACATTACTCTCAGTGAATTGCTTCTTTTTCAAGCGAAATACACCCATTATTAAAAACTTGCAGTTTTCCTCTTTCTTCCACAGCTGTGGAAGCTTTTTAAAATCTTAAAAAGGATATAGCCAACTCAGCTATTACAACTGTAGAACCTGCTATTCCTCTAGTAGTGGAGACAGATGCATCCGATTATGCAATTGCTGCCTCTTTAATGCAATCTGGATGCCCTGTTGCTTTTTTCAAGGACCCTGTCGCGACACTCAGCAATTGAGAAAGAAGCTTATGCTATAGTAGAGTCACTCAGAAAATGGAGGCACTATTTGATCGAAAAAGTAAAATTAAAAATTAAAAAACAGCTAGATAGAAAATAGAACTCTCCTGGTTTTCTTTTGATGCTATCTACCGACCTGGTAAAGAGAATGCGGCAGTTGATGCAATATCGAGGGTATGTAACCCGATACCAAACACGAATGAGCTTCGTACCTTACACAATGAGCTGTACCACCTAGGCATAACAAGGATGACACATGTGGTACGGACCAGAAATCTACCATATTCCTTGGACGATGTAAAAAAAATGATAAAATTGTGTAGAATGTGTGCAGAACACAAACCACAAACCGGGACGCTGATAAAAGCAACACAACTATTCGAAAGGTTAAATATTGATTTTAAAGGTCCCCTACCCCATAAAAAATGGGAATAATTATATATTACCCGTCATCGACGAATATTCACGATTTCCATTTGCATTTCCTTGTCCGGATATATCAGCAAATTCGGTGATACAGTGCTTATACTCTTTATTTGCCATTTTTGGAGTCCCAGCTTACATTCATTCAGACCGTAGAACCTCTTTCATGTCCGAACAACTTAGTAAATTTCTTCATGAACGAGGAGTGGCCACCCTCAGGGTAATGGCCAATGTGAACGGTACAATAGAATCATGTGGAAACCATACAACTGGCCGCCACAAACCGTAAATGTCCAATCTCCCACTGGGAAGAACTCCTATCCGAATCTCTGTACGCCATTAGAACGCTACTATGTACAACCACAAATGTCACGCCTCACAAGAGGTTTCTCCCCTTTCAACGAAGAAGCTCGGCAGGAATCTCACTTCCTTCATGGCTCTCGAAACCGAGAACGGTTCTTCTGAGAGGTTTCGTCCGTCATAGTAAGAATGACCCATTAACGAATGAAGTGGGACTGATTGGGGCAAATCCTCATTATGCCCTCGTAGGTCACTCCGATGGAAAAGAATCGACTGTTTCCCTCAGAGACCTTGCACCTGCAGGGGATATACCTGCACCTAATATAGCTTGCAATGAGGTGCCTACATCTCAAGACCTTTCCACCTCAGCCGAAGGTCAACTTGCCGGCATTGCACCATATGACTCCTCTACAGACTCCCCGCAAGCATCAGATACGGAGTCCATATTTTCTCTGGAATCCCAAAATGCCCACAGTAGGGCAGATGTGGACGATTGTCCAACTTCTCAGAAACGAGCACACACCCAAACCGATTCGGAACCCCTGTTCTCAGAATCACAACTACCTGCACGCAGAAGTAAATGCATCTTTACCAACTCGGGTCTGAGAGAGGAAACCTAGCCCGAGGTATCTTCAAACCAGGAAACCAAGGGTCTTGATTCTACTCCCAATATTGAACTACCACGACGTTCCAACAGAACCCGCAAAAAGCCTGGTCGATGGAGCGACTTCATCCCGTATGATTAGATGACAGAAATTTTAGCTCTTCGGACGCTTAACGGGGAGTTTATCTTATTTTATTTTTACCCCCCGCCAAGCATTTTTTCGACCGGAAAATTGTTTTTTCTGCAATTTAGAAATTTTTCTTTTTTTTTTATTTCATTTATTTATTTGTTTTGTCACATTTATTCTTCTTGCAAATGTTTTCTGGGGTTTTGTTCCTTTGAATTGAAAAAAAAGATCAGGTACCCCCTCCCTCACGAATATGTAAATTTATACTTAGTACTCCTAAGTATAAATTTACATATTCGTGAGGGAGGGGGTAGTCATAGAGTGAATGGTAATTTTGAGTGGTGTTTGTAGTATGAATGGATTTTATGGTGAATGCAAAATAAATCAGAATGCTTGGGTGGCGAATGAAATTAACCAAGTTAAAAGTTAGAAAAGAAATGACCAGGTTCCCCCATCCCAAACTCGGCCTTGTGCCACATTTGTATATTTATACAATAAATAAATATATATATTATCAAAATAATCCATCAAAGACCCAATCCATATCATGGGGAGAGTTACTAGCGATGGTGACGTTATACCCCCATTCACCTTCCCACAAGGCCTCACTCAACACCGAGGGCTACATCAAGTTCCTAGAGAAGATAGGACTGGCCTGGATAGAGAAGATGAGTGCTAGAAACCCCTATGTTTGGCAACAGGACTCCGCCATGCCACACAAGCAGGAGAAATCAGTCTTAACTATGAGAAAATGTGTGCAACCCCTAACATCTGGCCACCTAATTCTTCAGATTGTAGTTCCCTTGACTATCGTGTGAGGTCCGGTTGAGCGAGAGACCAACAAAAGTAACAATGGTAACATTTACCAATTTAAAGAAAAGGACGTTTGGAAAGTCTGCCAGAAGATTCCCAAGTCATCTGGAGGACATCTGGAGGAAATGGCGATTTCTTTGAATAAATTTAATCTATTTCAAGATATTTTCATGTCATTTTGGTAAATATATTTTATAAAGTGTAATCTCAGTGTTATCTTTATTTTTACGTAATTCAGACGACAATTTATACATCGCACATTTTCATATGAATAAAAAATATGAATAAACTTTTGGACAAATAATTCATAAATTAGAGGTATTTTCATTAGTTAATGAGTAATGCACACTTTCATTGCCGTTAACTCATTGTGGCCTAGCAGTATCTTACAATACCACTGGGCTTTACATTTAATTACTATATATATATATATATATATATATATATATATATATATATATATATATATATATATATATGGTATCCAAATGACTGGGAGTAAGGGATGATTCCACCTGGGATCCTCAAAATCTCACTGTATAATCATACTGTTTGCTCCTGTAGATGCAAACATATATTCATACAAGGATTTTTATAAATCCCTAAAGAGAGCTCAATGTATAATGATCAATAAATTAGATTAAATACAGAGCAATATTTAATTTTCAAAGAAAGAAAAAAACTTAACAAACCGCCATTCTGTAATAAATTTAGTTCGACCAAAAGCTCAAAAGGCTTTAAAAAAAGGTTAAAAAATTTTTTTTTAATCCTTGAGAGAGTGGCCTCTTTGGATGGAGATTACAAAATGAGGGGATTCACCTAAAAATAGTTTCACCAGAAAAATCAGGTCAGACAGCAAGTATAAGGATGAAATTCTAATTTTAACAAAGTATAAGCAATTTCCTGTTCAGTTGACATTCTCAAAAAACAAAATAAGTATATGTATATTTTCCATAGCAAGTAAAAAAAAAATTTAAAAATTTTTTAAAAATTTGTCTAGACTTTCTATAAAAAAAATTTGGGAAATGATAAAAAGTTTTTTTCATCATCAAGTTAATCTATGTTAGAATTTAATATATAAATCTAATATTTAATATTTAGTATAAAAATATAAAGAGATAAAAATATAAAATATAAATAAAAAATAATAATAAGTAATAAATAAAAAATAATAGATAAAATATAAAAAATAAACAGATTAATCTTATTAATTGATTATTATTGATTATTATAGTATTATATTATTAAAATTGTAGTAGATAATCTCCAATGTATTTATTAAATGAGACATCTCACAATAGTAACAATAATCACAGCACAAACAAAATTATAGAAATATCAGATTCATATTATTACTATCATTACAAATACTAGCAAATATATGCACGCTACGGGTGCAAGCTTTTAAGTTTTGAGCTTTAATGTAAAATATTTCATTAAATCACAAAGGATAAAGAAACTAAATAAGAATGCAAATAAAAAGATTTGAAACGATAATCAAGAAATAGAAAAACTGAAACGTATACTTCCATCACTCCTATAATTCATTGCTAAAGTAAATAATAAAATTACACTTATTTCTTGTTGTCAATGGATTTCTTGTAAATTCTATCCTCGAGATTTTTACTTATATTCATATTATTTTATTATTAACGTTTGAGATGAGGCTTGATGATTAGTATTATGTGCATTATTCGGACTATTGTCCTCATCTTTTATGTTATCTGTACAACGTTTCGGTCGATATGCCCTCCGGCCTTCTTCAGGTATTTCTTGTCGGACTCGGGAACCTTCTCAGACTCGGGAACCTTCTTTTCGGACTCGGGAACTTTCTTGTCGTAATCGGGAGCCCCCGTGGACTGAATAAAGGGTTTGGTTCAAAGTTCCATGATGGCTCACGATTACAAAAAGGTTCCCGATTACAACAAATGAACAAAGGACGTTAAAATAAACATTTAATATAATCAACACATGCTGGAAAAAGAAGGAAAATAACATCTGTGCGGCTATAAAACCTGATGATGACTCTGTGATGAGTTTCTAGGGATTATGTCATTATTACTCATTTTCTTTTTTATCCTTTTTCTCACTTCTTTACCTAACAAAGATGTTTACAATAAAACAAGCATTTCTACAAATTTCAAACGTTTTTTATTCATATCTTCATACTTAAACAAGCAAATGTTTAAATTTTGAACAGTTAACTATTTTTTTTTTTCTGATTTTACCTTGACCACCGAGTAAAATCTTCGTATTAAGATACTTATATTTAAACATTATATTTATATTTAAGAAAAAGAGAAAGAAACATTTTCAGACCAAGGTACCTTTTCTTCTTTATACAAAGTTTACTCTATAATAGCCAATTTGATACCGAAAGCAAAAGATTCCATTCCGAAAATTGGTTTTAGAAACGAGATAGTTTTTCGCTAAATTTTCATGATAAACTTTTTTATGAGAATTTATTAAATTCCTATTTTATTCTAAGGAAATAAATAATAGAGACGTTTCGTCTATTATATTGTATGTTCAAAGGCCGGTGAATTAACTACTAACAACTATTTGTTATGCAGACTGTGACAATTGACATTTATTCTTTCAGATTAATGAAGTGTCACAGTGTTTATTGATCTTTTTTTCTTCCTATCAAAGCTTTGATTTTAAAGGATTGAAAGTATTTCAATTTTAGCCTTACTACTTGAGGGAATAATTAAATCTGCTGATCAGCAATAAGAGGGTTAAATTGCGTTCGATCAAAGGGCTGCTTATTCGATAAAGTGTCAACTATCTCGAAACTAAAAGAACAACCGTATATCAAGATACACTACTTTCAATACATAAAACAACAAACCTAACATTTGTTTAATAAGAAGATAGTTTTCTTCTAAACCAAAGATAACAGGATTTAAACATTACTAGAAGAGCATTATACAATCAAACCGGTTTTTATAAGGTATTACTTATTATCAACCTGTACAAAACTCAAACTATGTTGCCAAAAATATAAATATATATCAGTTTAAAATAAGTACATGTTTATGCAATTTTACTTTTCAGTTAAATGGGGGCCCTTTGCTTAACGGTTATCACCAAAAGAAATTGGAATGCGCGACCTAATTTCAAATCCTGGACAAGACTTTTTGCGTTTCACTTGATGCCAATGTCCTTCTGTTCTTCCTCAAGCTACAGGGAAATAGTAGGACAGACTGGGTTCTTTAGCCTTGGTTAGGCAACCAGAGTAGAAGAAAAGTGTTGAATTCAAACCAGCTGTACTCCGCTTAATAAATTGACTTTGATTCACGTTCTGCTCATGACAGAGGGGTTGAATATTAATTTCCCCAACCACTCACCGTGAGAAAAATGTGACACAAGGTCAATAATTTGAGGGTTTGTTAAATAGTTTTTGTGGGTAGCTATGGGTAAATTGTAAAGTATACTAGGCTCTTGACCATTGGTAAGGGTGCCACGCGAGGAGAAGGTAAAACTCTGAATTCAAAACCCGAAGATATTGGGCTATCAATTCCACCGCATATAAACTTACTTGATACTAAAAACGCAGCACCATCACAAACGCAGTGTCGCTGCAGCCCTATATCACTCAATGAGTCTGAAGGTGCATTTGGTTTAGAAGAAAATTGATATTTCATAAACATTTTACGGATGTATTTATCATTAAGTAATACTGCATATCAACCTATAATTCTTAAAAATTAAAAATAAAACATACACACACAAAATATTTACACGGTTACCAACAAAATTGTTTTTACTTAATTTAGTCCCACAAATCATTGTAGGTGTGTTTGATTTTACAAGAAAGCTCTCCTGTTATGACATTTTGTAATCCATGTAAATATCTATGAATGATGGTGTTAGTTAAATGAATAAGTAATCTAGTTTGACGAATTGTACACTCAAACAGATACGCATATACACATACGTATACACACATGTGTAAAAATCTACGTATACACAGATAGATTAGCATTCACGGGCGTACTAAAATAGACATATACACACGTATACACAAATACACACAGATAGATACACAGATAGACACGTACACGGGCATATACAAACACACGCCTGCACACGTACACATCACTGTCGTCCCTCACAATAGAGATGAAATAAAATTTATGGGTTTTCTAGAAATTAAAGTACTATTATTGTAGTAGTTAACAAATTATTCTCTCCAAAAACACTTTTTTCTACATATTCATAATTTATAGATATTCATAATTCATATATTTCTACATATTCATAATTTATACATAAACACTTCAACAAAAATAATCCGTTAAGCAAAATTTTCAATAGATACACTTTAAAAATTAGTTATTTGTGCACCCATAACATTTCTAAAACAATAACAAAAGGTTAATCAATAAATCAATAACCAAAATATAAATAAAGTTAACTGCAATTGTAGAATCAAAGATGAGTGCCCTGTAGAAGGATATTGCAAGAAATCTCCCCAATAGAAAACAGAAAAGAAGAAAAGGTTTATATAGGTATCTCTGCTGGTATCTCTGCTGGTAATTGGAAACAGAGATTCTATAGTCGTAAGCATTCATTTCTAACCCTATATTGAAAAACTAAACGGCACTTTCGAGGTACTATTAGAATCTGAAAGATGGGGGCTTAACTCCAATTATCAAGTGGAAATTCATTAAAAAATCTTCCACCCCAAATAGTTTTAAGAGTGGGTGTAACCTCTGCCTCAAAGAGAAAATATGTATTATGAAATATAGACCCACTAGCCAGTTGCTAAATAAAAGAAATGAGTTAATTTTTAAATGTAGACACAAAAATTAATTCAAATAAATATAGGATTGAGTTAAATTATGAAATTAAAATTAAATTTAAACGGCTTTGGATGTGGCATGGGGTGAGCCGATAAACTTATTAGATTTTTTATTATATTTCAACATTTTTAAATTATAATAATGGTATGAAATTTTATTCATATATATATATATATATATATATATATATATATATATATATATATATATATATATCCCTTGTTGATATCATTAGGAATTTTATTCACTTTCTTTCCTTATTTAATTTGGTACTTAATATTTTACATTAGTCATGATTACTTAAATTTATGTTTTGGTCAATTTATATATTTATAACATTGTTAAGAATTTTATCATTTATTTTGATCCTGGAGAAATTTTTGGTTTATGAATAAGTTTTCATTTCTTCCAATTATCGAATAATATGCATTATAAATATTCACAAATTGTTTGCTTTTCTTAGGATAATTTGATAAAATGGAATTTAAATGTAATTTATATAGTACGTTAATATTGGAGTGAATTTGTAATATGTGTGTTTTTATATGATTTAATTTAGTTTAATTTAATACTTAATGTTAATAGTATTGATATAATTAATGATAAATTATGAATATGTAGAAAAAAGACTTTTTGAAGAGAATAATTTGTTAACTACTACGATAATAGGACTTTAATTTCTAGAATACCCATAAATTTTATTTCATCTCTATTGCATCCGACTATATCTAAGGTTGGTGATGAAAAAAATAAATAGTATTGAAATCATATATATTAGCTTTTCACCTGATTCCTTTTTATTGAGGTACTCTTGTATATTAACTTATTTCAGAACTTTAAATATGAAATCTGATTTTAATTTAATATTTTTTGTTTTTTTGTTTTTTTAGATAATAATTGTAATAATTATGGTATTTTGGTAATTATTGATAATAATGATTATTGACAATAATGATTGATATGATTATATGATTTACGATTAATTCTATAAAATGTACTACAGTTATCAATAACAAATTCCTTTAGATATAATTGTACTTAGTATTAAAAATATTGATGAGAATAATTTGTTGAATGGATGAAGACTATGGATTAAAATGGTTGTAATGATTTGATGTTCTAATAGTATTAAAATTCTATAAGTATATCACAATAATGATTATCAACAACAACAACAACAACAATAATAATAATAATAATAATTATAATAACTACTGTAATAATTGATAATACTAATAATGGTAGTTGTAATATTTGTAATGATAGTAATAATATGAATCTAATATTTCTATAATTTTGTTTGTGCTGTGATTATTGTTACTATTGTGGGATGTCTCATTTAATAGATACATTGGAGATTATCTACTACAATTTTAATAATATAATACTTTAATTATAATATGAATTCAATTCTTGGAAATTATTAATATGAATAATAGCTGATTTCTTTGAGAGTATTAATTATTCGATAATGGTATTGTTAATTTTAATTGGTTGGAATAATAATAATAATAATAATAATAATAATAATAATAATAATAATAATAATAATAATAATAATAATAATAATTTATTTTTTTTATTTATGATTACTATTATAGTATTAAGATTAATCCGTTTATTTTTTATTTATTATTATTTTTTTATATTTTATATTTTTATCTCTTTATATTTTATATTAAATATCAAATATCAGATTTATATATTAAATTCTAACATAGATTAACTTGAAGATAAAAAAAACTTTCTATCATTTCAAAAAATGTTTGATTTTTTTTTATTTGTATTAAAAAATATACATATGCATATCTTATTTTGTTTTTTGAGAATGTCAGCTGAAAAGGAAATTGTTTGTACTTATATCTCTTTGTGTAGTAACGAGTCGAACTTACCTGACTCAAAGCGACCGAGATGCCTGGCCTACGAAATTGTCCCTGGCAAGGAAAGGAACGTGGTCGGGGGAAGAAGGAATGTGGTACGCCATTGTGCTCACTCTGAGTAAGAAGTGTCAAGAAGTTGGAGGGGGTAAAATAGTGTTTGTATAGAGGATGCGAGGAATTATGAGTGACTACCCATAGTCCATCGCAACTTTATTTTACTATAAAAGCGACCTATTTTGGCCTGAACGACAGACTGCATCAAAATCACTCTTTGTTAAAATTAGAATCTCATCCTTATACTTGCTGCCTGATATGATTTTTCTGGTGAAACTATTTTTAGGTGAATCCCTTCATTTTGTAATCTCAATCCAAAGAGGCCAGTCTCCCAAGAATGTTGGTTGAAATGAATTTATTCCGGAATGACGGCTTGTTAATTTTTTTCTTTCTTTGAAAATATATATATATATATATATATATATATATATATATATATATATATATATATATATACGCTGATTTCATTGAAACTTTCACTGAAGTCTTGCAAGGAGATACATTAACACCATTTCCATTCATAATCTGATTAGATTATGTACGACAAACAACAATAGATCTAATGAAGGAAAATGGTTTCACTAACAACTATCACTAACAACTAACAACAACAAAAAAACACGGTAAGAAGCAGCCGATATCCTGCAGAATCCATTATTGATGCAGATTACATAGATGATCTAGCGCTTCTTGAAAATACACATGCTCAAGCCGAATCTGCTTCACAGCCTGAAGTAGTCAACAAGAGATATTAATCTCTTAGTGAACTCTGATAAAACCGAGTTGGTGTATTTTAAATGAGACGGTGCCATTAAATAGCAAACCTTTGAAATTAGTCGACCAATTCCTATATACATATATATCTAGTTCATATACTTCGATAGTAATATTTCATCTACTTAAAGAGATGTCAACATACGCATAGGAAAGAAATGGACTGCTGCTGACAGGTTAACGACCATATGGAAATCTGATCTTTCTGATAAAATAAAAATTGAATTCTTCCAAGCTATAACCGTCATTACTATAATTTGCACCATTTGGAAATGCCGGGATAAAAAGTCAGATGAGAATTACACCAAGATTCTACTGGCTGTTTTGAACAAATTTTTAAAGCATTACCCTATAAAACAGCAACAGTACGCCTACATACCTACCATCTCACAAATTATCCAAAATACGACAAATAAGTCATGCTGGGCACTGCTGTGCAAGTAATGACGAACTCGCAAGTGGCGTTCTCCTTTGGACATATACACATGGACACACCAGTATAGGCCAACCAGCAAAAACATTATGCAGACACAAGATGCTGTCTAGAGGACGTGTTAAGATCGATGATCGATAAGGACGGATGGCGAGAGAGTATTTATTCATTGAATCGTTTTATCATTTTATTATGTGAAAAGTCAAAAATCAATGGTCATCATGGTAGTTTTCATGGATTTATTTGTTGTCTTCACCTCCGGGGCTAATCTATCTTATTGACGCTTTCTTATTGATTTTTATTCTGCCTCTTACACTGCTTTATACTTCGTCTCATTTGTCATACGACGATAGAGTCGGGAAATATAGAGAAGATTGGGCTACTTTAATTTTCCAAGTGATGAACGTCCGTCTGCCTAGAAAAATAGTATTTCAAATTCTACGTTTCTTTGGGAGGGGGCTGATTGTGGTGATAAAGGCTGGATTTCGAACACCCGCTTCTGTTAATGTTAACAAATGCACAACACAGCCATGTGGTTTTGTTATCTAAACTTTTTACGTTCAATGACAGAATTGAAATTTCACCGGCATGCGTTGCAGAAAAGTTTTCTACTAGACCAATAAGGGAAATAACTTGGACATGCAACAGTTGAACGCATAAAAAATCCCCACGTAAAAAAGACTTGGTAGGAGAGCAGGAAAATCATAAGGCATTCCGTGGTGTAATTTTTAGCAAGCTAGTCTCGCAGATCCGTTACTAATGAATAGTAATATAAAGGCGGGAATATAAATCTATTTAGCTCAGCATGTCATAGTTGAAAAACAGGACTTTCCGTCTAATCTTCAAAGATCCAGAACCCTTTATGCCATTGGAACATGTATCACTTTATGCTTGACACAAGTAAATAGAAGCAAAGGACACCTTCGCCAAGTAGATAAATTAATGGATGCAGCGTCGCTTTTTTTAAAGTTTATTTAAAATAATCAAACTAGTAGAACATGTAACATACGAGTTATATAATAATTATTCTTAAATAGAAAGGATATAATCGCTAAATTGTTTTAAAAAAGTGCTTTATGCATTTGTATCGTTTATTTATAGTCTGGTCGATTTCGCCTCAAAAAGAGGTGCACCAGGGGAAAAAAAGATACCAACGCATGTTTAAGGCATGTTTAAAGCATCATTCTAAGCGTTATTTTATGCCCTGAAAGAAAAGAAAAACTGATAACATATATGCAATGGAGAACTTTTTACGGCCATTCTTCTGTGCATGTGTCAGAATGAGTTGGATTATAATTTAAAAAGAAAATTAGCGGAGGCTCTAAAAGAAAAGAAAACAAACCCTGCTAGCCAGACTTTAAGCCTGGAAGATCAATGAATCTTTTACTTATTTAATTAGCCGGTTGTAATTGTATAATAAAAATTCAACAACAACCTTAGTTGAATTTGATTTCTCCAGATTGGAGAAATCCTGCTGCGAAGACTCCAAAGGATCTTTTACTTGTCTAATTAACCGGCTGTAATAAGGTATATAATTTAAAAAACCTTAGTTGAATCTCCCAATTTAGACAGGTCAAGAGAAGAGGATCTCCCAAATTCATAATGCATTGTAAGATGATCAGAGATTCAACCAAATAGTCTGATCGATTTTGACACAAAAAGATATGTACTATGAGTGGAAGTTACCAAAGCATGTTTGGTATCATTGAAAGTGTAATTTTATGCTCTGAAAGAAAATAAATGTTCTCAGTGATACCTAATGGGGAAATATTTTTACGGCTATTCTTTTAAGCATAAGTTTCAGTCAAAGAATCAATTTCCAGTTCTTCAGCAGGCTCATTGAATTTGAACCCTGGCGTCAAAATTCACATTCTGATGTTGCAAAATATCTATCAATGATACTACACTTGCATTTTTTGTTGGGTATTGAACTTAATCATTTATTTTGGGTCAAAATGGTCGATCAACGAACTTCTCAGACTGGAATATTTTGTTTCTTATAATGAAATCACGAATTTCAAGTAGAATTATGTTCCCTCCTCTAACTTTGAAAATATTCTCCCCAAGTGCTCGGATTAACACAATTTACATTCAGTGGGTGGTCGACAACATAGACCACAATGTCTGTACATTAGATTGGAAGAACACCTTCCGTTATATGGGCGTAATTGCTGTACCTACACCATTAGGACAGAAGCATCCCAGAGTTGTGAATCCACAAGTCCAACGCCATAATATCATTAAAGTTAGAGCAGCTGTGCTAAACACAGGTATTCCCATTTAGTAGTATGAACAATATTTAAGGCCAGGTCCCTCATCAGAAAATTCAAACCATTCATAGAGATTTTTCATATGTTCTACCTGTTTCAACGAACTCTGTTTTTTTTTTTCTGGCATTCAGCTTGCAAATTATCAACTAGGAATTACCTTCAAAGTGGATGGATCAGCTTTATTAAAGACGTTTCAACAGGAACGCACTTGTCACCTGCTCATATTACAATGTTGCCCATCATAAAACTGATGTCTTCAGACGACAGCTGTATATTTTTCAGCACTGTTATTTGTAAAAACACAAGCTGAGCAGCTACAAATTCCTACCTTTTGCAGGATTTTTGATCAGCCTTTGTGGTGGAAAGCTTCTAAAACTATTGCTTTCTAAAATTATGGCTTTCATGCTATCATGAATTTCTTGGGAAGTTTTGGTAGTCTTATGAATGGTGCTGGGTTGTCTGAAGTGCTGGCTACTATCAATGGAGACAACTCTGTAGCACACATTTTTCCAGAAAGGTCATCTCTCGAGCTTTGTGAGCGTGCTTCGTAATACATACAGCCTTGATGAGCATTAATGTTTTACTTCCATGAATAGATGCTGATCGCGTTAGTGAAGGCCCTGATCAGAGAAGTAGATGTGGCCTCTTCCAAGATAATGCGGTACAAGACTGTTTGGCTGAGAAGCTAAAAGAGTTAGACGTGGATAAAATAAATGGTTTATAAAAATCTGCAAACACATGAGATCAACAATGAGGACATAGCCAAACCGATAGCTTTCTCCAATCTGCAACAAGTGCTTGAAACTTTGATTCATGAACTCAGGGACAAATCCAGAACAGAAAAGCTATGTCTGGCTTATATTGAGTACATTGAAACACTAAAGCTGTTCATCCCTGGTTAGAGAACCGGAAACTGGAATGTGTATCGTGTGATGAATGCTGAATTTATTTGCAGCACGAGGACATTTCAACTATGCTAAGTGTGCTCGATTCTACTCAAAATGGATGCTGGAATTGCCGAAAAAAGTATCATTGGCTGTGTCAGAATACGCATTTCATTCTGTGCGACGCGGTAATCGATACTGGTATAGCTTGTCAACTGACCTCATTATTGAATAAGTGATGATGAGGTCTATGAAGAGCCAAAGTTGACTGACAAGTGGCCAAGGGTTTACATAGTCAGTAAAACTGATGTGGGTATATAGCATGTGCACCAGTGCTCACAGAGCCAACAAGCAACATATAAAGTTGACCAAAGTAAGACTTTGATGATATAACCCAAATCTACAAATGTAACTCTCAGCACAATCCCCTTGGCCCAAGTCAGTCAGAACTATGATCAGTATCATCCGGATTGACAACTTCTGATGGAGATGGTATAAATTGTGATGCTGTTGAGGAAATTGGTTGTTCTACCCAGAAGAAGCTTGATAACATGAACATTTTGGAGAGCAAATTGAAAAGAGATTTACCAGTGCATACATTTGCTCAGCTGCAAAAATGTGTGAGAATCGATGAACAAAATGGTAATGTATACACTAGTGTTCTGTTTTCAAGGCTGTTCATTCTGCAAAACATACAAGAAGTGACTCCTTTCTTCAGGTTCGATTTCACTCCGTTTTTAACTTCTATTTTCAAGAGTTTTAGATGAGAACGACGAACAATGCTGTGCTGAAATGCCATCTGACTACTGACAACCAACAAATGAGATGGAGTTTGTTTGGTGTAGAAGTGTTATCCTCCACAGAGTGAAGGTGTTGCCAAGGGTGACATACCAAGATATAATTGAAATGTACTTGAGATATATAAAGGCCAAATATGGTCAAGAATAATTTTTGATGGCTACTGAAAGATCACAAGCACCAGCAAAGGACAACTCGGAATTCTGCTAACATTCAAATCAAAGAATGGCTTGCAAGTTGCTATTAATCGAGTTTTTCCTCTCAAATAAGAAGAACAAAATTGTCAATATGTTATGCAAATCTTTGAAAGCTGATAACACTGGTTTACAAAGAAATTGATGCAAGCACAAAAATAGCTGTTTTAACCTAATTTGCGGGTGCTGAATTCAGATTTGAAATCCGTTTTTACTCATCACCTCTAGTGTTTTTAGATATGCATACTGTACATTTTGTACACATACTGTACATAAAGGCGTATATGCGGGGCTAATTTCTAATATTGAGTGACTTATGTCTTCTTTTTTAGTTATTATGCAATAAATGTAAGTGATAGCATTACATTATATATATATAGCTATATATCAAGACGGATTTTGGCAGTTAAGCATAGCTAAAACGTCTCAGTCAGCGTAGGAGGTTGTCGTCCCTCGCAGCGCAGGAGGAAGGTGTCCCTCGACAATTGTGTTACACAATCTTGGAGCAGTGAGTGATGAGGACGGAGAAAGATTCCATCACAATGTCCAACGACGCACATTCTATTGCCTTACATATGATTTAATTTTACTTTGTTTTTGTTTTTTCATATTCTCCGATGGCTTCAAGCTCGTCAAAACATCGACGATGCCTCAACAAGGCCAATTCTTGCTGCTACGTGTGTGGGGACTTCACGACAGTTGCACTGCGTCGAACCATCACTTCCCTCTTCAGAACTGCCTACTTTCATTATTTTGACTGTGAAATTGGTGATCAGGACAAATCATGGGCTCCACACATCTGTTGTAAACCCTGCTACAATGGACTAACTGCATGGTTTAATGGCAAGAAAGCGGCTTTCAATTTTGCAGTCCCGATGGTTTAGAGAGAGCCACGAAGCCATGCAGATGATTGTTATTTTTGTCTAACAAATATAACTGGTTTCAATGCATCTTCTAGAAAAAAAAATCAAATATCCCAACCTTCCATCTGCTATGAGACCCGTTCCCCATTCTGATGATCTTCCTGTCCCAATACCTCCAGTAAATAAGGATCTTCTTTCCTCATCAGATGAAGAAATGCCTTCAAGGGAATATTCTGCCAAGTCAATCTCTTCCGAAGCCTGTATTGAGAAGTTGCTAAAGACTTATGAGGATATGTCACTCAAAATTCATTTTCTCCATTCCCACCTCAACTTCTTCCCTCCAAACCTTGGAGCAGTGAGTGATGAGGACGGAGAAAGATTCCATCAAGACATAACGAAGATGGAGAGTAACTACCAAGGCAAGTGGAACCCCGGCATAATGGTAGACTTCTGCTGGATGCTCTTGCGTGATATCCCGGAGGCAAAATACAGCAGATAATCTAAGAAAACTGTATGCAGTACAATGAATTGTGTACATTGTATCATCAAGTATATTTATTCCGTCAATGTTCTTTATCTATCTTGTTTTATCTGTAATAAGCTGCTGCAACTGTTGAAATAAGCACGTATATACTCTGTATATACTAAAATGAGACTATTTAAAAGACAGAAAACTAGAGGTGATAGAGCAAAACTGTTTATAAATTTGAATTCAGCACACCCAAATTAGTAAAAAAAAAAACACCTATTCACATTCTTGCCTCAGACAAAAAATATTTTTTGTAAACCAGTGTAATCATCATGAAGTCGAAATTTGTAATATGTGCTGAAACAATTATTATGAATTGTCGTGTACTTAATGTCTAGGTAACAGAGATGAGGAATATCTAAATTTTATGTATTTTTCTTAAAATATTATCATAATTCCCTAGAGATCTATTTTGTCCCTCACTATTAACGTCGATTTTAATTTTGCTAGCTTCAGTATATATATATATTTACCAAATACATCCAAACAAGCATAATGTAACACCAGGTAAATCTTTAAGAAGGGTTTAACAGGTTTGAATTCAGAGTTTTTCTTCTCCTAAACTGGTTGTCATGCCAACTCAAAAGAGCGCAGTCAATCCTACTCATATTGAATGATTGAATTCATGTATTTTACAAGTGTATCGCTATGTAGAATGCGAACAGCCTCGTCCATGATTTGAACTCAGGTGAACCTGTTCATTTCCTAAGATGATAACCGAGCAAAGTTTGAACGGAAAGATAGTTCATATTTGCATGAATAAATAAAACTAGATATACTACTGTTATGACAGATCTTGATTCAGCTCCTGAAGAACTACTAAGGTCTGTACGGTGCAAATGCAAGGAGTTGCACAAAGAGTCACCGGAGCAGAAAACTACTTATACCAGAAACATGGGCTTACGTGCATCACATCCTGGTACTGAGGTACTGAGCGCAGCAACATCAGTTAGACTGCTCAAGAATGAGAAAAAGAAATGTGAAGATGAACCTACCTTATTTGAGCGTTTGTTTTGAAAACAGAAAATGGTCTGGGAATTATTTTTTTGGTTGAGATTTTACCCCCAAAAGAGGAAAGAATTGTAATTCTAATTTTGCTTATTTCCATATAATGTATACTTTCATTTCTGTATTTACTAATACAATTGTAATACCAACTAACAATGGTGAAATATGAGTTGTTTTTACTTCACATTCCTCATTTTAGATCTGGTTTGCATATTCCCCCATCCAATAAAAAATGTCCCCAAGGTGTCAAAAAGAGGAGTTTTCAAATTTCAAAAGAGGACCCCTAAGCTTTCCAAAAGTACCAAATTCAGCTTTGTAACTATTTTTCTCGGTTCCCCTTCATATCTACCAGACTATCACTACAGGCTACTGACTTGCTTATACCAAGCGTGGCGTACGGAAGACAGCTTCGGGTTCGTTCAGATATTTCAGATACCCTCGAACTAGGGGTTTTCAACCTATGGGTTCCGACCCTTCAGTGTGTCGCGAAATAAATAAATTGGGTCGTAAAATAAAATCTTTGATTTACTCATTTCACATCATTACAGTTAGATTTAATGGGTCACAATTCAAATTGTTTTTTTTGTTGTAAGTCACAGTATACAAAATAAGTTTGAAAATCAGTGTCCTAAATAACCCCTAAAAATTCGATGATTCGAATAGATATTTGATTTTATTATTTTTGAAACTATGAAGAGGAAATGGATTCCCTCTCAGTACGACAACTGTCTGAGATAGAGAAGCTATAAGAGCATATAGGGGGAGAGGGAGAGAGAGAGAGGGAGAGAGCAATAGACCTACTTCTTGTGAAGAAAGAGTGTTACAGACGCGGAGTGTGAGACAGCAAAGTGGACAGTAAGCCATAAAGAGTAGCAGACACAGACTACCTAAAATATTTCTAAATGCAATTAAAATGTCATCAAAAATAATTAGAAAGACAGTAAGACACAACGGGTGGCAGACAGAGCTCACCTAAAAACTAACCGGAGATCCTAGTAGGGTTTCAAATTTCTTCGGACATAAATCTAACAATTTCTGAAAGTGTGTTTGATGTACGGAAGGACGGACATTCAATTACCAAGAACAAGGCTGTCTCTTGGATTCCCACCTGAACAGAACTTAATATCTTACCGTATAATTATTCCGTGTTATAAATAATATTTACCATAATAATCTGTTCTATAATAGGGAATGGTTATTTTATTAAAAGTTTTATAATTATTGACTGATATCATTTCTCTAAACCCAAAATATCATAGTGTATAGAAAAATATAACTTATTGTATATAGTAAAATACAGCTGAAATCGAAATATTAGACTTATGGTGTATAATTAAAAAGTGTTCGGCTTATCGTTTATAATAAAATAGTTCTTAGACTGAAATATTCGGCTTATGGTGTAGAGCAAAATATTGAATTCACGGGTTCAGATGGATAATATTTACTAATATCACGTTGCTTAGTACAACTGATATATACTTGTATATCTTTAAAAGCGTATGATTTGCAAAGAAGAAATAATGGACGAGAAGTTTTGGATTTATACCGTTTATTAAAAATAAACAAGGGTTGAAAATGTTGGTGTTGTCGTCAGAAGAATTAGTAGTAATCTCTGGAATGGCCGAGTGGAGTAAGTCAGGAATGGCCCGGGGTCGCGAGGTGCAGTGAGGTGTGGGTATCGTATGATAATACGTCAGGAGGCTTTCAGTGGCCAGTCAGTTGTATTGGATAGATGGACCAGTGATGGTAGTTGTAGTTCCTGGTAGCACGAGTGGGGTAAGATGTAAGTTGATATGATGGCTTGAGTTGACGGGCGTCCGTTGGTAAGATTGATGATAGTCGTAGTCACTTGGTGTGGGTAATAGGTCAGGAAGGGCCCAGTGGCCTAGTGAGTTGTAGTGGGTAGTGCCGTGGTGGTCAGGGAAGGTAAGAGTATCGTACTGGCCGTGGTGTAGAGTTGAAGCAAGGTTGAGTCGGTTGAGTGGGCGCGGGTTTGCGTGGTAGTGGGTAGATGTAGCGGCTCTTGGATCCTGCCCGCCGGACAAGCGATACTAATGGCTTGGGAGCCCTCGGTCAACTGCCTTATGGTACTCCAATGCCAGACTTATATAGTGACGAGATAGGCTCCAAATATGCTTTTGGAGCGTTTAGCGGGGAGGTTTTTCATTGGTTGAAAAACATTAATTAGAGTATATTTTTCTTGTTTATCAATATTATTCCTTCGACCGGAAGTTATTTCTGAGCCTATGCGCAAATCCATGTTAAATTGGTCACTTCGTGGTAGGGTACCGCTGGGTTCACTTGTTTTCTCCGACTTGTGTTTTAATTTGTCTTGTTAGCGAGCGGATGCATTGTGAAGTAAAGATGTGAATCATAAGAGATATCTATCTCTGTTATAACACAACCAAAATGCAGTGTGAATTTTTTTATTATGCTGAAGAAAAAGTTCTGTATGAAACATGTTAAAGATTCCCATCTGACAGGTTTCATTCCTGTCCGTCTCCCTTTGATAAGAAATGGTTAATACAATTCCAATCGATTTTACATTTAAAAAATCCCTTAAACATTTTGTTAATGACTACAATAATTCATAAAACGCTAAATGGGGAAAAATTGTACTACTTCAGTTTTCCAAGTAGAATGAACCTGCTTGCCTTGACAATCGGTATTCAAAATCCTGAATATTACCTGGGTTCGGAAATCGATTTCTGACACTAGTAAAGAAATATGCAATGAACACGATGCAGACACAAGCAAAACTGATTATACTGGACCACAAAGATTTTGCTAATGGAGGAAAAGCGTTTAAAGAAGCGTTTAAAAAACGAAATTAAGTATGCTAATTCTGAATACGTGCTCAGAATTATTCTAACACGTTATCTCATTGTACAGTGCAAATGATTGCGGTAAAGCTGTAGAAAGTTCTTCCTTCCAGCCGGTCACATAATCCTGTTGAAGGATATCAGAAAACATATTGCTACAAGTTCTAAAAGGGTAATTCCATGTCAAATCATCCAGGCCATGTCACTCAACCACTTCAATTTTTCTGAAATATTTTTTTCTCAAAATATCCCAGTGTGGCACTACATCTATGACAAAGATGTTTTTTCTATTTTCAAATAATGTTCAATAGATATGAAATAATATTTAATATCTATTGAACCAAAAAAATAGTTTGTTTTTTGCTCAGAAGCGAAGTTAAAATATTTTGTTAAAATTTCTCATTTCAATAGATATGAAATAATATTTAATATCTATTGTACCAAAAAAATAGTTTGTTTTTTACTCAGAAGCGAAGTTAAAATATTTTGTTAAAATTTCTCATTTCAATTTTTCTGAAATTTGGTCCAGGTGTGGACAAACTTAAAGTTAGACAATCCCCAAAATTTGAACTTCCAATTCCAAAAATTGGCGGAATTATGTTGATTTTAACTTTCAAAATTTGCGTTGTCGGTCGCAAAAAATGGCGATTTTTGAAAAATATATTTTGTCTATAAAATGAGTTCTAGAGCTTCCCTACTCCTAAAAATTGGTTTATAAAAGCATTTTAGTCCAAGGAATCCAAAAATGCTATCAAAAAACGTCTGAAAGTTCACCAGTTTTAAATCATTAATGATTTATGATTTGAAAAATTTTAACTGATATTGTAGCTTCGGTTCTGGGCAAACTCCAAACTATCGGTAAAAATAATGTTCAATATATGTGAAATAATAATAGAAAAAATGTTGTCTTAGATTAAGTGCCACAGGAAAAAATCGGAAATCATTAATAACTGAGACTGGTTGACTTTCAGACTTTTACGATACCATTTTTTGGATTTCTTGGGTAAAAATACTTTTATAAACCAATTTTTAGTAGTGGGGAATCACTAGAACTCATTTTACAGACAAAAATAGATTAGAAAAAGTCGCCATTTTTCACGAACTCCACCAAATTTGGAGAGTTAAAATCGACATAACTCCGCCAATTTTTGGCATTGAAAGCTCAAATTTTGGTAAATGTCTAACTTTAATGCAGTCCACACCTGTACAAAATTTCAGACAATTTCACTTTTTTCTGGATGAATTGCCCAAAATAAAATTTAGCGTTAGTGAAATATTCCAATAGAACTGTGTACCCTGTCATATATCGCGTGCAGCAAACTAGTTTCTCATTGAAGACATTGCTGTGTGAAAAATTGTTTCCGCAAAGTCCTGACCTTTATATGCCAACATCCTACGTCAAGTCTGTAGTTCATGCCAGTGGAAATCATACCAAGTAAATATCAGGAGTAGATACATACATTAATATACGAGGTGTGTTCAAAAAGAGACTCAAATGCATTTTCAAGGCAAAAATAAACAATGAATGTACTATTGATTTTTTTCTAAATAGTACCCTTAACATTCAGTCCACTCATTTCAGCCAGTTTTTTTTATTGGTTAAAGCATCTTTTTATGTGTGAATATGAGCCGGTGTGTTTCTTTTTTATGTCATCCGTGTACTCAAATCTTACACGTAAGGTGAATTTTCAGTTTAGGAAAAAGAAAAGGCTGTTGTCGCAAGATGCGATGAGTACAGAGGACACTTTGTGTTTTGCCTAAAACTGCTGAACAAAAAAGACTATACGGATGTCTAGACGTCTAGATAACACCCCTTTATTATAGTATTTACTCTGCTGTGCACAAGTCTTCATTTAAATCTTAAATTTAAAAATCTAAAAAAACTTAAAGCATCAGTCTAGATATTTGTTTAGCGTAGATCGAATTTCAAGACAATATAAAATGACCATGTCTGTCTGTTAATCTCCTTATATAAGTTGACAAACAGTTCTATCAAAATTTGAATGAAATTTGCATTTGGCTATCGTCTTCCCGCCAAACCTTGCTCCATGTCACTTTTCTTTATTCCTAAACTGAAAGTTCCACTCAAAGTTTATATTTGAAGACATATAGGCATGTACTCTCTTAATTAGTAAGGATTTGTCCAGATAACAGGCTAGTGGTCCAAATAGACCCCAGATTGTCAATAACTTTTGATAGGGTGAATAAAACACTGGGTCCACAAAGGCTGAATTTATAAGTTTATATTTATAAATCCATTTATATCAGGATAACAAAAATCGCTGGATCGTAGAGACTAGTTGTTAGATATTGTACATCTAGTAGAATACATGATTGGCGGTGATGGCCACTGGCGATGTAACCTTTACATATGACCAATTCAAAATATATGGCTCATTTAAATGAATGGCTCTGTCTCAAGAGATTTAATTTAAATTTATAGGGATCATGGTACTTCTCTATATTAAAAAAAAATACAGACTTTATGGAAGCTATACGAGACTCCTTCCTTTTTCAACACATAAAAAACACAACACATTTTAGAAACAATCAAAACCCAAATGTATTAGATCTAATCTTTACAAACGAAGAAAATATGATAACCGATATAATTCATCAATCACCTTTGCGTAAAAGTCAACACCATGTTATGAAATTCAATTACATTTGTTAACACAAAAGAACATAATGTAACAAAATTAAATATAATTATAAAAAAATGTAAATTTGATGATATGGGAAAGATGTTGAGGGATCAAAATATTGAAAACAAGATAATAAATCTTAGTGCAGATGAATCTTGGAAGGAGTTGGAAGGTATATTTAACTGTGTTAAAGAATTAATTCAAAAAAAATATTTATAAATGGATGAATGAAACGACATTTAAGAAAAGGAAAGAAAAACGGAAGGCATATCAAAATTATTTTAAGACAAGAGATTATGCAAAATTAAGGAATCAGTTGAAATGGGAATGCAAGAAAACAAAAATAGAATTTGAAATGAAAATTGCCAAAGAAGCTAAAAATAATTCAAAAGCTTTTTTTTAAATACGCTAATGATAAAATGAACATTAAAGTTGAAATTACAGATTTACTAGGACCAGACGGAAACACAGCTACATCTGATGAAAAAAGGGAAAATATATTGAACGAATGCTTTTCTAGTGTATTTACTATAGAAAACTTGAAAATATACCATACTTTGCTGAAAGATCATATATTGAGGAACTGAGTAATATAATAATAACTAAAGAAGTAGTTCATAAAAAATAATGAAATTAAATCCAAACAAATGTCCTGGACCAGACGAATATCACCCATTCATTTTGAAAGAATTGGTACAAGAGATAACTTTACCATTGTGTATAGTCTTTAATAAATGCATTATTGAAGAATGTGTACCTCAATCTTGGAGGGAAGCTTATGTAACAGCTTTATTTAAAAAGGGAAATAAAAGTCATCCATGCAATTATAGAATAGTTCGTTTTAAATGTATCATTTGCAAATTGTTAGAATCTATAATAAAAGACAAAATATTCAGGCACATGGAATTAAACAAACTTTTTTCTGTGAATCAGCATGGATTCATTAAATTGCAATACAAACCTTTTATCGGTAATGGATAAGTGAACGGAATCTTCGATTACCGGTTGACACCATCTATTTAGACTTTGCCAAAGGATTTGACTCTGTACCTCACAAAAGCCTACTATTGAAATTACAAAAATATGGAATAAATGACCATGTTCTAAATTGGATTAAAGAATTCCTAAGTAATTGAAGACGATGTGTCAAAATTAAAAACTCTAAATCAAAATGGGCTCAAGTGACAAGTGGAATTCCACAGGGAAGTGTTCTTGGACCTTGTAACAAAAAGGTTATTTTTATAAACGATCTCCCGGATATGATCAAATGATAAACACAAATATTCGCAGATGATACAAAAATATATTCTACTGTTAATGACCAAAATGATATTGATAAAATCTAAATGTAAGGTACTTCACGTAGGAAGAAATAATTCAAAACATATATACTCTATGAGAAAAATAATCTCTAATGAAAGAGAAATACTAAAAGATACAGAGTTAGAGAAAGACCTTGGTGTGAATGTGGACCCTGAATTAAAATTTTCCAAACACATAGAAATACAATTAAATAAAGCGAACAAGACATTAGGATTAATACGGAGGTCATATGAATACATAGATAATGAAATGTTGAAAAATTCATTCATTGCATTGGTAAGACCTCATTTGGAATTTGCTAATGAGGTTTATAGTCCAAGACTAATCAAGGACATAAAACTCATTGAGGGAATTCAGAGGAGAGCTACTAAGGTAATGAATGATTTAAAAACTCTTTCGTATAAAGAAAGACTTAGGAACATTGACTTACCAAGTTTGGTTTATCGATGTACAAGAGGGGATATGATTGAAGTCTAATATACACATGGATTTTATTCAACGAACTTTGACCTAATGAACATTGCTCAAAATATGAATACCAGGGGTCATAAATTAAAACTCTTAAAAATAATTTTTAAAGCAAATGCGAGACAAAATTATTTTAGTAGCAGAGTGGTGAATACATGGAATAAACTACCATCATCAATAGTGAATGCCCCATCTCTAAACTCTTTTAAGGCAATGTTAGATAATCTCTGAAAAGATTATAAATATTCTGTGAAATTAAGATGAATGTTTATAAGGAACAGCTGACAAGTCTCAGACCTAAAATACTAGCTGAAAAGATATCATTATTATTATTATTATTATTATTATTATTATTATTATTATTATTATTATAATAATAATAATAATAATAATAATAATAATAATAATAATAATAATAATAATAATAATAATAATAATAATAATAATAATAGAAATATAGATTTTTTAAAAAGAAAGAACAATAATGAAAATATAGAATTTAAATTGCTGGCACTGAATTTTAATTCTACATTTTCATTAAATTAGCAGACTTAAGAAATTCAGTGGAATTAAAATTCTGTGCCTGAAATTTTAATTCTTATCAATGTTAAAGGATTTTTATGAATAAAATTCAGTCAAATTAGTATTAACGAAAAATCCTGCTCTTACAGAAGATATCCGGATCTTCACTAATTAAGTTAGTTTTAGTAGTGTCGAGTATTTGTTGGTGTGGGTGTTATTATACAATTCTATACTACATTTATAATTACCTTCTATACACTGTTTGTGCAGGATTGCCGTGTCCATTTCCCATAATGTTATACCATGAGCTCCTACCGACTCTGTCAACCTGGACTGGGCTTACTACGAATCTGTATGAGAGAGATGCATATTTGGCCAGTTTACTATCCTCAGTGTCTCGATAGATCAATCCTGGGTACAGGACTGAGGCGATAAGATTGCCACTGGAGAGTGTACTGTGCAAATAGAATCCCGTTCTAGTGCTTTGTCAGTCGCGAATGGGAAAAGCGTATTCCAGTCAAGTTGCTTAACAGCCAGTTCGATGGCGGCACACCAGTTAAACAATTTAATTGATTAACAAGGTGGCTTATTTCTTTTGCTTAACACTTTACTCTTGTTATTTGCCACTTCGTATCATCATAACTAGCCTATAAAATATATTCAGTGCTGATTTACTTTACACTGTAACAACTCGGCTTTGTTTGTGGTTTATTTGGCCCCAATTTGATTATTTATAGCAAGAATCAATTTATAGTACTGAGAACAGATACATAGAATGGCTGAACACTCAACACAGATTTCGAGAGTTTAACTAGAGAATTTTGCGTTTCGATTAAATAAGTACTAATCACGTAGAATTGATTCTATAAAGAAGAAGAAGAAGAAGAAGAAGAAGAAGAAGAAGAAGAAGAAGAAGAAGAAGAAGAAGAAGAAGAAGAAGAATCAAGGAACAAGAGCAGGAGGAGGCGAAGGTAGTAAGCGAGAATGTAATTATTCGGTAGGATTTCTGGAAAGTTCAATTTTAATTATGAAAGCACTGGTCATACCATTGGCTTAATGAAAATAATGCTGTATTCAAACCTGTTCGGACAGGTTATTCTAAAGCAGTGAATAAAGAAAGATATTTTTAATCAGAAACAAACAAATAATTATTCAAGATCTGTTTATTCGAGATTTCAGCAAAACTTGTTCAAAAAAGAACAAAAAAAAAATCAATCTGTTTTTGTTGCACATGAAATATTAAACAATTTTCAAAATTAATTATTTATTTGCAGTAAATATCAATATTTATTAGGGTTTCAAATAGTATAGCAGAATAGCCTCTGATTGTTAACAGTAGTTGCTGTTCCTAAATTTAAGTACTGAAAAGGCTCATTGCCATTTAACTTGAGTAATCTAGCAGGTACCCTAAACGTGACTCGACTGTAAATAGTCCAAGCTTTATTTTGACAAACAATAGCTAAGAAAATTCTTAGCGGTCTGTATTATAGAAACACGAATTTTGTTAGTCTCACATAAACAATAATGGCACACCAAAATGATATTTTTGTTAGCGCAGTAACTTAGAGAATAAAGCAATATGCAGTCCAGCTTGCAACATTTCAATGATAATGTGGGATCTGCATTCACACTCATAAACATCATTACATTCTATAAAGGGAGAAAACTATTAAATAATAATTTTGGAGTTTATGCAATTAAAGTATAAATTCTATGAATCGACGTGATTCAACATCCAGATTAAAGGCGGCACTTTTGTAGGTTTAACAAAAAAGTAAAATATATAATCTACATAATGGAAAAAAATATATTGTTTACAGTTTGAAATTGTGGTTTATCTATTTCAAGATTAATATACACTTGAAAACATCCGTTTTACTAAATTTTCAAAAACTTCAGTCTGACGTCAGTCAGGCTTCGAGGGAAGCTCAAAGTCATCGAGGATTTAATGTGTTTCATTCCCTAGGACAGATACTAATATATGCTTATAGCATAGATCTATATAATCAAAATGGTCTTAACAAAACTGTGGTCTGAATGGTCTCCATTCTTCCTCTGATTTCCATTTCCTCCAGTCTTTTGCCAAGCCTCTGGGAACCGTTCCAAACGCACCAACCACAAAAAAGATTAGCATCTATTCACAACAGACTAAATCCAGTAAAATTGCTTTAATCCAAACCCGGGGTTTCCGTGCACTTAAGATTTGTTCACCAACACGCCTTGACGTTGAAATTGTTAAAATTAGTGACATCTTATTAGATAATGGCTACCCACTAGATGTAATCCTCAATTATACTGATTAAATAGTCATTTTTAAAAACCTGCCAACCTGGGACCTTTCAAATGTCCCATATATTTGAAACTGGCATGTATCGATGATATCAGCCAGGAGCTGGGTAAATCACACGTTATTGATACACGTCTAATCTACGGCACTACGGCCTTGCCACGTCTAATCTACGGCACTAGAACCACTTTCTCATACTTCCAAAAAGATGGTCAGCCCTATCTCAAACAAAACAGTATCAGTGAACTGCTGGCTACATAGATCGAACCAGCCTTCATATAGAGGCGAGAATCAACCAACACATCAGACAAGGGAAAGCCAACTGCCATTTAAAACTACCCGAAACACAACACATTCTAGATAATCCACCCTGCGCTGCCAACTATAAAATTGTTTTGAGATCTTGCATCAAACAGACTGCTCCTCAAAATGCCTAGAATTTGTTTCAATTGCGGTTAGCAAATCTACTTTTAGCCGGCAAAGAGAATTTTGCAAAATTCTCGAATTACTCGGAGACATTTGAATTAACTTATTTTTTATTTTCTTTTTTACCCCCTTGCTCTCATTCTTAACTGTCATCTTTACTAAAATTAGTATTTTTCTATATGCTCTTAGAACGTCATTTTTAATTTGTTTTACAAAATTCCTTATACAAAAATACATTTTGTTACCAAATTGGGCGTTTTTCCATCAGCTCCCACCAAACACAAATACGCTCTTTAATACGCACATACACACGTGCAATCCCGCGCTAGGATACAGTCATAACATCACAACCAACACGCATTTTCATGGACACGCGCATGACAACATACGCACAAGTACAAAAAAAACGCATTCACGTAAACATATAACACGAGAATACGGTTATATAAAAATACCATCATTTAAAAAAAAAAATCATTTAAAAAGAAATGCCATGACTAGACTGATTCAGTTCCAGTGATCTTTTGAAAAAGAGATATTATCTCGAAAATTCAAGAATTAAATACAGGTTAACACAGAACACCATTGTTACCGTATTATTTTTTTTCTTTACACCTGCATTGTGATAGCCTTCTAAATCAACCTCCTAAACAATATATACACAATGCTTCAAGCAAATTATAAAACTCTCTTATATATATATATATATATATATATATATATATATATATATATATATATATATATATATCTGGTTCCAACGGGAGAAAATTCAATATTTTATTTTTAAAAAAGAAGGTCCGCAAAATGTATTTTGTTCTCAGAAAAAAATGTAATCCTTTTTGTTTTACATATGCAACACGTGTTTCAGATCTTCTGGTATCTTCTTCAGGCTTTGATTGATAATATGACAATGAATTCTTACATGCATGTGTATATATATACACATGAGTATTTCAATCCCTCTTCCTGTTTTTGTGGGAGTGGAAAGGAATTTCATTTTTAACTTTAGTCTTTTAAACAGGTGTTATTGTTTTTTGGGTGGTTTGCTAATAAACTCATTAGCTGAATTTTATAACTTTTTATTACTTTTTTTATTTGGGTTGTCTTGATAAAGTTCATCAGATGTTCATTTGATATATCAGGTGTGTGTGTTTGTAATTTGCTTTTTGTTCTGAAGAAATTCTATGTTTTTCTACTTAAATTTATACTTTTTGGGTGTGTGTATGTGTGTGCCTACGTATATGTGCCTATGTTTACTTTTTGTGTGTGCGTGTGTGTTCATGTATATGGTTGTATTCGGTGTGCATATGTGTATATATATGTACATACTTAAGAGTTGAATTTTGAATTAAGAATTAAATTTAAGTCTATTCATAACTATCTTTCTATCTATTTATCTATATATCTATCTTACTTTGTTTATAACTATCTATATATCCATCTATCTCAGTCTGTTCATATCTATCTATCTATCTTTCTATCTATTTCAGTCTGTTCATATCTATCTATCTATCTATCTATTTCATTCAATTGATATCTATCTATCTATCTATTTCATTCAATTGATATCTATCTATCTATCTATCCGTTTCAGTCAGTTGATATCTATCTATCTGCCTATCTGTTTCAGTCAGTTGATATTTATCTATCTATCTCTCTCTCTCTCTCTCTCTCTCTCTCTATATATATATATATATATATATATATATATATTATATATATATATATATACACACACACACATATATATATATATATATATATATATATATATATATATATATATATGTGTGTGTGTGTGTGTGTGTGTGTATCCTAGTATGTTTGTGAGCATCTATCTATCTATCCCAATATTTTTTTAAATGATATATCAATCTATCTATCTGTCTATCTATCTATTTCAGTGTGTTTATGTCTATCTATCTATCTATCTATCTCAGTCTGTTCATATTTATCAATCTATTTATCTATATATCCCTCTGTGTTTGTTCATATCTATGTATATATGGATCTATGAATCTATCTATCTATTTCAATGTGTTTATATCTATCTATCTATCTCTGTTTTTTCATATCTGTCTATCTATATATCTATCTACCTATCTATCAATCCATCCATCTATCTATCTTATTCTGTTCATATCTATCTATCTTATTCTTTTCATTTCTATCTATCTATCTATCTACCCCAGTCTGTTCCTATGTATGTAATATATGTATGTATGTATGTATCTTGGACTGTTCATATCTACCTATCAATCTATCTATCTCATTGTGGGGTGCTTTTTGTGTGTGTGTGTGTGTGTGTGTGTGCGTGTTTCTTGTATATATATGTATACGTACCCACATACATATATTTCATATTATATTTACATGTTTGTGTAGTAAAGTTGTTTTTATTGTTGTGCATATGTATTTGCTTGGTTAGGTTCAGTTTGTGTGTTTTGGGTTCTTATTTGTGTTCCTACATATGTGTTTTACACACACACATACACATAGGTTGTGGATTCTATTTAGTAGATCATATTTGCTTATGGAGTAGTGTTATTGTGTGTGTGTGGTTAGATCCGATTTAATTCGGGTTTGTATTTATCTATGAAATGTTTTTCTTTAATTAGGAGTAGAGTATAGTCATCAGTTTGATATATCGGCATCACTTTAAATTTTCCTTGATTACATTCGTGGATATGTTTCAATACGTATAGGTTTCTAATGTTAGCTAATCTAATGTTGCTTTTGTGTAGTGAGATTCTTTTGTTCAGTGATGATGTGCATCCAATGTATATTTTCTTGCAGTTAGTGCATTCTAAACTACATTCAAGACAACCCAAATAAAAAAAGTAATGAAAAAGTTATAAAATTCAGCTAATGAGTTTATTAGCAAACCACCCAAAAAACAAAAACGCCTGTTTAAAAGACTAATGTTAAAAATGAACTTCCTTTCCACTCCCACAAAAACAGGAAGAGGAAGTGAAATACTCATGTGTATATATATACACATGCATGTAAGAATTAACTTTCATATTATCAATAAAATCTTGAAAAAGATACCAGAAGATCTGAAACACGTGTTGCATATATGTAAAACAAAAAGAATTTTAAAAAATTTTCTGAGAACAAAATATATTTTGCGGACCTTCTTTTTTTTAATAATATATATATATATATATATATATATATATATATATATATATATATATATATATATATATACTGAAAACAGGATTTGAATTCGAACTTCAAGAGTTACCAACATTACATCGAGTTCTTCAAAACAGTTTACAAAACGAATATGGCTACACCACCAGTTACCATAGACAAACAATATTTGGAACTAATGAAGCAACTTATTGAACTACAACAAGAAAACATCGCACTTGGGAAGGAAAGGCCAAATGGGCAGCTAAACACGTCTCGTATTAGAAAACTGGAGAGACCCTTGTTAGGACGAGATGCAACAGACAGTGACTGGGCATTGTTTATCAACACATGTGCCCGATACAAGGATATGTGCGGACTGGAAGACCCAGCATTGATTCGAAATTAGCTCAGGATGGCGTGTACCGCTGAAGCAAACTGATCGAGCTGATAGGACCTGAGGTACTCAGCTCTGCCACGGAGGAACACCTATTGCAACAAATACGACTCATGGCAGGTAAGGGATTGCTCAAAGAAGTTCACAGACGGAATTTCCACTTCATGAGACAGAAAGATAGTGAGTTAAAAATTATTTAGAATAAAATTCTATCAGAAATATTATAAAAAGCGAGACTTTTTCTCGATACATTTCTAATAAAGTAGATAAAACACTATATATCTCAAAGGTGAAGTATTCTTTAGTTAATTTTGTAGTTTATAAATTCGCATATTACAAAAATTAATCAAAATTTGAAAATAGGGCGTTGAATTGAAAATTGTTATTATTCCACAATATAAAAATCCTTATTTAAATTAAGCAATTTTACTCGTCAGAACTTTCTATATAATATACAATTTCATAATTGTAATTTCTGTACCCAATCACGGTACCATCAAAGTTAAAAATGTTATTGTTGATTTCAAAAATAATTACTTTCTTCAAGCAAACACTGTTTGAGCTCTACAGAGTATAATTATACTGGTGTCACGGATTTGAACTAATTTGAAATTATTCACCGCTGCAGCTGTTGTTGTAAGTTTAAAAAAAAAAAAAAAAAAGAATAGAATATTATGCCCCCAACATATTTGCATTAATAAAAATGATTATGATTTTAATTCAAACATTATTTTCAATATTTTTTTATAAAGACTGTACTATATTATGTCTTTATTTTTTGCTAATTATTTTTATACAATATTTTCTTTAATTAAATAAAAACAATTTTGCTATACAATCGACAAAAGTATTTATTCTACATTTTATAGATTTTAAAGAATCCCTAAAAAAAATCTAAAAAAGTAGACAACAGGAACTTTTAATACAAAATTTCTGAGAAAATTAGTTAACGATTAAAAAAAAAGGAAATATATGTTTTCTTATTTACGAGACTTAAGTTTCAAATTTTAAGACGTCTTAGTATCAAACCTGTACTAGTATCGATTTATTTTTTTACATTGAATTGAATTATCTTTCCAAAAATGTAAAATTTATTTTCATACAAAAAAAAAAAATTACCAAGAAATTTGTACGGGGGATCAATACGCAAACAAAAACTAACGAAAAAAATAATTAGCCTTTTCAATTTAATAAACATTTATGTAAAATAAAAGTTCTTCATTTATTACTTCAAATTCTGAAAGTTTTATTAAAATCGGTTAGTTAGTTTATTCTAGATGCTTTTAGAAGAATTTTCTGTGATCTCCCTTGGCAGTAGGTGTGCGAAAGTGAGCAACCCTATCATTAAGGAATACATTTTATAATAGATAGTTTATTTTATTAAAAAATCATGAAAAATGTTTTTATGAAGTAACATTGCAGGGATATATATATATATATATATATATATATATATATATATATATATATATATATTGAGTTGGCATCCTTCCGTCTGTTAAAGACGGTGGCATAGTTTTCGTTTTTTTTTAAACTGCATCTGCGCGAGTGGCTGAAGAGGCCAATTTTTGAATGGCAATCTCTGTTGCAGTGATGCTTGATAGAGTTGCTGCTGTCTCTCAATCCTTCTGGCTCTGTTTTCTGTGGCGGATACCTTCCTCTCTGTTTCACTCCTTTTTGTTCCTTGTCTTACAAGGAGGCACCAAGCTGTTCGGTTTCTGTACCAAACTTCCATGTGTTAGTGTTAATGTGGCATGTGTCCATGTCCTTCTTGCAGACGTCTTTAAAGCGTAGGCGTGGCCTCCCTACAGGTCGGGTGCCTTCTACATACAGTAGGTCTTTGGAGATGTGGCCTTTATCCATCCTCCTGGCATGCCCAAGCCAGCGCAGGCGTCTCTCGCGGATGATGGCGAACATGCTGTTCATGTTTGCTCATTCCAGCACGTCTCTGTTTGACACTTTGTCCTGCCAGCGAATGCGTAGGATGCGGCGTAGGGACCTGAGGTGGAAATTGTCCATTTTCCTCTCGTGGCTTGAGTATGTGGCCCAGGCTTTGCTACTGTAGAGGAGAGTACTGAGAACGTATGCTTTTTAAACGCGCAGTTTGATTTTCTTAGTAAGGCTGGCATTGTTCCAGACTCTCTGGCTATGTTTGGCCATAACTGCCACTGCTCTCAAAATTCTGTTGTTAACTTCACCGTCAGTGGAGACAGAGTTGATAGTGGTGGACCCGAGGTACTTGAAGCTCTCTACGGCTTTCAGGCTGCACCCGTTGATAACGCTATTCGGAGGTGTCTGCGCTTTGTGCCATGACTTTTGCCTTGTTTAGACTTATGGTAAGCTCGAACGCCTTGTAAGCTTCTGTGAAGCGACTGACAAGCTGTTGCAGGCCATGCGTGACGTTAAAGCCGCATCATTGGTGAATAGCATATCCCGAATGAGAACCTTTGTGATTTTGGTTTTAGCTCGAAGGCGAGCGATGTTAAACAACTTGCTATTAGCTCTGGTGTGTATGTAGATTCCCTCGCTGTACCCTTTGAAGGCGTACTGGAGGGGCAAGAAGAAACGATATCCTGAATAGCGTAGGTACAAGGACACAGCCCTATTTCACTACACTGCTAAATGCAAATGCCTCGAATGTTGCACCATTAAAACAGACTGTGCTGTGCATGTTTTCGTGGAAGGAGATGATGTAGCAGTTTAAAAAGTCCGCTTCGGCTGACCATGTCGAATGCCTTCGTTAAGTCTATGAATGCGGGGTAGAGTGGCAAATGAGGCTCCTGGCACTTTTCCTGCAGCTGGTGTAGTGAGATCATGTCCACACTGTGACTCCGGGTATATACAAGTGTCTGCTGGCGCGCCAGTGTAATACGAGCAAAAACTTTTCCAACTATGCTGAGGAGGGATTTTCCACGTTAATTGTTGCAGTCGCTCCTGTCTCCTTTGTTCTTGTATAAGGTGGCGACGATGGCGTCCCGCATGTTCTGAGGAATGTGTCCTTCTTCCCAGCAGCTGCAGAGTAGTTTGTGCAGTGGTTGGAGCAGCGGTGTTTTCCCGCTTTTTAAGACTTCTGCTGGTATGCCGTCACTCCCGGTTGCTTTTCTCTCAACAAGGCGGTCGGTCGCTTTGCTGAGCTCTTCCACGGTTGGTTGTGTGTCCAGCTCATCCATGATTGGTAGGTCATATGGCATTTAGGACTTTATCTGTCACCTCATTTTGGGTTGCTACAGGTCTAGGTAGTGCTCGACCCAACGTTGCAGCTGCTTCCCTCGGTCAGTGATGACTTCTCCCGTGTTAGTCTTTAGTGATGCAGTTTTAGTGATGAGTGGGCCTGTAACTCTTTTGATGCCCTCGTACATGCCCCTTGCATCTTCCGTGTTGGCAACTGTCTCTATACCGCGACAGAGATTCAGCTAATACGTGTTGGCGCAGTACCAGGTAGTTTGTTTGGCTTTGTTTCTGGCGGTTCTCCTGGCGTCAAGTGTATTTTGTCTTGGCGTTACCTTGTATGCCAGGAGGGCTGTCCTCTTAGCTTCAACCGCAGATTTCATTTCATTCCATTGGGCCTCAAAGCTGTACGCATTTTGTTTTTCCTTTTTTACCATAGGCGGTGATTGCAGAGTTGTAGATCGCATCTCTGAGGTGAGATCACTTTGCGTCAATGAAGGTTTCATCTTCGTCTTGTTTGTGAGAACATCTTGGAGACAACCTAGAAACTGCTGTGTCTTTTCCTTGTTGTCTACACAGCACTTTTTGATGTGTGGCCGCCCACTTCTCTTTGCGTGGTGGATCTTTCTGGGTGTCATTCACACACTGCTGGCCACTAGGGAGTGATCCGAGTCGCAGTCTGCACCATGTTACGTACGGCTGAGAAGAATGCTTGCAAGATTTGCACGCCTGGTGATGTCTTTACACTTAAAGTAGGTGTTGGTCACGCATAGACAATGGTAGCAGCACAACTCTAGCAATCTTTGGCCGTTCTCATTTATCTTGTCCGCCCATAAATGCCAGGGCAAGTGGGCCAAACCTCGTGCTTAGCTACTACTCTTGCATTGAAGTCCCAGAGCAGGTAAAGGTCTTCGGTAGACGGGATCCCAGCTATCACCGTATTCAGCTTCTCAAAGAACTGGTCCTTTTCGTCAGAAGTAGCGTAGAGGTTTGGGGCGTACGTGCTGATGATATTCGCTGGTTCTAAGGGCATTCCCACCCGGAGGGTGAAGATTCTCTCACTGCCAGTTGTCGGGGGTTCAATGCAAGAAATAAGATTATTTTTCACAGCGAAGCCGACACCATGCTGTGGGTTTGATTTAAAGGTTTTTCCTGCCAGATAAAGGTACAGTTTGCCTCCTTGATTTGGCCAATTTCAGCCAGGCATGTCTCCTGAAGACAGTCCGCCTCGATGTTGAGCCGGGAGAGTTTTTTATCGGGCGTGATCAACCTGCTGCAGATCAGTTATTCCAGAACACATGGTCGTGACGTTCCAGCTTGCGAGCCAAATTGCTGGAGGTTTCTTGTGTTTCATATTTCTTCTTGTAGACTTTCCAGTCCGCCTGTCGATGCAGTTCTCTAAGCACCATACAACCAGGAGAGCAAGTAGGCCATGGCGGGACTGAACTTGGCTGGGGGCTATCTAGCTAAAGTCAGGCGATATCTCTCCAGTGAGGTGTGTGGGGATTAACGAAAGGAAATTAAATTAAATACATTAAATTGAATAAAGATAAATAAATAAATAAATAAAAAGTTCTTAGCGTCTGAACTCTGGCGTTCTTAGTAACGGTCTTATCAATAGAAAAGTCTTCATCTATACTTCGAAATAGTTGTGTCTTTTTATTTCTCTTCATCTCTTCATTTTATATTCCCATAAATTGGTGATCTACCGACGGGATTTTTTTTTAATAATAAAAAAATAAAACTTAAAGGTTTATCGCAGATTTTATTATCAAAATATCACATCATAGAAACCGCACCACCTCAAAAAGAATGCCTCCCACCACAAAGAGCAACATAAAAATTGACACCAACATATATGAAATGTACATCGAGAAGAAGAAAAGAAAGAAAGAAGAAAACAGACAAAATATAAATTACGTAGAGCTTACCGAAAAAAAATATATATATATAAGGAAATTGTGAGTAAATAACATTTTTATATTTTTTCCACATTCACCCAAATTTTTTTTTTTAAAAATTATATGAACTATTGTTACTTACTATTTAATCTTCTACCCACTCACTTCAACCACTACTAGCGAGACTCTGAATACGACATAAACAAAATTTTTTAAATGAACCTATTACAATTGGACATAGTTCCGATATGGGAGAAAATGGACTAAAAGAGACACCTACATGCTGCTAACCCATACACGGACCGAGGGCCAACCTGGCAAGTGATTTAATTTAAAATAAAAATAAAATAAAATATTAACAAAAAAAGGTCAAGTAATCATGTCTCTTTTGCGTCCATACTAAAGTTTGCACCAAAAAAAGCTCAAGTTTTGTTTTTAAATTCGTCCCCACGCAAAACGCGTGTAAACGATTAAATAAAAAAATTCAGCCATAATTCTCCGTCGTGACGACCTAACCAAACACACACACACACACACACACACACACACACACACACACACACAAATGAATTGTCAAGGACAAAAGAGTATATCCAAAGAAATAATCCAACGAAAGGAATTACCCGACACCAAAAAAACCAAAGCAACCAACGAACAAAACCAAAATAAAAAATTTTAAAAAATAAAAATAACACACACTTTTGACTTTCCCCATACATACAAAATTGGTATCCCTTTTTTAGATCCAAAAATCGTTAGTAGAGGTTTATGGTCCGTTTGTAGTGTAAATACTCTACCATGTATGAATCTATGAAATTTTTTGATAGCATAAATAATTGAAAGGCTTTCCTTTTTAATTTGACCGTAATTTTTTTCTGCTGGTAGTAATGTTCTGGATGCATGAGCTATTGGTTTTGTCGACCCATCTTCAAGTCTATGCAATAGAACTGCTCCAAGTTCATACTGGCTTGTGTCTGCTGCTATGATCAGTTCTTTATTTGGGTCGAAGTGTGCTAGTGTGAGGTCTGATAATAGACATTCTTTTATTCCTTGAAATGACTTTTCGCACTCTTTAGACCAACACCATTTTTTACCCTTTTTTAGTAATTCATTTAATAGGGCTCTTGGCTCATACATTCTCGGTATATATATGCTATAATAACTTGCTAGACCTAGAAATGCCTGTAGCTTCGTTACATTGTCCGGTGAGGGCATATATTTTATGGATTTAGCCCTCTCTGGGTCAGGTTTTCGACCCTTTTGATCAATTATCTGTCCCAGATATTTCAATCTATCCATAAAAATTCACACTTTTCAGGTTCTAGCTTAAACCCGTATTCATTAATTCTTTTAAATACTTCCTGAACATGTTTCCTATGTTGTTCCATACTTTCGCTTTTTATCAGTATGTTGTCCAAATACGCCATAGCGTATTCTAGACCAGCCAGCATAGCATCCATGATCTGTTGGAAAAGGCTCGGTGCTACTTTTAATCCAAATGGCAGACGTTTTAGTGTATGCAAACCTATGTGTATATGGATGGTTAAGTATTTGGAACATTCATCATCGACTTTAACTTGTAGGTATGCTTCTGACAAGTCGATTTTAGAAAATAACTTTCCTCCGTTAAGCTTGGAAAAATGTCTTCTGGAGTTGGAAGCGGATAGCTATGATCTCTTATACAGTCATTTAGGCCTGTCGAAAAATCAGCGCAGACTCTTATTTTTTTTCTTCTTTACGTATACTGTCGGTGACTGAATAATCCATCTTTTCGATCACTCAGACTTTCTCTAGTCTTTCGAGTTCTTTGTTTATTACCTCCAAAGATGAAAATGGTACATTTCTTTTAGGTTTGAAAACAGGTTTTGCATTTTCTTTAATTTCGAATCTTACTTCGGTTTTCATGCAACAACCTAAACCTTCAGAAAATACTTGAGGAAATTCATTTTTTAGTTCAGTTAAAAATTCCTCTGTTTGTCTAGATTTATTTATTTCTGTAGCGTCTAATTTATTACAAAAAGAGTTTATAGGCAGCTCCCATTAATCAAATAAAATTATCCAGTCAATACCGAAACGACACGAATTCTTACCGGGTACAACGTATACTTTTGCATTATGCGTTTTTCCACCAAAAGATACGTTAGCTCGAAATTCGCCGATAATCTATTCCCCGATACGCTTCTAGCGACTTTAGTAGAATTCAGTAATTTTGGTCGACCGATTTTTTCCAAGTTGATTCGTCAATAAGTGAAATGTCATTACCAGTGTCTAACAAACATCGTACCGTTTGTCCATTAATTTTAATGTCAACGTATTTTCTTTTTTCGTTGTCTTTGATTTCTTTTTTTGGATAAAACAATATTTACCTTTTGGTCTTTCCTTTTTTTACATACAAAATGTGTGTGACCTATAATTCCACAATTAAAACAAGGTTTATTTTTAAAATAACAATCACTTTTTGTATAATTTCTTCTTCCACAAACTTTGCATTGAAAATTCTTTTCTTTGCTTTTGGGGACTCTTTGTTTTATCCTTTGTACCTGCGAAATATTTTTTTCCTTCGATACGCGAGTTATCGCGCTTGACATTAATTAGTCTTTGACACTCCTCAGTTACTTTTTGTAAAGTGATTTCTGGGTCCTGTTCCATGATTGTTAATATTCTGGAGCGTATGTCTTTGTCTTTTGGTGCAGTTAACCATTGCACGAAGATTAAACATTTGAACATGTCCTTTGAAATTTCGTTTATTTTAAACAGTTCACATTGAGAGTTGACTGTACCAGCGTAAGAAACGAAATCCTCATTTTCCAGTTTGACGATATTTAAACACTTATATCGCGTGTGGAAAAAGGCTATCACGTTCGTCGAAGATTTTCGACAATGTTTTAATCGTTTCGTCAAACGAAATTTCCTTTAGTTTATTAGGTAGTATCAAATTTGTATATTTCGTGTTTTCTTGAGAACTCAATTTTTGAAGTAACAATGTCACTTTTTCTTCGTCGGACCACAGTTGACATCGTTTTGAAAAGATAGACTCATATCTCCTATAGTATGCTGGAAAAGTCATACTGTTGTCGGGGTCATAGTGAAATTCCACCGAGAAGATTCTTGATCCTCTTTCTTGAACTACTTGATTTGTTAGTAGTTTGTTGAAGTTCTCCAGTTGTTTTAATAGTTGGCTTTGTAATTGTTCTAATTGTGTATGAACAATTTGATTGCGTTCTTCGTGCAACTTTTGTTGTTGTTGCATCGACTCACATAACGACTTCGTAACTTGTACCAACTGATCCATGTTGTTTCAATTGTATTAGATTTTACAAAAAATACTTCAACACAAGAGTACTCAACCGTAAGAACAGCCTAGTAGTAAAACCCAAAAAGAAAGTTTTGACACAACGTAATTTTTGTCAAATAAGAAACGCGAGAGGAAACGAAAATCCAGATTTTGAAGAAAGTTCTGTCAATAAAAAAGAATTACCGTTTTCTTTAGGTCTAGGTTCAAATCTGTGTTGCGACCTGTTACACGATTTTTTTTTGATTTTTTTGTAAATCCGTTTTCTTGCATTCCAAGTTCAAATCAGTGTTGTTCCTTGCTACACGATTTTTTTTCTCTCGGGTTCGTTCAGATCCTCGTCGCCACCTGATATATAGTAAGGTCACGGGAGTATTAGGAGGAGAGTCCGTCGTCTAAGTGCTTCAGGTGAATTCTTCACAGAGTAATCTGTGTTCTTAAATAGTGGTTTAGAACCATCGCCACTGTTCAGGTACGGGGGAGATGGGTCATTCCATTATATCAGAAAGAATTACAACAAAAGTCAATAAAAAAATTTATGATTGAAAATTAAATTAAAAATCCCAGATTCCGTTTAAGATTAATGATTCCGTGATTCCGTTTGCGATTCCGTAATCGCAGAAAATTGGTTCCTCGACCTACTTTTAAAATATTATTTTTTAAATCTTACCCTAAACCAATTTTATTTTTTTGTATAGTTACAATGTTAGAAAATGTATTAGTTTAATTTATTTTCATTTTTACCCTAAAGCCTTAGGTGAGCACGAATGTACGCTATTAAAAAACGCTATTCGCGGAGTTATTGGAACTAAAAGTCACAATATAAAATTAGGAGCTACGACAAAGTCTCCTAAAAAGAGAAATATTAGTATAGAATAACATTATAAAGAGTTTTAGGAATTTGTAATATTCATTTCAATGCTTTTAGTTGAACAAATAGAGTAATGTTTACTATTTTAGGAAGTTCATGGTCGAAGTAATAGTAATAGCGGCCATTTTTAATTGTAGCTGATATAAGCAGCAACCAGACATAGATTAATATTCTGATTCAGATGGTCCAGCAGAGTCGCAATCAAAAATTATGTTTGATGAACTATACTTGGCCTTTATATATCTCAGGTATTGTTCAACTACATCTTGGTATGTCATTCATGGCAATTACTTCATTCTGTGGAGGAAAGTAACTCCATCCAAAACAAACTTCATCTTAGCTGATGTCAGTAGTCAGGTGGTATTTCATCTCAGCTTGGTTAGTCTTTCTCATCTGAAAACTCTTGAACATTGAAGTTGGAAACGGAGTGAACTCGAACCTGAACAAAAGAGTCATGTCTTCTTGTGTTTCTAGCAGAATAATCAGCCTTAAAAACAGAACACTAAGGTCTACGTTAACATTTTTGTACATTGATTTTCATACATTTTTGCAGCTGGCTAAGTGTATGCACTTGTGATTTTCTTTTCTATGTGATCTCCAAAATGTTCCTGTTGTCAAGCTTCTGTTGCATAGAACAACCAATTTCCTCAACAGCATCACAATCTATACCATCTCCGTCAGAAACTGTCAATCCGGATGATACTAATCGTAGTTCTTGCTGACTTGTATCAAAGAGATTGTGCTGAGAGATCCATTTGTACATTCGGGTCATATCATCAAAGTCCTTTTTCAGGCGTGCACTGGTCACCTCTACATACTGCTAGTTGGTTTTGTGGGTAAGATCTGTCAATGTGTCATGGCGTCTTGCACTTGAGCACAGGTATGCATTCTATATACCCATATCAGTCTTACTGACTCTATAATGTCAGCCCACCCTGGCTTTTTATGGACCTCATCATCAATCGTTCAATAATGATGTCTGTTGACAATCCAGCGCAGTACCGATCACTGCGTCGCACAGAATGAAATTCGTACTCCAAGAATTGCTGTCTCAGCCAATGATCTTTCCAGCATCCAATGTAAGTAAAGTCGAGCACTCCTAGCATAGTTGAAATGTCCGGTTGCTGCAAATAAATTCAGCATCCGTCCTACACGAACAAGATACAAATTCGTTTCCAGTCCTCTTACAACGTATGAAGAGCTTCCATGTTTCAATGTTTCAATAAGCCATACATAGCTTTGCTCTTTTGAATTTGTCCCTAAGTTCATGTATCAAAATTACAAGCACTCTTTGCAGCTTAAAGAGAGCTGTTGATTTGGCTATGTCATCACTGCTGACCGTATTTTTTCATAAAAAAACATTTTATCTAAGTCTGACTGTTGCAGCTTCTCAATCAGCCTTGTACCACTTCACGGAAATTATCCTGGAACAGACAACTTCTACTTTTATCATCAGGTCCTTCACTAGACTGATCAGCATCTACTGGTGGAAGTACAGAATCAGTAAGCTTGCTCATCAAGGCTGAGTGTATCAAGATAATAGCCAACAACTCAGACAACCAAGCACCATTCATAAGACTACCAAGAAACTCATAATGGTGTGAAAGCTAAACAATCTGCAAATTATGCCAATAGTCTTGGCATTGATAATTTTAGCAGCTTTCCACTAAAGTTTGGACAAAGGTGGGGCAAGGGTAGGAAATTGTAGTTACTCAGCTCGATTTTTCACAAACAACACTGTTGAATAAATACTGCTGTCATTTGAAGGCATCAGGTTTATGATAGGCAACATTGTAATATGAGCAGATTGCAAATGCGTTCCACCTAATACGTTTTGAATAAGGCCAGTCCAACCACTTTTGAGCATGATTTTTAGTCGATAATTTGCAAGCTGAATGTCATAGCAAGTCACAGTTGGTTGAAATAGGTAGAACATATGGAAATTGCAGCTCTATGAATGTTTTAAACTTTTCTGATGAGAGTCTCGGCTTTGCAGATTGTTCATACCACTGAATGGGAATACCTTTGTTTGTCACAGCTGCTCCAACTTTTATAATCTCATGACGCTGGACTTATGGATTCAAAATTCTGGGTTGTTGCTATCTTAATGGTGTAGATACAGCAATTACGCCCATACCCTGAAAGATGTTTTTGCCATCTGATGTACAAATTTTGTGGTCTACGTGAGAAAAGTTGAAGGAGAGAATAAAATTCTGATTGAACCTCGTAATTTCATCATAGGAAAAAGAGTATCCCAGTCTGAAAACTTCGTTGATCAACTATCAAATATATATTCAAGTTCAACACCCAACCCCAAAAGCAACTTGACCAGACTAAATTGGGATATTCCACTCAGGTCAGCGTTGAAATTCAATTCTATTCTCTTATTACAACCGGTTAATTAGACTAATAAAAGATCCTTTGATCTTTCAGATTTAGAGTCTGCCCTGCAATTCTTTTCTTTTCTTCATTTGACTTGTCCAGCGAACTCAAATTGAACTAAGGTTGGAGTTGAATTTTTCTTATAACCCCAATTTCAGCCGGCTAATTAAATAAGTAAAAGATTCATTGATCTTCTAGACTTAAAGTCTGGCCAGAAAAATTTCTTTTCTTTTCTTGTCTAGCCTCCACCAATTTTTCTTTCTTAAAAATTATAATCTAACTCATTCTGACACATGCTCAGAAGAATGGCTATAAAAAAAAGTCCCCCGTCGCGTGTAAGAAAAGAAGATTTTATTCCTTTTAGAGCAGAGAATTATGCTTCCAATGATACCAAATATGCCTTGGCAACTCTTTTTTCAGGCTAGATCGACCAGAGTATAAGGCCACGTCGATAGTTTTAGGCTGCATTCTCGAGAGTGCTGATCCGACGTCTTATTAGCCTCTCCGTGGCTGCTTTGGTGCGCACTTTCACCCTTCCTGTCAGTGTGTCACAGACCCACCGGTACACACATGCTGGATCGGTTAACAGGTGCAGCACCGTTGCCTTCCATTGGGGCGCCAGATTAATGCCTTTCAGCACCGCGTCCTGCTCAGCATGATTTATATGCTGCATTTCTCCGTCCGAACGCTGACAACACGTATTCTCAACGATGTCCCCGTTAGCTTCTAACCTTACTCCTGTAGCTAGGGAAGCTTACATCAATGTACACTGCTATTTACTGACAGCGTACGCACCAGTTTCCTCTTGCAGGGTCCTCCTAACGAAGGCTTCAATTCTTTTTAATTGCATGAAAGTAAAACGAAAACCATTCGAGTTGATTTCATAAAATATCTTCCTATTCTAAAATATATTTTTAGAAAAGAAAGTTTTATTATATTTCTATTTATCAAGTTTCGAAATTTGACATTAATATAAAAGGAAAAAAAATGAAATAGATGTCTGAATAGATTGGTTGACTGAAGTATTTAACAAAGAGACTTGTAGTGAGAAGCTGACAGCTATTCTCTTCGAACAATTTGCTTAGCGAGAAACAAGGGATTTTACAGCTTTGTTGGTTGTGAACAAAAATTCAACAATTGACGTTTAATCAAAATGTTTGTGGTTCCTTTTATTACATGTGCTCTTCGTTTTCTGCAATAAGATAATTCAAACGTCGTGGTTCCTTAATAATTAACACTATGTGTCTTTCTTTCTTACTTTCTTTCTTATAATATCAAAATTATTATGGTTATATCTTACTTAAAATTGCCTCTCATGTCCTCTTTGTGTATGCCGTGTATGTGCTACGGGCATTCTTAATGTCTGTAGGCTGGACGGAAGAGTCGTACAAGATACTCGGCGTCTGGTTCGGAACTGATCTTCAGCTGGAGAAAAACTGGTCGGAAGTTCTTGAAAAGGTCGTGGCCACTATCGGCATATGGTCACGGGGGAGGCTTTCCTTAAAGGGGAGGGCAGAGGTGTGCAGCTCGCACATCAACCCCCTCATCCTTTACCGTTTCAGTTCTCCCTCACCCGTCCACCTTTCTAATTCAATTAAAAAGAACCCGTTCCGGTTTATCTGGAACTATCGGACTCCTTTGGTGCGTCGCTAGATTTGTTACCTTCATCCTTCCGAAGGTGGTCTAGGGTTACCGAGTGTGGTGACACGACGTCTTACGTTACGTATCACTCTCCAAGGCCGGATGACTGTAGAACACGATGAGTCCGGTGAATTCTGGAAGGAAAACGCCAAGAAGTCTTTTCCGGTCTTGAGAAGTGTGCCTTCCGAAAATAGGGAGGCCCACTGTTTACCCTGGAAAGAATGCTCCTTCTATCGCGAGTGTCGGCATGCCCTGAAAGTTCACACACAGTTAGGCCTCACTGCCACCGTTGGGTAAGGCTTTATATCGCATGCTATAGTGAGAGGGAAGCGTTCGAGACGACCTAACTGAAAGGCTCGGTGTGACGATGGCGGAGGGTCGCTCACTCTGGCTTTGTCTCAACAATAATGAGGTTTCACTCACCTGGCGAGTGATCCGAGGCACCCTCGGGCCGGTAAAAAGCTGAAGAAATACGGTGTGGATACTCCGCCAGTTTGGCAGTACGGAACGCCATATTCCCTGGAAGCCTGGACTGTATTAAGCAATGTAGATACGTTTTACTGTTCACTCGGCGTTATGAGAGTTGTGATTTGAACGATGAGAAAGGAGGAACATTATGGAGACGAGTCTTTCTCATCTCAGACTCTGGTTGCTTTTTACAAGCCCCAGATCAAAGTTAAAATCCGGTCTGAGAGGCAAAGTCACTTCATTGGAGTTTGGCGAAAAGTGGGTGAAGTTGGCGCGAAAGTGACGCTGACCTCATTTTCATGTTAGAGGTTGCTGGTACCTAAAGAACATTGGGTACTTGGAAGATCATTGTCGACCCTTTCCAGGTAAGTTAGACTAGATTTTTTACCGTTTTTTTTTAATTTTTTGATTAACTTAGCTAGAGAATGTAAGCTCATTGGCCCTTTTATTTTTATTTTTAGTCCCCATGATTTTTTGTTTTTATTTCCCCACTCCACCCCTATTAGATGACAGGAATTCAAGTTCTCCGGCTGCTTGAGGAGACGTTTTATTTTTATTTTTCAATTTTTTTTTTCGTTTTCTCCTCTAAGCAATTTTTTCGAACCGGTGAACTATTTTTTTCTGCCTTAATATTAAGGGGAAGCCCATACTAATAATTATTTTATTTTTATCAAAATTTTTCTTTTTCTTTAATTTTCATTTTGCATTTGGGATATTTAATTGTAAATACATATCATCATTTCCCCCTCCTTCATGACTATGTAAATACGTGTTAGTTGTTGAATTTTCAAAGAGAGACTGCTATGTGTTGGTGACTTTGTTGTGCGAATTGATTTTATGGTGAATGGAATTGTAGAACAAATCGGGTCATGAATGAGAATAGTTAAGTTAAAAGTTAGGATAAAGATGACCAGCCTCCCCGCCCTCAATTTTGGCTTTGTACTACATTTGATTTATTTAAATACATTAATGAATAAATATATAAAAAATAATTCAACAAAAGTCAGACTTCGTATTGGAGAAGCAGATAAAAAGAAATTCATGGCTAGTCATGATTTTTAAAATGAGGGTGGTATGGTATGTTACATAATTTATGAGCAGCTTATAAATTATGAACGTACATTTTGAATTAGGATCCGTTAGAATGACGGGGTCCATGGAATGTTACCCAAACAGTTGTTGACCGGTACTAACCTTTTGCTTGAGCTGTTGACAACGCGCGATTGGACGCGTGAGTTTATTTTAGATTCGGTAGAGATTTCAGAGTGAACGGACGTGTAGGTCGTCGCTCCGGGCCGATCTCTCCCCGCTGGCGGAGTCAAATATGCAAGGTTGCGAAATAAAGCTTGATCAAGAAAACAAGCAGGTCTTATTTGTTTATTGAATATTTAAAATAATGACCTGCCCAGCATAAAGAATAATCAACAGAAAGAAAACCAACGCTTAATAGTAAGCCCAACCAGAGAACATGGCGGCCGACCTAAACGAAGAATCGTAAACAGAAGTGTAACAAGTAAGACAACCACCCCATCTCTCTCTCTCTCTCTCTCTCTCTCTCTCTCTCTCTCTCTCTCTCTCTCTCTCTCTCTCTCTCTCTCTCTCTCGTTTATGTAGCCGTGTCTGTTTGTTACTCGAAATATCGATGCAATTGTTCTTCTGTCAATTTTTGTTTTACAGATATTTTATTGCCATTTTTGTGTTTGTAAGTTATTTCTGTTGATATTCCTGTTATTGGCTGCTATAATTAGTCTTCCCTACTTTTCTAGGAAACTCTACAAGTCTTACTTCATCCACACAATCCACAATGCGTGCGAGTCCACCTCCTTAATTTCTTGTCACATAGAGTATTAATGTAATTTCTTTGGTGTAAAGCCTTGTGCATTTTCATCAATTTCCTGATTCTTTGGTCCATATGTCGGAGCGCTTCATTTGTCCATTTTAAGGATGCCCCTGTGTGAATTTAAATTGAAACTGATATATTTAAGTTGGAAAGGGCTATTCTACTTTTGCTGGGATCGTCAAAAGCGAGTGTGAATTTAAATTGAAAGAGTTTTCTACTGATATATTTAAGGTGGAGAGGTTTATTCTACTTTTGCTGGGATCGTCAATAGAGAGTGAGAATTTAAATTGAAAGTGTTTTCTATGGATATGTTTAAGGTAGAAAAGGTTATTTTCCTCTTTCTGGGATCGTCAAACGAGAGGGTGAATTTAAATTGAAAGAGTTTACTACTGATATGTTTAATAGGGCAGGTTAATTTGTCACATTTTTTGGAAACTCAATGCAGAACTGACAGCAAAAATTAGATTCCTAACTTTAAAACTCATTTGAGCATTTAATTTTAAAGATCGTCAGCAAAAATATACACAAATACCTCATTTCCGCAGGATTTTGATGACATTTCAAATTTCATTATTTCAATAATTAATCCAAATAAAATTGATATTTTTCATTACATACAATGAATGGAAAATATATCCAATGTTTTAAATTTTCATTTTCTATTGAACAATTTACTAAAAGCACCTAAACTATATAAAATTATGTAACAACAGAACTGAATTGTCCTGTGTATTTTCCTTTCGAGGAAAATGCAGATCTGATCTAGTGGCATAATGATTTGCTTATAATGTGCTTGTGCCTTGCTTCCTGTCCATACACAATCTGTGAAACTTTTGTTGTTAATTTAACAGCTCTTTCCACACCTTGTAAGTGGGCAGGTAATTTTGGAAATTTTAATTCTGTTCCATTCTGTAGAGATTCTAGGAGTTCATTTGTGGAAAAATCTCCTGCCACTGCAGGTTCACAAATCCCACTTTGTGAGAGGTCAATCAAAGTTGACCAATGTGTAGCTTCAAAATTGATTGAAGTAATTTTTTTCAATCTTTTCTTTGGCGGTTCGCTACTTCTGGAAAAAAAAGAAAATTTATCCAAACTTGATTATATTTTTGCAATGTAATTTGAATAAAACTTATAATTATTCTTGAAAATTGACATAACTAATTAGGTATGAATAAATTTTAACTTATCGAATGGACAAAATCTTTTTATGGCCTCTTCCTGCACCTCCAATCCATTGGACTTCAACATTGACAACAAAATGTATTCCGGAAGCAAAGCAAAAGCATTGTGTTGTAAATTTTTTAATGCAATATTCTGGATTTCAGTTGACTGTTGCTTTACTCTCTGGGTCATATAAAATATATACAATTGTTGGTTATAGAAATTATTGTCTCTTTTTATTTCAAACCAACTGACTGCATATTCTTGTATGGCAAATTGGACAATGTTGCGTAATTTATCAGAGTTTTGGTGGATATGCACTTCTGGTCCATAGGCACATTAACCTGATAGCTAAAGTTAGTCATCTTGCTTGACCAATCTTCCAGGAAGCAAATCTAGGGTTCACTTTACCTTGAGAAATGCCTGTATCATATTCCAGAAGTAGTCGTTGGTCACCACTTAGGCAATCCATTGCCTTTGCAGGGAGATAAAAATTATCCAGAGGGTCACTGATATGTTTAAATTTTACCTGGGGCAAATGATGGTAATTACTTTCACAAAGTTTCCCCAAAGGGCCAGTGAAAGTTGTTGGACTTCTTGTAGTTCCATTAATAGTTGTAAATACAGCTCTAAATAAAAGTTCATTTTGATGAAGCGAACATCCAATTGTGTGCACCTTCCTTTTTATTTTTTCTCCAGAGCTGTCACCATCCCTGTTTTACAACCAGTGTTTGTACTGGCATTGTCTACCAGAACTGCCATAACAGTATTTACACTGTTGTATTCTCCTAGAACAGCAGCAACATCCTCAGCTAGATGAATACCAGTTGCACCAATATTGGGTATGACTCGGTGGGTGAGATATTTACTTGAAGTGCCAATCTCTCTTGTAAATGTTAAGTGGCGCTCTGGTGCCTTGCTCTTTTTAATCTTTTTTTACACCATTTTCTTCAATCTCATTGTATAGCAAAGTGTCTTCATCAACTCTGCAATCAACTCCAATGCAGATGTGATTGTCATAATCTTGAACATGCTTCTGATAGCTAGCTATTTTTACTCTTGTTTTTACCCTATCTATTTTAGATTTGACTAAAATAATGTCTTTTAAGGGAATACTTGGATTAAGAAATCCCATATTCTGTAGATCTAACAGAAAGACATTAGCAAGACAAGCCCCAAGATTTGATGATACATCACCCATAATAAGTTCCACAGAATATCTTTGGACTTTTAAAAGACTGTAATGACCCCTCAACATTTTCCCTGGTTCAAAACTGTCATCCACGGTTTCTTCACTGGAGGATGTCTGTGGAAAAATATCAGTCGAGGATGCAACACATGAAGAATCTTGTCTAACCTTTCTGCATCCATTGAAATTTTGTTTTTGTATTTTTGACAGCATCCTTGTCAATAGGTCCCAGCTGGAAACTGCCTTTTGGACCTGTTTTCTCTCTCTGATCTTTTAAATATTATCTCTCTTCAATGGAAACCTGAAATTTTAAAATTTGCATGTGTTCAATAACAGGTCTTGCATCCATGACAAATATTAAGGAAAATGTCATGATATCATTTACCAGAAAAAGGAATATTATCAGAGGTAAATTTAAATTTTAAAATTCGAGACATGAACTTGTTCAAATTAAACAAGGGAAACACAATCAAGCACAGAATTATGATTACCTTCTTGTTAGGAGGACAAGTGCACACTATATGCCTTGTTTGGCAAATTTTTTTTTGTTGCACTTCACAGCAAAGTCATCACATCTTAAGACAGGCAGTTTACAGCAACATGAAGAAATATCAAATAATCTGTCCAGCTGTTCCTCCATTCTTTTCACTTTGCGTGTAGTGAGAGATTTTCTGTTAATCTTTTTGGCCTTCTTAAAACAAAATATACCCACCTTCTGTCCTATATAATGTTCCCTTAATAAAGGCAATTGTGGATTCACTGCTTGCCAAATACTGATTATTTCCTTTGCAATCAATTTGGAAATTTCAAATTTTTTCAAATGGGGATAGATATTTTAAAGGAAATAACTAAACTGGATAACTTGTCGTAAAGTTGGAGGTTCGACTTATCCAAAGGACAACGTGCTCCAGAAAAGTTTTTGGAACTGCTACTACGGGTTAAAACTGAATGTCTTTTTACAGACATTTTTATCCGGAAATAAAAATAGAAATAAATGAAAAATTATAAATTCAAAGATGTTTTAGGCTATCTTCCAGTTGCATATAAAAATGCCCGACATTTATGGTAGCTTTGGTTTGTGTTAGGGTTAAGCTGGGGATAAAATTTTGGCTTGAAAAGACAGCCCCCCCTCCCCCACCAATAGCGACTAATCTATGGTAAATTTAAAAATCAAATTGATTTCAAAATAATCCAAAAATTATAAGAAAATTTTTCTTTTTTTTTCATCATGAGAGGTTGTGTAAAAACTCACGAGGTATATCACATTTATAGAAAAACCCGTATTTTTACAAAACAACCCCGCCTCCTTTTTCAAAGAAATTTACAAAAAATCAGAGAATTAACCAATTTAAATGAAATTTTTAGTGTTGATTTATCAATAAATTAATTTTATAATGCATTAGTTATTTGGTTGGGTTTTTTTTTTTCAATCGAGAGTGTTAAATTTGTTTTGTAAACACGGATTTTACAACAGTAAATTGACTGAAAAATGTTTTAAATGTATTAAAAGTAAATCACATGCATAATAATATTTTACTTTTCTTTTTTTTTTTCTTTTCTTTTTTACTGGTGCTCATTGTGTTACTACTTTTCAATTTAGACAAAAATTTGACCTTAAATAATCGATTTAATTAATTTTAATTCCTTTTTAAAATTAAGGCAGACGAAAAGTTGGGTATTCCTAAAACACACACACTCCCTTAGGTAGCTTAAGGTTTTCGTGTATAAAATAGTATCAGCTACACTTTTCACAATGAAATAACCGTATTTTAATAATTTCAAAGAGAAAATTTAATTTGAAACAAAATAGATAGAAAGAAAGAGACGGTATTACTTACCAAAATACAAAGTCACCTCAGAGAGACAAAACTCACGTTTTTATTTTGTTTTTGTTTTTTTTAATTAAAGTCACTTAAAATACAAAATGATGTAGATTAAACTTTTTTTCTTTTCATTTTCAAATAATCAAGTATCTTGCCTAAAAATTAAAAATACTAATTATTTTTACAATTTAAAACAAACAGTAGACGAGCATCTGCGTAAATTGTAAAAGATATTAATTTAAAGAAAGTCCGATGACATCAATCATAAACATTAAACAAACTATATCTATTTTATTTTATGACTAAAACGAAAAAAAATAGTTTTATGGCGTTTTATTTATAATTAAAATTATTCTATTTTTTTCCCATTGAAAAATAAATCCTGAATGTTAGAAAAAAAATCTCAAACCAAAACAAATCTAAACCAAAACAGTTTAATCTCCATTTCGTCTCTACAAGTAAATATTTTTGTATCATTTATAATGTTTATTTTTTTATATAAATTATTGATATAAGAAAAGTTTCAATTGAAAAAGATAAATTTTAAATGATATTTAAACATTTTTTCCTCCACAGTACATAATCTTTCGACTGCAGTAAATTTTCCCTACATCACGCACGGAAGCCACGTTCCAAAGCCTTAATTTTCAGCCTTTAAACTCGTTTCCTCAAAAATTGTCAATGATTTTGGAAAAAATGTTTTATGTCGTTATTTATCATGTTAAACCCCAAATATCACTATCAGTGCTGTACCCCAGTTCCAAAATCGACCATCCCTAATGTTTAAGGTAGACAGGGCTATTCTACTTTTGCTGGGATCGCCAAAAGAAAGTGTAAATTTGAATTGAAAGAGTTTTCTACTGATATGTTTCAGGTGGAGAGGGTTATTCTTCTTCTACTATAGATAGAGAATGTGAATTTCAATAGAAAGAGTTGACTATGGATATGTTTAAGGCGGAAAGGGTTATTGTTCTTTTGCTGAGATCGTAAATAGAGAATGTGAATTTAAATTGAAAGAGTTTACTACTGATATATTTAAGTTGGAGTGGGTTATTCTACTTTTACTGGGATTGTCAAAAGAGAGTGTGAATTTAAATTCAAAGAGTTTACCACTGATATGTTTCAGGTGGAAAGGGTTATTCTACTTTTGCTGGGATCCTCAATAGAAAGTGTGAAAAATTAAAATTAAAACAGTTTACCACTGATATGTTTAAGGTGGAAAGGGTTATTCTACTTTTGCTGGATCCTCAATAGAAAGTGTGAAAAATTAAAATTAAAACAGTTTACCACTGATATGTTTAAGGTGGAAAGGGTTATTCTACTTTTGCTGGGATCCTCAATAGAAAGTGTGAAAAATTAAAATTAAAACAGTTTACCACTGATATGTTTCAGGTGGAAAGGGTTATTCTACTTTTGCTGGGATCCTCAATAGAAAGTGTGAAAAATTAAAATTAAAACAGTTTACCACTGATATGTTTAAGGTGGAAAGGGTTATTCTACTTTTGCTGGGATCCTCAATAGAAAGTGTGAAAAATTAAAATTAAAACAGTTTACCACTGATATGTTTAGGTGGAAAGGGTTATTCTACTTTTGCTGGGATCCTCAATAGAAAGTGTGAAAAATTAAAATTAAAACAGTTTACCACTGATATGTTTAAGGTGGAAAGGGTTATTCTACTTTTGCTGGGATCCTCAATAGAAAGTGTGAAAAATTAAAATTAAAACAGTTTACCACTGATATGTTTAAGGTGGAAAGGGTTATTCTACTTTTGCTGGGATCCTCAATAGAAAGTGTGAAAAATTAAAATTAAAACAGTTTACCACTGATATGTTTAAGGTGGAAAGGGTTATTCTACTTTTGCTGGGATCCTCAATAGAAAGTGTGAAAAATTAAAATTAAAACAGTTTACCACTGATATGTTTAAGGTGGAAAGGGTTATTCTACTTTTGCTGGGATCCTCAATAGAAAGTGTGAAAAATTAAAATTAAAACAGTTTACCACTGATATGTTTAAGGTGGAAAGGGTTATTCTACTTTTGCTGGATCCTCAATAGAAAGTGTGAAAAATTAAAATTAAAACAGTTTACCACTGATATGTTTAAGGTGGAAAGGGTTATTCTACTTTTGCTGGGATCCTCAATAGAAAGTGTGAAAAATTAAAATTAAAACAGTTTACCACTTATATGTTTAAGGTGGAAAGGGTTATTCTACTTTTGCTGGGATCCTCAATAGAAAGTGTGAAAAATTAAAATTAAAACAGTTTACCACTGATATGTTTAAGGTGGAAAGGGTTATTCTACTTTTGCTGGGATCCTCAATAGAAAGTGTGAAAAATTAAAATTAAAACAGTTTACAAGGTTCACCAAAGGCACCACCGGTGAAATTCACCCCTTGGTCAAAGACTGACAGACTTTGGGCAAGGCTGCATATATATTTTGCAGGACCAATAAAAAGACACTATCATCTAATAGTGGTTGACATTTTCTCGAAATGGTCAGAGGTGATGAAATGTAATTAAAAAAATATACGGGCAGTGGTAGAATTGCATGAAATTTGCCAGGTTCAGTATTCCTGATACGACTGTGTCAGACATCGGCACATAATTGACGGCAAAAGAGATCAAGAACTTTTGCAAAGCTTATTCGATTGGTCATATCACTACCGCCCCACCCGCGATCTAATGGCTAAGCAGAAGGATTTGTGTACACTTTCAAGCGACGATATCCTACAATTTTTGAGGATGTAGCGTTGACCCCAAACCCAATTACTAATGCGAAATTGTCACCGGCAGATTTCATGTTTGCAAGAAAAATAAGATCGTGTTCGACAAACTTTTGCCAAACGGAAAAAAATAAACAACCAAAGGTAAAGCATATACAAAATCCTATATACAATGAGAAAAAAGTTTTCTTCAAAGAAATCTGAAAGCCTGGTGCCATTGACAAACGCATCGGGAGATTGATGTATATAATTAAAGACCCAAAAGAATCATCAAAACACATCACAGCCAAATAAGGAAACGCTACTCAGAAGATATAAACATGAAGAATCGATGAAGGTTATTTATGACTTATTTGATGTACCGATGCTTTTGGTTGAAACGTTCGAGTAAACGGAAAATGATATTGTCGTATTGAAATAAACCCAAAAAGAAAAGTACGATTTCCAGAGAAAAGTAAAATTATCACCCACCCTCTTCAATTTTTCTGAAATTTTGTACAGGTGCGGATTGTGTTAAAGTCATTTAAAGACATTCCTCAAAATTTGAGCTTCTAATTCCAAGAACTGGCGGAGTTATGTCGATTTCTACTAACATAGTCCACACCTGTACAAAATTTCAGAAAAATTGAAGAGGGTGGGTGACATGGCCTGGATGCCCAGAGGTAAATTTTAAAAAGGGGGATGTTGTGGTGTAGAAAAACTATCCCCACATGATGGACTAGTTTGAGCACTATTTAGCGGCGAGCTCTCTGTACTAGGTGCGCAGCTTTAGAACAACTCATCATTGGCAATTCAGTCTCAAAAGACTATGATAAAAGTTTTTGTGTGCCCCTGAGGTTGCAGCGCCTCCTGTGACTATGAAGTCCTATGTTTGAGAAACATTCTCGACCACAGATTTTGCATTTGTAGGTTGTCCCTGTAGATGATGATGTCCCGATGCTTTGTTGCCGTTGCTTTCTTATGAACCTTTTAGCTTCATGATGTTGTATCAGGGTGAATTCTGACGTGTACAGGCCTCTATGGAGATTCTGCCGCCACCGAGGGCGGTCTTGAGCCAAATTTTCCCAGCTGGAAGCACCTGAGATCATTTTTGCAGACATCCTTGAATCGCAGTAGGGGGCGACCAATCTGTCTTTTACCAGATGTTAGCTCTCCATACAGGATGTCTTTCGGGATTCGTCCATCATCCATCCGACGTACATGACCCAACCATCGGAGACGACGTTGTCTCAGTAGAGTACAGGCTGGGGAGTTGAGCTCTCTCTAGGACTGCTGTGTTAGTGATCCTGTCCCTCCAGGTGATGCCCAGTACACGTCTAAGGCAGCGAAGGTAGAAGGTATTGAGCCGCCGCTCTTGGTGGGAGTATAAGGTCCATGTTTCACTTCCATACATGAGGGTGCTGATGACACATGCCCTATACACTTGTACCTTTGTACGGATAGTGAGCTTGCTGTTGTCCCACACTCTTGCTGTGAGCTTCCCAAAAGTTGAGGCAGCTTTTCCGATCCGGCAACTGAGTTCAGCATCAAGTGACAGGTTGTCAGTGATGGTGGATCCAAGGTAGGTGAAGGTGTTTACGGCTTCCAGGGTGTAGCTGTTGATGGTGATGGAGGGAGGATTTCCAGTTCCCTGACCCATCGTCTTAGTTTTCTTTATACTGATGGTCAGGCTGAAGTCCTGACAGGCTTGGGTGAACTGGTCTATGAGTGTTTGCAGCTGCTCCTGAGAGTGTGCTACCACTGCTGCATCATCAGCAAATAGCATGTCCCGAATGACAAATTGCTTGACCTTTGTTTTTGCTTTTAGACGGCTGAGATTCAACAGATTTCCATCTGTCCTTGTGTGAAGGTAGACTCCTTCTGTTGATTTACCAAAAGCCTGGCGCAGAAGGAGGGAAAAGAAGATCCCAAACAGAGTGGGAGCCAACACGCATCCATGCTTGACACCACGACGAATGTTGAAAGGGTCTGAGGTGGACCCATCAAACTGGATGGTGCCTTTCATGTCAGTGTGAAAAGACTGAAGAATGCGGAGAAGTTTTGGGGGGCAGCCTATTTTTCTATTAACTGGAAGAGACCACTCCTGCTTACAAGGTCGAAAGCTTTTGTGAGGTCAATAAATGCTATGTAGAGTGGTCTTCTCTGTTCTCTACATTTCTCCTTAAGTTGCCTCAGAGAGAAGATCATGTCAGTAGTGGACCTTCCTACTCTGAAACCGGCCTGTGATTCAGGGTAAGTCTTTTCTGCGAGGATCTGAAGTCTAGTTAGTGCAACTCTAGCAAAGAGTTTACCTGTAATGCTGAGTAAAGAAATACCACGGTAATTATTGCAATCGCTCCTGTCTCCCTTGTTCTTATACAGTGTTACAATGGTGGCATCCTTCATGTCTTGTGGGATAACCCCTTCGCTCCAGCATAGGCAGAGGAGCTTGTGGAGTTTTTCTAGGAGAACAGGCTTCCCACACTTTAGGATTTCAGCTGTAATTCCGTCGCTTCCAGGTGATTTGCCACAGTTTAGTCTGTCAAGGGCAATGCAAAGTTCTTCAGTTGTAGGTTCCTTATCTAGCTCTTCTGCTACTGGTTGTTGCTCTACATGACGTAGAGCTGCATCAGAAACGGTGTTGTCGCTGGCGTAGAGTTCTGAGTAATGTTCTACCCAGCAATCAAGTTGTTTAGATCGATCTTTTATGATTTCTCCTGAGGCTGATTTCAGAGGAGCGATTTTGCGATGTGATGGTCCAAGCGCCTTTTTTATGCCGTCGTACATGCCTTTGATATTACCAGACTCAGCAGCTGATTGAATGCTGCTGCAAAGCTGTAGCCAGTAACTGTTAGCACAGCGACGTGCAGTTCGTTGTAGCTTCTTCCTTGAAGCTCTAAGGGCATGTAAATTCTTGTCATTCGGCACAGATTTGTAATTAATGGAAACTATATTTTTTTCTTCCAAGATTGGTGTCAATACAGAGTCATTGGCTTCGAACCAATCATTTGACCTACGTACTCTTTTGCCAAAAACTGCCAGGGCTGTGTTATGGATGGTGGTCCGAAGGCCATCCCAATATTGCTAGGCAGAGCAACACTGTGGTAGGTGGTGGAGAGACTCCTCTAGGGCATAGAGGAAGGCAGCAGCTTTGGTTGGGTCAGCTGCTTTGGCACTATCGACACGAGGGCGTCCATTTAATTTGACTCTGTGGAAATTTTTCATTTGCAGTTTCACTCTACAGCAGACGAGGGAGTGGTCCGAGTCACAGTCTGCGCTGTGAAAGGTACGGGTTTGGAGGACACTTTTGAGGTTGGAGCGCCGTGTTATGATCAGGTCCAACTGGTGCCAGTGGCCAGATCGTGGGTGTCTCCAGGAAACTTTGTGACGCGGTTTGGATTGAAAATATGAGTTGGTGATGCATAGATTGTGGTATGTGCAGAACTCAAGGAGACGTTGTCCATTCTCATTACTTCTACCAATGCCATGATAACCCAAGCAAGATGGCCAGGAGTCATGGTCAGCACCAACTCTTGCATTAAAGTCACCAAGAAGATAAAGTTGATCTTGTTTGGGGATGTTTTTTATAATCAACTCAAGCTCATCATAAAATTTGTCCTTTGTTTCTTGAGGGGCGCTAAGTGTTGGGGCGTATACACTAACCAGGTGAACAGGTCCTATCGATGAATTCAGGCGGAGGGTCAAAATTCTACTACTTCTACTACTCATAGTATTTGTATCGGAAAATAAACCTTATATCTACATGTATGTCGACATCCAACTAATAGTTCTACTCTTCAGTTTTCCATAGCTCTTGTAATGAAGTTTTTAACTTTTTTCTGATATCTTGGACATTCTATGATCCATGCTTTCGGGATCATACCATCAGCTTTTCTGTCGTCTATCCATGCCATAGTTAAATGTATCCTCCTTTTCTTTACTTCCTTTAAAATGAGTTGGTCATTTGTCCTCTAGTTCTTTTGTGACATCCTTTCTGTTTCTCAGGAAATAGTAAAATTCTTCTTCTTCTTCTTCTTCTTCTTCTTCTTCTTCTTCTTCTTCTTCTTCTCTTCCTTTCTACGTCATCTCTCGGGTGCCTTGTGCATTGTCATAAATTTTCTTGTCTTACTGGTCAATCTGTCGGAGTTCCTCTCATTGTTCATTTTAAGAATGGTCCAGAGTATTTTAGAGCGTTTATTACCTTGAGAAATTTCTGCTGCAATGCTTGGTTTCGATAAGTTTTCTTGTTCTTCTGAGGTACACTTTTCTTACTTTTTCTATGCTGTTCACTTTCAATATTACCATGTATTTGTAGTTATCTTTTTCTCCAAGTGTTCTTATGCTCTCCATATTATTTCACTCTTTGTGAGTTTTTCACACCAGCATTAGTTGGTGGTCTTTCAATGGATTTTAAGTGACAGACGTCTTCTCAGGTCTCCAGGACTCTTCTGAGTATTCTAGCTGATCTTTAAAATGCCGTGGTCTTTTTCCCGTTAATTAAAATTAGGTCTAGTATTCTGTCCAGGATTAGTTGATCCGTGTGTATCTCGGAATCCCAGAAAATCTTATTCGTATCATTCTCAGGGATGAATTTTGGTTTATGCACATCTCATTTGGTAGTATAGTAAAAGTTAATCTCTTGCACAATTCCGTGTTGACCACCCTTCCTGCACAATTGTGCCTTGTTGTACTTCCTTTGTGCAAGTTTGTTGCATTCGCTTATTATTTGATTAACCGTTTCATCTCTGTCTCCACACTTGCAATTCTGTTGTGTATTTTCGCTTTTATATTAATTGGTCTTTTTGGCATTGTTTTCTGCTGCTATTAAGTGAGATTCAGTCTCTCTCTTCAGGTTTCCCTTAGCCATGTCTAGGTCATCTCTTATGCGATCGTTTAAACTCTCCATATAGTTATTTTTCTTCCCATTTATGTTTTCTAGTTTTTCTATGGTCCATATGTTGGTATTGCTGTTATTGGCTGTTGTAAAGAGTCTTTCTTTTCTATTTTATTATTCGATTACTCAGATTGTCGCATCTATGCAATCGTCAGTGATGGCGATTCCTCTTCCACTTCTTTTCTTGACACTTATAATCTCTCTACGTCATCTCTCTCTCTCTCCTTTTCCATTGTCCTTTGATCCCGTTGTAATAATAATAATAAAAAGCTAGGCATTACTGGGAATCACGCAAAAAAGTAAATTTTGACCATACAAAAAATGGTATCTTGCATAAACCAGAATCTGTTCTTGAGAATTAAACGCATAAAATTCTCTGGAACATTGAAATAAACACGGATTGAGACCTAGTATTGATTAACAAAAAAAAAGAGAACTTGTTAACTGGTAGATTTTGCAGTTCAAGCAGATCACGGGATGATGATGAAAGAAAACGAAAAGATAGACAAATACCTAGACCTCGCTGGAAAATTGAAAAAACTGTGGAATATGAGGGTGAAAGGGATACCAATAGTAGTTGGGACACTTGGAATGGTCCCCAATAGCTTAGAAAAAAGATGAATTGGAAATCAAAGAAAGAATTGGGACCATCCAGACAACAGCATTGTTCAAATCAGCTGGAATACTAAGGAAACTTCCCTGGAGACCTGTGGAGACTTGCTGTGGCTCAGCCTCCAGTGAACCACCAGCTTAGGCGTGTGTGAAAAATCAAAATAATTCCTTTCAGTGCCCTGATTTTGCGAAAATGGTTAAATGAATTTAAGCAATAGAAAATATTGAAGACTTGTGTTGATATTTATTGACTCTCGCTGCATTCCACCATCGTTACCTGTATCTGTTTAATATCTGGTACCGGAAATTTGATATATACATGTTTGTTTTTTAAGTTAAGATTCATGGAATTAAATAAAGTAAAACAATTGTTAGCTACAATTTCAATACTGCTGTCATATTTCAATGAAAGCAAGAGATCGTGGTGAAGACCGTTTGACTGGGAAAACTTCAGAGGTAGAGTTTGTGTGCTAACAATTAATTAAACCGGTTGGGCTGCTGTCTCGTGTAGTTAAAGCATGCATGTGTTCATATGGAGTAGGGATTAGATTTTACTTAACTTAATCTATAATCTCCGCTACCCCTTCTATAGCGTGACGCACTATAAATCTCAATGTAAATAGTTGCAACGGTATTAATATATAGATAATTATTAATTATCTATATCTATATTATATATAATGATTGGGGTACTTAGAGCCGTATCCAGAAGTGAAAAGGGAGAGTCCCCGTAGTGTAGTAGCTAACATGCTGTACTGCGACATCCTAGTAAGTGAATTCAAATTCCACTCGCGCTATTACATTTACTTTTTGGACTTTATAACATTAGGAAAAGTATGAATCCTCTCATCTGTCCAGCTATCAGTTGAATAATACCGCGACTGTTCTTCTACAAAGAGGGGTGTAGCATTAAATAACCCATGAAGTTTTTTTTCTGCCATTATACAAAGAAACCAAACCAAATGAAAATTGCAGTAACCAACACAGGATAAATGAGAAAATCAAGTAAGCATAGTAACTTAATTTAGTCTATCTTTTCGGCGTTTGTAGGATATTCGAGGATGCTGAAAAATATGGTAGAATATTGAGAAGACTTGCTGTCACTCCACCGATAACTGCAAGGATAAAGTGTTAAATAATAAGGATTTGAAAGTCTAATAACGAATTTGAGTCTCATGATCGACAAGTGCTCCCTTAATGGCATATCCGTTTTTCATTGTACGAATGTTAGCAATTCTAATTTCATGCACACAAAATGAACTACGACTATATTACATCAAATTGCCAGTCTAATTATTCCCCCTCAATATATACCCAACCCCTCCGCATGAGCAGGATGCGACATAAGGTCAATTTCTTAAGCGGAGTTTAACAGAATTATTTGGATTCTTCTGACTATTGTCCTCACCTTTTTTGTTATCTACACAACGTTTCGGCCGATGTACCCTCCAGACTTCGTCATGTGTTTCTTGTCGAACTCAGGAACCTTCTCGGGCTCGGGAACCTTCCCTTCGAACTCGGCAATCTTCTTTTCGAAATCGGAAAAGTTTCGAAGGGAAGGTTCCCGAGTCCGAACAGGTTCCCGAGTTCGACAAGAAACACCTAAAAAAGTCCGGAGGGCACATCGACCGAAACCTTGTGTAGATAACAATAAAGCTGAGGACAATAGTCCGAATAATCCAAATAATACAAACTATCAAGTCTCAACTCCAAATTCAGAAAATAGGAGTATAACAGATTTGAATTAAGTATTCTTTCTCTTAGACTGGTTAACATAACAAGGTTAAATAGCCCACTATACTGTTTACCCATAGATGGTGGGAGAATAGTTGGATTTACATTTTCCGTGGGTATTAGCGGTATGGGAAATTCAAATAGCCTCGTCCAAGATTTGAAACATAATTCCCTTCAATAGGCCAGAAAAATAAATGGAGCAGAGAACACAATGAATGTAATTGTTTGTTATTATAAAAGCATCCCCACCCCAACCAAACAGGTCCTAGAAAAAGAATGATTGAACTTTGGGGGGAATCTGATAAAAGCCAAAGAGTTGCCGAACAAGCAAGAATGGTTCTAAAGAAAGGATGGGTTTCCGACTTTGACCACAAAAATAAAAATCAGAGAAACCGAAAATGTAGAAAAATACTTGGATTTTGCTAAAGGGCTAAAAAGCCGTGGGTCATGAAGATAACAGTGATACCAAGTGTAGTTGGTGCCCTAGGAATGGTCATAAGTATTCTGGAAAATACACTTTAGATCAGAGTAAGAATGGAGAAAACCAAATAGGATGCTTAAAAATGTCCTGGAGACCTAAGAACCCGGGGAGACTTGCTGTCACTCATACTTCAGTGAAAGATCACTAGTAAAACCTGGTGTATAGAGGTAAAATAATAATAACTAGAAATCGTAATACAAGCCATAAGAATATACAGCCAGGATATAGGAATAGAATTTGGGATCGAAAACTGTGTTATGCTGATAATGAAAAAGATAAAAGAGAAACAAAGGAAGTGATATATCTACGAAATGAGTTGAATATAAGAACATTTGAAGAAAATAAATCATAAATGCTTGAAAATGTTGGTTCGTTGGTTCGTTGGTTTGTTGTTGTTTTTACGACAAGTCAACCCTGTAGAAATAATTTTCATTAACTTCATGTGTATCAATAAATTAAAAGAAATAACTTCATGTGTATTAATAAACAGGTAGAAATAATTTTCATTAATTTTAAATAGTTTGTAAGTAAACATTTTGTTTACATTTGTTTTCTTAAATGGTAGAAATAATTTTATTAACTTCATAAATTACTTATGTTAGGTTTTTCATTAACTTCCGAAGTATTAATAAATTGGTATAAATGATTTTCATCAACTTGCAAACAGATCTATTAGACATATAAGATGGGACCCTAATAGGTACTACCACTCCGGGTCAGAGTGAACCTGAAAGTAATGACAATAACAATAGAGAAATGTTTCTACGCTAAAACAGTGATTTAAGGGATCACTTTGAGTGTATCAATCCATGTATCTCCTGGCCGAAGTCCCATTTCCAGTCCTAGCTCCCAGATTGCACCTGTTACGGGAGGCAACTGTCCTCTACTCATCAAGGGTAGTAACGCTAGATATTTCGTTAGGACTTATCCTAACAGTATAATTCTATATCTTTCAGGAATGACAAAATGTTATCTATATTGACATTTTTAAATATAATTTTCACGTTGTTTGTGTTGAGAATATGTTGTCTAATAACATCAAAATTATCACATTCTATTAGATTGTGTTTAACAGTATAAGGTGTTTGACATGATAACGCTTACCGGAGATCAAGAAATAGAACCTCGTCACGAGATGCAGTTTAGCGTCATACCCAGGACACTAAATTGGTTGAAATGCTACATTTTTATTAACTTTGTGTGTATCAACAAATTGGTAGAAATAATTTTCATCAATTTCGGACAAATTAAATTAGAAAATAACAACTTTATATGTATTATAGAGAGACCCTCAGTCACTGCCTTCTCGCACCCATATGATAAAAAGGATTGGGTGTTTGCCATAAGAGCAATTTGAAGAATACGGTCGGGTCAATCATTTAGTTGCTAGGGCTTGACATGACAAGCTGATTGATCGGATGGGGCCTTTCAGACCACCCGTCTACCACAACTAAGGGCTGAAGTGGAGTGTAGCATATCAAGGGTAAACTTAGTACACGGGTCACGGACCGCTCACTCAAATCTAGTCGTCGTGCATTAATGGTCGCCACCAACGGCCAACAGGATGCCCCATTATGTGAGATATTTCTTCTCCACAGAGATACAGTCGGCGTATTCTACAGCTCCAGTCGACAGAGTGGTTGGGAATACTGGAAGCGGAAAAATCAAACAGAAATGAAAGAAAAAGTAAGAAAAAAGTACCTCAAAAGAACAATTGAACCATTCTTAAAATGGACAAGGGATGTAACTCCGACATACGTACGGAAGTTCAAAGAAAGTGATGACGATGCCCAAGGCATTCAACACGAGAGATGACATAGACATATTATATGTCAAGTAAAGAAGGAAAGATTAATTATGTCAGTCAGTTACTGCAATGGGAACATATTGACAAATAGAAAAATAACAAAAACTGGAAAACAGAAATGAAAAGAAAAATAACTATATGGATACTCCCGGATACAAACTGGGGGGATCGCCCACGAAAATACCTTGACATTGATAAGAAAGGGAAACCTCCGAGAGGAATTGAATATCTCTTAATAGCAGCCCAAAATAATGGCCAATTATATCAAAGTGAAAATAGATGACACAATTGAATAGTAAGTGTAGGATACGTACAGACAGAGACGAAACGGTTAATCATATAATAAACGAATACAGAAAACTTACACAAAGGGAGTACAAGACTAGGCATGACTGGGTTAGACAGGTGATCCACTGATAATTGTGCAAGAGATTAAAATTTGACTATGCTACCAAATGATAATATTCGCAAACCAGAATCCGTCACTAATGTTAATAAAACAAAAAAAAAACTTGTCCCCTGGTAGATTTTGCTTTTCTGGTTTATCACAGATTCAAAATGAAAGAAAGCAAAATATATAATTGGTGTGGAGTAGAAAGATTACCCGCACAAGCTGGACCAGTCTGAGGACTATTTTGCGATCAGCACTCGGAGCTGGGAGAGCAGCTTAAGAGCAATGTACGACTAATCGTATTTAATCGTGTACCGTATTTCTTCTCGGATATAGACCTATACGTACGGTACACAGATACGATTAGTCGTACGTTGCTCTTAAGCTGCCCCGAGAGCTGACCGCTAAATACAGGCTGTTTCAAAAAAATTGATGTTATCTAAGAAGGACAGAAAGTTTACGAAAAATTGATATCATTCCATAATCTAATAACTTGACCAATTCTCGTTCAAATGATCACAAATTAATTTTGCGTTTTTTCTACACATGCTGTTAAAATTTGTGATCATTTGAACGAGAATCGGTCAAGTTATAAGTTTACGGAATATCATTTTATCTTAAACATCCTGTATAATAACCACGTTATCAGTAAGAATAATTCTGGATATTTTCGATAAACTTTAAAATTACGACATAAATACTATCTTAAAATGTCAGTTTTACAATTGCTTGCAGTGAGTTTAATTACTCCATTGATTGTTCTGATATTTCCATGAAATAATAAGATTGTCTTTTTAGTATAATATGCCAAGATATAAGAAATCCCTAAATGATATTCGACGAGGTTCTCATCACAAAGTATGTAGAATAAAGATTTTTTTAAATCTGAAATTTAAAATTTAACTGAAGGGTCTACGCGATTGAGCCACTAGTATGATTAAGTAATGATATCTAAACGAGTCAGTATCTAGACTGTTGTCGAGACAAGCCAGTACGAATTCGAAATAATCAATTATGAAGCCAGTCTTTTTAACGAGTTTTTAGCGAAATGTAAAATTCTGCAAATTCATAACCTCCTTACTGATCGCTTTTTAGGGTAGGGAAACAAGAGTTTTCCTAACCTAAAAAATTATCTCAATCGTAAGATTTCGAGGACTTATTTTATAAGAAAATACAGCGCCGGAACTTTAAATTATATCAGAAGATAAGTTTCAAAGGAGCTTTGATCAATAGTGAACGTGTGTTGAATTCCAAAGGGACTATTTTGACGAAAATATTTTGTTCATTCTTCATTTGTGTCTTGGTAAATACATTTTCAGTTTCGACATTTTTTCGAACAATCATCGTGAGAATGCAAGTGATCAGTGATTAGATATTGAACTGACCTCTTAATTTGCTGTTTATTTTCACTATAATGAAGAGGATTTCCTAAAATTCTTTCAAGAACAATAACTTTTTTAAAAGTTCTTCTACCTTTATCAGTGTAATAAATGTAAAATTTATGTATAGAAGACACATTTAAAGTCCTTTAAAATTAGCAATACAGACCGTCCTGGGAGTAATTACTCAAGGTAGATAAACAGTTGACTTTTATAAAATAGAGACGAAAACAGAATTTTAGATCGCTTTATGGCCCGTTATTAAATATGTCTTCAGGCAGCGTTCACGACACAGCGTATGAAATATCGTATTGGTTGATTGATTGGCTGGTTGGTTGATTTTACGGTACGTAGACAATTGTTGGGTTATTTTATGCCGAAATCTGTTTAACAATTACAATCTACAATTATATACGGTACAAAAATGTATTTTCAAAATCATCTACAACAGGCAAAGAGTTCCTTATCTCAAACAGATACATTTGGCTCGTCGAACGGGACTCTGATAGCTACCACCACTCCAGGTTAGAGTTGATCTGGGAGTAATAACAATGAAAGTAATATATCATGTTTATTATACATAAAGTATTGACAATAAACATGTAGATCGCTAAAACGTTATTTTTCTCATAAGCCAGGATTTCTAGTAGAAATTGTACGATCAAAGCGGATATCATTAGGTATTATTAGTTACCAAACTATTAGCATTGAAACGTTATCAAAAGATAAAATTACCTAATTATATGTAAAGAGTGTAGTCATGTTTTCACTGCTATATATTCATATTTTTGATTACAGATTTTCCCAGCAGCATTTTTTGGAGGGGGAGGGTTAGCGGTTTTAACTGTATCAAGAAAAAGGTAACGTAAAAAAACTCAGATAGAATTAACTAAAACACACTAAATCAAAAAAATCTGTAGAAGACATACGATCTCAATTAGCACGGCAGGCAATAAACGAATTTAGCAACAGGAAAGGTACCTCAAGATCAAAGCTAAAAGCTAATAGCCAAGAAGATAGACTTCTGAAGTAGAAAGAAAACTTCAATATTTGCTTGGAAACCTTCCCAAAATAACAAATGAACTTACCCGAGGAATCAGTTTGATGTCTAGTTGTCTACTAGACATCAAACTAGGACACTTTACGGGGGATGAACTCGACGAAGCTTTAAAATAATCAAAAGCAGAAAAACAGCAGGTCTTGACGAAATACCTCCCGAAGTATGGAAGACAAGGAAATTTGACGACATACTTCTTCGATTATACAATGCAGTGTATAAACACAACAGAAATGGATGAAAGTCTTCATCCTCTCTTTCCCTCGGATTCACTAAGAACTACAGTGATATAACTCTTACTGCCGTTACTACTAAGGTTTATAAGGCGACCTCGGATTCACTAAGAACTACAGTGATATAACTCTTACTGCCGTTACTACTAAGGTTTATAAGGTCCTGATTCTTAATTGCAACAGAAGTAGAGAAAATTCTTTCGAAAAATCAAGATGGATTTTCACAACTTCTCATATTCTGACAAATCGACGAGTCGTCGAAGAAGTACGCGAAAAAAACCTTGATGCAACACTTTTGTTTGTAGATTTCGCCTAGGCGTTTGGCTCCATACACAGGGAAAAGATGGAGCATATGGTCCCAAAGAAATTGTTGTCCTTCAAAGGCACGAAATCAATGGTTTACTCACCCGATGGTGACACTAATTTCTTTGACGAGATACATTAGCAACATTTCTATTAATAAATCTGCCAAGACTATGTAATACGAACCTCATTAGAAGGAAAAGGGTTTCACACTAAACAAAAGACAAAAAGCAAGGGATGTCCCTCAGAAATTATTACTGATAACCATGTAGATGATTTAAATAATAAATACAACTACCCAAGTCGAATCACGTTGGATGACAAGCCTCTTAAATTAGTTCACGTACTTAGGTAGCAATATATCATCTATAGAAATCGATGTCTAGCGTAGTCACAACGCCATAAAAGGCTTATGTCATAGGACTGATCAGCTAGTAGGTCATATGTAAGTAGCAGTATTCAACATAGGTCGTTGGTTTAAAAAAAACAACATACGAAAGAATAGTGGGTTGCAGAAGCAAAAGGGGTTGTTTATTTCTCGCTCGCTCCGTAGGATTATTTTTCAGAAAAGAAGAGTAGGTCAAGCTTTTCTATCATAAATTCCATTCACTTATGGTCAGTCAAAATACCATCCGTAGCGGAGCACGAAAAAGTCGACGTCTGTCTCTTCGTGAGACACCCAACGAAAAGGAATCAGTAGCTTTACTTCCGCTTGTGGTCCTGTGGTGGGGAAAGGGACATATCCGTTTCGACTCTTCTGCAGAAAATTTGGGGCTTCTGGATTTTTTAAATCTAGATTTTTAAAAATCCAGAATTCAGGGGTTATTGATCGGTCACTGGCTGACATACATTGAGTGCTTAGAACCTTAGTCCGCTAAGACTTTGTTTGTTTTTTTTTGTTTTTTTTTCCTTATTTTTGTATTAAAATAAATAAATTTAATTACCGTTTTGTTTTCAATTTAAATTTTCTATAGACCGTTCTAATTACGTTACAAATACACACGCATAGGAAAGGCATGGACTGCCATTGAAAATTATCGATCATATAGAAATCTGATCTCTCTGATGAGATAAAACGAGAATTCTTCCGAGCTGTAACCGTGTCAGTGCTACTGTATTGTTGCACTACTTGGTCATTAATGAAACGCTTTGATAAAAAGCTAGATAGGAACTACGCAAGGTTGTTGCGTGCTATTTTGAACAAAACATGGATGCAGCATCCCACAAAAAGGCAGCTGTATGATCACTTACCTCCTGTCACGCAAAGCATCCGAGTAAGACGAACACATGCTGAACACTACTGGAGAAGTAAGGACGAACTCCTAAATGCTGTTCTCCAGTGGACACCTACACCTGGACACACTAGTGTTGGCCGACCAGCAAAAACTTACATTGATCAGTTCTGTACGGATGTTGTGCTGAGGACTTGACGGGAGTAATGACTGTTCGGGACAAGTGTTGACAAGGAGAGAGAGAGAGAGAGAGAGAGAGAGAGAGAGAGAGAGAGAGTCATAGGAAAATGTTCTGTAAGCTCGACTTGATGATGATGATGATGATGATGATGATGATTAATACAATCTAGATATCTTTCGTTTAGATTTTTTTTCATTAAAAATATGAGAGGTAAACTTATTTATTTGTGATACTCCAAACCGAGGTTGACATGTAAAGATGAATAATCCATGTCACGTATGAGAAAAGATATTAACCGTGTCCCATAATAGCTGTTGTATTTGCATTTCAAGCACTAAATATAACAACTATTATGGGACATAGGTAGTAACTACTAAATTATCTAGTGGATTTGAGTTACATGTTTTTATATTTAACAAGACGAGCAGTGAACCTGTTGAGTTCCCGCTGTCACGGTGGTTCATTATGATGTTAATGCTTCTATTTAGGAAGATGTGATGGATTCTACTTTGCATTTCACAGTAACAGTATTCTATGACAATATTGATACTTCTACTTAGGAAGGAGTATGGAACCTAATTAGTATTCCATAGTTAATGACAGTCTATGATGATATTAATATTTCTATTTAAGAACTAATGAAAGATTCTAATTAGTATTTCATAGTCATCTGGGTTATATCAAGAAATATAGCGATTTAAACATTTGCGCTCAGTGTGAATGCAGTACCACTAAACTATCATTCAGTTGCAAATTAGACTAAAAATTGGTTTATTCACCAAGTTAGAGAATTTTAAATCTATAGTGAAAATAAAAACTTTGCTACGATGTACCATTTTATATATATATATATATATATATATATATATATATATATATATATATATATATATGTGTGTGTGGGGGGGGGGTGTAGAGGGAGAAATGTGGAACAAAGGAACAAAACTCAGACAAGTGTACGTAGGAGATATATTTCGCCAAACATTGAGCCCGGCTTATGTTTGGCGAAATATATCTCCTGTATACACTTGTCTGAGTTTTGTTCTTCCACATTTCTTCCTCTACATTCTGTCAGATTTACTCCAATCCTCCTTCTTCATATATATATACATTTATGATTTTTAGTCAGGTTAGGCACTGCCTACCTTGCTTACCCAGACGGCACGTCCCTTGCACCCATATTGTCTGACCTGAAACGCTCTGGCTGTGTCTGACGTGTGCAGTTAAGCAAACAGTTCGCCTTTATTCCAACTGTTTTTTTTTTTGTTTTTGTTTTTTTGTTATTGTTTTTTTTTTATCCTTAAAATGTTCTGTGAGACTGAAAGGAAACAAATTTGCTGCAAATAAATAGCAAGCAGTATTTATAAAGGTCAGGTGGCTGGGATGTTCTGTCCCGGGTGCAAGGGAAGGAGATGCTTGCAGATGCTAACTACAGTTCACTAGGTTCTATAACTAGATGCTTCTTGTGAGCGTATTTAAAGTACACGAAGCCCTCATCTGCGTTGCCTATGTGCAGGCACAGTTGCCGTTGCCGTCTCACATCGCCGCCTAAGTGTCTGTGTGTCTGTGTGTCGTATGTGAAGATATTAGACTCCGTGTTTAACTATTTTCATCGTAGGTATTGATCCTTGGCAGGTCGCCAGTAGTCTGCTGCTGCTGCTACTGCTGTTGCTGCTGCTGCTTTTGCTGTTGCTGCTGCTACTGCTGCTGCTTTCTCTCTACCAATGTCAGGCTGCCCTGACTAAGTTGCAACCACCGTCAACAATATTTGCCGAACAAACGAACGAGTGTGTCTGTGTGAGTGAGTATGTCAGGCTTCTGTGCTGGGAATGCCATATATATTGACTTTTGTGAGATGTCTAATAAGAGTACTACTTGTTACCTGGCCAGCAACAATGACTTGCACAAGACGCTTACACAGCGCGCTTACCTCAACTAGAATTGTCGCAGACGAGATGTGAACCTATTTTTAAAACTAACACAAGAAGCGAATATACGCATTTTAATTTTTCTCTCTCCATCTTTTGATTTTAGTTTCAATTTGTTCTTTTGTCTTTTTTTTTTGTTTTGTTTTGTTTTGGTTTTGGTTTTTTTTTTGTTTTTTTTTTGTCGTTTTTTTAAATAATTTAGTAAACAAAGATACACATAAACAAACTTTAATTTTATAGGTTTACTAGAAATTTAAAAATTACATTGTATGATTGATCAAAGACCAGATTTTATTTTGTGTGCTAGACCGTGTGTATCTTACTAACAAGGATTTTATTTATTCATTTATTTATTTATTTATTTTTACCTTCGCTTAAAACACAAAATATCATTTCAAACTTATGTTGGATAACGAATCTATTAAATCATGCGGAGAAAATTTTCAAAATACTGGAAGTATTGCGTATAAATATATTCTCGTTTACTTTTTTTAGAAAATTCTAAAAAGTAAAAAAATATTATAAGTATTACAAGAAACTGTAATGTTTAAGCTGACAGATACTCCCAACTCAACCACATTTGTGTATTGACCCAAAATATTGTTTTTTTGTAAATGATTAAATTAAAGAAACATGTTTTCAATTTGATTTTTTTCCTAATTAATTTTTACTACAAACAGATACAGGCATTAGGGAGTTTTGAGGTAGACTAAAAATGTAGCTGCAGAGATTGAATGGTTTTCTAATACAATCGCTTTCCCAACCCCAAATTTAAAATCACATTCCACAAAAAAAATTAAAAATTAAAAGAATAAAAATCGTAACCTCTTCTCATTTTGCTTAGTTTAGCTCGATTTATCCAACCATTAAGGACTTCCGTTTGCAAATTCTATGACGTAACAAATGATGTCATTTTATTTTAGATGATGTAACGCATATTTTAATGCGCTAGCTATTTAATATTAAGCCAAATCTATCTAATCATTCATTCTTACTTTGTCTGTTTCTCTTTCGGTGAACCTTCTCCCTTTATCTCTTCATGTCTCTTCTCGTCTCTTTCTCTCAACTCCTCCATCTCACTCTTTATATATCCGTGCTTATTTCTCTCTTTTCTTAAGATCTTTCACTTTCTTCGGTAAGGTTCCATAGGGACCTCTAAAACAACTGTTGTATATCGTCACTGGACCCGACAAAGAACACGAAACACATTTATATGTAAAAATATAAATCATATTTTTATTATTTGATTGTGTGTAGACTGAGAGTCGTCGGCAGAGGGTGGACATATACACAGGAGCCTTAGGGAGTTCTGATTAAGAGCGATCTCGATCTCGATCTGCTCAACCCAGATTTTTAAGGATTTTTTTTTTAATTCTTTAACTCATTAGGGTCACACCTCTCTGATCGTGACACCTACGCAGTTTTCTTGTAGATACACCACCTCGCCCACGTAGCTTGTTTTTATTGGTTATGGGCTTCACCTACACATTTTCTGTGCCTACGCAGTGTCAATTTACACCTGCATTTTCCGAGTATCAATGGTCAGTTCAATGCGTTCAAGGCAATATCCTGTTTTTTGTTTTTAGGCCCATGTTTGACACCCACGCATTTCCTGCGCCCACGTGCCAGTCATCTGCACCTGGTTACCGGGTGGGAACTCGTTGATCAGGCAATATATTACATAACGTTACGTAATTAGTTCATGCCATTTGGAAGCAACTATCGAAAATACAATTAAACTTTTTTTTTAATCTCCCAAAAAGAATTTACCAACATAAAAAGTTGTTATAAAGAAAAACAACTCAAATTATCCAACTGGGAAAAGATTACTCACCGTTATCTTGAAAGACATGTAAAAAAATCCGTTTTTTTTTCTTAGTGAGTGGGGCATTTTTCTACAGCGCACAGCGCTAATTTACATATTAGCTCCCTTTGACAATTATACTTTTTAATATACGCGTGACTTTAATGGACATAATTTTTTTCTTGTGCATTATGCAATAACCGATTATTATTAAAGAATTTATTATTCTTTTCTTTTCTTTTTCTAAACTGAAGTAATACTGAAATAGAATATATGCAACCTGTCTCACATTTAGTTTGTGAAAAAAATTCAAGAAAAATAAGCAATGTTCAGTGATAAAATGGCCTTCCCTACAATCTAGGAAACAAACATTGTTATTCAACAATAAGAATTCCAAATTCTTTTAAAAATACTAATATATCCTAATTGAGTTAAATTTTGCATTAATCCGAATTCTAAAGTTCAGCGTTATATTATATTAAAAGATTAGGTAAAATTTAGATTCGTATACAAAAAAAGTAAAAAAAAGATTTTTAAACATTAAAAAATCAAAATCATTTAATCACATAAAGGAACTAAAATCACTTAAAAATTAATTTCTTTGAAAAATATTTTTTCTTGGCAAATAATAGAATATAATATATATTAATTTAAAATGTAATTAAAAGTTTTCAAATTATTACATTTTTTAGCACTTTATATTTCTGAATTCATGGAATTTTTACTAAAAAAATAATCGGTAGAAATTTCTAAAATCTTCTGATTCAGATTCTTATCTTTTTATGAAAAAAAAATTTAAATCGTATTTTATTTTATGAAATCTGAAAAAATCATACTTTGTTATGTTATGTTTTCAGATTTCATAAAATGAAATGAGAGGGGGTCGAACTCGTGAAAAAAATATTTTTTAGGAAAAGCCTATTTTAAACATAAATTCATCTAAAGGTGAATAAGTATCGAAATATTCGTGAATATTTGACTCTTAATTGATTTTTCGTAGAATTTTTTTTTTTAAGTATTTAGGCATAACTTGTATTTAGCTACGTTAAACTTCAATTGATTTAATTGTGCGAAAATGTAGACATTGTTTTCGTTCATAATTTTCCTTATTTCCGTAAGCTGAAAAAAAAATATCTAAAAATCAGGGTTTTTTTGGGTTTTTTAAAAATATTTCTTCTTTTGAATGGTCTAAATTTTAGTGAAATTTTCAGTGTTGATTTATCAATGAATTAATTTTATAATGCATCAGTTATTTTATTTAAGAACTTTCTAATTTTTTTCAGGTCACTTAACTTTGCCGCCCCCTTATTTTGGGGGTACAAAATATCGGTGGGTTATATAAAAGTGAAACTAATTACTGTATATAAAAAAATAACAAATATATGAAAATGACCGCGTGAGAAAATTCATTATGTAAATTTTACCAAAGAAATGAAATTATTCGCTATGTAAATTTTACTATTAACTTATTCTATTGAAAAAATTCAATTTTTTCATAAAGAAAAAGAAAAATCATCTGCCAATAAGAAACAATTCGTGCTGCCACTTAAAAAAAAATATTAGATAAAAAGAAAAAACTGCCAGACATGTTTACTATTAGTTAGTGTTAGTCTAACAATAAAAATACCCGCGAAGTATATTTTTAAGAATGTTTTATTAAGAATTGTCCAGCTTCCAATAATTCATTAAATGCTTTCTTTTAGTAGGTATTAATTTCAAGTTTACTATTTTTGAAAGGAATAGAAAATAAAATAAATAAAAGAACAACCTACTTTTTGAAATAAAGTCTTCAATTAATGAATTGAAGTAAAAAATATTTAAAAAAATACTCAACAGTGACAGGTTGAAGTACGTTGACCTTGGGAATCCTCTTTTTCTCATAAAGTCAAAAAGGGAGAGAATTCAGACCGTCTTGTCCATAGACGAGAATGAACTCACGTTATAAAAAAAATTGATTTAGATTAAATATATAAATCTTGAAAAATATGTTGCGTAAAATGGCGCATTTTTAAATTTATATTTTTGGATAGATTACATAGAATTCTGTCTCTCCTAAAAATATTTACCTCGACATGCATAGTTTCAGACGTTTAAGTTTGACTTTAAAATTTGCAAGTAAATAAAAATTCGCCGACAACCATTTTTTACTTTTTCCAGGGGTGTGGCAGGGCCCGAATCCTGCTGCCATACATATGGCTTACCATTGGCTACCTTTGTTATCCAGGACTTGACTACAGTAGCAACTCCCCGTAGGCATCTGAATACAACCTCTCTGAAAAAATGCGGAGGCATCACATCATTCTCAGAGGACACACATCCGAAAACCATCACAGTTTAGAAAAATTTAATCTGCATGACACAAGAAGTGTCCTTTGGACTGTATGCAAGCCATCTGTGTGTTGTGCTTTTGATCTTAGCAAAAGTTTTTCTCATCGGAAAAGAACCAGATTGTTTGTGGTTCAGCAGGATGTTTTACTTTGCTCAGAAGTTTCTTCACTTTTGTCAGACGATTTTTACGGGCCTTTTCTGGGAGTAGTTGACCTCTGCAACCCTTGTATGAGTAGTAGCAAAAATCTTCATTGAGTGCAAGCTTCATGGTAGAGGCTGAAACATTCAATTCACGTGACAAAGCCCGAATTTCAATGCCAGGGTCCTCCAACACATTTTTCTGCAGATTTTCGAGTAATTCTGCTGTACAAACGTAATCAGATCATGTTATGTTGCTTTTCTTCTAGTCACAGCCTCGTAGTCTCCATTACAATTCTCTAGGTCATGCCTGATTGTTTTTACAATGTTCAGGGAGCCTTGGGCAGCAACCATAATCTCCTTATTTTGATGGTCGGCACAGATCATCATGATACAAGTTATTCTCTTCCATGATTCAGGCGGGTCCCAGTCATCCATTCTGTCATCACGTATATGAATAAAAAAGGGCCCAAGCTTTTAAATCATGCGTAGTGTGCGTCAATGCCTCCAACCTACGGTGAAAATAACCAAATATAAGTATGTCAATTTATCCGAGCGCCCTGTATATATATATAGAACAACGAAGAAAGAATGTATGAAATTTCTCTTATTAATAAAAAGCAAATACAAATTGAGAAGATAAATAATAATACTAATCAAAATTACTAATAATAGTCATTTAAAAAAATAATCTAAAAAAAAATAATCTAATTAATTGAAAGTTGCTAAGTTGGTCAAATCAAGTTCAAATTGGAGTACACTTTGCTATAATGTCCTTTGAGAAGTGGCGAATTCACCTTTGCCAAGAGATCATGTCGTAAGTAAGGAGGGATTACTGAAATCTTCTGGGCCTGATCAAAAAAGAAATGACCAAGATCCATAAAAGGTTCATGATATTCCACATATTGATCCCGAAATTCAACACACATGGCACACCATTTCTGTAGTATAACCCTTCAAAAATAATTCAATAAATATCTGTTTTAAAAAGTAGATTCTTTTCTTGTAAAGATTCAGAAATTTTCTACACCTCCTCGTATTGCCAAGACTATATAAATCAATACAATCTGTTACGTGTTACCTGAATAAATCTCATTGTCTTAAGAAATATAATGATAAGACGAGCATGTTACCTAGACAATCTACTGTGTTATAAGATAACTTAACCACGTAAAGAATAAGTTCTGTTTAATCATAAGCAAGCAATGGGCTAATAGAAAATTTGGATATTTTACCGGGTCCCCATGTGGGAGAAGACAAACAATAAATGAAGCGAGCATACATTTTTCCACATGAGCTATAAAACTAGGAGGTCATCAGTTTCCTGAACTTTGCTCCTCCTCGATAAAAACTTGTGCAAATTTTTTCATCCAACTAATCCAACTAAGCAATATAAAAAGCCCGTGTTGCCATTTTGTTTGTGTCTCTTTTTTTTCACTGTTCTTAACGAAAGACGTAACCTAGGACCAAATAAAAATCGAGTCTTGTGAGGGAGTAAAATCGAGTCCTGTGTCGGAGAAAAGAATCACATTTCTAGGTCAATTTTTTGCCCACAACTTGATCAAGAATTTATCAAAATGGTATCAGACTAAGGAGATAAAGGTACGACCATCCAAACAACAGAACTCATCTTCGTTACGCGAAGAAGTTGACACTTGTTTGTATTGACAATTGGTGCGTGTTGTTTTGATATTTCGTTAAGTAAACATTATACAATTGCGAAAAACAATCATCAAAGTAAAGAAGTGAGGTTGGACACATACACACACACACACACACACACACACACATATATAATATATATATATATATATATATATATATAATGTATGTATGTATGGGTTATTTTGTTTTATCTTTTAATTTATAATTTCATATTCTGATATTTTTGTTACTTTATTATTTTATTTGTTTCTCTATTTTTTTTTTTTTAGTTTTTAGTTTTATTTGTTATATTTTTATATTCTGATATTTTTTATTATTTTATTACTTCATTATTTTTTAAAAGTTTAATATTTTGTATTCTTATTTTTATTTATTTATCTATTATTAGTACTATTATTATTATTAGTAGTATTATTATTAGTATTAGTATTATTATTATTATTATTAGTATATTATTACTATTTCCCTTGTTCGTATGCATGTGTATGTGTATGTATGTGTATATATTCGGGAATGTGTGTATATGTATGTATATGTATGTATGTAAGTATATGTGTATATTCGAGTATACGTATATGTGTATGTATATGTGTATGTGTGTATATATGTATATGTATATATATGTGTATGTGTGTGTATGTGTGTATATATGTATATATGTATGTGTGGATATGTATATGTGTGGGTGGAGATACGGATGTAGTAGCCCAAAAAGTTTTGAGTGGTATAATGATTAATAATATTTAAATTTTCAGGATATATTTGTTTACATGTATATATGCGTATGTATGTGTGTAGGTGTATGTATGTGTGTGTCTCTGTATACATGTATATGTGTGTGTATGTGTATATGCGTGTTTAAATTTAACGTAATGCAATATAACTTATACAGGTCCACCCTCCAAATAAAGAGGAAATAATACATAATTTGAACTAGTTAAATTATAATTTACAGAAAACAGGTTCTCTCGGATCTTCATATATGTATGTGTGTATATGTGTATTTGTGTGTGTATGTGTATGTATATGGGGGTGTGTGTATGTGTGTATATGTGTATGTATATGTGTATATGTGTGTATGTGTATATATATATATATATGTGTGTGTGTGTGTGTATATATGTGTATATATATGTATGTATATGTGTATGTGTGTGTATGTATATGTATGTATATATATGAGCGACATTGAATAAAATAAAATAAATTAAGGTAAAAAAAACTACTAATAAATGAACAGGGGTGGCCCTGAATTCTGGAATGGATTGATTTAACAGTAATTCCTAACAAATTACTGACAAGCGGTTAGATATCTTTGGTTTTTATTATTATTGTTTATTATTATTTTTATTTTTATTCCTATTTTTATTCACATCTTTTATTACTCTACAGCTGAGCAAGACAGGACAATTTAAAAGGAAGGGAGGGAAAAAATCTGTTTTCAAATGCCTTAAAAGTAATAAGAATTCATCATTCGCATCTGATGAGTCGGGAAAATTAGACACTTTGTCTAAGCTCCCCGAAATAGTCTATAATGCAAAATCTCTAAGTCTTTTGTTATTTCTTTAATTATAAATTTGCTCTGTGACTCTAACAATAACAGCACACATTGAGCTCTCAAATTGCGACAAGTTGTTTTTAAAAAAACTCCTATGTCGTAAGGAAGATTTCTTCTGTGGACTTTTGGATTATATATATATATATATATATATATATATATATATATATATATATGGTGATATTATGATTTCACACTCATAACTTAAAGTTTCTTGGTAATCCAATTATCAGATGAGAAGTGGTTGAGATGTCAAAAACCAGTCGTGAAATGGTTGAGATGTTAAAAATCAAATTTTTTAGCGTTTATATGAAGCGTTTTTCACGCGATGGGAAATGTAAAGCTAAAAATTGTTTTTTTTTAAACTGTGGCTTGTTTAACGTTTATATGACGTGGATTGTATTCACGTGATGTAATGTCATGACGTTAAATTTGTATTTAAAAAACATTATAATCAAACAAACTTGCATTGGTGTTAATGCACGCGGTGTTCAGATGAATTTTTTTTTTAATAAATAAATAAAAGGAGAGCGAAAATTCAGGGATCAATTAGGGTCAGGTGGTAAGTGACACAGTAAAAATTTGTTTAAATGCCTACATTTCGAAACGAGTTCACTTCTCTTATTTAACAAGTTATTGCTTGCATTTTGTAATATGCACAACTTTTCTTCTAAGCAAAGATCGCAACGTTGTTCGCCTTTGTATGCCTGGGCTTTTTTTTTATTATTTCCCATTTTACTGTAGGTGTTCTGCCCGTATTTTCCTTGATCTGCCATATATATTTTGATAAGGTGGTACTGTTTTCATATCTTTTGTTGTTGAAACTTAAATTGTGGTTATACCACCTACTTTTCCAATTGTTTTCAGTGGCACCAATGTATGTTTTTTCCTCGTTGTTATTTACATTGTCCTTGATTGTGGCTTTGTAAATGATGTTGTTAGCCAAACAATTGCCACTTAATGGGCATTCATTTTTAAGGCAACAGTTGCATCTATTAATCTGGTTGTTGTTATTACGATTTAATATTTTAAAGTTGTGTTTTATCGATAATGTTTTTAATGTTGTTCATGCAGCAATAACTTATTTTGAGATTGTTTTTGTTAAAGAGTTTGTTTAATGTAGGCGATTTGTCTAGGTGTTTTTTCCTTAATTGGAAAAATATTTTACCCACATTCGTTATCACGGTTTTTGCTGAAAGGGGGGTTAAACCAAATGATGTTTCTCTTTCTTGATTTGTCATTATTATTATTTTCATAGTTGTTATTATTTTTGTATACTAGTTTGGAGTATAATCCACTGTTTTTTTAGGGCGTTTTCATATATCGTTTTTGATTTGTTGAATATATCGGCATTGGTGGAATTAGTGGCGAGTCTATGTTCTATAGACTTGTGAATGTGTTTAGTAATTGTTGGAGGATGGTCTGATTTTATGTTAATATATATTGGTGTATTATTTTTCTTTCCTGTACGGTTTCCACGTCCCTTTGTTTAGGTCGAAAGTTACGTCCAGGAAATTAACTGTTTTCAAATTAGACTTTATGTCTAATTTAAATTTGAAATTTTTGGTCCCTGTACCTTTTTGTGGGTGCCAACAGGTGGCCTCACTTTGATGGTAGTAGCAGGAGGTGTTTGCTACTATTTAAGAGAATTCTGGCGGGTTTTTCGCGCTCTTTGAAAATAATTTGGAGAACGAAGCACGAGCTTCTATTTACGAGCAAGGGAAGCGTTGGTCAAGATGGCCGACGCCCCCCCCCCTCTCGCACGGACATTTTTCTTAGAGCCTGTTCTTCGGCGAAGGTTGGTGAAGTTTCTTTGAAAGAAGTACCCTTTGTCGAAGACAGATTTTCATCTTTATGTCTGCAACCAGCAAGAACTCACGGTTACAGGATAGAAGAATTTTTTTGGAACGAGACGGCCCTAAGAGCAATACATCCCAAGGTGGTCTTCCTTAATCCATTGGATAACGTCGGCTGATTTGGAACCCGCTTTCGTGAACAGAAATGCGCGGTGGGTCCCTCGGCTGGTGTTGATGTATTAATAGAACTGAGGGTAGTGCATTAAAAAAGTATTCTTCAAAGGGACGTCCTTGGTATTTCATCCTTTCGGCAGCTTGGCTGCGAAGAATTTATGAAAACTTTATTTTTTAAGAACTTTAAATTGTAGTTACGACTATTAATTTTGAACTTTCGGTGTCAATTCAGACAAAGGACAAAAGGAATAAGTGTTTATGTTTTTTCCTTTGATTTTATCATTTTGACTGTTTTGTACTCTTTGTATTTTTCAATGTTTGATTTTGATAACTTTATGTCCGTTGGATTTCTGCAAGTAGAAATTCTTGTAATCCAATAAACCTTGTTTTTTTTTAGGCTCACGGCGACTTTGACTTATCTTTCCATGCCTCCTGACTTGCATTATTTTCTGTAAATGTTTTTTTGTTTCAGTTCAGGCTTTACTAATATGTAAAGTTACAATTTTATCTCGTAGAGATGTTTTCGGGGTAAAAATTCCGATAATATATATATATATATATATATATATATATATATATATATATAGATATATATATAGATATATATATATATATATATATAGTGCACAGGCACTGGGTAATGGATTGAAATTATAACACATCTAAGGAAGCTCACAACATCAGAAAACAATTGAGGACAGTAATCTAATAAATATATATATATATACATATATATTTTTATGTGTGTGTGTGTGACCTTTTAACAAAAAACTTTACTGTTTTCCCTGAATCGTGCCTAATTTTGGGCTCAAAGGTTAGCTAGTTTGCAACATTCGCTTATTATGTGATTAACATTTTTGTTTCTGTCTCTACAAATCCTGCACTTGTTATTCAGTTGCGTCTTATCTATTTTCAGGTTGATTTAATTGGTCCTTACGGCATTGTTTTGTGATGCTTTTATGAAAGATTAAAGTTTCTCTCTGAGATTTACCTTTCTTTGCCGTGTCAAGTCATTTTAATCTAAACATGTCCACTGTAACGTAGCCCCTGCAGCAGATGCGCTACTGAGGGCGATACGTAACGCAAACGTATATAAAGCAATCTCTCGTTACCAAAACAAATCCTTTCTAGTAACTGTAAGGCTCTCGGGTGTTCGCCAAAATAAATCTTCCTCTTTCTGTATAGGCGATAGTAGTTAAAGGTGGGTACAGGAGGAAGGGAGGTCAAGTGGATACGAAACGTTCCGTGGGCACGCGTCGTGTCCACGGTCAATTGATTAAGTCACTGAATATCTTCCTATTTCTCGTCTTCGCTTGGGGTAAACCTGCTTTACTGTTTGTCTACATCTAATAGCTGAAGTCACATCATTCTCAAAACTTTTCGTAGTGGACAAACATAGTAAACAGGAGTTTCCTTTCTTTGACTAATTTATTATCTCAGACAGTTTTTTTTTTTTCAAGAGAGGGAGTACTTTTACTTAGTTTACTGTAACTTGCTTAGGATTGCTTGTAATTTAGTTCGTAACTAAGCTAATAAGATTCCCCTCTCTCTTGAAAAAACAACTGCTGAGATATAATTAAGTCCAAAGAAGGAAACTCCTGGTTTCTATGATGTTGGTATACGAAAAGTTTGAGATGTGTACGGTTAGCTAATTAGTGTAGACAAACAGTAAGCGGTTTTCCCCCAAGCGAAGACGAAGAAATCGCGTATACGTGTGACTTTAAGTCATGACCGTGACCACGACGCGTGCCCACAGGACCGTTTCGTATCCATGCTGACTCCCTTCCTCCCTGTACCCACCTTAATAGATATTCGCGCTGAATACAGCAGAGGAAGGATTTATTTTGGCGAACACCCGAGAGCACATACGTTTCTAGAAAGGATTCTGTTTTAGGTAACGAGAGGATTGCTTATATACGTTTGCGTTACCGGTATCGCCCCTCAGTAGCGCATCTGCTTGAGGGCTACGTTACATGTGGAGCATGTTTAGATTAAAATGATTGAGGGCAAAGAAAGGTAAATTCAAGAGAGGAAACTTAATCTTTCAATAAAGCATCACAAAACAATGCCGTAAGGACCAATTAAATTCAACCTGAAAATAGATTAAGACGCACTGATAAGCAAGTGTCAGGATTTGTAGAGACAGAAACAAGAATGTTAATCACTCGAATAATAAGCGTAATGTTGGCAGAACTAGCTGTTAATCCCTTTGGGAGGCCTCAAAATTAGGCACAGATTGCAGGGGACAACAAGTAAAGTTTTGTTGTGTAATGAAGTGGTCACACACAACACACATATAATATTAGTTGTATATTATATAATTTTATTAGATTTACGTCTCAATGTTTTCTGATGTTGTGAGCTTCCTTAGATGTGTTTATAATCTTCAATCCTTACCAGTGGCCTGTGCACTATATTATTAATATATATATATCTATATTATTAAGATATCTATATATATATATAGTAGTATATAGATATAATTATATATATATTACGGAATTTTACCCCCGAACATCTCTACGAGGATAAAAATTGTAACCTTTTACATATTAGTAAAGCCTGACTGAACACAAATATAACATTTACAGAAATAATGCATGTCAAGAGGCATGGAAAGGATAATCCAAAGTCGTCGTGAGCCTAAAATAAAAACAAGGTTTATTGGATTAGCAAGAATTTTTCTACTTGCAGAAATCCAACGGACATAAAGTTATCAAAATCAAACATTGAAAATACAAAGAGTACAAAAACAGTCAAAATGATAAAATCAAAAGGAAAAAACATAAACATTATCCTTTTGTCCTTTGGTCTGAATTGACACGAAAGTTCAAAATTAATAGTCGTAACTACAGATTTGAAAAGTTCGCGTTAAAAATAAAGTTTTATAAGAATTGCTTCGAGCCAGCTTGCGAAAGGAATGAAATCGAAAGGAGTCCCTGTGGAAGAATACTTTTTTAATGCAACTAGCCCTCAGTTCATTAATACATCAACCCCAGCCGAGGGACCGACACGCATTTCTGTTACGAAAGCGGGTTCCAAATAGCCGGACGTTATCCAATTGGATTAAGGAAGACCACCTTGGGATGTATTGCTCTTGGGCGTCTCGTTTCCAAAAATAATTAATTCCTATCCACTGTAAACCGTTGAGTTCATTGCTGGTTGCAGGACATAATAAGAGTGAAAATCTGTCTTCGACAAAGGGTACTTCTTTCAAAGAAACTTTTCACCAACCTTCGCCAGAAGAACAGGCTCTAAGAAAAATGTCCGTGCGAGAGGGGGGGGGGGGCGTCGCTCATCCTTGACCAACGCTTCCCTTGCTCGTAAATAGAAGCTCGTGCTTCGTTCTCCAAATTATTTTCAAAGAGCGGCGAAAAACCGCCCAGAATTCTCTTAAATAGTAGCAACACCTCCTGCTACTACCATCAAGTGAGGCCACCTGTTGGCACCGCACAAAAAGGTAAGCAGGACCAAAAAAATTTCAATGTGGCGTGGATAGTTGTTTAAAAATTAGACATAAAGTCCTAATTTGAAAACAGTTAATTTCCTGGACGTAACTTTCGACCTAAACAAAGGGACGTGAAAACCGTACAGGAATAGAAAAAATATACACCAATATATATTAACATATAAAATCAGACCATCCTCCAACAATTACTAAACACATTCACAAGTCTATAGAACATAGACTCGCCCACTAATTCACCAATGCCCGATATATTCACAAATCAACAGAACGATGATAGGAAAACGCCCTAATAAACAGTGGAGTTATCTCCAACTAGTATACAAAAATAATAACAACTGACTGAAATAATAATAATGACAAATCAGAAAGAGAAACATCATTTGTGTTTTAACCCCCCGTGTTCGCAAAACCGTGATAACGAAGTGGGTAAAAGTATTTTTCCATTAAGGGAAAAAACACCTAGACAAATCGCGCTACATTAAAACAAACTCTTTAACAAAAACAAATCTCAACAATAAGTTTATTGCTGCATGAACAACATTGAAAACATTATCGATAAAGCAAACTTTAAAATACTTAAAATCGTATAACAACAACCAATTAATAGATGCAACTGTTGCCTTAAAAATGAATGCCCATTAAGTGGCATTGTTTGGCTACAACATACATTTACAAAGGCCACAATCAAGGCATGTAAACTAACACGAGGAAAAAACATACATTGGTGCCACTGAAAACCAATGTGGGAAAGTAGGTGGTATAACCCAATTTAAGTTCACAACAAAGAATATGAGAAACAGTACCACCTTATCAAAAATATATATGGCAGACTCAAGGAAAATACGGGCAGAACACCTACAGTAAAATGGGAAAATAATAAAAAAAAGCCAGGCATACAGGCCGAACAACGTTGCGATCCTTTGCTTTAAAGAAAAGTTGTTGCATTATTACAAAATGCAAGCATAAGCTGTTAAATAGAGAAAAGTGAACTCGTTTCGAAAATGTAGGGCAGTAAAACAACATTTTTACTGTGTCACTTACCACCTGACCCTAATTGATCCCTGAATTTTTCGCTATCCTTTTATTTATTATTAAAAAAAAAATGTCATCTGAACACCGCGTGCTATTAACACCAATTGCAAGTTTGTTTGAGTTATAATCGTTTTTTAAATACAATTAACGTCATGACATTACATCACGGTGAAAAGTCAATCCACGTCAATATTAAACGTTAAACAAGTGCCCACAGTTAAAAAAAACAATTTTTTAGTCTTTACATTTTCGCCATCGCGTGAAAAACGCTTCATATAAACGACTAAAAAATTGTGATTTTTAACATTCAACCATTTCAGGAACGGACTGTTTTTGACAATCTCAACCACTCTCATCTGATAATGTGGATTACCAGAAACTGTTAAGTTAGTGAGTGGTGTAATCATAATATCACCAATTATATATATATATATGTATATATATTATATATATATATATTATCCAAAAGTCCACAGAAAAATCTTCCTTCGACATAGGAGTTTTTTTTAACAAAACAGATTGTCGCAATTTGAGAGCTCAATGTGTGCGCTGTTATTGTTAGAAGTCACAGGCAAATTTATAATTAAAGAAATAACAAAAGACTTGGATTTTGGGCGATTATAGACTATTTCGGGGAGCTTAGACAAAGTGTCTATTTTCCCGACTCATCAGACTGCAATGACTGAATTCTTTATTACTTTTTAATGGGCATTTGAAAACAGATTTTTTTTCCCTCCCTTCCTTTTAAAATTGTCTGTCTTTGCTCAGCTGGTAGAAGGTAATAAAAGATTGTGAATAAAAAATAGGAATAAAAATAAAATAATAATACAACATAAGTAATAAAAACCAAAGATAATCTAACCCTGGTCAGTAATTTGTTATGAATTACTGGTTAAATCAATCCATTCGCAGATCGTCAGGGCTAGCCCGCCTGTTTCATTTATTTTAGTAGTTTTTTTTAACCTTAATTTAATTTTATTTTATTTCAATGTCGCTCTGAATGAATATACAGCTACATAATGTACATACAGCACACATACAACATAGGTACATACATATATATACACAATATATACAACCCCAGCACACACGATATATATAGTATAGTTAGTACACCATACATCACTAGTACACATATTACATACGAATATACACACATAACACACACGCACATATACATACACATACACACACAAATACACATATACACACATACATATATGAAGAATCCGAGAGAACCTGTTTTCTGTAATTATAATTTAACTAGTTCAAAATTATGGTAATTAATTCCTCTTTATTTTGGAGGGTGGACCCTGTATAAGGTTATATTGCATTACGTTGAATTTTAACAGCGCAGTTTACACATACACACACATCATGTATAGCAGAGACAGCACACATACATACATCCACACACATACATACGCATATATACATGTAAACAAAATATATCCTGAAAAATTTAATATTATTAAGGTCATTATACCGACTACTTTTTTGGGGCTACTACATCTCGTTATTCCACCCACACATATACATATCCACACATACATATATCATATATTACACACATCACAGCACATACACATATATGTATACATATAATATATACAACACATACACCTATACGATACACATATACGCGTATACTCGTAGATATACAACATATACTTACATACATTACATATAACATACGTTACCAATCCCGAATATATACACTACATACACATACCATGCATACGAGAAAGGGAAATAGTAATAATAATACTAATAATAATAATATAATACTAATATATAATATAATACTACTAAGTAATGAATATAGTACTAATAAATAGATTCATAAATAAGAAATAAAGAAACAAAATATTAAACTTTAAAAAATAATGAAGTAATAAAAGTAATAAAATATCAGATAATAAATATAACAAATAAAACTAAAACTAAAAAAAAAAAAAAGAGAAACAATAAAATAATAAAGTAACACAAAATATCAGAACATATGAATTATAAATTAAAAGATAAAACAAAATACCAATACATACATACATTATATATATAAGTATGATATAATATTATATATATATATTATATATTGTGTGTGTGTGTGTGTGTGTGTGTGTGTGTATGTGTCCAACCTCACTTCTTTACTTTTGATGGATTGGTGTTTTTCCGCAAATTGTAATACGATGTTTACTTACGAAAATTAATCAAAACAACACGCTACCAATTGTCATGAAAACCAAGTGTCAACTTTCTTCGCGTAACGAAGATGAGTTCTGTTGTTTGGATGGTCGTACTTTATCTCCTTAGTCCCTATACCATTTTGATAAATTCTTTGATCATGTGTGTGGGCAAATAAATTGACCTAAGAAATGTGATCCTTTTCTCCGACACAGGACTCGATTTACTCGCCTCACAAGACCTCGATATTTTATTTGGTCCTAGGTTACGGCTTTCGTTAAGACAGTGAAAAGAAAGAGACACAAACAAAATGGCACACGGGGCTTTTTTATTGCTTAGTTGGATTGGAGTTGGATGAAAAAATTTGCACAAGTTTGTTATCGAGGAGGACAAGTGTCAGGAAACTGATGAACCTCCCTAGTTTTATACGCTCAATGTCGGAAAAATGTATGCTCGCTTCATTTATTGTTTGTCTTTCTCCCATGGGGGACGCTCGGTAGAAAATAATCCATTTTCATATTGAGCCATTGCTTCGCTTATGATTAAAACAAGAAACTTATTCTTGACGTGGTTAAGTTATCTTATAACACAGTAGGATTGTCTAGGTAACATGCCGTTTATCATTATGAGTTCTTAGAACAATGAGAATTTATTCAGGATAAACACGTAACAGATTGTTTATTGATTTATATAGTCCTTGGCAATACGGGAGGTGTAGAAATTTCTGAAGTCTTTACAAGAAAAGAATGCTCTTTTAAAACAGATCATTTATTGAATTATTTTTGGAGGTTATTAACGTACAGAAATGGTGTGCCATGTGTGTTGAATTTCGGGATTCATAATATGTTGGAATGATCATGAACCTTCCTGTTGGATCTTGGTCATGTTCTTTTTTGATCAGGCCCCAGACAGATTTGCAGTCCATATCCCTCCTTACCTTACGACATGCATCTCTGTGGCAAAGGTGAAATTCGCCCACTTTCACAGGACATTTTATAGCAAAGTTCCCTCCAATTTGAACTTGATTTGACCAAACTTAGCAACTTTTCAATTAATTAAGATTATTTTTTTTTAGTTATTTTTTTAAAATGACTATTATTAGTAATTTTGATTCGTATAAATATTTTATCTTCAATTTGTATTTGCTTTTTATTATAAAGAATTCATACATTTCTTTCTTCGTTGTTCTATATATATATGACAGGCGCTCGGGATAAATTTGCATACTTATATTTGGTTATTTCACCGGTAGGTGGAGGCATTGACGCACACTACGCATGATTTAAAAGCTTGGGCCCTTTTTTATTCATTACAGTGCTGACAGAATGATGGAATGGGCACCCGCCTGATCATGGAAGAAGAATAATTGTATCATGATGATCTGTGCCGAACCATCAAGAATAAGGAGATTATGGTTGCCTGCCCAAGGCTCCTGAACATTGTAAATAACATCAGGCCATGACCGTAGAGAGATTGTAATGGAGACTAGAGCTGTGACTAGAGAAAGCACATAACATGATCTGATTACGTTTGTACTCAGCAGAATTACTCGATAAAATCTTCGCAGAAATAATGGTGGTTGGAGGACTTGGCATTGAAATTCGAGGCTTTGTCACGTGAATTGAAATGTTTCGGCCTCTACCATGAAGCTTGCCACTCAATGAAGATTTTGTGCTAACTACTCATACAAGGGTTGCAGAGGTACCACTACTGCCCAGGAGAAAGGCCCGTAAAAATCGTCTGACAAAGTGAATGAAACTTCGCTGAGCAAAGTAACATCTGCGTCGGAACCACAAACAATCTTGGGTTCTTTTCGCGATTGAGAAAGAACTTTTGCGTAAGATCAAAGGCACAACACACAGAGTGGTTGCATAACAGTCCAAGAGGAACACCTTCTTGTGTCATGTCAGATTAAATTGTTTATCTAAACCTGTGAATGGTTTTCGGATGTGTGTCTCTGAGGAATGAATGTGATGCTCCGCATTTTTTCAGAGAGGTTGTATGTCAGATGCCCTACGGGGAGTTGCTACTGTAGTCAAGTCCCTGGATAACAAAAGGTAGCCCAAATGGTGAAGCCATAAACTGTATGGCAGCAGGATTCGGGCCCTGCCACAACCCTGGAACAAGTAATAAAATGGTTGTCGCGAATTTTTAATTTTACTTGCAAATTTTTATAAAGTCAAACTTAAACGTCCTGAACATTATCATGGTCGAGGTAATATTTTAAGGAGAGGCAGAAATTCTATGTAATTCTATCCTAAAATATAAATTAATAATGCGCCATTTTACGCACATATTTTTCAAGATGTTTATATATTTAATCTAAATCAATTTTTGTTTTAATAACGTGAGTTCATTCTCGTCTATGGACAAGAACGGTTCTGAATTCTCTCCCTTTTGACTTCTATGAGAAGAAAGGAGGATTCCCAAGGTCAACGTACTTCAACGTGTCACTGTGAGTATTTATTTTAATATTTGTTATGCTTCAATTTCATTAATTGAAGGACCTTTGATTTTCAAAAGGGTAGGTGTTGTTCTTTTTTATATTAATTTTTATTCTATTCCTTTCAAAAAATAGTAAAATTGAGAATTAAATACCTTACTAAAAGAAAGCAATTTTAATGAATTTATTGGAATGGACAATTCCTTAATAAAATTCTTAAAAATGATACTTCGCGGGTTAATTTTTAATTGTTAGAGCTAACACTGAACTAATAGTAACAACTGTCTGGCAGTTTTTGCTTGTTTATCTAATATTTTTTTAAGTGTGGGCAGCACGAATTGTTTTCGGGTGGTTTTTTTTTCTATGAAAAAATTGAATTTTTTCGAATAGAATAAGTTATAGTAAATTTGTACAATAGGCGAATAATTCATTTCTTTGGTAAAATTTTTTAACATAATGAATTTTCACGCGGTCATTTTCATAATATTTGTTATTGTTTTTTATATACCAGTAATTAGTTACTTTATATAACCCCGGATCTTTTGTACCCCAAATAAGGGGGCGGCCAAAGTTAGTACCTGAAGAAAATTAAGAAAGTTCTTAAATAAAATAACGATGCAGTTATAAAAGTTAATTCATTGATAAATCAACACTGAAAATTTCAGGCTGAAAATTTAGACCATTCAAAAGTAAGATATTTTTAAAAAGACCAAAAAAACCCTGATGTTTTAGATATTTTTTTAATCAGCTTACGGGAAAATAAGGAGAAAATTAATGAACGAAACAATGTCGTACATTTTCGCACAATTAAATCAATTGAAGTTTAACGTAGCTAATACAAGTTGATGGCCTATAATGACTTAAAAAAAAATTCTACGAAAAATCAATTAAGAGTCAAATATTCACGAATATTGTCGATCATTATTCACCTTTTAGATGAATTTATGTTTCAAAATAGGCTTTTCCTAAGAAAAATATTTATTTTCACGAAGTCGACCCGCCTCTCATTTTCATTTTATGAAATCTGAAAACTCAATAACATAACAAAGTATGATTTTTTCAGATTTCAATAAAATAAAAATACGGGATTTAAATTTTTTTTCTCATAAAAAGGATAAGAACGTGAATCAGAAGAATTTTAAGAATTTCTACCGATTATTTTTTAGTAAAAATTCCATGATTCAGAAATGATAAAGTGCTAAAAAAATGGTAATAATTTGAAAACTTTTAATTACTTTTTAAATTTAATATATATTGATATTCTAGGGTGTATTTGTCCTAGGAGAGAGAATGAGTTTTTCAAAAGAGATTCGAATGTTTTCAGGAGTGATTTTATTTAGGTTTGGCGCTCGGTATGTAATAGTGTAGATTTGAGAAGTGATGTGTTGATTTTTTCATGTTTAAAATCTTTTTTGGTGATGTTACCGTTTTTTATGTATAGCGAATCTAAATTTTACCTAAGTTTTTAATAGGTAATATAACGCTGACTTTAAATTCGGATTAATGCCAAAATTTAACTGTAATTAGGTATATTAACTTAGTAGTTTTTAAAAGAATTTGGAAGTTTTTATTGCTATGAATAACAATGTTATGTTTCCTGAGATTGTAGGAGGCCATTTTTCACTGAACGCATTTAGTTATTTTTCTTGAATTTTTTTCAAAACTAAATGTGAGACAGGGTTGTGCAAGTGATATTTGCTAATTTCAAGTATTATTCAGTTTAGGAGATAAAATGATGTGGGAGAAAGAAAAAGAATAATAAATTCTTTAATAATATGCGGGTTATTGGCATAATGCACATAGAAAAAATGTATGTTTGCTCATTAAAGTCGACGCGTATAATTATAAAAGTAGTAAATTTGTCAAAGGGAGCTAATAGTGTAAAATTGAGTCGCTGTGCGCTCGTAGAAAATGGCCCATCTGCACTAAGTAAAATAAGAAAGCGGATTGTTTGTTTACATGGTCTTTTCGAGATAGAAAGGGTGATGTAATCTTGATTGTCCAGTTGGATATGTTTGAGTTGTTTGGTTCTTTATAACAAACTTTTTATGTTGGTAAAATGTCCTTTTTGGGAGATTAAAAAAAAAAAGTGTTTAAGTTGTAATTTTCGATAGTTGTCCTTGTGCCAAAATGTGGAGCATGGAACTAATTAGAACGTTATGTAATAGTTATGGCCCTGATAAAATCGAGTTCCCGGACCCGGTAAAAACCAGGTTGCGAGGGGATGGCTGGCACGTGGGCGCAGAATGCGTGGGTGTCAAACATGGGCCCTAAACAAAAAACAGGAATAATTGCCTTGAACGCATTGAACTGAATCTGATACTCGAGAAACGCAGGTGTAAATTTGCACACTGCGTAGGCACTAGAGAAGATGTGTAGGTGAGGCCCCATTAACCTAAGTAAAAACAAGCTACGTTGGGCGAGTGGTGTTATCTTACAAGAAAATGCGTAGGTGTCACGATCAGAGAGGTGTGACCCTAATGAGTTAAAGAATTAAAAAAAAATACCAAAATCTGGTTGATGCAGAATCGAGATCGAGAGTCGCTCTTGAATCAGAACTCCTATAGGGCTCCTGTGTATATGTCAGCCTCTGCCCGACGAACTTTGCATGTCGTACACATCAATCACGGGAAATAGAATAATATGATTGTGA
>CM042138.1:60453854-60502821 GCA_023376005.1 Doryteuthis pealeii
AGAGAAGATTCCCCGAGGAGTGAATACTGTCTAATAGCAGCCCAAAATAATGACAAATTGATATCTAAAGTAGAAATTCGATGAAACATGAATAGTAGTGTAGATACTACAGACAGGAGAAAAACGTTAATCATATATAACGATAATATACACGAAAATTCTACAAAAGGGAGTAAAATAAGCGCAATGATGGGTTAGACGGTATCCACTGACTTTACTGGTGCAAGAGAATTAAAATGATATGCTACCTGAAAGCATAATATGTGCAACGCAGAATCCGTCACCTAATTAGTTAACAAAAAAAAAACTTGTCCCCTGATAGATGTTTGCTTTTTGTTTATTCACAGATTCAAATGAAAGAAGGAAAATAAAATAATTGGTATGGAGTAGAAAGATTACCCGACACAAGCTGACCAGTCTGAGGACATTTGCGATCAGCACCGGACGGGGAGAGCAGCTTAGCGCAATGTAGACTAATGCATATTTAAGTGTAGTCACCGTTCTTTCGGGATATTAGACTATAACGTACGGTACACAGATCGATATCTAGTGCTTCTTAAGGCTGCCCCGAGACTAACCCGCTAAATAAGGTGTTTAACAAAAAATGATTGGTTATCTAAAGGAAGAAGTTACGAAAAAATTGATATCTATCCATAACAATAACTGACCATTCTCGTAACCATATCACAAATTAATTTTGCGTTTTTACTAACTCTTAAAATGTGACTCACCAACTAAAGAGAACACTCAAGTTATAAGATACGAAATATCATCGTCTATCTTAAACATACCTGTAACATAACCCACCGCTTATAGTAAGAAAAATCCCTGGCATATCTCTTGCTAAACTTTAAACATTAGAACATAAATACTTATCTTAAATGATCAGTTTTACAATTGTGCATGAGTTTATTATGCCATTGTTTGTTTCTTATTTCCATGAAATATTATAGATTGTTTTTAGTATACATATGCCAAATTAAGAAATCCTAAATGATATTCGATCGAGGTTAATCATCGACAAAACGTATAGAAATACAGATCTATTTATTTAAATCTAAGAAATTCTAACATTTAACTGAAGGGCTACGCGATGAAGCACTAGTATGATTAATGTTAATGATACTAAACGATCAGTATCTGACTGTTTTCGAGACAGCAGCCAGTACGAATTCGACTCCCTCGCCGAAATAATATTATGAAGCAGTCATTTAACCAGAGTTTTTAGCGAAAGTGTAAAATTCTGCAAATTCATAACCTCTACTGATCGCTTTTTAGTATGCCGGCGAACACAGAGTTGTCTAACCTAAAAATTATCTCAATGTAAGACTCTTCGACGGACTCCTTATTTTCAAACAAAAGCACTTAAATTATATCAGAAGATAAGTTCAAAGGATCTGATCAAATAGTGAACGTTGGTGAATGTCAAAGGGACATTTGAACGAAAAGTATTTTGTTCGATTCTCTATTGTGTCTTGGTCAAGTACATTCATATTCGTGACATTTTTCGCAAAATCATCGTGAGAATGCAAGTGGACAGTGATTATGATATTGAGATCTGACCTCGTATTTTGCTGTGTTTATTTAACTATAATTGAAAGTTTCCTAAATTCTTCAAGAACAATACTTTTTTAAAAGTATTCTACTTATAGTGTAGATAAATGTAAATATTTAATAGAATAGGAGAAAACTTTAAGTCGTATCGTAAAATAGCATACAGACACGTCTGGATAATACTGCAGGTAATAACAGTTGACTGTGTAGTAAAAATAGAGCACAAAACAGATTTTAGGATGCTATTATTGGAGCCGTGTATTGAAATATAGCTTCAGCAGCGTTCAGACAGCGTTGACAATATGTATTATGGTTATTAATTGAGCGGTTGGTAATAGATATTTAACGAGGCGATAGTAGAACTGACAATCTGTTGGGATCTCTTATTATGCCGATCAATCGTCTTTTAAGCAATTTCACACTCACCACTTACAGTACACGGTAACCGAAAATCGACCTTTCAAAATCATATCTCACAGGTAATAGAGTTTCTTTCTCAAACTATATCACATTGTGGGGACACTCCGCACCACAGGGCATAACCGCGCCTAGGCGCGCGAAGTCCACTTGGTGTAGGAGTGACACACATCAGAACAGTCAATCCACCACTGTTTATTATACCATAAAGTTAATTGACAACTAAACATGTAGAACTTAACGTTCTTGTTCACTCATAAGACCAACGAGCATGCGTTCGAGGTGTAGGAGGAGGAAGTCTAGTACCAGATAAAGCGGATATCATTAGGTATATATATTTAACCGAAACTAACATTAAACTCATCATCAAAGAATAATGACACTAATTATAGACGATTGAAATGGCCGGAGTGACCCTCGCGATGTCTTCACTGCTCTCATATATTCACATTTCATCTTGATTACAGCATCTTCCCAGCAGACACTTTTCTGGAGGAGGTATGCGCGGTTTTACTGTATCAACGAGAAAGAGGTAACGTAAAAAAAATCAGCGATCAAGAATTACTAAACACAAATCAAAAAAACCTAAGACATATGCATCCAAATAGCACTGGCAGGCAAAAACGATTTAGCAAACAGGAAGTCATACCCATCAAGATCAACAGTAAAAACATAGCCATGCAATTAGACCTGCTAACGTAGAAGAACTTCAATAATTTGCTTGGAAACCTTCCAAATAACAAATGAACTACACCCGAGGGAACATACAGTTCTATGGTCTAGCAGCACTAACATATACGAGGAACAAACTTTCACGGGGGATAGAACTCGACGAATGCTTAAATAGATCAACAGCAGAAAAACAGGCAGGTGTCTTGGAACGTAAAATACCGATCCCGAATATGAAACCAAGGCATTGACGACCATACTTCCGATTATAAGAATAGAGAGTTGACAACAAAGAACTGGAATGAAAGTCATCCGGCTGTTCTCCTGGTACGTGATCTATCAGCAGGGATGCTATTATGTTCAGAGCATTGACCTAACGCACTACGACGGCGGTGGAAGAGGGAACTAGACTGTACTATTAGGATGCGGCTGTCGGGGCCGTACTGACTCGAGAACTGGGTGATAAGAGGTTCTGATTCTAATTGCAACGAAGTAGAAATTCTGATGTCAGAACGAAAAGATGGATTTCACAAATTACGATATCTGACAGCGAAGCTGAGAGTATCCGGATCGGAAGAGAGTGCTGCAAGCACGCCGGAAAAAACTTGAAAGAAAACACATTTGTTGAGATCGGCCTAGGTCGCGTATGGCTCCATACCAGGGAAATAGATGGACATAATGGTCCACAAGAAATGTGACCTACAAAGGTACACAAATAGAGGACTTTCACCTCACAAACAATTTACGCACAACTACTTACAGATACATGCAGGTCAGAACGCACACATGAAAATACTCAAGCTATGTAAACGCAAACATCAGTAAGTAACACTGAGGAGGTGTCAGCACTGAAAAACAAAAGGGAGGAAGATGTTGAAGACGCACCAATCAAACAAATTAATTACTGATAAACATGAATATGATTTAAAACAAGAAACTTAAATCCTAGGTTGATGCACGTATGGATTGAGAGAACGCCTGCTTAAACTTGAGGTCAAGTACTACTAGGTAGAGCAATCATGATCATCTGATAGAAATCGATTCATAGCCAGTAGCACAAACGATAAAAGACTCTTATGTATAGGTAGGACGATTACTAAGGCAATTCAATGATAGTATGGTCGAGGTATAGTGTCACATGGCGGTTGGTTAATAAAAAAAAACATACGAAGAATAGTGGGTGCAGAAGCAAATGGGTTGTTTATTTTCGCGTCGCTCCGTAGGATTATTTTTCAGAAAGAAGAGTAGGTCTAAGCTTTCTATCATAAATTCCATTCACTTATGGGTCAGTCAAAATACCATCCGTAGAGCGGAGCACGAAAAGTCGACGTTGTCTCTTCGAGACACCAACGAAAAGGAATCAGTAGCTTTACTTTCCGCTTGTGGTCCTGTGGTGGATGAAGGGACATATCCGTTTCGACTCTTCTGCAGAAAATTTGGGGCTTCTGATTTTTTAAATCTAGATTTTAAAAATCAGAATTCAGGGTTATTGATCGTCACTGGCTGACATACATTGAGTGCTTAGAACCTTAGTCCGCTAAGACTTTGTTGTTGTTTTTTTTGTTTTTTTCTTATTTTTGTATTAAAATATAATAATTTTAATTACCTTTGTTTTCAATTTAAATTTTCTATAGACCCGTTCTAATTACGTTACAAATACACACGCATAGAAAAGGCATGCGCTGCCATTGAAAATTATCGATCATATAGAAATCTGATCTCTCTGATGAATATAAAACGAGAATTCTTCGAGCTGTAACCGTTCAGTGCTACTGTATTGTTGCACTACTTGGTCATTTTGAAACGCTTTGAAAAAAAGCTAGATAGAACTACGCAAGCGTTGCGTGCTATTTTGAACAAAACATGGATGCAGCATCCACAAAAAGGCAGCTGTATGATCACTTACCTCCTGTCACGCAAAGCTTATCCGAGTAAGACGAACACATGCTGAACACTACTGGCTAGATAAGGGAACTCCTAAATGCTGTTCTCCAGTGGACACCTACACCTGGACACACTGTTGGCCGACCAGCAAAAACTTACATTGATCAGTTTGTACGGATGTTGTGCTGAGGACTTGACGGGAGTAATGACTGTTCGGGACAGAGAGTGTTGACAAGGAGAGAGAGAGAGAGAGAGAGAGAGAGAGAGGAGAGAGAGAGAGTCATAGGAAAATGTTCTGTAAGCTCGACTTGATGATGATTGATGATGATGATGATGATTAATACAATCTAGATATCTTTCGTTTAGATTTTTTTCATTAAATATGATGAGATAAACTTATTTAATTTGTGATACTCCAACCGAGGTTGACAATGTAAAGATGAATAATCCATGTCACGTATGAGAAAAATATTAACGCGTGTCCCATAATAGCTGTTGTATTTGCATTTCAAGCTAAATATAAAAACTATTATGGACATAGGTAGTAACTACTAAATTATCTAGTGATTTGAGGAGTTCATTTTTATATTAACAAGACGAGCAGTGAACCTGTTGAGTTCCGCTGTCACGGTGTGTTCATTATGATGTTAACTTCTATTTAGGAAGATGTGAGATTCTACTTTGCATTTCACAGTAACAGTATTCTATGACAAATTTGATACTTCTACTTAGGAAGGAGTATGGAACCTAATTAGTATTCCATAGTTAATGACAGTCTATGATGATATAAATATTTCTATTTAAGAACTAATGAAAGATTCTAATTAGTATTTCATAGTCATCTGGGTTTATATCAAGAAATATAGCGATTTAAACATTTGCGCTCAGTGTGAATGCAGTACCACTAAACTATCATTCAGTTGCAAATTAGACTAAAAATTGGTTTATTCACCAAGTTAGAGAATTTAAATCTATAGTGAAAATAAAAACTTTGCTACGATGTACCATTTTATATATTATATATATATATATATATATATATATATATATATATATATATATATATATATATATGTGTGTGTGGGGGGGGGTGTAGAGGGAAAATGTGGAAAAAGGAACAAAACTCAGACAAGTGTGTAGGAGATATATTTCGCCAACATTGAGCCCGGCTTATGTTTGGCGAATATATCTCCTGTATACACTTTGTCTGAGTTTTGTTCTTCACACTTTCTTCCTCTACATTCTGTCAGATTTACTCCAATCCTCCTTCTTCATTATATATACATTTATGATTTTTAGTCAGGTTAGGCACTGCCTACCTTGCTTACCCAGACGGCACGTCCTTGCACCCATATTGTCTGACCTGAAACGCTCTGGCTGTGTCTGACGTGTGCAGTTAAGCAAACAGTTCGCCTTTATTCCAACTGTTTTTTTTGTTTTTGTTTTTTGTTATTGTTTTTTTTTTATCCTTAAAAATGTTCTGTGAGACTGAAAGAAACAAATTTGCTGCAAATAAATAGCAAGCAGTATTTATAAAGGTCAGGTGGCTGGGATGTTCTGTCCGGGTGCAAGGGAAGGAGATGCTTGCAGATGCTAACTACAGTTCACTAGTTCTATAACTAGATGCTTCTTGTGAGCGTATTTAAAGTACACGAAGCCCTCATCTGCGTTGCCTATGTGCAGGCACAGTTGCCGTTGCCGTCTCACATCGCCGCCTAAGTGTCTGTGTGTCTGTGGTCGTATGTGAAGATATTAGACTCCGTGTTTAACTATTTTCATCGTAGGTATTGATCCTTGGCAGGAGCCAGTAGTTTGCTGCTGCTGCTACTGCTGTTGCTGCTGGCTTTTGCTGTTGCGGCTGCTACTGCTGCTGCTTTCTCTCTACCAATTCAGGCTGCCCTGACTAAGTTGCAACCACCGTCAACAATATTTGCCGAACAAACGAACGAGTGTGTCTGTGTGAGTGAGTATGTCAGGCTTCTGTGCTGGGAATGCCATATATATTGACTTGTGATGTCTAATTGTATTACTTGTTACCTGGCCAGCAACAATGACTTGCACAAGACGCTTACACAGCGCGCTTACCTCAACTAGAATTGTCGCCGAAGTGAACCTATTTTTAAACTAACAAGAAGCGAATATACGCATTTTAATTTTTCTCTCTCTCCATCTTTGATTTAGTTTCAATTTGTTCTTGTCTCTTTTTTTTTGTTTTGTTTTGTTTTGGTTTTGTTGTTTTTTTTTTGTCGTTTTTTTAAATAATTTAGTAAACAAAGATACACATAAACAAACTTTAATTTTATAGGTTTACTAGAAATTTAAAAATTACATTGTATGATTGATCAAAGAACAGATTTTATTTTGTGTGCTAGACCGTGTGTATCTTACTAACAAGGATTATTTATTATTTATTTATTTATTTTTTTTACCTTCGTTTAAAACACAAAATAATCATTTCAAACTTATGTTGGATAACGAATCTATTAAATCATGCGGAGAAAATTTTTCAAAATACTGGAAGTATTGCGTATAAATATATTCTCGTTTACTTTTTTTTAGAAAATTCTAAAAAGTAAAAATATTATAAGTATTACAAGAAACTGTAATGTTTAAGCTGACAGATACTCCCAACTCAACCAATTTGTGTATTGACCCAAAATATTGTTTTTTTGTAAATGATTAAATTAAAGAAACATGTTTTCAATTTGATTTTTTCTAATTAATTTTACTACAACAGATACAGGCATTAGGGAGTTTTGAGGTAGACTAAAAATGTAGCTGCAGAGATTGAATGGTTTTCTAATACAATCGCTTTCCCAACCCCAAATTTAAAATCACATTCCACAAAAAAAATTAAAAAATTAAAGAAAAAAATCGTAACCTCTTCTCATTTTGCTTAGTTTAGCTCGATTTATCCAACCATTAAGGACTTCCGTTTGCAATTCTATGACGTAACAAATGATGTCATTTATTTTAGATGATGTAACGCATATTTTAATGCGCTAGCTATTTAATATTAAGCCAAATCTATCTAATCATTCATTCTTACTTGTCTGTTTCTCTTTCGGTGAACCTTCTCCCTTTATCTCTTCATGTCTCTTCTCGTCTCTTTCTCTCAACTCCTCAACTCATCTCTTTATATATCCGTGCTTATTTCTTCTTTTCTTAAGATCTTTCACTTTCTTCGGTAAGGTTCCATAGGGACCTCTAAAACACTGTTGTATATCGTCACTGGACCGACAAAGAACACGAAACACATTTATATGTAAAAATATAAATCATATTTTATTATTTGATTGTTGTAGACTGAGAGTCGTCGGCAGAGGGTGGACATATACACAGGAGCCTTAGGGAGTTCTGATTAAGAGCGATCTCGATCTCGATCTGCTCAACCCAGATTTTTAAGGATTTTTTTTTTAATTCTTTAACTCATTAGGGTCACACTCTCTGATCGTGACACCTACGCAGTTTTCTTGTAGATACAACCTCGCCACGTAGCTTGTTTTTATTGGTTATGGGCTTCACCTACACATTTCTGTGCCTACGCAGTGTCAATTTACACCTGCATTTTCCGAGTATCAATGGTCAGTTCAATGCGTTCAAGGCAATATCCTGTTTTTGTTTTTAGGCCCATGTTTGACACCCACGCATTTCCTGCCCCACGTGCCAGTCATCTGCCCTGGTTACCGGGTGGGAACTCGTTGATCAGGCAATATATTACATAACGTTACGTAATTAGTTCATGCCATTTGGAAGCAACTATCGAAAATACAATTAAACTTTTTTTTTAATCTCCCAAAAAGAATTTACCAACATAAAAAGTTGTTATAAAGAAAAACAACTCAAATTATCCAACTGGGAAAAGATTACTCACCGTTATCTTGAAAGACATGTAAAAAAATCCGTTTTTTTTTCTTAGTGAGTGGGGCATTTTTCTACAGCGCACAGCGCTAATTTACATATTAGCTCCCTTTGACAATTATACTTTTTAATATACGCGTGACTTTAATGGACATAATTTTTTTCTTGTGCATTATGCAATAACCGATTATTATTAAAGAATTTATTATTCTTTTCTTTTCTTTCTAAACTGAAGTAATACTGAAATAGAATATATGCAACCTGTCTCACATTTAGTTTGTGAAAAAATTCAAGAAAAATAAGCAATGTTCAGTGATAAAATGGCCTTCCCTACAATCTAGGAAACAAACATTGTTATTCAACAATAAGAATTCCAAATTCTTTTAAAAAATACTAATATATCCTAAATTGAGTTAAATTTTGCATTAATCCGAATTCTAAAGTTCAGCGTTATATTATATTAAAAGATTAGGTAAAATTTTAGATTCGTATACAAAAAAGTAAAAAAAAGATTTTTAAACATTAAAAATCAAAATCATTTAATCACATAAAGGAACTAAAATCACTTAAAAATTAATTTCTTTGAAAAATATTTTTTTTAAAATAATAGAATATAATATATATTAATTAAAATGTAATTAAAAGTTTTCAAATTATTACATTTTTTAGCACTTTATATTTCTGAATTCATGGAATTTTACTAAAAAAATAATCGGTAGAAATTTCTAAAATCTTCTGATTCAGATTCTTATCTTTTTATGAAAAAAATTTAAATCGTATTTTATTTTATGAAATCTGAAAAAATCATACTTTGTTATGTTATGTTTCAATTTCATAAAATGAAATGAGAGGGGGTCGAACTCGTGAAAAAATATTTTTTAGGAAAGCCTATTTTAAACATAAATTCATCTAAAGGTGAATAAGTATCGAAATATTCGTGAATATTTGACTCTTAATTGATTTTTCGTAGAATTTTTTTTTTAAGTATTTAGGCATAACTTGTATTTAGCTACGTTAAACTTCAATTGATTAATTGTGCGAAAATGTAGACATTGTTTTCGTTCATAATTTTCTTATCCGTAAGCTGAAAAAAAATATCTAAAAATCAGGGTTTTGGTTTTTTAAAAATATTTCTTCTTTTGAATGGTCTAAATTTTAGTGAAATTTTCAGTGTTGATTTATCAATGAATTAATTTTATAATGCATCAGTTATTTTATTTAAGAACTTTCTAATTTTTTTCAGGTCACTTAACTTTGCCGCCCCCTTATTTTGGGGGTACAAAATATCGGTGGGTTATATAAAAGTGAAACTAATTACTGTATATAAAAAATAACAAATATATGAAAATGACCGCGTGAGAAAATTCATTATGTAAATTTTACCAAAGAAATGAAATTATTCGCTATGTAAATTTTACTATTAACTTATTCTATTGAAAAAATTCAATTTTTTCATAAAGAAAAGAAAAATCATCTGCCAATAAGAAACAATTCGTGCTGCCACTTAAAAAAAAATATTAGATAAAAAGAAAAAACTGCCAGACATGTTTACTATTAGTTAGTGTTAGTCTAACAATAAAAATACCCGCGAAGTATATTTTTAAGAATGTTTTATTAAGAATTGTCCAGCTTCCAATAATTCATTAAATGCTTTCTTTTAGTAGGTATTAATTTCAAGTTTACTATTTTTGAAAGGAATAGAAAATAAAATAAATAAAAGAACAACCTACTTTTTGAAATAAAGTCTTCAATTAATGAATTGAAGTAAAAAATATAAAAAAATACTCAACAGTGACAGGTTGAAGTACGTTGACCTTGGGAATCCTCTTTTTCTCATAAAGTCAAAAAGGGAGAGAATTCAGACCGTCTTGTCCATAGACGAGAATGAACTCACGTTATAAAAAAAAATTGATTTAGATTAAATATATAAAATCTTGAAAAATATGTTGCGTAAAATGGCGCATTTTTAAATTTATATTTTTGGATAGATTACATAGAATTCTGTCTCTCCTAAAAATATTTACCTCGACATGCATAGTTTCAGACGTTTAAGTTTGACTTTAAAATTTGCAAGTAAATAAAAATTCGCCGACAACCATTTTTTACTTTTTCCATGGGTGTGGCAGGGCCCGAATCCTGCTGCCATACATATGGCTTACCATTGGCTACCTTTGTTATCCAGGACTTGACTACAGTAGCAACTCCCCGTAGGCATCTGAATACAACCTCTCTGAAAAAATGCGGAGGCATCACATCATTCTCAGAGGACACACATCCGAAAACCATCACAGTTTAGAAAAATTTAATCTGCATGACACAAGAAGTGTCCTTTGGACTGTATGCAAGCCATCTGTGTGTTGTGCTTTTGATCTTAGCAAAAGTTTTTCTCATCGGAAAAGAACCAGATTGTTTGTGGTTCAGCAGGATGTTTTACTTTGCTCAGAAGTTTCTTCACTTTTGTCAGACGATTTTTACGGGCCTTTTCTGGGAGTAGTTGACCTCTGCAACCCTTGTATGAGTAGTAGCAAAAATCTTCATTGAGTGCAAGCTTCATGGTAGAGGCCGAAACATTCAATTCACGTGACAAAGCCCGAATTTCAATGCCAGGGTCCTCCAACACATTTTTCTGCAGATTTTCGAGTAATTCTGCTGTACAAACGTAATCAGATCATGTTATGTTGCTTTCTTCTAGTCACAGCCTCGTAGTCTCCATTACAATTCTCTAGGTCATGCCTGATTGTTTTTACAATGTTCAGGGAGCCTTGGGCAGCAACCATAATCTCCTTATTTTGATGGTCGGCACAGATCATCATGATACAAGTTATTCTCTTCCATGATTCAGGCGGGTCCCAGTCATCCATTCTGTCATCACGTATATGAATAAAAAAGGGCCCAAGCTTTTAAATCATGCGTAGTGTGCGTCAATGCCTCCAACCTACGGTGAAAATAACCAAATATAAGTATGTCAAATTTATCCCGAGCGCCCTGTATATATATATAGAACAACGAAGAAAGAATGTATGAAATTTCTCTTATTAATAAAAAGCAAATACAAATTGAGAAGATAAATAATAATACTAATCAAAATTACTAATAATAGTCATTTAAAAAAATAATCTAAAAAAAAATAATCTAATTAATTGAAAGTTGCTAAGTTGGTCAAATCAAGTTCAAATTGGAGTACACTTTGCTATAATGTCCTTTGAGAAGTGGCGAATTCACCTTTGCCAAGAGATCATGTCGTAAGTAAGGAGGGATTACTGAAATCTTCTGGCCTGATCAAAAAAAATGACCAAGATCCATAAAAGGTTCATGATATTCCACATATTGATCCCGAAATTCAACACACATGGCACACCATTTCTGTAGTATAACCCTTCAAAAATAATTCAATAAATATCTGTTTTAAAAAGTAGATTCTTTTCTTGTAAAGATTCAGAAATTTTCTACACCTCCTCGTATTGCCAAGACTATATAAATCAATACAATCTGTTACGTGTTACCTGAATAAATCTCATTGTCTTAAGAAATATAATGATAAGACGAGCATGTTACCTAGACAATCTACTGTGTTATAAGATAACTTAACCACGTAAAGAATAAGTTCTGTTTAATCATAAGCAAGCAATGGGCTAATAGAAAATTTGGATATTTTACCGGGTCCCCATGTGGGAGAAGACAAACAATAAATGAAGCGAGCATACATTTTTCCACATGAGCTATAAAACTAGGAGGTCATCAGTTTCCTGAACTTTGCTCCTCCTCGATAAAAACTTGTGCAAATTTTTTCATCCAACTAATCCAACTAAGCAATATAAAAAGCCCGTGTTGCCATTTTGTTTGTGTCTCTTTTTTTTCACTGTTCTTAACGAAAGACGTAACCTAGGACCAAATAAAAATCGAGTCTTGTGAGGGAGTAAAATCGAGTCCTGTGTCGGAGAAAAGAATCACATTTCTAGGTCAATTTTTTGCCCACAACTTGATCAAGAATTTATCAAAATGGTATCAGACTAAGGAGATAAAGGTACGACCATCCAAACAACAGAACTCATCTTCGTTACGCGAAGAAGTTGACACTTGTTTGTATTGACAATTGGTGCGTGTTGTTTTGATATTTCGTTAAGTAAACATTATACAATTGCGAAAAACAATCATCAAAGTAAAGAAGTGAGGTTGGACACACACACACACACACACACACACACACACACATATATATATATATATATATATATATATATAATGTATGTAATGTATGGGTTATTTTGTTTTATCTTTTAATTTATAATTTCATATTCTGATATTTTTGTTACTTTATTATTTTATTTGTTTCTCTATTTTTTTTTTTTTTAGTTTTTAGTTTTATTTGTTATATTTTTATATTCTGATATTTTTTATTATTTTATTACTTCATTATTTTTTAAAAGTTTAATATTTTGTATTCTTATTTTTATTTATTTATCTATTATTAGTACTATTATTATTATTAGTAGTATTATTATTATTAGTATTAGTATTATTATTATTATTATTAGTATTATTATTACTATTTCCCTTGTTCGTATGCATGTGTATGTGTATGTATGTGTATATATTCGGGAATGTGTGTATATGTATGTATATGTATGTATGTAAGTATATGTGTATATTCGAGTATACGTATATGTGTATGTATATGTGTATGTGTGTATATATGTATATGTATATATATGTGTATGTGTGTGTATGTGTGTATATATGTATATATGTATGTGTGGATATGTATATGTGTGGGTGGAGATACGGATGTAGTAGCCCAAAAAAGTTTTGAGTGGTATAATGATTAATAATATTTAAATTTTCAGGATATATTTGTTTACATGTATATATGCGTATGTATGTGTGTAGGTGTATGTATGTGTGTGTCTCTGTATACATGTATATGTGTGTGTATGTGTATATGCGTGTTTAAATTTAACGTAATGCAATATAACTTATACAGGTCCACCCTCCAAATAAAGAGGAAATAATACATAATTTGAACTAGTTAAATTATAATTTACAGAAAACAGGTTCTCTCGGATCTTCATATATGTATGTGTGTATATGTGTATTTGTGTGTGTATGTGTATGTATATGTGGGTGTGTGTATGTGTGTATATGTGTATGTATATGTGTATATGTGTGTATGTGTATATATATATATATATATGTGTGTGTGTGTGTGTATATATGTGTATATATATGTATGTATATGTGTATGTGTGTGTATGTATATGTATGTATATATATGAGCGACATTGAAATAAAATAAAATAAATTAAGGTAAAAAAAAACTACTAAATAAATGAACAGGGGTGGCCCTGAATTCTGGAATGGATTGATTTAACAGTAATTCCTAACAAATTACTGACAAGCGGTTAGATATCTTTGGTTTTTATTATTATTGTTTATTATTATTTTTATTTTTATTCCTATTTTTATTCACATCTTTTATTACTCTACAGCTGAGCAAGACAGGACAATTTAAAAGGAAGGGAGGGAAAAAAATCTGTTTTCAAATGCCTTAAAAGTAATAAAGAATTCATCATTCGCATCTGATGAGTCGGGAAAATTAGACACTTTGTCTAAGCTCCCCGAAATAGTCTATAATGCAAAATCTCTAAGTCTTTTGTTATTTCTTTAATTATAAATTTGCTCTGTGACTCTAACAATAACAGCACACATTGAGCTCTCAAATTGCGACAAGTTGTTTTTAAAAAAACTCCTATGTCGTAAGGAAGATTTCTTCTGTGGACTTTTGGATTATATATATATATATATATATATATATATATATATATATATATATATATATATATAATGGTGATATTATGATTTCACACTCATAACTTAAAGTTTCTTGGTAATCCAATTATCAGATGAGAAGTGGTTGAGATGTCAAAAACCAGTCGTGAAATGGTTGAGATGTTAAAAATCAAATTTTTTAGCGTTTATATGAAGCGTTTTTCACGCGATGGGAAATGTAAAGCTAAAAATTGTTTTTTTTTAACTGTGGCTTGTTTAACGTTTATATGACGTGGATTGTATTCACGTGATGTAATGTCATGACGTTAAATTTGTATTTAAAAAACATTATAATCAAACAAACTTGCATTGGTGTTAATGCACGCGGTGTTCAGATGAATTTTTTTTTTAATAAATAAATAAAAGGAGAGCGAAAATTCAGGGATCAATTAGGGTCAGGTGGTAAGTGACACAGTAAAAATTTGTTTAAATGCCTACATTTCGAAACGAGTTCACTTCTCTTATTTAACAAGTTATTGCTTGCATTTTGTAATATGCACAACTTTTCTTCTAAGCAAAGATCGCAACGTTGTTCGCCTTTGTATGCCTGGGCTTTTTTTTTATTATTTCCCATTTTACTGTAGGTGTTCTGCCCGTATTTTCCTTGATCTGCCATATATATTTTGATAAGGTGGTACTGTTTTCATATCTTTTGTTGTTGAAACTTAAATTGTGGTTATACCACCTACTTTTCCAATTGTTTTCAGTGGCACCAATGTATGTTTTTTCCTCGTTGTTATTTACATTGTCCTTGATTGTGGCTTTGTAAATGATGTTGTTAGCCAAACAATTGCCACTTAATGGGCATTCATTTTTAAGGCAACAGTTGCATCTATTAATCTGGTTGTTGTTATTACGATTTAATATTTTAAAGTTGTGTTTATCGATAATGTTTTTAATGTTGTTCATGCAGCAATAACTTATTTTGAGATTGTTTTTGTTAAAGAGTTTGTTTAATGTAGGCGATTTGTCTAGGTGTTTTTTCCTTAATTGGAAAAATATTTTACCCACATTCGTTATCACGGTTTTGCTGAAAGGGGGGTTAAACCAAATGATGTTTCTCTTTCTTGATTTGTCATTATTATTATTTTCATAGTTGTTATTATTTTTGTATACTAGTTTGGAGTATAATCCACTGTTTTTTAGGGCGTTTTCATATATCGTTTTTGATTTGTTGAATATATCGGCATTGGTGGAATTAGTGGCGAGTCTATGTTCTATAGACTTGTGAATGTGTTTAGTAATTGTTGGAGGATGGTCTGATTTTATGTTAATATATATTGGTGTATTATTTTCTTTCCTGTACGGTTTCCACGTCCCTTTGTTTAGGTCGAAAGTTACGTCCAGGAAATTAACTGTTTTCAAATTAGACTTTATGTCTAATTTTAAATTTGAAATTTTTGGTCCCTGTACCTTTTTGTGGGTGCCAACAGGTGGCCTCACTTTGATGGTAGTAGCAGGAGGTGTTTGCTACTATTTAAGAGAATTCTGGCGGGTTTTTCGCGCTCTTTGAAAATAATTTGGAGAACGAAGCACGAGCTTCTATTTACGAGCAAGGGAAGCGTTGGTCAAGATGGCCGACGCCCCCCCCCCTCTCGCACGGACATTTTTCTTAGAGCCTGTTCTTCGGCGAAGGTTGGTGAAGTTTCTTTGAAAGAAGTACCCTTTGTCGAAGACAGATTTTCATCTTTATGTCTGCAACCAGCAAGAACTCACGGTTACAGGATAGAAGAATTTTTTTGGAACGAGACGGCCCTAAGAGCAATACATCCCAAGGTGGTCTTCCTTAATCCATTGGATAACGTCGGCTGATTTGGAACCCGCTTTCGTGAACAGAAATGCGGTGGTCCCTCGGCTGGTGTTGATGTATTAATAGAACTGAGGGTAGTGCATTAAAAAAGTATTCTTCAAGGGACGTCCTTGGTATTTCATCCTTTCGGCAGCTTGGCTGCGAAGAATTTATGAAAACTTTATTTTTAAGAACTTTAAATTGTAGTTACGACTATTAATTTTGAACTTTCGGTGTCAATTCAGACAAAGGACAAAAGGAATAAGTGTTTATGTTTTTTTCCTTTGATTTTATCATTTTGACTGTTTTGTACTCTTTGTATTTTCAATGTTTGATTTTGATAACTTTATGTCCGTTGGATTTCTGCAAGTAGAAAATTCTTGTAATCCAATAAACCTTGTTTTTTTTTAGGCTCACGGCGACTTTGACTTATCTTTCCATGCCTCCTGACTTGCATTATTTTCTGTAAATGTTTATTTGTTTCAGTTCAGGCTTTACTAATATGTAAAGTTACAATTTTATCTCGTAGAGATGTTTTCGGGGTAAAATTCCGATAATATATATATATATATATATATATATATATATATATATATATAGATATATATATAGATATATATATATATATATATATAGTGCACAGGCACTGGGTAATGGATTGAAATTATAACACATCTAAGGAAGCTCACAACATCAGAAAACAATTGAGGACAGTAAATCTAATAAATATATATATATATACATATATATATTTATGTGTGTGTGTGTGACCTTTTAACAAAAAACTTTACTTGTTTTCCCTGAATCGTGCCTAATTTTGGGCTCAAAGGTTAGCTAGTTTGCAACATTCGCTTATTATGTGATTAACATTTTTGTTTCTGTCTCTACAAATCCTGCACTTGTTATTCAGTTGCGTCTTATCTATTTTCAGGTTGATTTAATTGGTCCTTACGGCATTGTTTTGTGATGCTTTTATGAAAGATTAAGTTTCTCTCTTGAGATTTACCTTTCTTTGCCGTGTCCAAGTCATTTTAATCTAAACATGTCCACTGTAACGTAGCCCTGCAGCAGATGCGCTACTGAGGGCGATACGTAACGCAAACGTATATAAAGCAATCTCTCGTTACCAAAACAAATCCTTTCTAGTAACTGTAGGCTCTCGGGTGTTCGCCAAAATAAATCCTTCCTCTTTCTGTATTCAGGCGATATCTAGTTAAGGTGGGTACAGGAGGAAGGGAGGTCAGTGGATACGAAACGTCCGTGGGCACGCGTCGTGGTCACGGTCAATTGACTTAAGTCAACTGAATATCTTCCTATTTCTCGTCTTCGCTTGGGGTAAACCTGCTTACTGTTTGTCTACATCTAATAGCTGAACCGTCACATTCATTCTCAAAACTTTTCGTAGTGACAAAGCATAGTAAACAGGAGTTTCCTTTCTTTGACTAATTTATTATCTCAGACAGTTTTTTTTTTTTTCAAGAGAGAGGGGAATCTTATTAGCTTAGTTTACTGTAACTTGCTTAGGTTGGCTTTGTATTTTTCGTTAAATTCGGCTTAATTAATCTACTATCTTCGGCTATTATTAGCTTAATTCGTTCAACCGTTAAGTCCAAAATTCTATCTCGTGTCTGTATCATCCGAGCATCTGACACCAAACTAACTTCGGTCCGTTCTGTACCAGTGCCTCAGTTCTACTCTCTCCAGACTAACTACTCTTCACAGGACAGGTGTCTTTTACATTTTTCGTTGAGAACATTCCATAACATTCTATAAAATTCTTCAAGATTCTCGAACCCCCGAACACGTGTTAAACCTCGTGGTCACTCCTAAAACATCTGGCGAGCCAGATCAAAGAAACTAATCCCTTTTTCAGTCGCCATTGAGCCTCGTTTTTTGGCAGAATTATTTATACAATTATTTATAAACAAAAACATAAGATCCTAAATTGGATCCCATGTCGTTGTTTATTTCTAGCTAGTAATTGGAATTTAATTATCTCCCTCGGATTACTGGGGTTATCTGTTTTAACCCTCGGCTATTTTTTCAAGTTTTGAAACACCTGCCTAGATTATACTACACCAGTTTATCACTTAAGGTATCCATATAATTGTTTTTCTTCCCATTTCTCTTTCTTAAGTTTTTATTACTTTTCTGTAGGTTCATATGTTTCCATTGCTTTTACTGAATGCTGTAAATAGTCTTTCTTTGCTGTTTTAGTGTATTCTTAGAGTCCCCTAATTTTTGTATCTACGCAATCACCAATACTAGTGGACTAATTTCTTCTTCTTTTCTTGACACACATTTTCTGTTTTTGTCCTATCCTGCAAGTAATGCCTTGTGCATTGTCATCAATTTCGACTTTGAGAAGTTTTCTTTTTATCATTATTTTACTCCATTCGAGTTTTTCATATGCACCTTAGCTGGTGTTTCACTAAATGTCTCTTCAGGTCTCCAGGAATCTTCAGAGTATTCTAGATGATTTTAACAATGATGTAGTCTGGATGGTCTCCACTTTCTCTGATTTCCACTTCATCCCGAATCTTTTCTAGACCCTGGGGAAATTTACGATTTGCAACACTTTCTCCGTGTTCCACAGTTTTCTTAGTTCTCTGGCAAGGTGTATCTTTTCGTTTTATTTCACTTTTATTTGGTGATCGACCGGGACGGCAAAATCAACAAGATGACAAGTTCTCCTCTTCTTGTTAATTAACACTAGGTCTGGTCTGCTGGTTGGGATTAGATGAATCAACTGTATCTCAAAGTCCCAGAAAATTTTGTGCGTCTCATTCTCCAAGACAGATTCAGGTTTTTACATATATACCATTTAGTTGTCTGCTGAAAATTGAATTTCTTGCACAATTCCCAGTGAATCACCCCTCCCCCAGTCGTACAGTCTTGTACTTTGTTTATGCTAGTTTGCTGCATTCGCTTATTGTATGATTGGCCGTTTCGTTTTTGTCTCCACATATTCTGCATTTGCTATTCTGTTGCGTCTCATCTCTTTTTACTTTTATATAGTTTGTCTTGTGCTTCGATTATAAGAGATTCAGTTTCTCTCTTGAGGTTTCCTCTTCTTGCCCATGTCCATGTATTCTCACATGTGATCTCTCTAGTTTGTCGCTTGAAGTGTCCATATAGTTGGCTTCTTCCCATTTCTGTTTTCTTGTTTTTGTTATATTTGTGCTCGTCTATTAGTTGCAATTGTTTTTGTTTTTTTTTTTTTTTTTTTTTGTTTTTTTTTGTTTTTTGTTTTTTTAGCTATTTGTCTTTCTTGGCCCTTTTTCGTGTATTCATCGAATGGTCGAATTGTCGCACAGTCTTCAATGCTGACAAGACCTCCCCTCCCTTCTTTTCTTGATAAATATAGTCTGTTTGTGTCGTTTCTCGGGTGTAATGCCTTGTGCATTGTCCTTGTTTCCTTGTCTTTTGGTCCATCTGTCGGAGCTTCTCTCTTGTCCATTTTAAGAATGGTTCAGAGTATCTTACAAAGTGGACAGCTCTGGTCTTTATGTCCTTTATGAGATTTCTGCTATTATTATTATTATTATTATTATTATTATTATTATTATTATTATTATTTAGATTTTCCGACTATTGTTCTCGTCTTTATTGCTATATACACAACGTTTCGTTCGATGTGCCCTACCGCCTTAATCGGATGTTTCTTGTTAACGGAACTTCTAACCGAAATATTTATTTAATTCATTGGGATAGATTGTTCTTATTCCGTTAACCATGACCGGATACAAGTATCATGTTATTTTCGCCAGATAATTGTCACTTTGAACTGTATTCACTCGACTCTTATATCTGTTGTGCCATTATTTATTTATCTATTTATTTTGCTTTCTGTTTAGTTAAAACCTTTTTCCTGTGACCTAGGGTAAGGGAAGGTAGGACATAAAAATTTGTGCAAAACCAAATTCAATGTATGTTAAATGATACTTAACATGTACATTATTTATTTTTTCTTTACATTGATAACACTCTCTTCGGTTGATAAGCTGTTCCACATCGTGTCAATTGTTAATCTCTTTTAAACATACTACTACTACTACTACTACTACTACTACTAGTAGTAGTAATAGTAGTAGTAGTAGTATAACTATTATCACACGAATTAAAACTATAAATGCCATACCTATTTTTATTTTTATTTTAAAATTTGGTGAATTACTAACACCACATATAGCTAAGAAATAAGGAATAACATAAATAATAACATAACATTACCATATAACTATCTTTACATATATAAATGCCAGTTGTGTGTGTGAATGAGCAGGTGTATGTATGTCCGGAGGAAACTACGAAGATAAAATCAATTAACGACAAAATAAATATATATAACATATCATTCAATAAGTCCCGGGCCAGATATATGGATGGCGCTAGTAATAAAAATTACTAACCTTCAAATGGCACATTTCAAAATTTGAGTCCAATCGGATAATTAATTCACAAATTATAGTTATTCAAGTGAAGCTACTGTTGCAAATTTTCAATGGAAAAAACAATGGAAAAAATCTGATTTTCGTGTGTTGATAAAGCATTGCATTTTTATGGGCAAAATACTGTTCAAGCAAAACAATGGCTTGATAAGTGTTATTCGGACTCTGCTCTATCGGGAACAACGGTTAAGAGGTGGTATGCTGACTTTAAATGCGGTCGTACAGGCACAAATGATGCTAAACACTCAGGTCGTCCAAATTTGGCAGTTGTCCCGTAAATCACAAAAAAACTCCCCAAACTCATTTTGACCGATCGTAAATTGAAGTTGCGTGAGATAGCAGAACTGAATATATCAGAAGGCAGTGTATTCACCATTTTGCATGATCATTTGTCAATCAGAAAACTGTGTTCAAAGTGGGTGCTGCATTTGCTCACAGTCGATCGAAAACAACAATGCGTCGACGATTCAGAGCGTTGTTTGTAACTGATTCAACGCAACAAAAAGGAGTTTTTGCGTAAATATGGGACAATGGATGAAACATGGATCCACCAACTCACTCCGGAGTCAAAACAATGACAAAACAACATGAATTGCACTTCGAATTGCTTCCACACTCCACACCTTATTCTCCAGATCTGGACCTAGGAGACTACTGGCTGTTTGCAGACCTCAAAAGAATGCTCCAGAAAAAGGATTTTCAGAAGTGATATCGGAAACATGCGTATTCTGAGGCCAAATACAAATCGTTCTACAAAAAAGGCATCGAATAGTTATAGAAGCGTTGGAATCGGTGTATCACCCTAGGAGACTATGTTAATGAATAAAGTCAACTTTTGCCTAAACGTTTTATTACTTAGGCCCGGGACTATCACTATTCACTATCACTATAAACTTGTGACGGGGCCCGGGGCATTTGCTGCCCATCTCGTCTTGCTGGTGAATTATCTGTTAATCTAAAGGGACTATTTCTTTCTTTCTTGTCACCCTAACGGTAATTGATCCGTCCCCTTTTCTTTGGGCGGCCAACATTCAGCGTAAATATTTTGATTTAAAACACGATTTCAGGATTTCTATTATATGAAAAAAATTTAAACAAAAAAAAACAATATATTAGTTTCCATCAATTATACATTTATCGCGCCAAATGGATTGAGCGTCCATATTAAAAACAACAGGAAAAAAACCTCCTCTCTTTTTCTTCAAATTTACTACACAAAATTTGACTAGATAAAAAAATTCTCTCTTTCTTATTCAGCTTCAGTGGCCAAAGAAAGAAAAAGAAAAAAATGCTGAGTCACTGCAAGTTTTTATGACAGAAGAGGTTCGCATCTTACGATCTTATCTTTCCCTCCTTCACTCCTTCTTTCTTTCTTCCTTTTCTTTGTCCTTATCTCTCTTTCTTTCTCCTTGCACACGCCTGGCCTTTAAGGTGTCTCCTTTTCTCAGTTTTCTTTTCTTTCCCTTCCTTCTCCTTCCAAAAACTTTTCACTTTTCCTTTTCTTTCCCTCAAACAAAACCTAAGTATAACATAAACCTGAAATTTATTTCTTAGCGAGACTAGTTATATATATAAAATTATACATATGCCCGAAAACAACTTGTAGCGAAATTGAGAGGCAGAACTGTGGACGAGCAGATTCCCAACCCCCACGAACAAAGTGCGTCCGGATATGTTTGGCCTGTGCGAGGGGGAGGAGTGTGGCGAGTGGCCACGGATATTTGAACTCGCTACCTCCTCGTCGCTGAAATGCTATTGGCAGTAACCCGGATGTAAACAGTATTGACGCGTACTCAAAATGCTGGTGAATGTCGAAGTTCTAAACGGGCAATGCCAGACCAGAGTAAGGAGCCCGGATGTACATATTAACTGTGTATTTAAGAGCCTGTTCTCCCAGACCGAGGGAGAACGATAGTAGGAGTTTTGCTGTTAAGAAGAGAGTCGTACTTTTGTGAGAGATTGTTGCAGACTGAGGACTTTGTCAGTTGGGAGAACATATACGTCGGACTTGACTGTGCTCACCACCGAGTTTACTTTCATCATTTTATTTCGTTTGTTAGACAATTCTGTCCAATGAAATAGATCTTAACTTGAATTGTAAAAATAATTAACAACGATTCTACTACGTTAATTTCTGACATTGTAAAAAATTAAGATTTTTTAAAAAGAAGCAACTAAAAATGATTTACAATTAACAAAACGATTTTCAAAATAATCTGTTCTACCGAGGCGAATTATATGCATTAAAAATTGTGTGAACAACTCCCTACCTTATTTTTTTTCTCTTTATTTTGCATGTGTGTGTGTGTGTGTGTGTGTGTGTGTGTGTGCGCGTGCACGCGCGTACGCGCGTGCCTCTGTCAGTCTGTTCCTTTCTTCTTTTTTTTTCAAATGTTCTATCTTTCAATTCTTTCATTCTTTTTTCTTTTATTTTGATTTTCTTTTCTGTCTTTCCATTCTATTTCTCTTTTCTTTTTCTCTTCATTTTACTTCTTTTTTTTTCTTTTTTTCTTTTTGCTGGCATTTATTTCCACATTTTCTTTTTACGTCTCTCTCTCTCTCTCTCTCTCTCTCCTTTTCCTTTGTTTTCTTTTCTTCTCTCTCTTCCTATTGAAACCGCTATTAAGGGTCCAATATAAACTTGCAACGGGGCCCAGGGGCATTTGCTGCACCTCTCGTCTTGCTGGCCGTCGTCTGTGTGTCGTCTGCTCTGCATTTGACTCTCACTTGTATGTGCTCCGATGGTGGCAAAGAAACCACCACAAGTGAAAAACAACAACAGAGAGAGAGAAAGAGTTACTAAAAAAAAAGACAGCTTAGGGTTTACATTCCAATGGTCGAAAGAGATGTGTACGACTCACGCATTCATTTTCTTCTTCTTTTTTCTTTTCTTTCTTCTTCATTTGTTCCTCTCACTGCTGCTATGGGTCTGTCAAGCCAAGGGGGGAGGGAAGCCCTCTCCCATTCTCTGGTCAGAATCAGGACCTGCTAGTTTCGAGGTCTGCCTTCAACTCGTCCCAGGTCTACCTGCCTTGGTCTGCTGCTAAAATCTGTCTTGACTGCTTCTCAAATCCAAACTGACTTCTTCTGGTCCTAAAATTCAATTCTCCCACTTATTCTCGTCTCCACTACCCCCATTCTTGTGAAAACTCGCCATTAGCCCGTGGTATTTGAAAATCCCACCCCTTTCTTAGAACACACACACACACACTTCTACATTACTCTCACCCTCTCTATGTACGAGTAAGATTGAGAGAGTAAGTGACGGAATGTTATTATGTTAGACATTTAACTGTGTTAAAATCAATTTTAATATAGGGGTGAACTATTAAAGACATAGCTACCTAGTAAAGACATAGATAACATTGGACTCGACCTTTCGAAAACCCGTCTCTCCAGTCAGCATAAAAAGGTTTTTTTAAAGATATTTTTTACTTGGATGTCGGGGTAGGGGGAAGCAGTTTGTAGTTAGGTACCAGTGTGTTGTGAAATCTGTCTTGTTCAGGCTAACCTTTTTTTTCGGTAAAAGAGTTTATAAGTCGTTACTGCTAATTTTTTTTTTTTTTTAACTCTCTGTCCTTTTTTTTAACCGGCCCTCTTCAACTCAGCGTATGAGTAGAACGGAGATCTGTGTAGTAAAGTGAGGAGCAGACGGTAGGCGTCGCGCTCCTTGGTATAGCGTAGGTGGAAAGAAGATAGACTCTCTCACTGTATGACTGATACCGGATCTAGGCCTCCCCAGACGACTTTACTTATCTATTTTTTAAAATTCATTTTGCAAACTCTTTTTTCCCTAATTCCCGGGACTGCCAATTTGTTATCTCCTTTTCCTTTTAAAAAGGAATTCAAGTAAATTAAATCGATTATTTTCGTTGGTGCATATCACATAGCTGCGTCCTAGCCTCCTGTCTTTCCTCACCTGTTCACACTGGCGTGCCTGTGATGGTTTCCATAGAAAAATGTTACTTCCGATTAGGACAGTAGCAATGATACAACTAGGGCTTGGAAGAAACCCTTTTTCAATTAAAACTTGTGGGGGGAGTCAACGTTTGCTCACTCGAAGAAAATTCCATACATTTTAAATATCTAGAAAATACATTAACTACCTTTTACTCGACATGAAATATTTTTAAAGATTCATCTGATGTATTAAAATAAATAAAAAAGTTTAATAACCATGGTATATCAGTCATGTTTTCCGAATTTTCATTTTGAATGTTTTTATCTTTTTATTTTTTTTTATTTTGGTAAGTTTTAACTTCTAACTAGAATGTAGTTAAATTTTGTGTTTAGCTCTGTGCGAGCAAAGGTTTTTTTCTTTTTTTTTTTTTTTTTTTTTTTACTTGATTTTGTTTAATATATTGTTTTCGAACTGTCATATTTACTTAACCCTTTTTACGGTTGTTTTGAATAAAAAAAAAAAGAATATTTGCATTTACTTGTTCGTAAAAACAACTTGGGGATGGTTAACTTTTATCACCTTCCAACAACTAAAAGTTATTAGTCGATAAAAATGCTTTCAAACCGCCAAAAAATATTTTAAATTTGGGAGGGTGCTTAAATTCTTTTACAAAACACCTCTACTCACGCCCACCCGATTGAATAGAAATTAACAAAAATCTGGGAATTATCGGATTTTAATGAAATTAACAATGAATGAATTTAATAATGCATCAGCTATTTTCTTTCGAAAGTTTCTGATTTTCTTTATGTCCTTCAACTTTGCCCTCCCCCCCCCTACTAATTTTTTTGGTGGTGTTATATACGATGTTATTCACAGAATTGCGTCCCGGTCTCCCGCCTTAAAGTCTAGGCGGTGATAAAAACAACTCTACTACGAATAAAGTACCCCAAATCTGATGTGGTGCCTGCTGAAAAAAATCGGCGCTTAGGGTGTTTTTTACGAAAAGTTAACGCTGTATTTTGCCAGCACCTTCTAAGATATACACAGGCCTATTCACTGAAGTCCGACTCACGTGTGACGTCAGTATAAGTAGTCCCAAGGAAGAAGGCGCCGGCCGATTCATTACCTTCTAAATGTCCGCGATAAATGTCTGATATCTTAGAGGGCCTTGATTTTGCTCACTCCAGTCTTTTTTTCAGTCGAAAAGATGACTTCAATCTGCTAATTTCTTTTTTTCAGTTTTTCATTTTATTTTACTATATTTCCAAACAATTACAAATAGAAAATCAAAATATTTAGATATCCTTTTTTGTATTTTAACTAAAAACAAGGCCTTAAACTAACATAGATAAAAAAAAAAAATCTGAAGATTTAGATATTCTTTTGTATTTTAATTTTTTTTTAAATTATGGTATCGCAATTGTACGATCGAAATACGTCACGTGATCAGTTTAGGACATATTGAAGAAACGCAATAACCTTTTCCTGATAATTTACGTTTTCTTTTTTTAATTTTATTTATTTTTTGTACAGTTTATAATACAAAACAAAAATCCAATTCTATGCTTCAAAATTATAGTCGTATTGTTTCATTAATTTTTTTAAAGAAAAATTATAGCTGATGCAAATTTTATTTATTCGATTCCAGTAATTTTTTTAAAAAGTAAAGTCGTCGGGGTATCCTAAACTCGGTATCAGCCAGACAGCGAGGGAGTCTATCCTCATTTTACTAGCGCTAGACCAAGGAGATTGTTTTCTTAGCGTCAGAGGTGAAGCGCCACACCTACCATCAGCTCCTCACTTTACCATACAGATCCCTGAGCTATTCATATGCTAATTTGTGAGGGCCAGTATCGAACCAGGAACAGTGAGGCTTCAAGCTGAATACTCTACCGTAGTTTGCTGTAAATGAGTTTGTTAAAAAAAATTTGAATATATAAAAATTCGGAAAACGTGTCTGGTTTAACATAATTAGTAAGCTTGCCTTTTTTAATAATCTAAATCAGAGTATTATTTCAAATCAACTTATTTGCAAAACTCGGTCGTATGTTTAAAATTCGTGATAGTTGTTTTGAATTAAGATAAAATGAAAATACCGAAAAAATAAAAAGATATTTTTAAAGGGGTATGTGTGTATACATTTGCTTGTCGATAAAAAAAAGCCTCGAGGCTGCTTACTAACGCCTTCAATCCACTTAAAAAGCTATTTGTCGATAAAAACAACTTCAAACCGAAAAATATATTTTAAAGAAAGGGAGGGTAAAATATTTACATTTACTTGTTCTGAAAAGACTTGGGGGTGCAAAATATCGCTTTCACATCGCTTTAATTTTTCGAGAAAATACCTTCAAACAGCTAGGGAATTCATAAGTAGCACGGGTTGCATTTTAAGCAGGCAACGTTTTGCGGGGTTTTTCTTGGTTTATTTTATTTTATTTTTAGACCAGGAGGCCCGAACGCATTTATGCTATCTGCACCAAAATGTTAACTTATTTTCAATTTAAAAACGAATTAAAATTATTTAAATCCATTTTTTGAGGTCAGATTTTTGTTTTAGTCGAGAAGTAGTAACATAATGGGAATCAGTAAAAAAAAAAAAAAAAAGCTACTTAAAATGACATATCTATTATTCTTAATACTCTTTTAAACAATTAAATTCGTCCCAAAAGGCGTTTTCTGTTTAGGTTATATGGAAGGGGGAAATAGATGGAGGAAAATAGATGTTCGTATCAACAAGCTCCCGCCGAGAGGGGGGGGGGCAAAAACAAGCGAGTCCACAGTCTTCCAGCAAGCCAAACCTTCCCCTGGTCAACACACTCTTCGTTTTCGTTTAGCAGCTGCAAAAATCCGTCACCGTAATCGAAATAATTTTTAGCAGTTCAAAATCACATTTCTTTACTCGGTCGTTCGTGTCTGCTACTGCAACTCCTTACTGCCCCGCGTTTCACTCACACGTTATTTATGTACGTATTTACCGAAACATCCTGGCACTTCGCGTCTGTCCAGTGCCTAAATCGCGTCTGCCTTCACATGCGGGAGGACGCGGGCTCGATCCCGGCAAGCAAGACAATGACTTGCTCTTTTTCGTTCTCCGTCATACTCCCCCCCCCCCGATGTCCTCATCACAAAACGTGCATGTGGGTGCTGGCCTCTTTGTTCGAGCGCTCCTTCGAAGTGGGGGAGCTGCGGCTTCTTCCTCCTCCTCTTCACTACTCTCTGCTTCCCCATTCACCTCTTCTTCATCCATCTCCTCCTCATTTTCATCATCCTCCTCTTCTTCATTGTCGGTAGTTTCCGAGACACTCATGTCAGAGGCATCATACGGCGAGTCCGATCCCGATCTGCCCCTCTGCTCTTCATTCTCTGACAAATTATCAGTAATACTGAATGGCACATGCATTCCTGAAACAGGGCGTAAGTTTTTCACATGGTGAGGAATCCCATCGACCTGCACAGATTGGGGACTGTTAATTCCAGTTACTTGCCCTATCCTGGATTTACTCGCACACCTACTGTGAGGGATTCTCACCCACACAGCATCCCCTACTCGATATTGTCCCTTTGTCATCTTGCGGTTCAGGGTTGGCCACGGTATCAATACCCTGTATGCGGACAGTATATTTGTATATAGTGTTAAACGGTGCTGTGGCAGTTGAGACGCTGTCTTTTGGCGTAACATTTTACCAATAAACCGCCACTGGTATAGTACATTGTTTCCTTGCCGCAATCGTTTTCACACTTCTGTGGCTCCTTTCTACAATACTGTTTCCAGCTGGTTCATAAGCACACCGAAATCGGAGCCGTACGCTCCAGTCCTGTGGGAACTGTTGGAAGTGTTGGCTGGTAAATGCAGTCGCATTGTCTGTCAATATCTGGGCCACGCTCATAGAATACTGACTCCAACTGGCGCACGACACTGTTGCCGGCGAATAGGTCACCAGATTACAAATCGCGAAGGACCACAATCAATGAGCGAGAGATAATGGTTACCGTCGTAATGCGTGATGTCAACGCCTATCCTACCCCATTTGTCATCTACATTAAGTCTCCTATTTCGCCAGTGCACAGGCGCTGGATCAATTGACTATCAAGCCGTACACGTTTTTACTGCCAGTCGTACGTCAGCTTTTGAAATAGTCGGGTCCTGCCTCTTAGCAAAATACAGCGTGCGTTTTATTCCTGGGTGTCCACATCGTTGGTGTATATGTGCAATCTGCTGACTGTTCAGCCGGGGTGCAGATGCTACGCAGGTAGAATGGGTGGGCTCAACTTCGGTTTTTATACTACTCAGCCACCGCTGTGGCACTCGTGTTAGTTGGTCAGCTTTGTTGGTCTCTGACTTGACTAGAGATACCTCCACTTCTAGTCCATACTCTTGAACTAAGTCCACGAGCGTTCTGAGTCACCTTCGCTAGCTGCTTTAGTAGTTAGCCGTGCCTTCCCTGTTAGTGCGTCAGACGTCCATCGGTAGACGCAGGCTGATTCGGTCTTAATATGTAGTACCTTTGCCTGCCACTGGAGTGCCAGGTTAACGCCTTTTAAGACTGCATCAAGTTCAGTTAGGTTAATGTGTTGCACATTATTCGCTGGACGCAACCAGCTCGCATCTTCAACAACTGATCCGTTAGCTTCTAGCGCCCCCCAGTGGCTAGTGAACTCGCGTCCACCCAAACGGTGAATTCGTGCCCGTCGACACACCACTCGCCCCTTACGGGGTCGTCTTGCTGTATTCTATTTAACGTGTCTGTCAACATATCGACAAGGGGGGGTCCCATCCAGTAGTCACTTTGTTGGCACGACGTTTTATATACGCCGCCGCCACGCGGAGCCATCCACAAACTGGATAATGCCCAACAAGCCTCCAGCACAATGGGAAGATGGCCCGGCGCGTCATGACTGGTAGAGAGTCTGGAGTAGCTGCCCCCCGTGTCCATCGTAGTCTACCGCCATCATTTTGCACGTGAAGTCCCAGCACTCATGCTCCTTCTAGAAGCCGCTCAGGAGTCTTGCAGGCCAGCCCAAATCTTGGCAGGTGCTCCTTCATCTTATCTGGGGCGCAAGACGTGTATTGATGAAGACGTCATCAATGTATGACGGCGTAGCTTGTTGTATTTTTTCGGATCCTGGGAGATGACAGAGTTCATAATGGCTCGCATGATCATCGGTGCAATATTCAAGCCAAATCCCAGTCGCGTGAGACAATACCTCCGTCCCTTTAACATTACAGTCTGAAAGGGCCACAGTGATTTGTGTATGTGAACTTGAAGATAAGCCTTCCTCAAGTCCAATATGGCAACTTCAGATCCCTCACGCCGCCATTCTCGCAACTTCTGTGCACATACATCTGCGTTTGCCGTAAACGCATCAACGAATCCATTGAGCTCCCTGTAGACCATTACGGGCCTCACCTTATTCTTCAGCCATAACTCCAGTTCGTTTTCATATTCGGCGCGAATATGCTCGGCCACAGGGTACTCCGGTACACGATTCTCTAGTGGCTCAGGTGTTTGACCTTCCGCCCATTTCCACGAGGCGGTCCACACCTTCTTTCTGTTGATCAAATACAGCGCTGAAGTCGGGTTCATTGATTTGATTGCAGCACACTTGGGTATGCTATTCGCAAAGAAGTGAACCTCACCTGACCCTGTCAGGTGTACTCCTCCCAGTTTTTTGATTGCGTCAAAACCCAGTAGGAGATCGAAACCCAACAACTTTCTCTTAACGACCAAGACATCCAGATACACAGGTTGCATGCGGTCTACAGCACGCTTGACGCGGCTAGTCCCATGGCACCTCAGAATCTTTCCATCTGCAGTTAGTACGTCGACGTTCTGTCGTCTCCACCGGCGACACACCGATGTGCTCACCAGTGTTTAGAACACCCGGTATCAACTAGGGCCGTGCAGTGTCGTCCGTCGATACATACGCGAGCGTGGGGTGCGCTTTGTTTTTTACTTGCCTGTGGAGGAGACTGGCGCTAACGTCTTTTCCCCTGAGCCGTTTCCCTGGCATTGAAAGGCAAAATGGCCGATTTTCCCGCATCTGAAGCATCGCATCTCCTGGCGTGTTCTGCGGGTGGTCGTTTCATCGGTCCGTCTTGTTGCACAATCCCTAGCTACATGACCCATGCCGCCGCACCTGTAACAGGTGAGGGCCGTTTGGGGCTTCGTTTCGAAAGACGCTCCCCCCTCACGTCGAGGAACGACGTTGTCGCGACCGTATCTTTGGTCGGGTCTTTCGTCAGCACCTGGCCCGCGTTAGCAACTCTCCCATGGTCAAATTTTCGATGACTGGGACCTGTTGCAGCTCCTTTGAGATGTCGTTCGGGAACCCTGTCACAAATGCCAGCTTCATCACCTTCTCAAGACCATGCCCAGAGAATCCTGCCCTTCCCTGCAAGTTGTCGTATCCTGCTAAATAAACGTCCACGCTTTCTCCTGTCCACCTAGTCATTTTCAACTTAGTGTAGGCAGAAAACTCCCCGTCCGAAAAAGCCTCTTTCAAACGAGATTTGATAAGGGCAATATCAGTCTGGTGATCCTCGTCCATTTCCAAATACAGTTGGAGGGCTTCTTCCTCAAAAACAAGGGCAAAAAAACTTGCTACATCATCAACTTTCTGGAGTTTCGCCACCAGCTCTACCTTGGTAAGCCATGCCACAACATCTCCCTCGCCATTAAAGGGCTTTATAACGCCGCTGCCGAGTTACACTTTCGCCATTATCCAAAGCCGATATTATCCAAGGCGAATATTATCAAAAGGCCAAAATAGCTTATGGAAGGGGGGAGGGGAATATATGGGGGAAAAATAGATGTTCGTATCAACAAGCTCCCGCCGAGAGGGGGGGGCAAAAACAAGCGAGTCCACAGTCTTCCAGCAAGCCAAACCTTCTCTTTTTCGTTTTCGTTTAGCAGCTGCAAAAATCCGTCACCGTAGTCGAAATAATTTTATAATATATATATATATATATATATATATATATATATATATAGTGATGCTCAGTGATTGCCAAGGGAGATAATTTTTTTTAATTTCTTAATTTTAAAAATTACCAAAAATTTGTCCAATTTTAATCAAATTTTCACCAAATGATTTTCCGACGACTTAATTTTATAACGATTTGTTTATTTTATTAATAAACTCCCAAAAATATTTTTTTATCAATTAAAAATGGGTGTGGGGTGGGGGTGACCTTTGACCATTTGAAGAAAAAAAATTCCCGGTCCCTAAATTTTTACATTTTGAAAGATCATATCCTGAAGAATATATAGAAAAATAAAAAATAGAAAAATAGAAATTCAATACCCTAAAAAAGTGATTTTAAAATTTAAAAGTTATTTCTTATAACTCAAAAATATATAATGTAGCAGAAGGTTCCCGAGTCCGAGAAGGTTCCCGAGTCTGACAAGAAATGCCTGAAGAAGGCTGGAGAGCATATCGGCTGAAACGTTGTACAAATAACAATGAAGATGGGGACAATAGTCCGAATAACGCAGATAATACTAATCTTCAAGCCTCATCTCAAACATTAAGAGAAATAGCATGCTTTTTTTTTTTTTTTTTGTATGAAAAAATATTTTGTTTAAATTGATGAAAAAAAAATAACGGACCAGTTATTTTATTTAAAACCTTTTCCAGTTTTTCAGGTCTGTTAACTTGAAATCACGTATCTTTGAGGCATAAAACACAGATTCTGAAAAATACGTGATTCCAAGTTAACTGACCTGAAAAATGCAAACGTTTTTAAATAAAATAACTTATGCATTATATCTTTTATTTATTAATATATCAACACTGAAAATTTCATTAAATTCGGTTAATTCCTTGATTTTTGGTTTTTTTTTCTTTCGGCAGGGTGACTACGATGGTGGAATTTAGGTCCGTTAAGTTCGATTTAACTTGTTTTCAAGTCGCGTGTGTATATTTTCAATTTCCCTTCGCGTGGCTGGTAATTTCTTCATATATTTTTAATAGAAGGTTTCTTATTGGCAAATGAAGCAATTTAATTTTGGTTAAAATCTATATTTTTATGAAAAATCAAAATCAAAAGAACTTGTCAAAATTGTCTATTGTTTATCTAAACAGAGTTTGTTTTTTTGTTTTTGTTTTTTTTTCTAAACAGCGTTTTTTTTTGTTTGTTTTTTTTTTATCGAAACAGCGTTTTTTTTTGTTTTGTTTTTTTTTTATCTAAACAGATTTTTTTGTTTTGTTTTTTTATTTAAACAGCGTTTTTTTTGTTTTGTTTTTTATCTAAACAGCGTTTTTTTTGTTTTGTTTTTTACATATGTTCCGTCATTAAATTCTCTTTCAAGAAATGTAATATTCATTTTCCTCCACAAAAATGAAAAACGAAGAAACTTATTGTACACTATGTGGTGTTGTGGAGCGTGAAAAAGACAAAACAAAAAAAACGGCAAAATACCAGCACTTTTAATCTAAAGTAAAGATTTATCTTAAATAAAAGATTTTACTACTTGATATACCGAAAATGTTATTAAAATCGGATTATTAGTTTATTTTTGCTGTATTTTTTTTTAATTCTTGTGCTTCCTCTTATCGACAATTTTGAAAATCACAGAAAAAATAAATAAAAGCTTCGTAATTTCTGCAGTAAATTAAATTCAGTGAAGAAATCATGGAAAATGGAACACTAAAATTCATAAAGAAAATTAGACACGAACGGCAATAATCCAAGGTTTAAAGTATGAAGTTAACCACGAGTGTGGTAGATAGGGTGAGAGTTAAAGAAATAACCAAACAACTAGAAATATGAATAAAAGACGTGTATTCCAGAATAACAATAAGGTTGCAAACTTTAGTTCGTTTGCACAAATATAATTTGTAATAAACTTATCTGAGTCCTGAGATAGGGTATTATCGGAGCCCTTTCTACGGCCTTCTGATAGTTCGGATATGTTAGATGTTCTATTTGATGTCCGACTCCGATTCTGGTTGTTGAGGAAGAGATGGAGCGACCCTTATTTAGGTCTGTCCCCAGTGCTAGCTGGATCAGAAGAGCCATGAGTTTGCTTATTCGGCTTTGCCGCCAAAGTATGCTGGCTCGTGATTGGTTGGTTCGAAATAGAGGCTTGCAGACAAAGGACGATAACCCCCATATCCCAGAATTCTCAATAAATTATCAACAAAATAAATTTTGTAGTTATTAATGATTAAAAAGGTTCCTTTAAGGAAAAAAAGGGAGTAAATAAATAAACAAACAGGAAAAAAAAAAGATTTTACGTGTTTGTTTTTTTCTTAACCCTTCAAAAATTCATACCGCTTCTTTCTTAAAATAAAAAATAATCTTTATTTAAACTTAATTTTTTATCATAATTGACGCAATACTTTTAAAATTCACTATTAAAAGTTTTGGTGATAAATTAAAGAATTCAATGTTTATCTTTTACTTTGAAATACCCGGATGTGAAAACATACGCGATAGAATTATGTCACTAAATAACATAATGGTGCCTCCATATATAAGCCAATCAATTGTATGTAAAAAAAAAAAGATCTATCCCCCTTACGCCCTCAAATTTGAGCATCTATATATATATATATATTGTCTCGGCTAGTAATTACGATTCTGCGGTAAGGGTTATGAGACCTCTCAGTTGTTTTTCGTAAATAGGATACATTTATACCTTTGACCGGCCATTTCCAGTTATGAGTCACCGGGAATTTCAAGTCTTTTTTCCACTTATCTTGGCTGGACAAAACGTGTTCGCCGACACCTCTATCCATCTCAGAAGAGTATTATAGGCACCCGGTAAGAAAGATTTAATTATTTTCTTTCCCTAATTTACATAACTACTTGTTTACTGCTATTTTCTACTATTTTATTTTATTTAAGCTGTCTTGCTGAGAATTTCTCTTAGATACATTTCTCTCCGTATTCCGTGTAGACCCTTGTCTTTTCGTATTATTTTCTCGTATTTACCGTGTATTATTATTCTCCCACACTTACTGTTGCCTTTCTCTAAGTAAGTTACGTTCGTATTCCCTAGCTCATGTTGAAATAGCATTATTCCGAGAAATACGTGCTACCTTCACCGCCGCCTCAGCATAAATATGTCTGTCTGACCTCGGCCATTACTTAGACCTTTTCTGTGGACATTTGTCTCCTCTCACTCATGTTTTTAAATAGCACTATTCTGAGTGAAACGTGCCTACTGGACGTATGAGTTTACCGCTTGCCTCCTCCTCCCTCTTTCACCTTGTCTGCTACCTTTCTCCTTCCCTGGGTCTCTGGGTTTCGTCGCTGCTACTACCATTACTGATGTTATTATCATTGCTACGCTATCTGCTTTACCCTTGTGTCCCTTATCCGTTCCCTGTAATTCTTATAATGACCTTGCCTTTTGTAACCTGGAATTGTTATTTGCTGTGTCTGTTACTTGTTTCTTTTCTTATTTCAGCTTCTTACCTTCTCCTACTGAATAAAGACATTTTAACTATATCCACGTTTATTTGTTTTTCATTGTTGGAGAGGTTAGATTGTCTCGACCACCTGGCAATAGGATCAGACATAACATTAATAGGCGTGATATATATATATATATATATATATATATATATATATATATATATATAATCAATAATATATATATATATATATATATATATCAATAATATATATATATAATCAATAATCTAATGTCTCTAGTCTACACACACATATATACACATAAATGCACGTACGTATCTGGGTTTTTGTGATTTCTCAAAATCACACACACACACACACACACATTTACACATGCATATTGCATAACTCGTGTACCCACGCATTGTGTCAAATTACCAGATCTTCCTTTTCGTGTTGAAAATTATGAAGATTTTATCTATATTTTCGAAGACACTTAAAATTAAATTGGCGATAAAATAACATCAAAATTGTACTTCGGTCATTGTTTCTAGCTAAATCCACAAATAAAATAAGTACAGCCATTTCTTCTTTACCTTTTAAACAAAGTGAAAATTCTCTTTAATAAAAATAAGTTTTTTTTAAATTTAATTTAATATTCCAAATAGGAGACATTAATTATCTTTTCAGAGTGGTTTAAACCTGCCCACTTTTAATTTAAAAAATAAAAGGATGAATATGTGAAATAGCATGGGCCGGGTTTAGCTCAGTCGGTAGAGCGTTCGGCTAGAAACCACAAGGTTCCTAGTTCTATACTGGTCCTCGCCAACTCAGCGTATGAGTAGCACAGGGATCTGTGCGGTAAAGTAAGGAGCTGATGGTAGGTGTGGCGCTCCACCTCGGATGCTAAAACAATCTCCTTGGTCTAGCGCTATTGAAAAGGGGATAGACTCCCTCGCTGACTGGCTGATACCGACTTTAGGCCGCACCGTCGACTTTTATGGTGCTAGGTCATTGTATTTTTTAAGTGTTCATTCTCGTATATCCCATTTAGGTCTGGGGTTAATTTCATTATTTGAATTATTCCTCGTTACTCACTGTGAGAGCATGATGGGATCAAACGATATTCTGAAACCTTTAATTTGTGTTTTGAAGAAGTTGGGATCAAATATGCCAGAACTTTTATTCACTCTAATTACTGCATGTATATTTGAATTTAATGCTTTTCGAAAATCCTTTGATGAACTGAAAAAAAATCATGAAAATGTTTCAATCTAATCATTTTTTTAAATACTCTTCTGAATGTAAACCAAAAAAGAATGTGAACATTTTTATATTTTTCATTCTTTGCTTGTTTTTATTGTAAAACACATTTTTTTTATTTTTAGCTTCTTTTTACTGTTACAGTAAAAAAGAAAAGAAATTAAACTAATACATTTTTATCACTGAAACTTAACAGACAATTAAAAAGTAGTCTTTAGAAAAATAAAATTCTTCCCAACCATTCATAAGTTTAGGCTTAATTTTTTTAAAATATTTTAATTGTAGCCAAAAAATCCTAAAATAAATGAATAATTTAATACGATAATTCTTAGCTTCTTTCTTCATTAAAATTACTAGTAAAAAAAAATGCCCTTCGGGTGGTGTAAAAATAAACTTTTGAAATATATAGCCTGAGGGGAGTGGGAGTATTAAAGTAAAATTAATAAATCAATTAAAGTAATAAAAAAAACAATGCCAAAATATTTTTTAAATTCTTCCTTTTATTTTAATAGATAAATCTGTAGAGAAGATGATAAAAAATATTTTATTTTGATAAATAAAACACTGAATGATAATAAAAAAAAACACTCTTCCTTTTTATCGTAATAAAATTTATTAAAATAAAAGGAAGTGTGTTTTTTTTTAAATTATTATTCAGTATTTTATTTATTAAATAGATGATACACTACACTGAATAATAAAAATACAGTTTTTAAACAAAATTCATCTTTTCCAGCGTAAAAGATTTAAACAAAAAGTTGGTGGGTTTACGTTTTTTCCAATTTAAAAAAAAAAAGGTGTTACAGTTACATTAATAAAAGTTTGCAAATACAAAATTAAAATATATTGAGCAAAGTTATAAAAAATTTCTTTAATTGATCAGTAAAAAAAAAAACAAAAAAAAACAAAAAAAAACAAAGAATAAATAAACGGCAGACCTGAACTTTTGGAAAATTTTAGAGAGGGGTGGGGCTCACCCTCTAAAATTTTCGTTTTTAATTTTTTTTTTCAACGGATTATTATCGATTACACACCAATCTATCCGATTGTAAAAAAAAAAAAATTTAAAAAGTTATCTATTTTTCGAGTTTTCAGTTGTGCTCAGTTCCCCGTATAAGTTTATGGTAAATCGATCCCCCATATCGGAACCGCTGAAAAAAAATTTATTTATTCATTTATTGTTTTTTTCTTCAATGGATTATTATCGATTGCACACCAATCTATAAGATTGTAAAAAAAAATTCTTCAAAGTTCTTTATTTTTTGAGTTTTTAGGGGTGCTCATTTCCCCGTATAAGTTTATCGTAAATCGATCCCCCATATCGGAACCGCTCGAACTGAACTTGCGCAAAGGTGTCAAAGTTAGGGTGGCCCAGAAAAACAGAACCCAAATTATTTATTTACTTTCCTATTAAACTAACCTTAAACCTCAACACCAACCCAACCCCTAACCCTACCCCCAGTTAAAATTAACAATTTTATTACAAAATTGTGGGTTCTTTTTTTTCTGTGTCACCTTAATTTTGACAAATTCAGCCCAACTGTTAAGATAGAGCGGTTCCGATATGGGGGATTGATTTACTATAAACTTATAAGGGGAAATGAGCACCCCTGAAAACTCAAATAAATAAATAACTTTTTAGAATTTCTTTTACAATCTAATAGATTGGTGTGTAAACGATAATAATCCATTGAAGAAAAAAAAAAATTACAAAGAAAACATTTTTTTAAGCGGTTCCGATATGGGGGATCGATTTACGATAAACTTATACGGGGAAATGAGCACCCCTGAAAACTCGAAAAATAGAGAACTTTTAGAATTTTTTTTTTTTTACAATCTGATAGATTGGTGTGTAATCGATAATAATCCATAAAAGAAAAATAACAAAAATTAAAAAACAAAGATTTTAGAGGGGGGTTCCAAAACTTCAGGTCTGCCAAATAAACAAAACTTTTCAGTCTACGTCCATGTCACATTTTAGAAGTCAAATCTGAAAGAATATATCTCCGTAAACAACTTATTTTCCTTCCTAAAATGAAATAAAACTTTTAATAAATCTAAACTGAAAGAATTGATGAATAAATTAAAATAACAAACTCACATGACAATAACATTTTTTTAAATCAATTACTTACCTAAAATGCATCAACTGAGTTGTTGAAAACAATGTTTTGTTTGAAAATATCTTTGTTAAATTACTTAATTCTCCAAAATTCTATTAAAATTGAACGAATGTTAGTTTAAAAATTCATCAACAACTTGAAATCTATCACTATTTTCCATAAATTGCTTTCAAACGTCAACAAATTTAGTTTAGTCAAGTGTAATGAAATATATTAACAGGTACATAAGAATAGAGGGGTCATTTTTTGTTTTCACCGGGTTTTTTTTTTAGAATAAACAAACCGATATATGCGAAGAAAAAGATTTAAAAATAAATATTTTACACAATTCTACAAATTGTATTTTAATTGAATGAATGAGGAGAAAAATTTTTTTTGATTATCTTATATAACTTAATAGCTTAAAAGTTTATGTTTTCGTTACCGTAGATTTTGTCCGTATCTGCTTCCGTTAGCAGATACGGACAAAAATCTCACAGATAAGAATTTAGGTAACATATGAATAAGTGACTCTATTTATTTATAGATAAATTTCTCGCAAAACTTTATAAATTAGATAATTATAGATACAAATAAAAATAACTATGTAAAAATGTATATAACTAAACATGCATTTATTGAAAGATTCGTTAAAAATCGCCTAGATCATCGGATATTACAACACCTTCATAGTGTATATAAATCAATGTCCTTATTTAAATTTATGTGTAAGCTATATTGATTATAAATTAGTTCTCATTGATAAATGCTTTAGATTATTGAGGAATTTGTGATGTAAGCCGTGACATAGTTTCGGCTTCAGACAGAAATGCAATCTATCTCCATTATATATAGATTTTAATCAGTGTAAATGAAAAACTTTTAGAAATTAAGAAATAAACTATAAACGAATATTGGATTTTTCTACAGCAAGTAAGGAAACATTTTTAATTCTTAGCTATATTTCATTTCACCAACTCAACCAGCGATTAAGAAATTTATTTTTAATATAAGGACTAACTGCTTAGACAGAAATATATCAATTTTTTAATCAGTGTAACTCAAGTTATGGGTAAAATAGTAGAGCAGAGTGGGCTCTTACCTTGATATGGCAACTGGTCAAGGAGAAAGGGGAAAACTCTGAATTCAAACCAAAGTGTCACTTTACTCGTTAGTGAAAACTACTTCGAGATTCTCCTCCCTTCTCCTTCCTCTGTTGTCTAATTGTTATATTTTAGAAGTAGAAAAAAAATAGATTATAACGAATACATTTTTAATACTTTTTAGAAAAAACAAATTATCTTTCAAAACACTCACGAGTTTAGGGTCACATTTTAAAAATATTTTAAATGTAACAACAAAGAAAACAATTCCAAAAAATAAACCAACATTGTAATACGTCAGTTCTAAGCATTTTTTTTAAAAATTTGATAAGGAATTTACTAAATTATTTTCTTCTTAACTCCTCTCTTCCCGTTTCTCTCTCGTTCGCTGGTGTTCCTAAAATTCCGTATAGTCCAGTTGTAAACTGGCTACTTCTGCTAGTTATATATAAACAAGCAGTGTTTATTAAACGAATACGTCAAAACTTTTATTCGTTCAAATCAGTGTATATATGTTGTAGAGGAGTTAACACCCCACAAGATGGACTGGCCCATAGCCTTATAAGAGTCGACGTAGCAGTGATAAAGTCGGGAAATATATTCGGGCGAAATCACAACGTTTGACTACAGACATTTGACCCTCCTCATTCTTGTCTTGTAATTGTACTACTTCTTGTTTTATGTATAAGTATCTGTTAGCACCAAGTGCTGAATAAAATATGTATCAATCACACTATTTCTTTGTGTATCTTTTACCACCTCAACGACACAAGATTGGCGGCGAGGGAATTCGAAAAATCGTAACTGAAATAACAGATTGACGAACAAGTATTACACTTACAAAATGGAAGATTTTAAAAATTACATGATGGAATTTTTTAAACAACAAAAAAACAACGTCGAGAAGACCTCGAACAACAAGAAAAAGTTTTTAAAACTGCTGGAAACTTTTCCAAAAAGAGAAAATGATCCAGGAAGAAAATGAAGACTACACAACTTTGCAATATAGTCAACAGAAAATGTGAAAAGTTTAAAACTGGCGAAATACACCAGATATGTTTAAATTTTCGTTCAGGGGCCTAATAGCACCAGGAGACGCAGAAATAAAGAAGCAAGATTGCTGACAAAATTAGAACAAGAACAAATAAATAACCCTTCAAAACCTCGCAGAGAAATGTCAACGGATTTTAAAAGTAGTTTCTTTTTTCCTACCGTTTGGTTTATTCTGGACTGTGTGAATATGAAAAATGTTTCCGTGTTAGCCTTAAATTTAAAATCCGTTGACATTTCTCTGCGAGGTTTTGAAGGGTTATTTATTTGGTCTTGTTCTAATTTTGTCAGCAATCTGCTCTTATTTTCTGCGTCTCTGGTGCTATTAGGCCCCTGAACGAAAATTTAAACATATCTGGTGTAATTTCGCTCAGTTTAAACTTTTCACATTTTCTGTTGACTATATTTGCAAAAGTTGTGTAGTCTTCATTTTCTTCCTGGATCATTTTCTCTTTTTGGAAAAGTTTCCAGCAGTTTTAAAAACTTTTTCTTGTTGTTCGAGGTCTTCTCGACGTTGTTTTTCTGTTGTTTAAAAATTCCATCATGTAATTTTTAAAATCTTCCATTTTTGTAAGTGTAAGTACTTGTTCGTCAATCTGTTATTCAGTTCGATTTTTCGAATTCCCTCGCCGCCAATCTTGTGTCGTTGAGGTGGTAAAATACACAAAGAAATAGTGTGATTGATACATATTTTTATTCAGCACTTGGTGCTAACAGATACTTATACATAAAACAAGAAGTAGTACAATTACAAGACAAGAATGAGGAGGGTCAAATGTCTGTAGTCAAACGTTGTGATTTCGCCCGCGAATATATTTTTCCCGACTTTATCACTGCTACGTCGACTCTTATAAGGCTATGGGCCAGTCCATCTTGTAGGGGTGTTAACTCCTCTACAACATATATACACTGATTTGAACGAATAAAAGTTTTGACGTATTCGTTTAATAAACACTGCTTTGTTATATATATAACTAGCAGAAGTAGCCAGTTTACAACTGGACTATACGGATTTTAGGAACACCAGCGAACGAGAGAGAAACGGGGAAGAGAGGAGTTAAGAAGAAAATATTTAGTAATTCCTTATCAAATTTTTAAAAAAATGCTTAGAACTGACGTATTACAATGTTGGTTTATTTTTGGAATTGTTTTCTTGTTGTTTACATTTAAAATATTTTTAAAATGTGACCCTAACTCGTGAGTGTTTTGAAAGATAATTTTGTTTTTTCTAAAAAGTATTAAAAAATGTATTCGTTTATAATCTATTTTCTTTCTACTTCTAAAATACAATTAGACAACAGAGGAAGGAGAAGGGAGGAGATCTCGAAGTAGTTTTCACTAACGAGTAAAGTGACACTTTGGTTTTGAATTCAGAGTTTTCCTTCTCCTTGACCAGTTGCCATATAGGGTAAAGAGCCCACTCTGCTCTACTATTTTACCATAACTTGAGTTACACTGATTAAAAAATTGATATATTTCTGTCTAAGCAGTTAGTCCTTATATTAAAAATAAATTTCTTAATCGCTGGTTGAGTTGGTGAAATGAAAATATAGCTAAGAATTAAAATGTTTCTTACTTGCTGGTAGAAAAATCCAATATTCGTTTATAGTTTATTTCTTAATTTCTAAAAAGTTTTTCATTTACACTGATTAAAATCTATATATAAATGGAGATAGATTGCATTTCTGTCTGAAGCCGAAACTATGTCACGGCTTACATCACAAATTCTCAATAATCTAAAGCATTTATCAATGAGAACCTAATTTATAATCAATATAGTTACACATAAATTTAAATAAGGACATTGATTTATATACACTATGAAGGTGTTGTAATATCCGATGATCTAGGCGATTTTTAACGAATCTTTCAATAAATGCATGTTTAGTTATATACATTTTTACATAGTTATTTTTATTTGTATCTTAATTATTAATTTATAAAGTTTTGCGAGAAATTTATCTATAAATAAAATAGAGTCACTTATTCATATGTTACCTTAAATTCTTATCTGTGAGATTTTTGTCCGTATCTGCTAACGGAAGCAGATACGGACAAAATCTACGGTAACGAAAACATAAACTTTAAGCTTTAAGTTATATAAGATAATCAAAAAAAATTTTTCTCCTCATTCATTCAATTAAAATACAATTTGTAGAATTGTGTAAAAATATTTATTTTTAAATCTTTTTCTTCGCATATATCGGTTTGTTTATTCTAAAAAAAAAACCCGGTGAAAAACAAAAAATGACCCCTCTATTCTTATGTACCTGTTAATATATTTCATTACACTTGACTAAACTAATTTTTGTTGACGTTTGAAGCAATTTATGGAAAATAGTGATAGATTTCAAGTTGTTGATGAATTTTAAACTAACATTCGTTCAATTTAATAGAATTTTGGAGAATTAAGTAATTTAACAAAGATATTTTCAAAACAAAACATTGTTTTCAACAACTCAGTTGATGCATTTTAGGTAAGTAATTGATTTTAAAAAATGTTATTGTCATGTGAGTTTGTTATTTAATTTATTCATCAATTCTTTCAGTTTAGATTTATTAAAAGTTTTATTTCATTTAGGAAGGAAAATAAGTTGTTTACGAGATATATTTCTTTCAGATTTGACTTCTAAAATGTGACATGGACGTAGACTGAAAAGTTTTGTTTATTTGGCAGACCTGAAGTTTTGGAACCCCCCTCTAAATCTTTGTTTTTAATTTTTGTTATTTTTCTTTTATGGATTATTATCGATTACACACCAATCTATCAGATTGTAAAAAAAAAAAAATTCTAAAAAAGTTCTCTATTTTTCGAGTTTTCAGGGGTGCTCATTTCCCCGTATAAGTTTATCGTAAATCGATCCCCCATATCGGAACCGCTTAAAAAATGTTTTCTTTGTAATTTTTTTTCTTTTTCTTCAATGGATTATTATCGTTTACACACCAATCTATTAGATTGTAAAAGAAATTCTAAAAAGTTATTTATTTATTGAGTTTTCAGGGGTGCTCATTTCCCTTATAAGTTTATAGTAAATCAATCCCCCATATCGGAACCGCTCTATCTTAACAGTTGGGCTGAATTTGTCAAAATTAAGGTGACACAGAAAAAAGAACCCACAAATTTTGTAATAAAATTGTTAATTTTAACTAGGGGGTAGGGTTAGGGGTTGGGTTGGTGTTGAGGTTTAAGGTTAGTTTTAATAGGAAAGTAAATAAATAATTTGGGTTCTGTTTTTCTGGGCCACCCTAACTTGACACCTTTGCGCAAGTTTCAGTTCGAGCGGTTCCGATATGGGGGATCGATTTACGATAAACTTATACGGGGAAATGAGCACCCCTAAAAACTCAAAAAATAAAGAACTTTGAAGAATTTTTTTTACAATCTTATAGATTGGTGTGCAATCGATAATAATCCATTGAAGAAAAAAAAAATAAATGAATAAATAAATTTTTTTTCAGCGGTTCCGATATGGGGGATCGATTTACCATAACTTATACGGGGAACTGAGCACAACTGAAAACTCGAAAAATAGATAAACTTTTTAAATTTTTTTTTTTTTACAATCGGATAGATTGGTGTGTAATCGATAATAATCCGTTGAAAAAAAAAATTAAAAACGAAAATTTTAGAGGGTGACCCACCCCTCTCTAAAATTTTCCAAAAGTTCAGGTCTGCCGTTTATTTATTCTTTGTTTTTTTTTGTTTTTTTTTTTTTTTTTTTACTGATCAATTAAAGAAATTTATTTATAACTTTTGCTCAATATATTTTAATTTTGTATTTGCAAACTTTTATTAATGTAACTGTAACACCTTTTTTTTTTTAAATTGGAAAAAAACGTAAACCCACCAACTTTTTGTTTAAATCTTTTACGCTGGAAAAGATGAATTTTGTTTAAAAACTGTATTTTTATTATTCAGTGTAGTGTATCATCTATTTAATAAATAAAATACTGAATAATAATTTAAAAAAAAAACCACTTCCTTTTATTTTAATAAATTTTTATTACGATAAAAAGGAAGAGTGTTTTTTTTTATTATCATTCAGTGTTTTATTTATCAAAATAAAATATTTTTTATCATCTTCTCTACAGATTTATCTATTAAAATAAAAGGAGAATTTAAAAATATTTTGGCATTGTTTTTTTTTATTACTTTAATTGATTTATTAATTTTACTTTAATACTCCCACTCCCCTCAGGCTATATATTTCAAAAGTTTATTTTTACACCACCCGAAGGGCATTTTTTTTTTACTAGTAATTTTAATGAAGAAAGAAGCTAAGAATTATCGTATTAAATTATTCATTTATTTTAGGATTTTTTGGCTACAATTAAAATATTTTAAAAAAATTAAGCCTAAACTTATGAATGGTTGGGAAGAATTTTATTTTTCTAAAGACTACTTTTTAATTGTCTGTTAAGTTTCAGTGATAAAAATGTATTAGTTTAATTTCTTTTCTTTTTTACTGTAACAGTAAAAAGAAGCTAAAAATAAAAAAAATGTGTTTTACAATAAAAACAAAGAAAGATGAAAAATACTAAAAATGTTCACATTCTTTTTTGGTTTACATTCAGAAGAGTATTTAAAAAAAATGATTAGATTGAAACATTTTCATGATTTTTTTTCAGTTCATCAAAGGATTTTCGAAAAAGCATTAAATTCAAATATACATGCAGTAATTAGAGTGAATAAAAGTTCTGGCATATTTGATCCCAACTTCTTCAAAAACACAAATTAAAGGTTTCAGAATATCGTTTGATCCATCATGCTTCTCACAGTGAGTAACGAGGAATAATTCAAATAATGAAATTAACCCCAGACCTAAATGGGATATACGAGAATGAACACTTAAAAAATACAATGACCTAGCACCATAAAAGCTCGACGGTGCGCCTAAAGTCGGTATCAGCCAGTCAGCGAGGGAGTCTATCCCTTTTAATAGCGCTAGACCAGGAGATTTGTTTTAGCATCCGAGGTGGAGCGCCACACCTACCATCAGCTCCTTACTTTACCGCACAGATCCCTGTGCTACTCATACGCTGAGTTGGCGAGGACCAGTATAGAACTAGGAACCTTGTGGTTTCTAGCCGAACGCTCTACCGACTGAGCTAACCCGGCCCATGCTATTTTCACATATTCATCCTTTTATTTTTTAAATTAAAAAGTGGGCAGGTTTTAAACCACTCTGAAAAGTAATTAATGTCTCCTATTTGGAATATTAAATTAAATTTAAAAAAAACTTATTTTTATTAAAGAGAATTTTCACTTTGTTTAAAAGGTAAAAGAAGAAATGGCTGTACTTATTTTATTTGTGGATTTAGCTAGAAACAATGACCGAAGTACAATTTTGATGTTATTTTATCGCCAATTTAATTTTAAGTGTCTCGAAAATATAGAAAAAATCTTCATAATTTTCAACACGAAAAGGAAAGATCTGGTAATTTGACACAATGCGTGGGTACACGAGTTTATGCAATATGCATGTGTAAATGTGTGTGTGTGTGTGTGTGTGATTTTTGAGAAATCACAAAAACCCAGATACGTACGTGCATTTATGTGTATATATGTGTGTGTAGACTAGAGACATTAGATTATTGATTATATATATATATTATTGATTATATATATATATATATATATATATTATATTATATATATATATATATATATATATATATATATATATATATATATATCACGCCTATTAATGTTATGTCTGATCCTATTGCCAGGTGGTCGAGACAATCTAACCTCTCCACAATGAAAACAATAAACGTGGATATAGTTAAAATGTCTTTATTCAGTAGGAGAAGGTAAGAGCTGAAATAAGAAAAGAAACAAGTAACAGACACAGCAAATAACAATTCCAGGTTACAAAAGGCAAGGTCATTATAAGATTACAGGGAACGGATAAGGGACACAAGGGTAAAGCAGATAGCGTAGCAATGATAATAACATCAGTAATGGTAGTAGCAGCGACGAAACCCAGAGACCCAGGAAGGAGAAAGGTAGCAGACAAGGTGAAAGAGGGAGGAGGAGCAAGCGGTAAACTCATACGTCCAGTAGGCACGTTTCACTCAGAAAGTGCTATTTAAAAACAGAGTGAGAGGAGACAAATGTCCACAGAAAAGGTCTAAGTAATGGCCGAGGTCAGACAGACATATTTATGCTGAGGCGGCGGTGAAGGTAGCACGTATTTCTCGGAATAATGCTATTTCAACATGAGCTAGGGAATACGAACGTAACTTACTTAGAGAAAGGCAACAGTAAGTGTGGGAGATAATAATACACGTAAATACGAGAAAAATAATACCAAAAGACAAGGGTCTACACGGAATACGGAGAGAAATGTAATCTAAGAGAAATTCTCAGCAAGACAGCTTAAATAAAATAAAATAGTAGAAAATAGCAGTAAACAAGTAGTTATGTAAATTAGGGAAAGAAAATAATTAAATCTTTCTACCGGGTGCCTAAATACTCTTTCTGAAGGATAGAGTGTCGCGAACACGTTTTGTCCAGCCAGATAAGTGGAAAAAGACTTGAAATTCCCGGTGACTCATATGGAAATGGCCGGTCAAAGGTATAATGTATCCTATTACGAAAAAAACAACTGAGAGGTCTCATAACCCTTACCGCAGAATCGTAATACTAGCCGAGACAATATAATATATATATAGATGCTCAAATTTGAGGGCGTAAGGGGATAGATCTTTTTTTTTTACATACAATTGATTGGCTTATATATGGAGGCACCATTATGTTATTAGTGACATAATTCTATCGCGTATGTTTTTCACATCCGGGTATTTCAAAGTAAAAGATAAACATTGAATTCTTTAATTTATCACCAAAACTTTTTAATAGTGAATTTTAAAAGTATTGGTCAATTATGATAAAAAATTAAGTTTAAATAAAGATTATTTTTTATTTTAAAGAAAGAAGCGTAGAATTTTTGAAGGGTTAAGAAAAAAACAACCACGTAAAATCTTTTTTTTTTCCTGTTTGTTTATTTATTTACTCCCTTTTTTCCTTAAAGGAACCTTTTTTAATCATTAATAACTACAAATTTATTTTGTTGATAATTTATGAAATTCTGGGATATGGGGTTTATCGTCCTTTGTCTGCAAGCCTATTTCGAACCAACCAATCACGAGCCAGCATACTTTGGCGCAAAGCCGAATAAGCAAACTCATGCTCTTCTGATCCAGCTAGCACTGTGGGACAGACCTAATAAGGGTCGCTCCATCTCTTCCTCAACAACCAAATCGGAGTCGGACATCAAATAGAACATCTAAACATATCCGAATTATCAGAAGGCCGTAGAAAGGGCTCCGATAATACCCTATCTCAGGACTCAGAATAAGTTTATTACAAATTATATTTGTGCAAACGAAACTAAAGTTTGCAACCTTATTGTTATTCTGGAATACACGTCTTTTATTCATATTTCTAGTTGTTTGTTATTTCTTTAACTCTCACCCTATCTACCACACTCGTGGTTAACTTCATACTTTAAACCTTGGATTATTGCCGTTCGTGTCTAATTTCTTTATGAATTTTAGTGTTCCATTTTCATGATTCTTCACTGAATTTAAATTTAACTGCAGAAATTACGAAGCTTTTATTTTATTTTTTCTGTGATTTTCAAAATTGTCGATAAGAGGAAGCACAAGAATTAAAAAAAAATACAGCAAAAATAAACTAATAATCCGATTTTAATAACATTTTCGGTATATCAAGTGTAAAATCTTTTATTTAAGATAAATCTTTACTTTAGATTAAAAGTGCTGGTATTTGCCGTTTTTTTTTGTTTTGTCTTTTTCAACGCTCCACAAACCACATAGTGTACAATAAGTTTCTTCGTTTTTCATTTTTTGTGGAGGAAAATGAATATTACATTTCTTGAAAGAGAATTTAATGACGGAACATATGTAAAAAACAAAACAAAAAAAACGCTGTTAGATAAAAAACAAACAAAAAAAACGCTGTTTAAATAAAAAAACAAAACAAAAAAATCTGTTTCGATAAAAAAAAAACAAAACAAAAAAAAACGCTGTTTCGATAAAAAAAAAAAACAAAAAAAACGCTGTTTAGATAAAAAAAACAAAACAAAAAAACAAACTCTGTTTAGATAAACAATAGACAATTTTGACAAGTTCTTTTGATTTTGATTTTCATAAAATATAGATTTTAACCAAAATTAAATTGCTTCATTTTGCCAATAAGAAACCTTTCTATTAAAAATATATGAAGAAATTACCAGCCCACGCGAAGGGATTGAAATTATTCACACGCGACTTGAAAACAAGTTAAATCGAACTTAACGGACCTAAATTCCACCATCGTAGTCACCCTGCGAAAGAAAAAAAAACCAAAAATCAAGGAATTAACCGAATTTAATGAAATTTTTCAGTGTTGATATATAATAAATAAAGATATAATGCATAAGTTATTTTATTTAAAAACGTTTTGCATTTTTCAGGTCAGTTAACTTGGAATCACGTATTTTTCAGAATCTGTGTTTTATGCCTCAAAGATACGTGATTTCAAGTTAACAGACCTGAAAAACTGGAAAAGGTTTTAAATAAAATAACTGGTCGCGTTATTTTTTTTCATCATTTAAACAAAATATTTTTTCATACAAAAAAAAAAAAAAAAAAAGCATGCTATTTCTCTTAATGTTTGAGATGAGGCTTGAAGATTAGTATTATCTGCGTTTATTCGGAC
>CM042138.1:60502921-60582850 GCA_023376005.1 Doryteuthis pealeii
ACCCCAAATCTGATGTGGTCCTGCTGAAAAAAATCGGCGCTTAGGGTGTTTTTACGAAAAGTTAACGCTGTATTTTGCCAGCACCTTCTAAGATATACACAGGCCTATTCACTGAAGTCGACTCACGTGTGACGTCAGTATAAGTAGTCCCAAGGAAGAAGGCGCCGGGCCGATTCATTACCTTCTAAATGTCCGCGATAAATGTCTGATATCTTAGAGGGCCTTGATTTTGCTCACTCCAGTCTTTTTTTCAGTCGAAAAGATGACTTCAATCTGCTAATTTCTTTTTTTCAGTTTTTCATTTTATTTTACTATATTTCCAAACAATTACAAATAGAAAATCAAAATATTTAGATATCCTTTTTTGTATTTTAACTAAAAAACAAGGCCTTAAACTAACATAGATAAAAAAAAAAATCTGAAGATTTAGATATTCTTTTGTATTTTAATTTTTTTATTAAATTAATGGTATCGCAATTGTACGATCGAAATAACGTCACGTGATCAGTTTAGGACATATTGAAGAAACGCAATAACCTTTTCCTGATAATTTACGTTTTTCTTTTTTTAATTTTATTTATTTTTTGTACAGTTTATAATACAAAACAAAAATCCAATTCTATGCTTCAAAATTATAGTCGTATTGTTTCATTAATTTTTTTTAAAGAAAAATTATAGCTGATGCAAATTTTATTTATTCGATTCCAGTAATTTTTTAAAAAGTAAAGTCGTCGGGGTATCCTAAACTCGGTATCAGCCAGACAGCGAGGGAGTCTATCCTCATTTTACTAGCGCTAAGACCAAGGAGATTGTTTTCTTAGCGTCAGAGGTGAAGCGCCACACCTACCATCAGCTCCTCACTTTACCATACAGATCCCTGAGCTATTCATATGCTAATTTGTGAGGGCCAGTATCGAACAAGGAACAGTGAGGCTTCAAGCTGAATACTCTACCGTAGTTTGCTGTAAAATGAGTTTGTTAAAAAAAAATTTGAATATATAAAAATTCGGAAAACGTGTCTGGTTTAACATAATTAGTAAGCTTGCCTTTTTTAATAATCTAAATCAGAGTATTATTTCAAATCAACTTATTTGCAAAACTCGGTCGTATGTTTAAAAATTCGTGATAGTTGTTTTGGAATTAAGATAAAATGAAAATACCGAAAAAATAAAAAGATATTTTTTAAAGGGGTATGTGTGTATACATTTGCTTGTCGATAAAAAAAAGCCTCGAGGCTGCTTACTAACGCCTTCAATCCACTTAAAAAGCTATTTGTCGATAAAACAAACTTCAAACCGAAAAATATATTTTAAAGAAAGGGAGGGTAAAATATTTACATTTACTTGTTCTGAAAAGACTTGGGGGTGCAAAATATCGCTTTCACATCGCTTTAATTTTTCGAGAAAAATACCTTCAAACAGCTAGGGAATTCATAAGTAGCACGGGTTGCATTTTAAGCAGGCAACGTTTTGGCGGGTTTTTCTTGGTTTATTTATTTTATTTTAGACCAGGAGGCCCGAACGCATTTATGCTATCTGCACCAAAATGTTAACTTATTTTCAATTTAAAAACGAATTAAAATTATTTAAATCCATTTTTTGAGGTCAGATTTTTGTTTAGTCGAGAAAGTAGTAACATAATGGGATCAGTAAAAAAAAAAAAAAAAAAAGCTACTTAAAATGACATATCTATTATTCTTAATACTCTTTTAAACAATTAAATTCGTCCCAAAAGGCGTTTTCTGTTTAGGTTATATGGAAGGGGGAAATAGATGGAGGAAAATAGATGTTCGTATCAACAAGCTCCCGCCGAGAGGGGGGGGCAAAAACAAGCGAGTCCACAGTCTTCCAGCAAGCCAACCTTCCCCTGGTCAACACCTCTTCGTTTTCGTTTAGCAGCTGCAAAAATCCGTCACCGTAATCGAAATAATTTTTAGCAGTTCAAAATCACATTTCTTTACTCGGTCGTTCGTGTCTGCTACTGCAACTCCTTACTGCCCCGCGTTTCACTCACACGTTATTTATGTACGTATTTACCGAAACATCCTGGCACTTCGCGTCTGTCCAGTGCCTAAATCGCGTCTGCCTTCACATGCGGGAGGACGCGGGCTCGATCCCGGCAAGCAAGACAATGACTTGCTCTTTTTCGTTCTCCGTCATACTCCCCCCCCCCCGATGTCCTCATCACAAAACGTGCATGTGGGTGCTGGCTCTTTGTTCGAGCGCTCCTTCGAAGTGGGGGAGCTGCGGCTTCTTCCTCCTCCTCTTCACTACTCTCTGCTTCCCCATTCACCTCTTCTTCATCCATCTCCTCCTCATTTTCATCATCCTCCTCTTCTTCATTGTCGGTAGTTTCCGAGACACTCATGTCAGAGGCATCATACGGCGAGTCCGATCCCGATCTGCCCCTCTGCTCTTCATTCTCTGACAAATTATCAGTAATACTGAATGGCACATGCATTCCTGAAACAGGGCGTAAGTTTTTCACATGGTGAGGAATCCCATCGACCTGCACAGATTGGGGACTGTTAATTCCAGTTACTTGCCCTATCCTGGATTTACTCGCACACCTACTGTGAGGATTCTCACCCACACAGCATCCCCTACTCGATATTGTCCCTTTGTCATCTTGCGGTTCAGGGTTGGCCACGGTATCAATACCCTGTATGCGGACAGTATATTTGTATATAGTGTTAAACGGTGCTGTGGCAGTTGAGACGCTGTCTTTTGGCGTAACATTTTACCAATAAACCGCCACTGGTATAGTACATTGTTTCCTTGCCGCAATCGTTTTCACACTTCTGTGGCTCCTTTCTACAATACTGTTTCCAGCTGGTTCATAAGCACACCGAAATCGGAGCCGTACGCTCCAGTCCTGTGGGAACTGTTGGAAGTGTTGGCTGGTAAATGCAGTCGCATTGTCTGTCAATATCTGGGCCACGCTCATAGAATACTGACTCCAACTGGCGCACGACACTGTTGCCGGCGAATAGGTCACCAGATTGCAAATCGCGAAGGACCACAATCAATGAGCGAGAGATAATGGTTACCGTCGTAATGCGTGATGTCAACGCCTATCCTACCCCATTTGTCATCTACATTAAGTCTCCTATTTCGCCAGTGCACAGGCGCTGGATCAATTGACTATCAAGCCGTACACGTTTTTACTGCCAGTCGTACGTCAGCTTTTGAAATAGTCGGGTCCTGCCTCTTAGCAAAATACAGCGTGCGTTTTATTCCTGGGTGTCCACATCGTTGGTGTATATGTGCAATCTGCTGACTGTTCAGCCGGGGTGCAGATGCTACGCAGGTAGAATGGGTGGGCTCAACTTCGGTTTTTATACTACTCAGCCACCGCTGTGGCACTCGTGTTAGTTGGTCAGCTTTGTTGGTCTCTGACTTGACTAGAGATACCTCCACTTCTAGTCCATACTCTTGAACTAAGTCCACGAGCGTTCTGAGTCACCTTCGCTAGCTGCTTTAGTAGTTAGCCGTGCCTTCCCTGTTAGTGCGTCAGACGTCCATCGGTAGACGCAGGCTGATTCGGTCTTAATATGTAGTACCTTTGCCTGCCACTGGAGTGCCAGGTTAACGCCTTTTAAGACTGCATCAAGTTCAGTTAGGTTAATGTGTTGCACATTATTCGCTGGACGCAACCAGCTCGCATCTTCAACAACTGATCCGTTAGCTTCTAGCGCAACCCCAGTGGCTAGTGAACTCGCGTCCACCCAAACAGTGAATTCGTGCCCGTCGACACACCACTCGCCCCTTACGGGGTCGTCTTGTTGTATTCTATTTAACGTGTCTGTCAACATATCGACAAGGGGGGGGGGTCCCATCCAGTAGTCACTTTGTTGGCACGACGTTTTATATACGCCGCCGCCACGCGGAGCCATCCACAAACTGGATAATGCCCAACAAGCCTCCAGCACAATGAGAAGATGGCCCGGCGCGTCATGACTGGTAGAGAGTCTGGAGTAGCTGCCCCCCGTGTCCATCGTAGTCTACCGCCATCATTTTGCACGTGAAGTCCCAGCACTCATGCTCCTTCTAGAAGCCGCTCAGGAGTCTTGCAGGCCAGCCCAAATCTTGGCAGGTGCTCCTTCATCTTATCTGGGGGCGCAAGACGTGTATTGATGAAGACGTCATCAATGTATGACGGCGTAGCTTGTTGTATTTTCGGATCCTGGGAGATGACAGAGTTCATAATGGCTCGCATGATCATCGGTGCAATATTCAAGCCAAATCCCAGTCGCGTGAGACAATACCTCCGTCCCTTTAACATTACAGTCTGAAAGGGCCACAGTGATTTGTGTATGTGAACTTGAAGATAAGCCTTCCTCAAGTCCAATATGGCAACTTCAGATCCCTCACGCCGCCATTCTCGCAACTTCTGTGCACATACATCTGCGTTTGCCGTAAACGCATCAACGAATCCATTGAGCTCCCTGTAGACCATTACGGGCCTCACCTTATTCTTCAGCCATAACTCCAGTTCGTTTTCATATTCGGCGCGAATATGCTCGGCCACAGGGTACTCCGGTACACGATTCTCTAGTGGCTCAGGTGTTTGACCTTCCGCCCATTTCCACGAGGCGGTCCACACCTTCTTTCTGTTGATCAAATACAGCGCTGAAGTCGGGTTCATTGATTTTGATTGCAGCACACTTGGGTATGCTATTCGCAAAGAAGTGAACCTCACCTGACCCTGTCAGGTGTACTCCTCCCAGTTTTTTGATTGCGTCAAAACCCAGTAGGAGATCGAAACCCAACAACTTTCTCTTAACGACCAAGACATCCAGATACACAGGTTGCATGCGGTCTACAGCACGCTTGACGCGGCTAGTCCCATGGCACCTCAGAATCTTTCCATCTGCAGTTAGTACGTCGACGTTCTGTCGTCTCCACCGGCGACACACCGATGTGCTCACCAGTGTTTTAGAACACCCGGTATCAACTAGGGCCGTGCAGTGTCGTCCGTCGATACATACGCGAGCGGTGGGGTGCGCTTTGTTTTTTACTTGCCTGTGGAGGAGACTGGCGCTAACGTCTTTTCCCCTGAGCCGTTTCCCTGGCATTGAAAGGCAAAATGGCCGATTTTCCCGCATCTGAAGCATCGCATCTCCTGGCGTGTTCTGCGGGTGGTCGTTTCATCGGTCCGTCTTGTTGCACAATCCCTAGCTACATGACCCATGCCGCCGCACCTGTAACAGGTGAGGGCCGTTTGGGGCTTCGTTTCGAAAGACGCTCCCCCCTCACGTCGAGGGAACGACGTTGTCGCGACCGTATCTTCGGTCGGGTCTTTCGTCAGCACCCTGGCCCGCGTTAGCAACTCTCCCATGGTCAAATTTTCGATGACTGGGACCTGTTGCAGCTCCTTTGAGATGTCGTTCGGGAACCCTGTCACAAATGCCAGCTTCATCACCTTCTCAAGACCATGCCCAGAGAATCCTGCCCTTCCTGCAAGTTGTCGTATCCTGCTAAATAAACGTCCACGCTTTCTCCTGTCCACCTAGTCATTTTCAACTTAGTGTAGGCAGAAAACTCCCCGTCCGAAAAAGCCTCTTTCAAACGAGATTTGATAAGGGCAATATCAGTCTGGTGATCCTCGTCCATTTCCAAATACAGTTGGAGGGCTTCTTCCTCCAAAAACAAGGACAAAAAACTTGCTACATCATCAACTTTCTGGAGTTTCGCCACCAGCTCTACCTTGGTAAGCCATGCCACAACATCTCCCTCGCCATTAAAGGGCTTTATAACGCCGCTGCCGAGTTACACTTTCGCCATTATCCAAAGCCGATATTATCCAAGGCGAATATTATCCAAGGCCAAAATAGCTTATGGAAGGGGGGGGGGAATATATGGGGGGAAATAGATGTTCGTATCAACAAGCTCCCGCCGAGAGGGGGGGGGAAAAAACAAGCGAGTCCACAGTCTTCCAGCAAGCCAAACCTTCTCTTTTTCGTTTTCGTTTAGCAGCTGCAAAAATCCGTCACCGTAGTCGAAATAATTTTATAAATATATTATATAATATATATATATATATATATATATATAGTGATGCTCAGTGATTGCCAAGGGAGATAATTTTTTTTTAATTTCTTAATTTTAAAACAATTACCAAAAATCAGGAAATTGTCCAATTTTAATCAAATTTTCACCAAATGATTTTCCGACGACTTAATTTTATAACGATTTGTTTATTTTATTAAATAAACTCCCAAAAATATTTTTTTATCAATTAAAAATGGGTGTGGGGTGGGGGTGACCTTTGACCATTTGAAGAAAAAAAATTCCCGGTCCCTAATTTTTACATTTCTTGAAAGATCATATCCTGAAGAATATATAGAAAAATAAAAAATAGAAAAATAGAAATTCAATACCCTAAAAAAGTGATTTTAAAATTTAAAAGTTATTTTCTTATAACTCAAAAAATATATAATGTAGCAGAAGGTTCCCGAGTCCGAGAAGGTTCCCGAGTCTGACAAGAAATGCCTGAAGAAGGCTGGAGAGCATATCGGCTGAAACGTTGTACAAATAACAATGAAGATGGGGACAATAGTCCGAATAACGCAGATAATACTAATCTTCAAGCCTCATCTCAAACATTAAGAGAAATAGCATGCTTTTTTTTTTTTTTTTTTTGTATGAAAATATTTTGTTTAAATTGATGAAAAAAAAAATAACGGACCAGTTATTTTATTTAAAACCTTTTCCAGTTTTTCAGGTCTGTTAACTTGAAATCACGTATCTTTGAGGCATAAAACACAGATTCTGAAAAATACGTGATTCCAAGTTAACTGACCTGAAAAATGCAAACGTTTTTAAATAAAATAACTTATGCATTATATCTTTTATTTATTAATATATCAACACTGAAAATTTCATTAAATTCGGTTAATTCCTTGATTTTTGGTTTTTTTTTTCTTTCGGCAGGGTGACTACGATGGTGGAATTTAGGTCCGTTAAGTTCGATTTAACTTGTTTTCAAGTCGCGTGTGTATATTTTCAATTTCCCTTCGCGTGGCTGGTAATTTCTTCATATATTTTTAATAGAAGGTTTCTTATTGGCAAATGAAGCAATTTAATTTTGGTTAAAATCTATATTTTTATGAAAAATCAAAATCAAAAGAACTTGTCAAAATTGTCTATTGTTTATCTAAACAGAGTTTGTTTTTTTGTTTTTGTTTTTTTTATCTAAACAGCGTTTTTTTTGTTTGTTTTTTTTTATCGAAACAGCGTTTTTTTTGTTTTGTTTTTTTTTTATCTAAACAGATTTTTTTGTTTTGTTTTTTTATTTAAACAGCGTTTTTTTTGTTTTGTTTTTTATCTAAACAGCGTTTTTTTTGTTTTGTTTTTTTACATATGTTCCGTCATTAAATTCTCTTTCAAGAAATGTAATATTCATTTTCCTCCACCAAAAATGAAAAACGAAGAAACTTATTGTACACTATGTGGGTGTTGTGGAGCGTGAAAAAGACAAAACAAAAAAAACGGCAAAATACCCAGCACTTTTAATCTAAAGTAAAGATTTATCTTAAATAAAAGATTTTACTACTTGATATACCGAAAATGTTATTAAAATCGGATTATTAGTTTATTTTTGCTGTATTTTTTTTTAATTCTTGTGCTTCCTCTTATCGACAATTTTGAAAATCACAGAAAAAATAAATAAAAGCTTCGTAATTTCTGCAGTAAATTAAATTCAGTGAAGAAATCATGGAAAATGGAACACTAAAATTCATAAAGAAAATTAGACACGAACGGCAATAATCCAAGGTTTAAAGTATGAAGTTAACCACGAGTGTGGTAGATAGGGTGAGAGTTAAAGAAATAACCAAACAACTAGAAATATGAATAAAAGACGTGTATTCCAGAATAACAATAAGGTTGCAAACTTTAGTTCGTTTGCACAAATATATAATTTGTAATAAACTTATCTGAGTCCTGAGATAGGGTATTATCGGAGCCCTTTCTACGGCCTTCTGATAGTTCGGATATGTTAGATGTTCTATTTGATGTCCGACTCCGATTCTGGTTGTTGAGGAAGAGATGGAGCGACCCTTATTTAGGTCTGTCCCCAGTGCTAGCTGGATCAGAAGAGCCATGAGTTTGCTTATTCGGCTTTGCCGCCAAAGTATGCTGGCTCGTGATTGGTTGGTTCGAAATAGAGGCTTGCAGACAAAGGACGATAACCCCCATATCCCAGAATTCTCAATAAATTATCAACAAAATAAATTTTGTAGTTATTAATGATTAAAAAGGTTCCTTTAAGGAAAAAAAGGGAGTAAATAAATAAACAAACAGGAAAAAAAAAAAGATTTTACGTGTTTGTTTTTTTCTTAACCCTTCAAAAATTCATACCGCTTCTTTCTTAAAATAAAAAATAATCTTTATTTAAACTTAATTTTTTATCATAATTGACGCAATACTTTTAAAATTCACTATTAAAAGTTTTGGTGATAAATTAAAGAATTCAATGTTTATCTTTTACTTTGAAATACCCGGATGTGAAAACATACGCGATAGAATTATGTCACTAAATAACATAATGGTGCCTCCATATATAAGCCAATCAATTGTATGTAAAAAAAAAAGATCTATCCCCCTTACGCCCTCAAATTTGAGCATCTATATATATATATATATTGTCTCGGCTAGTAATTACGATTCTGCGGTAAGGGTTATGAGACCTCTCAGTTGTTTTTCGTAAATAGGATACATTTATACCTTTGACCGGCCATTTCCAGTTATGAGTCACCGGGAATTTCAAGTCTTTTTTCCACTTATCTTGGCTGGACAAAACGTGTTCGCCGACACCTCTATCCATCTCAGAAGAGTATTATAGGCACCCGGTAAGAAAGATTTAATTATTTTCTTTCCCTAATTTACATAGCTACTTGTTTACTGCTATTTTCTACTATTTTTTTTATTTAAGCTGTCTTGCTGAGAATTTCTCTTAGATACATTTCTCTCCGTATTCCGTGTAGACCCTTGTCTTTTCGTATTATTTTCTCGTATTTACCGTGTATTATTATTCTCCCACACTTACTGTTGCCTTTCTCTAAGTAAGTTACGTTCGTATTCCCTAGCTCATGTTGAAATAGCATTATTCCGAGAAATACGTGCTACCTTCACCGCCGCCTCAGCATAAATATGTCTGTCTGACCTCGGCCATTACTTAGACCTTTTCTGTGGACATTTGTCTCCTCTCACTCATGTTTTTAAATAGCACTATTCTGAGTGAAACGTGCCTACTGGACGTATGAGTTTACCGCTTGCCTCCTCCTCCCTCTTTCACCTTGTCTGCTACCTTTCTCCTTCCCTGGGTCTCTGGGTTTCGTCGCTGCTACTACCATTACTGATGTTATTATCATTGCTACGCTATCTGCTTTACCCTTGTGTCCCTTATCCGTTCCCTGTAATTCTTATAATGACCTTGCCTTTTGTAACCTGGAATTGTTATTTGCTGTGTCTGTTACTTGTTTCTTTTCTTATTTCAGCTTCTTACCTTCTCCTACTGAATAAAGACATTTTAACTATATCCACGTTTATTTGTTTTTCATTGTTGGAGAGGTTAGATTGTCTCGACCACCTGGCAATAGGATCAGACATAACATTAATAGGCGTGATATATATATATATATATATATATTATATATATATATATATATATATATATAATATATATATATATATATATATATAATCAATAATATATATATATAATCAATAATCTAATGTCTCTAGTCTACACACACATATATACACATAAATGCACGTACGTATCTGGGTTTTTGTGATTTCTCAAAATCACACACACACACACACACACATTTACACATGCATATTGCATAAATCGTGTACCCACGCATTGTGTCAAATTACCAGATCTTCCTTTTCGTGTTGAAAATTATGAAGATTTTATCTATATTTTCGAAGACACTTAAAATTAAATTGGCGATAAAATAACATCAAAATTGTACTTCGGTCATTGTTTCTAGCTAAATCCACAAATAAAATAAGTACAGCCATTTCTTCTTTACCTTTTAAACAAAGTGAAAATTCTCTTTAATAAAAATAAGTTTTTTTTAAATTTAATTTAATATTCCAAATAGGAGACATTAATTATCTTTTCAGAGTGGTTTAAACCTGCCCACTTTTTAATTTAAAAAATAAAAGGATGAATATGTGAAATAGCATGGGCCGGGTTAGCTCAGTCGGTAGAGCGTTCGGCTAGAAACCACAAGGTTCCTAGTTCTATACTGGTCCTCGCCAACTCAGCGTATGAGTAGCACAGGGATCTGTGCGGTAAAGTAAGGAGCTGATGGTAGGTGTGGCGCTCCACCTCGGATGCTAAAACAATCTCCTTGGTCTAGCGCTATTGAAAAGGGGATAGACTCCCTCGCTGACTGGCTGATACCGACTTTAGGCCGCACCGTCGACTTTTATGGTGCTAGGTCATTGTATTTTTTAAGTGTTCATTCTCGTATATCCCATTTAGGTCTGGGGTTAATTTCATTATTTGAATTATTCCTCGTTACTCACTGTGAGAGCATGATGGGATCAAACGATATTCTGAAACCTTTAATTTGTGTTTTGAAGAAGTTGGGATCAAATATGCCAGAACTTTTATTCACTCTAATTACTGCATGTATATTTGAATTTAATGCTTTTTCGAAAATCCTTTGATGAACTGAAAAAAAATCATGAAAATGTTTCAATCTAATCATTTTTTTAAATACTCTTCTGAATGTAAACCAAAAAAGAATGTGAACATTTTTATATTTTTCATTCTTTGCTTGTTTTTATTGTAAAACACATTTTTTTTATTTTTAGCTTCTTTTTACTGTTACAGTAAAAAAGAAAAGAAATTAAACTAATACATTTTTATCACTGAAACTTAACAGACAATTAAAAAGTAGTCTTTAGAAAAATAAAATTCTTCCCAACCATTCATAAGTTTAGGCTTAATTTTTTTAAAATATTTTAATTGTAGCCAAAAAATCCTAAAATAAATGAATAATTTAATACGATAATTCTTAGCTTCTTTCATTAAAATTACTAGTAAAAAAAAATGCCCTTCGGGTGGTGTAAAAATAAACTTTTGAAATATATAGCCTGAGGGGAGTGGGAGTATTCAAGTAAAATTAATAAATCAATTAAAGTAATAAAAAAAACAATGCCAAAATATTTTTTAAATTCTTCCTTTTATTTTAATAGATAAATCTGTAGAGAAGATGATAAAAAATATTTTATTTTGATAAATAAAACACTGAATGATAATAAAAAAAAACACTCTTCCTTTTTATCGTAATAAAATTTATTAAAATAAAAGGAAGTGTGTTTTTTTTAAAATTATTATTCAGTATTTTATTTATTAAATAGATGATACACTACACTGAATAATAAAAATACAGTTTTTAAACAAAATTCATCTTTTCCAGCGTAAAAGATTTAAACAAAAAGTTGGTGGGTTTACGTTTTTTCCAATTTAAAAAAAAAAAGGTGTTACAGTTACATTAATAAAAGTTTGCAAATACAAAATTAAAATATATTGAGCAAAAGTTATAAATAAATTTCTTTAATTGATCAGTAAAAAAAAAACAAAAAAAAACAAAAAAAAACAAAGAATAAATAAACGGCAGACCTGAACTTTTGGAAAATTTTAGAGAGGGGTGGGGCACCCTCTAAAATTTTCGTTTTTTTTTTTTCAACGGATTATTATCGATTACACACCAATCTATCCGATTGTAAAAAAAAAAAAATTTAAAAAGTTATCTATTTTTCGAGTTTTCAGTTGTGCTCAGTTCCCCGTATAAGTTTATGGTAAATCGATCCCCCATATCGGAACCGCTGAAAAAAAATTTATTTATTCATTTATTGTTTTTTTCTTCAATGGATTATTATCGATTGCACACCAATCTATAAGATTGTAAAAAAAAATTCTTCAAAGTTCTTTATTTTTTGAGTTTTTAGGGGTGCTCATTTCCCCGTATAAGTTTATCGTAAATCGATCCCCCATATCGGAACCGCTCGAACTGAACTTGCGCAAAGGTGTCAAAGTTAGGGTGGCCCAGAAAAAACAGAACCCAAATTATTTATTTACTTTCCTATTAAACTAACCTTAAACCTCAACACCAACCCAACCCCTAACCCTACCCCCCTAGTTAAAATTAACAATTTTATTACAAAATTTGTGGGTTCTTTTTTTTCTGTGTCACCTTAATTTTGACAAATTCAGCCCAACTGTTAAGATAGAGCGGTTCCGATATGGGGGATTGATTTACTATAAACTTATAAGGGGAAATGAGCACCCCTGAAAACTCAATAAATAAATAACTTTTTAGAATTTCTTTTACAATCTGATAGATTGGTGTGTAAACGATAATAATCCATTGAAGAAAAAGAAAAAAAATTACAAAGAAAACATTTTTTTAAGCGGTTCCGATATGGGGGATCGATTTACGATAAACTTATACGGGGAAATGAGCACCCCTGAAAACTCGAAAAATAGAGAACTTTTTAGAATTTTTTTTTTTTTACAATCTGATAGATTGGTGTGTAATCGATAATAATCCATAAAAGAAAAATAACAAAAATTAAAAACAAAGATTTTAGAGGGGGGTTCCAAAACTTCAGGTCTGCCAAATAAACAAAACTTTTCAGTCTACGTCCATGTCACATTTTAGAAGTCAAATCTGAAAGAAATATATCTCCGTAAACAACTTATTTTCCTTCCTAAAATGAAATAAAACTTTTAATAAATCTAAACTGAAAGAATTGATGAATAAATTAAATAACAAACTCACATGACAATAACATTTTTTTAAAATCAATTACTTACCTAAAATGCATCAACTGAGTTGTTGAAAACAATGTTTTGTTTTGAAAATATCTTTGTTAAATTACTTAATTCTCCAAAATTCTATTAAAATTGAACGAATGTTAGTTTAAAAATTCATCAACAACTTGAAATCTATCACTATTTTCCATAAATTGCTTTCAAACGTCAACAAACATTTAGTTTAGTCAAGTGTAATGAAATATATTAACAGGTACATAAGAATAGAGGGGTCATTTTTTGTTTTTCACCGGGTTTTTTTTTTAGAATAAACAAACCGATATATGCGAAGAAAAAAGATTTAAAAATAAATATTTTTACACAATTCTACAAATTGTATTTTAATTGAATGAATGAGGAGAAAAATTTTTTTTGATTATCTTATATAACTTAATAGCTTAAAAGTTTATGTTTTCGTTACCGTAGATTTTGTCCGTATCTGCTTCCGTTAGCAGATACGGACAAAATCTCACAGATAAGAATTTAAGGTAACATATGAATAAGTGACTCTATTTTATTTATAGATAAATTTCTCGCAAAACTTTATAAATTAGATAATTATAGATACAAATAAAAATAACTATGTAAAAATGTATATAACTAAACATGCATTTATTGAAAGATTCGTTAAAAATCGCCTAGATCATCGGATATTACAACACCTTCATAGTGTATATAAATCAATGTCCTTATTTAAATTTTATGTGTAAGCTATATTGATTATAAATTAGGTTCTCATTGATAAATGCTTTAGATTATTGAGGAATTTGTGATGTAAGCCGTGACATAGTTTCGGCTTCAGACAGAAATGCAATCTATCTCCATTATATATAGATTTTAATCAGTGTAAATGAAAAACTTTTTAGAAATTAAGAAATAAACTATAAACGAATATTGGATTTTTCTACCAGCAAGTAAGGAAACATTTTTAATTCTTAGCTATATTTTCATTTCACCAACTCAACCAGCGATTAAGAAATTTATTTTTAATATAAGGACTAACTGCTTAGACAGAAATATATCAATTTTTTAATCAGTGTAACTCAAGTTATGGGTAAAATAGTAGAGCAGAGTGGGCTCTTTACCCTTGATATGGCAACTGGTCAAGGAGAAGGAAAACTCTGAATTCAAAACCAAAGTGTCACTTTACTCGTTAGTGAAAACTACTTCGAGATCTCCTCCCTTCTCCTTCCTCTGTTGTCTAATTGTTATATTTTAGAAGTAGAAAAGAAAATAGATTATAAACGAATACATTTTTTAATACTTTTTAGAAAAACAAAATTATCTTTCAAAACACTCACGAGTTTAGGGTCACATTTTAAAAATATTTTAAATGTAAACAACAAAGAAAACAATTCCAAAAATAAACCAACATTGTAATACGTCAGTTCTAAGCATTTTTTTAAAAATTTGATAAGGAATTTACTAAATTATTTTCTTCTTAACTCCTCTCTTCCCCGTTTCTCTCTCGTTCGCTGGTGTTCCTAAAATCCGTATAGTCCAGTTGTAAACTGGCTACTTCTGCTAGTTATATATATAACAAGCAGTGTTTATTAAACGAATACGTCAAAACTTTTATTCGTTCAAATCAGTGTATATATGTTGTAGAGGAGTTAACACCCCTACAAGATGGACTGGCCCATAGCCTTATAAGAGTCGACGTAGCAGTGATAAAGTCGGGAAAATATATTCGGGCGAAATCACAACGTTTGACTACAGACATTTGACCCTCCTCATTCTTGTCTTGTAATTGTACTACTTCTTGTTTTATGTATAAGTATCTGTTAGCACCAAGTGCTGAATAAAATATGTATCAATCACACTATTTCTTTGTGTATCTTTTACCACCTCAACGACACAAGATTGGCGGCGAGGGAATTCGAAAAATCGTAACTGAAATAACAGATTGACGAACAAGTACTTACACTTACAAAAATGGAAGATTTTAAAAATTACATGATGGAATTTTTTAAACAACAAGAAAAACAACGTCGAGAAGACCTCGAACAACAAGAAAAAAGTTTTTAAAACTGCTGGAAACTTTTCCAAAAAGAGAAAATGATCCAGGAAGAAAATGAAGACTACACAACTTTTGCAAATATAGTCAACAGAAAATGTGAAAAGTTTAAACTGAGCGAAATTACACCAGATATGTTTAAATTTTCGTTCAGGGCCTAATAGCACCAGGAGACGCAGAAATAAGAGCAAGATTGCTGACAAAATTAGAACAAGACCAAATAAATAACCCTTCAAAACCTCGCAGAGAAATGTCAACGGATTTTAAATTTAAGGGCTAACACGGCAAACATTTTTCATATTCACACAGTCCAGAATAAACCAAACGGTAGGAAAAAAGAAACTACTTTTAAAATTAACCCCTGTTATGGCTGTGGCGAATTGCATTTATGTAAAAATTGTCCGTTTAAAAACAAAGAATGTAAAAATTGTTCTAAAAAAAGGTATCAACTATACTCATTGTTTATTGTTATAAGTATCTGTTAGCACCAGACACAAGTGCTGAATAAAATATTTATCAAGCACACTATTTCTCTGTATCTTTTACCACCTCAACGATACAACAATATATAACAAGTAGGATTATATATTGATACAACGAATCCTGACAGTAAATAGAACAAATTCAAAAGACATTATGCCGTCTTCGTACTTGTGTCTATTTCGGGGTAAACACGTACACCGTCTTTAACGGTAAGATAAACGCCTTTCGGCAATAAAGACTCTGATAGCAAAGTTATAATTTATTAACAGGTTTATTGGTCGCTAGGAAAGAGTAAAACTGAAAATGAACAAATACAATTAGACAAATACGTATATGAAGCAATATACAAAAACAAGCAGGGTCCAGAAGCCCATTTTAACGTTTCTGTAGGCTTAATATAACTTAGTCTGGTCTTACTAAATTGCTGAGTAGCTGATAATTCTTTGATAAAAAGAAGATTATTTAATGAAGAAATAATGCTAATAAGTGAAGTTACATTTGAGAACAATCTAGTTAATGGGTGACACGAAATTATGACAAGCACATGGTAGAAAATACTTATATTAAAATATTCCGGAGAGAAAACCACAAAATATCAAATAATCAGGGTGGTTCTATGCTCAGAGAAAAAAATCATGTAAAGGGAATTGTCCCTGATCAAAGTAGAAATATTGTATCTATCACGAGAGAACTGCAAAATTGCAGTAAACTTGAAATAATGAGTTTTAAAATATTGTTTTCTCTTGAACCACCAAATCACTTTACTGTTATTATCATTGAACTAACTGTACTTTTTAACCATTCACATACAAAACCTTTGTATAAAGTTTTCAGAAATCAAATGAGCAACGTAGACAACATGCACAATAGCGTCTTGTTAAACTCAAATGCCAGTTTCAAATGTCATTTCGATTTTTTTATCAATTGTCATTTTCAGACCAGAAGTTGTCTGATGATTGTCGGTAGAGATTGAGTGAGAAAAAATCCTCTCAGATCAACACTGCCTAAATATACTCAATTCTATTCTACTTCTAATTCCTCCAATTACATTAGCTATTATTGGCACCATTTAGATATGTGTTATTTCTCTTGTTTTCTCCTATATCAATATTATTATTTGCGCTTGATTTTTCACACGTAAAGACATTTGCATAATTCCATGTCAAATCATCCAGAAAAAAAAATTGTCAGTATAAAAATGTTCAGTATATGTGAAATAATAATAGAAAATAATTTGGTCATAGATGCAGGGCCAAATTGGGATACTGATCTTGCTATGAAAAAATCAGGAATAATCAATAACTTAAAATTGGTTAACTTTAAGACATTTTCCATAGCATTTTTGGGGGAAAATGTTTTTATAAACCAATTTTTAGGAGTAGGGAAGCTCTAGAACTCATTTTACAGACAGAAATAGGTTACAAAATGTCGCCATTTTCGCAACTCCCTCAAATTTGGAGAGTTAAAAATCGACATAACTCCGCCAATTATTTAGAATTGGCAGCTCAAATTTTGGGGATTGTCTAACTTTAACATACTCCATAGCTGTACAAATGTTTAGAAAGATTGAAGCGGGTGGGTGATCATGGCCTGGATGAGTTGACATGGAATTATCTGATCTCGTGTAAAATCTATAACCTGTTCTCATTTCACTGGAAAGCAGTCTGTCAAGACTTTCCTCAGTATTTTGTCTGATTTTTATAGTTTCTTTTATAGTTTGTTTTGCATATTCCTTACTACATTCCCTTAAGATGTACGAAGACCAACATAATGATAACTTTTGTACTAGAAAGATAGATTGAGGTGTTTTAAAAGTAAACCCCTGTTTATAAGATATCTATACTTACCTGTATAACTAATACAATTTTAACCCGAATTAGTTTACCGACCGAGGAATATTTTCTTTAATTATTTAAATTTTTAATTATCCCCTTGTCCAAGACCCCTTCTTCATTAAATTCTAGAAATAAGTCACTTTTTTATACGAGGCACTCATTAGCGCCTTCAACAAACCGGAACCTAAAGAGGGAAAGATTGGGGTAGTATACTGGTAAGTATAGATATCTCATAAACAGGGGTTTTACTTTCTTTCTTTTTTAAACCTCAGTTTATATCAATATCTATACTTACCTGTATAACTAATGCAAGAAATAGAATTTGAAGCAGAATTCAGGGAGTTGGGAAAAGAGAAAAAGGAACATACTCACTTATTCTTTTGCAATTCCAACTGTTTCTAAGATGGATACTCCTGCAAAATTTCTTTCACCCCAAGCAAAATCTCTTAGGTAAAAGGTGTAAAGGTACTTTCTGAAGACTAATGAGCCGCTTGGGTTATGTCTCTGGCAAACTCAATTTTAAAAAAGCCAAAGATGAAGTGAATCTCATAGTATCATGATTCCTAATATCCTTCAAACTTAACTGATCTGAAGGCTCATAACCAAGTCTAATAGTAGACGCAATCCACCTTGAAATTGAACTAATCGCTGTCGGTCTAGATCGGTTCTTCTGATAGCGTTTCATCATATTGCCGTAACTGATCTGTTCTTTTCATGTATGCTCTCAGACAATGACAAAAACACAGGTGGTTCTCAGCTATCTGTAAATTTCGTAAAATCTGGAATAACCAAGGGGATCAAGCTTTTTTTCAAATGCTGAGTCCTGACTAGAAATGTTTAAGTTCGTTAAGAGTCGAATACTAGCCTCATCATGCCTAAGATTAACCTCCTTGATGGATAAAGACTCTAGCTCACCTGCTATAGCCACAGAAGCCAAGACCACTAGCCGGACTGTCTTCCAACATAAACCTTTAATCTTATAGAATCTAAGAGGAAAGGGGGGTGATTAGTGAGAGCCCTTAGAACAAAGGGTAAGCCCCAATTAGGAAGAAGTGATGTCACTGAGGTATTGAAACTTAACATTTTTTAACCAAATTCCGACTCCTAACCCTAGCTACTAACGCTGTTCCATATTCTACAATAGTTGATGGTCTGAAACCTCAGAACCGGACAAATCACCCAGAAAACTGCACGTCATTTATAAAAGCAGACTACGGGGTCGACATATCGTTCAATACCCCAGCATCTATATATCTGTTTGCCCTGTTTCGTACACTATCTTGGCAGAATGCATTCTTGATGTAACTCTGAGCCCTCTGATATTCTTTAAGTGAGCCATGCTGGATATTTTCTCAATCTTTAGACTTGCTAGGTCTAAATGAGCTCTTAGAAACAGTTTCAGGGTTAGAATTTATAAAAATATTATTGTTAATTACCCTGGAAAGTCTTAACAGGTCTGGGAGGATAGATACCCTGACTGGTGAGGAGCATGTGTGGCTTCAAGATGAAGAATAAACCCTTCCAGCGACACTTACGGAAGGACCCGGAGAATCAATATTAGAGGAGGAAAATCATACATCCCTATCCAATTTATGCTCAGAGCATCTAAAATATATGGGAGAAAGAACTCTTCTAATTTTCTGTCTTTCAGAGTAGCAATGAGGTCTGTTTAGAAGACCGAGCTTTCGAAAAATTAAGTCCATTATCCTCAGGTCCAAGCTCTATTTCGTCAACTGAGCTCCCGATGGGCTCCTGGTAGACTGTTTGCCATAGAAATCCTTTTTCTGGAATATGAGATGCACCAAGTGAAATGATTCCATCTGGTGCACATTAGAACACTTCTCCCAAAGATTAAAGGACTTTGTGTCGCCTTTGTTGATGTATGTCACTTCAGTGTAATTGTCGCATCTAAGAACAGTTCTTCCCGTTCAGACATGAGCCACCCTGTCGACTGGGGCGTTATAATGCACCGACTGAACCTCCGCGGAGGGGTAAGACTGACCCAAATGGCGACCCGTGATGCCTAAGGACGAAGTCTTGGTGGATGAGCTGTCCATGACCAGCAACACTCCACTTAGATCACTATTTAGGCTATACGGGCGGTCGGAGATCCTCCACCCCCCGATCAATCGGCTGGTCATGTCAAGCCCTAGAACTTATATGATTTCCCCCAACCCTATTGCCCTTATGGCAAGCCCCAACCCTTTTTATCATATGGGTGCTAGAAGGCGGTAGCTGAGGGTCTACATGTCCTAGGAATGACGTTAAACTCTATCTGATGATGAGGTTCCAGTTCTGGAGGTTTGGGAAATGTGGAACACCCCTTCATCACCATTGCTCCCTGAACCACTCTGACCCGGAGTGGTAGTACCTGTTAGGGTCCCACCTATGGGTTAACTAGAAAAATGTATTGATAAAAAAATTGTGTATCCATTAAGAATGAATTTCTTTCAAAACATTATCGACATTAAATGACCCACTGAGGTTGATATGCTGTAAAACAAACCAAATCAAACCATCAGACATGAGTTGGTAGCTGAACAATTGCTTGATGGACTGTTTTTTTGTTTGTTTGTTTTTTTTTTTGGGGGGGGGGTAAGCTCAAATTTTTTTTTATCTGTAAGCTCGTTCAAATCCTTAAATCCCTCTACATCAGGTAGGAACCTGGAGGGAAGGATAAATCAGGTTTTCACTGAAGCTCTCTTACCTGTGACAGGCGTCGGAGCCCGGTCAGGAATGATTCATTTTAACTGTATTGGTCATAGTAATGACCCAGTTTATTTCTCTGGATGATAAATCTGGTTTTCGCTGTTGCTTTCATATATTTAACTCGAGCCCGATCTGAAAAGACTTATTTAAACTGTAATAGTAATGACCCAGTTTATTCTCTCAAACGATAAATTTAGTCTTTGCAGCTACTTTACTACATTTAACTTGAGTCGGAGCCCGGTATGGAAATACTTATTAAACTGTAATTTGTCATAATAATGACCCAGTTATTCTCGCAAATGATGAATCTGGTTTACGCTGCTGCTTTCCTACATTCGACTCGAGTCTGGAAATACATTAAAATTGTAATTGGTCATAGTAATGACCCTTTTTTTCTCCTGAAGGAAAATTCTGGTTTTCGCTGATACTACATTTGACTCGAGTCGGAGCCCAGTCCGAAAAAACTGAATCTAAATTGTATTCAGCTCCATGATGGACCTACAGAACTACAGGCTCTACATGGAGTAGCAGTATCCACTTGATGAATTTTTCCCCTTCTTACCCCATTCCATTATATTAATAAACTGCTAATAGAGATCATCTTTATATTCTCTCTTCAAGGGATTTACCATGACTGAAGATAAGATTGGATTGGACTCACATGCAAACAAGTCAAGGAGAACTGATCCATGTATGCAGAAATGAGGCCCAGAAGTCTGAGAAACATGTGAGCCCTGCAGAACCTAGTCTCCAAAATGAGATCTGTTGTATCAGATTCAGGAAACTCTTCACTGATGGATAAACTATTCCCACTTCCAAATTGAAGAAAGTTCCCAAGCAAATTGTCACTTGCGATGGAATCAGGCAATAATTCTGGGAATCTATGAACAATCTCAAAACCTAGTAGAGGTCCTGTGTCAAATATGACTTGCTGACCAACAATACGTTAATCCTGATTTCTGATTATCCAGGCTTCTAGGAACATAAACAAATGTACTCAACAGGACCTTAGAAATTCCCCCAGGGCCGACACAGTCTTTGTGAACATCCTAGGGGCTATTGTCAGTCCATAAGACAGAGTTTTGAATTGGTAAAGTCTCCCGTGAATGAAAAACCGTAGAAAACTGCCTGTGACCTGGGAAATTAGAAATATAGAAGAAGCATGCTACAGGCCTACAGAATTTACTCAATGGCCTTTCCTCGAGGCTTGACAAATAGTCCTAAAAGCTTTCAACCTGATATGAGATGTATGTCCCTCTTGAGAACTAAAAAGAAAGATTTGAATTCTGAGTCTCTACTCATCTTTATACTGGGAGATCTAATGTCAAAGTCACCTTCGAAATAAAAGTAATCTATTCTACAGTACGTGTCCAGTCTGTGGGATCTTCCAAATTCTGTCAATTTCTGTCTCAGAGAAAATATTGCTATCTCAAACTTCCGTCCGAATCAGGGTTCACCCTGGTATGTTCGAGAAAAGGGGGACTAATATCATCCGTATAACTTCTTGCTGACAATTCTTCCACATGAGTCCCTTTTTTTCTTTTTTATTAAATTTTGAATAAAAAGCAATTGCTGAAACACCCACGCACTTCTTAAACTCTGGGATTTGATTCTATTGGTTGCATTCCTAACAAGCCCTATTTTTTCGTCTGGAATAACGCAGTTCTGGAAAGACGAGCTGATAACGGTACTTTACAAGCAACCCTGCCTAAATTGATTCAATTAGCTGCTACACTAAAAGCAACAACCTTCTTACTTCGTCAGAAATAACGCTGTTCTGAAAAGACGAACTGAATACAGTACTTCACCACCACTTTGTTTTAGTGTTAAGGTAAACTAAAGCGACAGTCCGGATTAAGGAATTAATCGCACTATTGTTATCGAGTATGAAACCCCAACGACTTCTGCGACTGGACCCCTTAACCTGACTGCTCACCTTTCTTCTTTTGGAAGTCCATCGCAGACGATGATGACGTCACTCCATGTCTTCAACAGTTGTGGACCCTATGGTGGTTCATTAGTCCAATTCTGGACTTGCAGATGCGGTCACACACATTGCGGGGGCAATTCCCATCTACATTTGGTTGTTCATGACGACGAAGACGCCACCGCTCTGCAGTCCTGTTTATCTCATTATTGAGCTGCTTAGCTCCTGTGCGACAGGCATCTCGCCAACCCTGACTGTTGGAGGCCAGATCTTCCACGCTTGAAGGTGTGATGTTACAGATTTAGGTTTGTGCATATACCATTTAGTAACATGGTGAAAATTGAATATTTTGCACAATTCCCAGTGGATCACCTTTCCCATCCAGTCGGGCCTAGTCTTGTACTCTCTTTGTGCTAGTTTACTGCATTTGTTTATTAACCATTTCGTCTTTGTCTCCATATATTCTACACTTGCTATTCTGTTGCGTCTTATAAATTTTTGCTTTAATATAATTTGTTCTCGTGGCATTGTCTTGTGCTACAATTATGAGTGATTCAATTTCTCTTTTGAGATTTCCCTTTCTTAGCCATGTCCATGTTTTCTTATGTGCGATTTCAGCAGTTTGCCGCTTGAAGTATCCATATAGTTGTTTTTCTTCCCATTTCTGTTTTCTAGTTTTTGATGTCTTTCTGCTTGTCAATATGTAACATACTGGGTCTTCGTTTCTTATAAATCGGCTCGGTTCTTCGTGTGTTAAAGCGACTGTTAAGATCCCGGGTAACCTTGTGCTGGTTTTTAAAAACAAAATTGGGTGCAAGTCTTTTTGTCAACAAGTTTATTATGTCCTCAGATCGTCCTATAGTAGTCAGCCACATATAGAGAGATAGAGAGATCTTTATAATAACAGAATCGACATAATTGGAGCTAGTAAACTTATCACATTCCGGCCGGTGAGCTAGTAGTCGAAATTGGGAGAAGAAAGAAAGAAAGAAGGAAAGTAGGCCAACTGATTTTCGACTAAGCTAATTAGGGCGACGTGTTCCTTCATCAGTCACTTTCTGCGTGCCCTCGAATCCTGGTCCCCTATTTTATGATTATCGTTAATCAGCTGATTATATTTCTTACGTCATTCTCCTACCTATTTCTGTATATTGAATTTAATTCTATTGTATATTGTTATATTGTATTATATAAGTATACTGGGATTTAACCAAACAATTCCAAAACAATCAAAATGCATTCTAGCCAGATGTTTCTTTTCAAAATGTTTTTCCAAAACATGTATTTCTCTCTTATTCACCCATCATTTACTTTTACTAAAACTGATAGTTTTGCGACCTTTGATTACTCCCACTCTTTAATTATATTACAATTTCTTTTTCTGGCTGCTGGAATTAGTATTTCCTTACTTTTATTAGTGTATTCTTCAAGTGCTCGGATTGTCGTATCTACACGATCTTCAATGTTAACAAGACCCCTCCCCTCTTCTTTTTTTGGCACATATAATCTGTCTATGTGGTCTATCGGTTGTAATGCCTTGTGCATTGTTGTAAGTTTCCTTGTCCTTTGTCGATCAGTAGGAGTATTATTATTATTATTATTATTATTATTATTATTATTATTATTGATTAGATAGTTTAAGCCTAATTGTATTTAACTCTAAACAACATATTAAAAGGCCATCATACTACTTGAGAGAAGAATGACGAACAATATTTTGTATTGTTGAAAATAACAGGGTAATAGAAAGAAAGAAACGAAATGAGATAAAATAAATACTTAAGAAGGAAAATGAAATGAACAATGGAAATGAAGAAAGAGTGGATTTTTAAAGAAAAAAGAAAGAGGTAAAAAACAGAAAAAAAATAGAGACCGAAAGAGGAAAAGAAGATTACATAGCAAATAAATGAGAGAAGGAGAGTAAAGCTAATAGAAGCATTGTGATTGAACGAAGGAGAAAGAAAAGAGATGAAAGAGAGAAAGGTATATAAATTAAGAAAGAAAATAGATATAGAAAATCAAGAATTAGGAATAAAAAGAAAAAAAAAAGAAGAAATTGATGGGATGGAAAAGATATAAAAATAAAAGGTGAGAATATGAATTCAAAGGTAATTCATCTATATGAAATTGAAAACTCTTCTAATGGCCCGAGAAGATTTTATGTTGAATGGAGACGTGGTTTTCACTTGGTAAATAAAACTATAATTTTGTTGCAAAGGCCCCAAAAAATTAAAAAAGGAAATTTAGATACGGAAGTAAAGAACAAGCAAAAGCATTTCTATATCAATGTCTTTACGCATGCGCAACTTCATTGAGTACAAATAAATTCTTATGCATCATGTGTAATTCGCTTTATCCCAAATTATCAGTCTCTCTCTCTCTCTCTCTCTCTCTCTCTCTCTCTCTCTCTCTCTCTCTCTCTCTCTCTCTCTCTCTCTCTCTCTCTCTCTCTAATTGTCCTGATAGAATGAAAGAAGAACAAAACTTCTGTTCAAATATGACAAAACTTGAATTTATTTGTCAGTCATTACAAACTTTATATTAAAAATAATTGGAAAAAAATGAAAAGTCATTAACATTTGTTTTCAAAAGAAAGAAACAAACAAAACCTGGATAGATATAACAAGAAATGGAAATAAGAAAATAGAAAATGAAATCGTGGAAAACACGTCCAAAAACGGATATTTCAAAAATATGAACAGATTAGAACCGAATATGAGTGAACAAAAATCATTTGAACAATATGGTCATTTCTAATATGGAAGAAGAAAAAGAAACTCTAAAAGAAATAAAAAAGGTAAACATCAAAAAAGGATATTATAAGAGCTGTTACTTCTTGGGAAATAAATAAATAATAAAAACAAATAATGGTCACATTAAGAAATGAAGTAGATACCAAATTTCTGCACAACTTGGAAGAAAAATCTAATATGAAGACGAAGAAAATATATGGGTAAATTCAGACTTAACCAGAACAGAAAGTGAAACTACATTTGAAAAAGAAAGGAGATGAGAAATAAGAAAGAAAAACAAAAATAACATATTAAAAATGATATAACTGAAAATCAAAACAAAGGAAATGCTATTAACGTAAATGAAAATTTAAACGAATAAAGAATTAAAAATATTGTATACAAACACTAATTCGAAACAAAATAAGAGGACTAAAATTGCTTCCTAAAAAATATAAGTTAACTTGTATAACAGAAACACATTATGTGCGGGAAATGTAAAAGAAGCGGACATTTAAATACCAAATTTTAAATTAATGAGGAAAGATAGGAAAAATGTCACACATTTTGGGGAGATAACATTTATGAAACTTTAGAAATAGAAAAATCGAACTGGTTCGAAAAAACTGAGTCTTTGGCTTTAAGAATAACTGATTCTAATAACATAGTTTTTGATGCAATATGTATATACAGATCACCAAATTTAAGTAAAGAATATGATAATGCACTACTAGAAGTATTTTTTTACATTGGTTAAATCTTAAAATATTATAATGGTCAGAGATTTCAATTTACCTGATATAGACTGGATAAATTTATTAGTAATGTCTCCTGTAAACTCAATTAGTCAACATTTTAGAAATATAAACGATTAGAAATAGACTAGAAAAAGTTATATCGGATTAGTTTTTTTGTTTTTTTTTCAAATAATAAGTGTTTAATAGATGTAATTTTGATCTCTCATTTGGGAAAGTCTGACCATGCATATATTGAAATAGAAATTTAATTGAAACCGGAATTTTAATATATAAACAAAAAATAAAAAGGGAGAAATATTAATTGGATATAAAGTTCAAATTCCAATGTTAATATAACGTGGGAAGAATTAGATAGAACGATAAAATCAATAATGAAAAATATTCCTGAAGTTATCATAAGATTTTCTAAACAATGAGGTCTATTGGGAAAATTATGACATTCAGCAATCACTATCTCGTAAAAGAAAAGTAAATTAAAAAAAAAGGATAAAGCTTGGAAAGAATTAGGAATTAAAACTTATCAAAATGCTTTAAGTAAGCAAAATTAATATGAAAAATAGAAATAAACACAATTTTGAAACATCAAATTAAAATTGTTGAAAATATTATTGGTTTTTTCTCAACAAAAAACCCCGACATTTTTTGTTATCGGAGAGCTTATTTCTATATTTCCCCAGGCTTTTTGAGACGACTGATGATCGAATGGTCCATATTAAAATTTTGGACGAAAATTCTCGTTGTCAAGCTTTCACCCTCTTCCACGACTTCTAAAAGTGCCTTGTTGTTGAAAATTGAGGATCGATCTCTTCGTCTGCAAGGTTTGTATCGCCCGATTTGAATTTCCTGGACCATTTTTCAACTTAGCTTTTACTGATGGGGACCATCAAAAAAGTTGGTTGAAATCGCTAAATGACTGTGGTGCATTCCAACGTTTCTCCAAGTGCTAGAGCATAATATCACAAATGTGGATATGATTTCTGATGCGTATTCTTATAAGAGAAAACGTTTATTCAAATATGTAAAATCAAAAGCTAAAATTCACAAAAAGGTAAGTAAAAATAAGACAGATATAATAATGGACACACCAGTTGAAACAACATGGACTAGAAGTGTTTAGTTCATTAAAGAAAGGTTATGTGGATGGTGTAAAAAATATGAAGGAGCTAAGAATAGGAGCTAAAGACATAAAACTATTATTATCCAAGTTGGATGTTAGTAAAAGTATGGGACTTGATGAAATGCATTCTAAAATTTTAAAGTACTTATTATCAAATAAAAGATTTATCAATGTAATCAGTAATTTGTATGGAAAATGTATAGAATATGAAATAATTCCTTATACTAAGAAAATAGCAATTTTAATACCACTTCATAAAAAAGTTTCGATACATTTAAAAAATAATTACCGGACAGTTTTTCTGATATGCGTTTTGTGTAAGCTTTTGAAAAAGTGATTAGAAATCACATTGAATTTTACAGAGAAAGATATAAAGCGTAATCAACATAGTTTCGTAAATGGTAAATAAACATCAACATTTTGGCAAGCATTGACATAATGAATGAATATTTTATGGAAGGAGATAATGCAGATATTATATATTTGTATCTCATACGGTATCTCATTATCGATTACTATTGAAAACGAATAATTTGGGTATTTCTAGAAAAATACATATTGTTAGATATTTTTGACAGATAAAATTTTGTAAGAGAAAATTCGTAACAATTATTTTGAAACGTCCGGTGTTACTCAAGGAAAATATTGGGACTTTGCTGTTTTTAACATTCATAAATGATTTACTTAATGATATAAAACCAGGAATAGGAATTGTTACGATGTTGTGGCCATTTTTAGGCTTCAAGTGAGAGCACTTTACAGTGGAGATCCCTTGAGTTAAGCAGAGGCTGATCCTTAGTGAAGAAACCTTTGGTTGTTCCTCGGTGTCCCTTAGTGCTGGGTAGAATCCTTTGGTTGTCCCTAGGTGTCCCTTAGTGTTGGGTAGAATCCTTTGGTTTTCCCTAGGTGTCCCTTAGTGCTGGGTAGAATCCTTTGGTTGTCCCTAGGTGTCCCTTAGTGTTGGGTAGAATCCTTTGGTTGTCCCTCGGTGTCACTTAGTGTTGGGTAAAATCCTTATGCGCATTTATGTGTACTGGCCGAACATGGATCAGGATATTGAAAACAGCGTAAAATCCTGTGAAGGTGTGTCGTTCTCTAATTAAATATACTAATATAATTTAATATACTAAAACTACTAGGATTTAAAATTACAATAAATATAAACCTGAAAATAGTCAATTTCCTAGACGTAGACCTGACTCAAACCACCCACCATCTAAATTCAAACAAATACCAAAGTCAATTAGCCGCAGACTATCTGACAACTCTTCTAACATCAGCATCTTCAACAAAAACAAAAATATATACGACAATTCACTAAAAATCAGCGGTTACAAACAAAAATTAGAATACACACCACCAAAAAACAAACCAAGATATAGACAAAAAGATATAATTTGGTTCAACCCACCATACAACAAAAGTGTAACATCCAACATTGGTAGGGTTTTTTAAAAATCTCATTAACAAACACTTCCCAATACACAGCCCTCTAGCTAAAATTTTCAACAAAACACCATGAAGATCAGCTACAGTTGCACAAGAAATATACCACAAATCATAAAAAGCCACAACAAAAAGTTAGAAAACCACCCAAATACCAGGCAATCTAACGAACAGTGCCACTGCAGGAATAAGGATACGTATCCCCTGCAAGGAAACTGTCTACAAACAAATGTAGTGTCAAACAGTATATAGGAGCAACGGATGGAACCCTAAAACAAAGGATTTACAACTACAAACTTTCCTTTTCAAACAGGAAATATTCAACCAATACGACCCTATCTACGCATATCCGGAATTTGAAAGACATGAACATCTCACCGAACATTACCAGGAAAATCCTAAAAGTTGCACCCACCTACACCAAAATATCAAAAAGATGCCTTCTTTGCCTTCACAAAAAAAATCTCAATTATTACTCACCCATCACAACACACCCTACTAAACAAAAAATCAGAAATGTTATCTAAATGCCGACATGAAAATAAACACTTACTATTACACTTCGATGATTGTTCCGCTTACACAGCAAGAAACCAATGGTAGCAGACTTGTTCCCATGTAAATAGATATAAGCTAATATATATATATATATATATATATATATATATATTCTTAAGACATGTGTTATTGAACAACACGGAGTATTCTTTTTTCATTTTTTGTATGGATATTTTTTCCAGTTTTCTGGATATCCTTTTTGAATCTGGATCGAGTTGATTCATGATATTTTGCATACTAATTTCCCGAGCGCTTTCGACTGTTGCTCCAGTCGTCTTCATGGGGTTATGTAATTTGGTTTATATATATATATATATATATATATATATGTGTGTGTGTGTGTGTGTGTGTGTGTGTGTGTGTGTGTGTGTGTGTATAAAATGATTTTTTGGTTGTTTTTAGAAGCATGAAAGAAATGAGTAAAATGAATGAAGAACCGAGTGGAATATTATTTGTAAGTTCCACTTATTTTCCAATATTTCGAAGAAATACATCCCTCTTCTTCTGGTGTTTTTTTTTTTCGACAGGTGCTCTTTGTCTCTGGTCCTTTTAAGATCAGGCAGTGCTCTTGTTTGGCCATGTCTTTGATTTTGTGTTCTGAGCTGCCTAACCCCTAATTCTGTTGATTCCACGGCTGGGTTGGAAGTGGCTAGCGTGGGTGGAATTCGAGTCTGTGAGTTGGTAGTTTTTATGTGCGGTGGGGATGTGTTAAAGTATTTGCAAGCATTTAAATTCCCTAGATCTGAGTTGAAACTATGTGTGTGCGGACTTGTACTATCCATTGGTTTATTTTTGTTTTAGCTTTTGAGTAAATGAAAAGTTGTGATCTATTAGGATGCATTTCTGCTTAACTTTACTGATCTGGTGTAACGTGTGTGCGTGCATTTTTATTGCTATCTATATTACACTTTTCAATATCTTAACCGCTACCTATCTCAAGCTCATCATATTTATCTATCATCTATCTCGGTCAGTTCAACATTAATATAATTATATCTGTTTCTTCTATATCTATCATTGATATAATTATATCTGTTTCTGTTATATCTATCTATCTATCTATCTATATCTATATCTATATCTATATATATATATATATATATATATATATATATATATATATATATATATATTAATGTGTATGGTTGGCACTAGTATACTAGAAAAAGTAATAGTAATCCAACGTACAGTGTTATTAGAAGAGTGCTCAATATCTGTGATAGAGCGTTGATAGTTCAATGAGAAATCAAAACAAATAAAAGTTTTTGCTTTTATTTATTTAATTACGGGAACGGTATTACAACCAGCGGTTTCTTGCTGAAAGCATTCATCAGGTAAGACGAAACGGTTCCTTTCGTTTCGTCTTACCTGATGAATGCTTTCAGCAAGAAACCGCTGGTAAGACGAAACGAAAGGAACCGTTTCGTCTTACCTAATGAATGCTTTCAGCAAGAAACCGCTGGTTGTAATACCGTTCCCGTAATTAAATAAATAAAAGCAAAAACTTTTATTTGTTTTGATTTCTCATTGAACTATATATATATATATATATATATATATATATATATATATATATATATATATTTTTCAAGAATTAAAAAAATTACACAAACACCCATTAACAATGGGTTTCCTAATTACATAATTGACGAAGAAATTAAGCACGCTATCAAAAATTAAAATCAACAAAATAAAAACTCCACCTACTAAACGCATATTTATAAAACTATTTTACCGCAACCAGATACACAAAAATTATAGAATGTACGAAAATATATTAAAAACATTAATAAAAAAATATACTCCCCACTGACACTAATAAAACAATAAAACTCATCATATACAACAAAAAATGTAAAACATCTAACTTAGTAATTAACAATAATTCCCCCCCCCCCATTGGAGTTTTGTAAATAACAATGTGATATATCAATTTCTATGCCCGTTGGTAGATTTGTTTAAAATAAATAAATAAATAATGAAAAAAAAAACACAACACTTGTATAAATAGAACACCAGCATAATGTATTGTTTTTACATTTCCCCTGAAGATGGCCTGTGACGGGACAGAAAGTAACCTGGAGCACATGTTTCGAAAAATGTTTCGACCATGAAAGGGTAAGGAAAAGAAAAAGAGACAAGGGCCTGGAATCCGTGGTCAGTTATCCGGTTCTTGCGAAACAATGCCTGTTTCGCGACCCCTTGGCTCTATCAAGGGTCGATTAACTATCCAAGTAGCAAAGAGTCAATTAACTATCCAAGTAACAAAGATTCGCTATCAAGTAGACTGTTCAGGTAACAAACGCACAGTATGGCTTTAACAACGAAAAACTCGCGATCTTTCTGGTTGACGTTTATTTATACTGTGAGAAATACCCGCTCACATCCGGTAGTAAGGTATAAATCTCCGTCAGGCGCCGATCTCGCCTTCGGTACTTCGTAATGGACACCACCACTCCAGCCGACGCCATCCACGTGAGTAGAGGGCCCCCCTCAATATTTTTTCCACACACTCCCAGGGACAGAAAGGAAAAAAAAGAAAAAAAAGAAAAATGGAAAAAAATAAATTCTTCCTAGTGATACTTAGACGAGTACCACTATTTGGGCTAGAAAGAACCTTGGCGTATTCTAACCGGGAAGCAGACTAGGCCTGCCTCGTCGTCGTTTTCGTGAGGCGCATTCTGAGCAATACCACTTCTGTCTTTTTGGAGGGACTTTCTTCACTCCCGCGCATCGGAAATGAAACCACTCGTCGCAGTGGTCACAGGCAATCATGTTTTCATCTCCTTAAGGGGAATTACAGATCGGGCACAACCAAAGTCCGGCCGCCTCCCCCTCCAGAAGACTGTTCGAAACGTCGGGGAGAGAAGTGGGGGCCGCAGTCACCCCGGCGGATTCGCTGGCTTCTGGAGAAACGGAAAGTTCTAAAGGGTAAAGATGTTTCAGAGAATGTATCCCCACCGCGCCGTCACTCTGTTGTACACGGGCTGATCTAATAATATCCTTATCGGATTTTAAAAGTTCAAGTATGGATCCCATAATCCAGAAAGGTCTCGGCTTGAGGGGGCTCTTAATGAGAACTATGTAATTTACCTTTAACCGATTAAGAAAGGGTTCCTGTGATCGGCCTTGGGGTCTTTCCCTAAGACAAAGGAGATATTCTTCATACCACAGACGCCGGAAGTCCTCCAGCCATCCATTGCCCAGCTCCATAGCCTCCACCAACTTCCTCCGACCAGGGGGTGCGGACGTCGACAGGTCATCCTGTCGTATTCTCAACATCAGTCCAGTATTCTTGCTGGGTCCCAGGAACATGCTGGGGGTTATGGCATCCAGTCCCCTGTCTGCAAATTCCCAGTAGGTCAAGGGACGGTTATTCACTGCTCTCTGTATATCAGAAATGATAGTCAAGAGTGTGAAATAATCCACTCTTCCTCGGCCAATGGTCTTGTACATGCAATTTTTCACCGTTTGAATGCATACACCTCCATACCAAGGAGAAAAAAGGGGAATAGTGCGCAACTTGATATTGGAAGAAGCGAATCTTTCCTGGTACTCATGAAAAAGTGCAAGCCGGGCGAACAGTTTTCCACCGCCCACAAAGGTCCTTGCATTATCCGAGTAAATGGTCTGAGGGACACCGTAAAGGTTGGTAAACCTGACCAGCGCTTGCACAAAGGACAACATGCTCATATCCGGAACTACCTCCACGTGTATAGCTCTAATAGCCATACAAGTGAATAGTAGGAGGTAAACCTTTTCTTCCGCCGATCCTCTTCTGATCCAAAAATGCCCTGTGAAGTCTACTCCGGTATTCTTAAAAGGTTCTGTGAACTCAACACGGGAAACAGGAAGGCTAGCAGAGTTAGGGGGAAGGACAGGCCTTGAATTGTATCTTCTACACAAGTGGCAAGAAGCCAAGGTCTTGGTTACCGCCTGTCTCCCCTGGGGAATCCAGAATCCACTGCGCCTTAGCTCTACTAAAGTAGATCCCACTCCCAAATGGGCACTCCTGGATTGACAATCCATAATTATAAGCCGGGTTACGAGGTGGTTCTTGCCCAACAGGATGGGGTTCTTCACCTCGAAGCCAAGGTGGGGAGTTCTGTCCATCCTGCCTCGGGAACGGATCAGGCTGTCCTGGTCTAAAAACAAATCAAGAGAACGGACCAAGGGGGGCATCAACTTCCTGGCGGGATTTCGTAAGAAGTCTAGTTCCGTCCCGTACGACTGTGATTGTATGGTTTTCATCACGTATACCATCGCCTTTCTTCCACCTCTTCAGACCGCCCCTTAGTTTATTGATGAACAGGAACACCAGGGTCATCACCCTGAGAAGGAAGGAGAAATCGGAGAAGCGCCCAAAATCAACACAAGGAGTACAATTTGCTTCAAGGGCCATGGAAACATTTATGGATGCTGATGCCAGTTGCTGGGAATTGCGATTCAGGCAGGACAAATTCTGTACTGGCCATGCGGCACCTCCCCCTTCCATCAGGAGGGTCCGCTGAACCAGAAGTTGAAAACTGACTTGAATCTCTTCAAGGACATGCCTCTGGTAATGAGATCTGCCGGATTCTGGGAGGTATGTATGTAACGGAAGTTCACTTCCAGTCCGTATCTGTCGGAAATCTGGTCCTTCATCTGAAGTACATCCTTCAAACGGTTCCTGGCGAAGATGCTCTTACTTGCCATGGACTGTGAGAGAATCCACGACAACACCACCTGCGCATCAGTAGCCACATACAACCTTGTAGCGATCAAGCCTTACAGCCGTCTAGAATTGTGGGTAAGCATTTTAAAGCCAAATATATGGCCATCAGTTCTAAAGTGGGAAGCGTCTTTGCCTTCAAGGGGCCACCTTAGCCTTGGCGAAGACCAATCTGGGGAGTCGATGCTGCACAACGTACGCCGCGAACCCATAAGCTTCGGTAGAGGCATCACAAAATATAACCAGCTCTCCTTGTCCCCCTTGAAAGACACATCTGCCAAACATGACATCACTCAGGCCGGATAGATCCTGCGCCAAAGTCTTCCACACGGGCAGCAACCTATCCGGAATCTGTTCGTCCCAGTTCAACCCCTCCTTCCAAAGTTTAGCCACCAGCACTCGGCCCCGCAGTGTCACCGGAAAGCATAGGGACAGTGGATCAAATACCTTGGCTGCTTCCGCTAGTATACGTCTTTTGGTGGATGCACAAGGGTCACACTTCACAGGGGTAACACTCATTTCTTCCGTACGGGGCGCATAGCAGTAGCCCAACACCTTCTCCCACCTGCTCCTGTGGGTGCTGAGGGTACCATCGCGACTCATCTGGTCTCTGAGAGAAACGCAATTAGAGTTGCATGCCTGCAGCTCAAATCCACCTTGTTGAAGGCGCACTCTACAAGTGGAGTACAGTTCGGTAAGCACATCCGGTCAGCATCGCTCATCACCAGGTTGTCAACATAAAACTGTTCCTCCATCATGGATCGACAACGATCCAGAGGAAATCTGGCAGCGTGAAACTTCAGAATGCAACCCAGGATGAAAGGGCTGGATACAAACCCAAAAATAATGGTTGTGTACCTGTAACAACGTAGTTGGTCTCCATCCCGGAGAAAGAAGCAGAATCTATTCTTGTCCGACTCCAGTCGGAGACGGATCATCAGAAACGCCTTCTTAATGTCTGCCAGCAGCACATGCTTATTCGACCTGAATGACAGTAACAGATTCAGCATGCTGCTTGTCAAGTTAATGCCTGGGTATGCAGCCTCGTTTAAGGAAACAGAATCTCCAACCTTTAAACTGCAATTGAAAACTGGGCGTATCTTGGTGGTGGAGGTTGGATCCGTTTTGAAGACAGGCCGATGAGGAATCCAGGTGTAATCTTCAAATTGGTCGGGCAGAACCTTGATCTCCTCAATAGTACCGTCTCGTTCCTGTTGATGAAATACCTCCAAGTATTGTTGGTATACGCCTTCCTTCGTAAGTCTCCGAACCACTCTGTCCAAAATACGGATAGAGATTGCGTGGTTCGAGCGAACTTGCGACAGTTTGTGCGAGTGCCAAGGCAACTCAACATAATACTTGTTATCCCTCAATATAATGGATTCTTGGAACTGCCTCACCTTCTCCTGGTCGATGTTCGAAAAGGATTCCAGCTCAGGAAGGCCTAGTGACTCCACACTGAACATAAGTTCAAGTCCTCTCTGTACTTGACTGTCCGGAAAAAAATCCCCCAAGGGGTCCACATATGTGGGCTCTGATTCCAGGGCAAAGCATAAATGCGAGGACTCAACGTTGTCAGTAGCATCTAGTACCCTACTGAAGGATAGTGCTGCAGTCCCCTGATGAGATGAGGTCTCTTCGCTCAAAAAGGAGTCCTCTCGTCCAAAGGGAATGAGTCCGGACGGAATGGAAAAGGCCTGGCCCTGAGCGCAGGGTACCATCCGGAGAGATCCAGGTATGGGATTATGTCCAACCCAAGTATGCCTTGTATCTTGACCTCGTTCGATCCTCTGGTAAAATGGCCGGCAAGAGTATAGCCCATTTCCTCGAATTTATCTAGTAGAGCATCCAGATGCTCCATGCTGGACGAGAGATCCAAGTTTTCGTGAATCAAGACAGGCAGCATCTGCCATTGGCCCGTTCCCAAGTCAGTCCTCAGAGTTACTTCTCTATATCTGTCTCTACACTGACTCTGAAAGGTGGTCAGAGATAGGTCATATTCTCGACCCCAATCATCAGGGATGTCCAGGGGTAGTAGGGCCTTCCTAGCAACAAAGGATCGTCCGCTCCCAGTGTCTAACAGGCAGTTAAGAAGGACGGTCTTCACTCCCCTACTGAAGGAGACACGCAAAACTGGAGGAAGACTTCCGGGGGCTTCGGTCAATGTCTGAGGGTCGAAGGATATCAAATACGAAGCATCCCCACGAGAGGCAGGATTTCCCGACTTCCGAAAGGGGTACGACGATCCTTCTGAAAATGTGAGGGGTAGAACCGGAGGATTTTCCTTCCCTTATTTGTAGCTGCTTGATAGCCTCTCCGGTGTCCCGAAATAAAGCACATAAAGACTGGATCCTCCTACCGGTTAGTAGAATGATCTCTACCTTTATCTCCTTAGGGTATTTGTCGAATATAATTTGGGCCATCAAGCGAGCACCAGCAGAGAGATCGTCCGAGAAGTCACAATCAAAGGAGTCTCCCAGTTCCCTGAGGAGAGAGGAAGTCCGGGCCAAAAATTCCCCCAGATCAGAAGGGGAACTAACGCGACCAACATCAAAATCCAGGATGCCTTGAAAAACCTGCTGAATTATTTCCTCCTTGTCTAAGTATTCCGACTTAAGAACGTCCAGTGTGACTTGATAATTGCGGCCGGTCATGCTCAGGTGATTGATTAACAACAGGGGTCTGCCGCTCAATGAGCATTTAAGGAAATTTAACCTTTCAGCGTCGTCAGTCATGCCTGCTACGCAGTTTTCAAATCTGGAGAGGAAATTACGAAAACTCATAAGGTCCTCGTTCATCTCCTCACCATTAAAGGTGGGTGCCGTTATTTGCACTTGAGGAGGCTTCACTATAAATGAGGAGGGGTTCCTTCCTGGAGATAGCCCAGGAGAATGCGCGGGCATAGGCAGACTGGAGAAGTCATTGGGACCCGAGGAAGGAAGTGTGATCCGAAGTTCAGAACACTAGCGTATTCCGTAGACCAACTCTCCATTTCCTCTAAGGAAGGATCCTGGAGCCTAATCTTGCTGACGTGACTGTCAATCTCCACTAGGTAGGCCAGAATTTGTTCCCCGAACACAGAGAAAGTAAGTGGAGAGGCCACTCCAGAGCGTAAGCTTGCTAATTTTGTTTGAATTAGGTCATTAATGACCGAAATTTGGTTCCGAATAGATTGATGATCTTCAGCCATCTCAACTACGTAGTAAAGGTGTATCAATAGACGAGGAGATCGGGAACTCAGTTCAGGGTTATAAACGAGAGGGAACGTTGATGTTTAAAACCCGTTCCAAGAGGAATATTTCGAAGGTGAATGGAAGCAATAGCTCCGAAGAACCAAGACAAGCAGTGAACCACGTACTACGACAATTGTTTCGCAAAATTTCGAAAAATGTTTCGACTATGAAAGGGTAAGGAAAAGAAAAAGAGACAAGGGCCTGGAATCCGTGGTCAGTTATCCGGTTCTTGCGAAACAATGCCTGTTTCGCGACCCCTTGGCTCTATCAAGGGTCGATTAACTATCCAAGTAGCAAAGAGTCAATTAACTATCCAAGTAACAAAGATTCGCTATCAAGTAGACTGTTCAGGTAACAAACGCACAGTATGGCTTTAACAACGAAAAACTCGCGATCTTTCTGGTTGACGTTTATTTATACTGTGAGAAATACCCGCTCACATCCGGTAGTAAGGTATAAATCTCCGTCAGGCGCCGATCTCGCCTTCGGTACTTCGTAATGGACACCACCACTCCAGCCGACGCCATCCACGTGAGTAGAGGGCCCCCCTCAATATTTTTTTCCACACATCAGCCAATTCCATCTATTCGGCAACTTGAAAGGGTGATGATAAAAATTTGCAGACACAAAATGTCTGCACAGTTTAACGAAATATATATATATATATATATATATATATATATATATATATATATATATATATATAGGGTAGGTCGATTTTTATACCAACACTAGGTTCAAACGGAGAAAGTTGCTAATTAACATAAAGAATAATTGTACCAAATATTATTCGATAAAACTTTACCAACGTTTGAGCAAACGCATTTAAATACAACCAAAATCGAATGTTTTTAATTTCGCTCAGTGTTAACCAAAAAGAAGTAGGTCAGATTAAACCGTAGTTTTGAAGAAAAAAAAACATGTAAAAAATTTAAAAAAAACGCTGCAAAAATATTTAATTTAAGAAAGTATATATATTAACCAAATTCGACCTTGTTTTAAGCGGAAACTACCATATCAACACGTTTTGTTGTTTACATTTGAATTTCATTTGAGCTGATTTAAAGCAGAAAAATATTTAAATCTTTTCCTTTTTTAAATCTTTTCCTTTTTTATTTCAACAAACTTAATTATTAGATAGCTATGTGCAAAATATCGCTGGCTCTATAAAAGGGTGATCACAGGAAATTCTTCTAAAAATCATATAAATAAACTAACTATCCGATTTTAATAAAACTTTCGGTATATGAAGTAATAAAAGACGAACTTTTATTGTAAATAAACGTTTACTAAATTGAAAAGGCTAATAATTTTTTCATTAGTTTTTGTTTCGCGCATTGATCCCCCGTACCAAAATCTTTTTTTTTTTTTTTTGTACATAAATAAATATTACATTTTTCGAAAGACAATTTAATGACGGAACATATGTAAAAAAAACATAATCGGTTTTTATTTTATAAATTTTTGAAAATAATGTTTGAATTAAAAATTGTCGTCATTCTTATTACGGATGGATCAAAGAGAAATAAAAACTGGGTTTTGGGGGAAAACTGTTGTTGTTTTCACTGTGTTCTGGGTACATAAGTTAATAGGTTCGAATCCGTGACGCGTGTATAATTATACTCTGTAAAAGAAAACTCAAACAAACAGTGTTTGAAGAAATTTATTATTTTATTTGGAAACAAATTATTCTCCCGTTTATATCCAGAAAGCAGATATTACCGTTCAGTTAAAATGTTATTATAAATTATTTCTAACATTCTAATTTTGATTTTCCCAACTTTCTTTTTCAATAATATATTCGAAGCCGTGTCACTTAAATCGTGAGGCATCAAGGAAATGCTAAATTAGTAATTTGTTTTTGCTTCAGAAAATATTTTTTTATACGTTTAGTGCCCCATACCAAGAAAAGGTGCACACGTCAAGATGCGATAACTGTCAACAAAGAGTGGGAATTTACGGCAATTTACGGCAATTTACTTTAAAATGCAAAAATTTAGGTTTTATGTGAAAGAAATTTCTTTTTTCTTTTTTATAACACATAAACTTGGAATTGTTCTTTATATTAAACGTAAAAGAAAACATTAAAAAGTTAATTTTCCATTTTTTATTGACGTTTTAAGATATTTTTAACAATTAAGCGGACATTTTGAAAGTCCTCGTTTTGCACATAGCTATTATTAGAAAAAAGAAATAAGTAGTTTTATATTCCCTGGGTTCTCTTCATGGAGAGCTGTCCCGGCCTCCTGCCTCGAAAACCGCTTGCTGGTGACTGCTAGGAAAAAAAACCCAGCTACAATTGAAGTCCGTAGCCGAAGCCGTGTCACTTAAAAAAAAAAAAATTTTAAAATAGGGTTAGGGTTTAGGGTTAGGGTTGGGGTTGCGGTTTAGGGTTAGTTTAATGGGAAAATAAATAATTTTGGCTCTGTTTTTTCAGAAACAGAAACCACGAATTTTGTGATAAAACTGTTAATTTTAACTAGGGTTAGGTTTTCGGGAAAATTTTTTTTTTTTTTTTTGGGGGGGGGGGTTCAAGTGACACGGACTTCAATCGTAACTGGTGTTTTTTTTCAGCAGTCACCTGCCAGTGGTTTTTGTGGCAGGAGGCCGGGATGGTACTCCGCAAATAGTACCATTCCCTGTGATCGATAATTATTTTCTTTCGCAAGTTTTTTTTTTGTGTGTGTGCTACCAAACGATTTGCCTTTATTTATATAGTAAGTAAATACATATTTTACCTTTTCCTGTATTTTTCCATTTCTTTAAATTTCACTCTTAAATTTATAATTCAATTTGTTCAATTTCTTATAACAACAAATACATTTTTTCAGATAGTTTTCTAAAAAGAATGGTAGGAAAACGAGCTCGTAGTGCTTCTCCTACAAATTTTGGAGGTCCATCTTCTCCATTAAATAAGATGGAGATGCCTAATTTTAAACAAGTAATCCAATATAGTTATTTTCTTAAAAAAAATACTTGTTCAAATTTAGCAAACTTCGATATTTCAAAATTAATGGCAAAAATTTAACAAACTTCGATATTTCAAAATTAATGGCAAAAAATAACATTGATATTTGGAATGCCGGTAATACCCGTTTGCCTCTATTAAGCGAAAGGTCTATTATAATTAAACTGAAAAGGACATGTTTCGAAAAAGCGCATCAGATAAATAGAAAATCTGTTTCTTCAGCGCAAAAGAAAATTATGGTAAAAAAAACTGGATACATTTTTTGACATTTCTTCTTGTTCTTGTCAATTGCTAATTTTAAGTTGTGAAGATAAAAATGTGAAATGCAAAAAAGAAAATTGTCAAACTTGACACAATCTGTATTTGTCCTCTCAAAGATAAGGTAAAGTTATTTTTCTATTTTTCTTTTATTCCTTTTTTAATGAATTCAAATATCATCCCAATATCATAAACATTTTAATTCAATTGAATTTCTATAATGATATTTTATGTAAATAAGTTAGAAAAGTAACTTGTACCATTTTCTTTCTATGTGATATGATATTTTGAGATTTCAGTTGGTTATATGTATTTATTGTGGACTTGTGGAATTTACCCTGAAAACATATTAAAACTACACAGCCTAATCCAGTTTATTGTTGCTGGTTTGAAATTAAAAGAGACAATAAATTTCATAACCAGCCACTGAATATTTTCAATATGCTACAAAGAATCAAAGAGCTACCACCTGAAATTCAGGAGATTGCATTCAAAAATATTCTGCATAATGCTTTTGGCATAATCCTACCAGAAAATATGTTGTATTCAATGTACAAATCAGATGAAATGATTAGCCATTTGGTAGGTAATTGAAATAAGATTGATTTTCATCGATTTATAGATTCAATTTAAAGTAAATTAAAACACGTTGAACTTTCAATTTAATTCAATATATTGATTTTTCATTTTTTTAGGGGAGGGAAGCCAACCAAAACGAGGCTAAAAATACCAAAAATAAATGTTGATGCTACACATTGGTCACAGTTGATCGACCTGTCTCAAAATGGAATTTTTGAGCCTGGATTCACATAAGAATTTTTAGATAATGAACTGGGGTCATAAAAGAGTGGGATAAAATTGTTATAAAGAGTTGCCTGATTTGCCTTGACACTCACAAAGTATTGAAAGGGCAGTAAAATTAACAACTTCAGCTTCCCAGTCGGTTTATAGAATTGAAGCAAGGCACAGGCATATTATTACAAAAGTTTTATGCCATGAAATAAGGCCTTCCTTTGCTTCAAAGGGCTCTTATGTAGAACAGTTTAATATGATGGTATGATAAAAGTTACTATTATCCCTAGAACATTCATGTATCTTTATCATGTCTTTTATAACTTTATGTATTACAATGATTATATAAAATAGAAACTTAAAATTAGTAACCAGTAGATATTTAAAGGAATGTTCAAATTACAATGGTAGCTTATGTTAAAATCATCATCCCTTCATTTGTTTCTAGCAGAATTCATACTTATTTGCTTTTGTTCCATTGATAACAGAAAAAAATAACGCTACAACAATATATTGCAATGTTATTAATGACGTATCTCAATTAGTGAGGTAAAATGCTGCTTATTTGAAATATTAGGGCGGGGTGGGGGTTATAATTTCACTTTTAATGTTAATTTCGATATATTCTATTCATTTTATTTGAATAAAATAAATTGACAAATTATTCTAGATTGAAATTATAAGATCTTAAAGCAATTTCTTAAGTAAATGTATCAAAAACAAGGATTTCAGAGGGCTTCATATTAGATGATCTTTAAATCTAAATGCTCAAAAATTGGTTCAAGCTAGAAACCTACTTTTTGGTGTCAGTACTTACCATACCAATACCCAACGTTCTCTATTTGGTACATTTTGATATTCCAAAAAAAGTTGAAAATCAACCTACCCTAGTGGACATGGAATCAAAGGTGCCTGTTTACTGACAGTTTCCGGCCTATGCGATCTTCAAATCAAACTTAGTATGAAGATTGCATATGCGAGAAACTGTCAGTAACCAGGCGCCGTTGACTCCATGTTCACACTACCTTAACTTATATATATATATATATATATATATATATATATATATATGTGTGTGTGTGTGTGTGTGTGTGATTCCATAATTGTCTACTTTACCTTACTCTGTTAGTGTCTATCTGTTTATCTGCCTATCTACCTGTATATTTGTCCATAATTGCTTACTAATCTTACTCTGTTCGTATCACTCCACAACATAAAATTAGCTGTGTGTTTAGCACAATTACGTATTTTCCAACTATTTCTGCCACTGCCGTTTAAATACTCAAAAAAATGTCCTTGTAAAACAAGTATTTATAAATGTCCCTAGTATGAGCAAAATTAAGGTTCAAGAGGTATATGTCATAAATACTCTAGGAAAGAAGGAAAAAGTGGAATGCTTGTGGCGCTTGCATGGGATGTAACTGAATAAGTTTTGAATGCAGATTAAAATGTGCCCGGATTCTTTAAGAAAGTTTAAACTCATAAAAGTGTCATAAGACTCACGTCCGGTTTACAAACTCGCGCGAGTGCTTACATACAAGAACCACACACACACACACACACAGATAAATACACATACATGCACGCATGACTGATATATATATATATATATATATATATATATATATATGTGTGTGTGTTTGTGTGTGTGTGTGTGTGTGTGTGTGTGTGTGTGTGTGTGTGTGACCGGCGTTCAAAATTGAATGTCGATGACGTGGTTGCTACGCGCGAAAGCGAAAATCAATGTGATAGGAACACGTGAAGTCGAAAAGCTAAGATGTGATTGGACCACGCGGAGGTGTTGAAAAGGTGTGACGTATTTAATATAAATACCAATGTTTAAAAACGAGAGAAGTATTGATTGTTTAACAATTTAATATACATATATATGTGTGTGTGTTGGGGGTGTATTTGGGCAGCATTCTTTCATTTCTACATGTAGAATTAAACAAAAGACATCTCCTGTTTAATAATTTTATTAACGATCTTTTCTACATTTCTGGCCAGTATTTTATATTTGCATGGAATCCGTAGATTAGTCCACTGAAGTTTTTATCGCCCCTGATGATGGCACTTGGAAGTGCTTAAAGTACTTGGGATATATTCTTCGGTGGACTAATCCACGGATTCCATTCAAATATAAAAAACTTGGCCAGATATTTCGAAAAGATCGTTAATAAATTTCTTAAACAGGAGACGTGCTTTTTGTTTAATCATATATATATATATATATATATATATATATATATATATATATATATATATAGGGTGTTCGGGATAAATTTGGCCGTTTCATAAGGAAAAAGAAAAAGTGTTTGGTAACTTCAAAATTTAATGAATTGTAAAGAAATTCAACAGGCACGGAGATTACACTACTGTCAACAAATTTCACTCAAAAAAATAACCGCCATTAGCGTTGATCACAGCCTCAATCCTGCTCCGGAACTTGGAGCAAGCTGATCTTACAGTTTCCCTGGGAAGGGTCTCAAAAACTACCTTAATTCTGTCGATTAACTGGGTTTTTGTAGTACTAGCACGGCGATTGCTGTCTTTTACAACAACACCACATACATAATAATCCATGGGATTAAGATCTGGGGAGTTCGGAGGCCAAACATTGGGACTGGTGTAGGCGTAAAAATTCGCCGACAACAATTTTTTACTTTTCCCAGAGGTGTGATAGGGGACCGAATTCTGCTGCCATGCATATGGCCTACCATTGGCTACCCTTGTTATCCAGGTCTTGACTACAGTGTTTAGAAACTCCGCGTAGGCATCTGAGGATCCTTCAACACTTTTTCTGCAGATCTTTGAGGAATTCTGCAGTACGAACGCAATCAGAACAAATCAGATCAAAGCCCTCTAAATCCATACCAAAAACCAATCCCAAACCTCCACCCACACAAACCCACATAATCCCCCCCCCCAGATAGATACATAAGTCTACCTAACAGCCATACCCACAGCACCATAAATAAAAATCTAAACAACCTAGGAATCAGAACTGTCACTCTAACCTCGAAAACAATATCAACAAAAACTCTCGACAACATATAAAATCTGAAGCAGGCGTATACATCATACCATGTATGGACTGCCATAAAAAATACATAGGTGAAACATCCAGAAATCTAAAAAAAAACGCATTTACAAACATAAACTCAACATCAAATTAGTCGACCACAACAATTGTTTCTTCCAACATATATCAAACACAAAACATAATTTCGATTTCAATAGTGCATCCATGTTAGCTCACATTCATAATAAAAGATTAAGGCAAATTGTTGAGGCCAGTGCTATAAGTAACATAGAGAATGTTAATTATAGATCTGGCTTCTTTAACATATCCCCACATCTAGATAAATCAATAATTAATAGCTTCAATATATATATATATATATATATATATATATATATATATATATATATATATATATATAAAATTGTTTTTAAACATTGGTATTTATATTAAATACGTCACACCTTTTCAACATCTCCGGGTGGTCCAATCACATCTTAGCTTTTCGACTTCACGTGTTCTTATCACATTGATTTTCGCTTTCGCGTGTAGCAACCACGTCATCGACATTCAATTTTGAACGCCGGACAACGAACGGTAATGAACCTTTTTCTACACATTTTCCAAACTCAATGCATTCAAAACATACATCATCTTTTTATCTACATAAATCCTTTTTCTCGAATAATTTAATTGTCCCGTAGAATGTTTCCTTTGTAAACCGAAATGTTTGAACATCGACTAATAAATTTCCATCCATTATAACACCCCGTGTTTGTTCTACATTTTCTCAACATACTGTCGGATTAATTTCCACATCTTACTCCCATATATATATATATATATATATATATATATATATATATATATATATATATATATATATACGAAAAGTTCACAAACCTTTTCTCTTTTTCTTCCACGACTCATTCACGGAATGTTGTGAAACCCAGAGTACGTGGGATTGAAAATGTGAGATTTCTAATATTGTTTTATTATTGATTTCATATTGCTCTACTTAACAAGTAATAAGCAGCTTTCTCAGTTTTTACATGTCCATGTCTTCCTACAAAATATCATTCCTGCAGTTCAACACGCTTGACATATCGTTTTACAAGTTTCGTTAACCTTTACACAAAAATTCAGTGGTTGGCCTGAGAACATTTAAACCCCATCTTATATGAGATGTGACTTTTAAATATTGTTTTTTTTTTAATAATTCACAGACACAAAATAAAATTTAAACACTCTAAATACATGTTTCATTTTACTCAATTTTAAACGCACTATAACCCCTGGCAAAAAAAAGGGTATTAAAATGCTCACAGAATGTTCACTTGCGTTTTTCATTTTGAAGTGAATAGACTAATAACATATAAGATGTAAAACATTTTTGTTAATGGCTGAACCTTTTGCCTTTATGAAATACATCTTAAACAAACTAGTTTAAATTATTTAATTAATTGTATAATCTTTTAGGGGGCCATGCAGAGGACTATGATATGATATAAACGACTAGAGGGGAAAATTATGAAATCCATTGACTAAAAATTAAGATTAATACTAGGTTATCGTTCCTCTAGTTTTTATGACAGACTTAATTCTACGAGGAACGGTTTTCACTAATTTAAAGCAAAATTCTTTATCAAACTGACCCCAACAGTACATTGGGGTTGAATTTAGATTTTTTTTTCAAGGCTAGTTGCCATACGAAGATTAAAGACCCCATTCTGCCTTACTATGTACCCACAGCTAGGGGAAGAATAGTTGGATTCATATCTTCCCTAAACGTGATGTGAAATTTGAACTCGTGCAGCCATACGAGGAAAATCATAACGCAAGAGTCTCGCCAAAAATTCAGTTCAAAGTAATCATAAACACCATCTCCAACAGATGAGACACTAGATATAAAAAGATCTTACCTAGAAACCAGGTTTTAACATTTTTCCATAATATTTTATAATTTGATTAAATATAATTTAATAAGATTCAATCATTATCTTAAATAAGATAGATCATCTAGCTGATCCTAACATCTGGTTTGAGTGTACCTGGGAGTAACTGCAATGAAGTGGTGACTCTACACTAACCGCAGCTCACGAACTGGAGCCTCACCACCGGATGCAGTTTAGTGTCATACCCATCAAATTCATTAAGTAGAGGCTGATAGACTTAGACATTGTTTTTTATTTACTTAGAAAAGATTGAGTCTGGTACATGATCACTTTTATAGAGCACTCTGCAATGACCGAATTCAACATTAGTAGAATAGCCACTGTATTTGCATATGGGTTCCATACATTTTGTCATCAACATACATTAATAAATTTCTTAAAAAAAACCATTAGCCGGATTTTCCTACACCACCCACCATGCCCCTTTCTCCTTTTTCTAGGCCAGTTAATATACATTACTTACGTCGCTTTAAGCATAATTGATCAAACAGCTTTTCGGCAGGCTACACCTCTTCAAGGAGTTGACTGATGCCGGCACACTCAACGGCTCGTTGAGTGTGCCGGCATCAGTCAACTCCTTGCGAGTGATAAAGTCAGTTCGACTATATTTGCTAACTTGTTCACTTAATGTATATTAAGAGTGCATAAAAAAATATTATCAAATGTCAAGAAAATGAAAAAAATAAGTTTGCATTAAAATGCTAGACGAAATCGTCTTTCTCTTGCAGTATCTCCATAATGATTTTAATGCATGAAAATCTGGTTAACAACTAAATAGATATTTTGAAAATCACCCAAAAAGGACTGCCTTAACTGTTTGTTTCTCTGGGTCTGTTTTTTAAATAAAACTGCTGGTTGCATAATAAGTTAATGAAACGTATAACAAGTGAAGCAAATAGGATCAATTTTACCCCATTTTCTAAGCTTGAACGATTTTTAAAGAAGTTAACAGCCATTTTGCATTTACGTACCTTTTTTTTAGTGTAAAACTTAGTCAGAATTTGGGCATCTCATTGTGGTGTAATAGATAATAAGTTTGCCTCGCAAATTTCTGGCCTGAACACGCACTTAGCATCAATCAATCTGTTCTTCCGACCACTAGTAATATGGACTGGGTTCTTTAGCCTTTGTAAGGCAAACAGTTTAATGGAAAGAAAAAGATGACCTTGCATCGCATGCGGTGGTGTGTTTAGATGAATACATATACCCGAGTGACCAGAATGCTGACCAGGGATCCCAATTTTTACATAGCTATTGGCTCGCAGTCAACCAGTAAGATAACATATTGCAATGTTTTACATTTTCAACTTTTTATTCAGTCAGGAGAATCCCTGTATAGGATGCAGGTGGGGTTCGATCACTAAATATTGATGATAAAAGATTATGGTCACTCTTTAGTAGATACTGCCAAACATGACGTTACATCCGTACTTTACAAAATAAATTTAATTCGATTCCGATCGAAGAAAATTTACCAAAAATCAGGGAATTACTCGATTTTAATGAAATTTTCAATGTTGATTTACCAATGAATGAATATAATAATGAATTAGTTATTTTATTTAAAAACTTTCTGATTTTTTCAGGTCACTTAACTTTGACGGGGGTGGGGGGCGCAAAATATCGGTGGGGGCTATATACTTTGGAAACTAATTACAGTATACATAAAACGACAAGAGACCGAAGGTGTGAATAGAAGAAAAAAAATAGGGAGCGATTCTAATAGAAAATAAGTACCGAAAATCGGAAAATTAAATATTTAAAAAATACTAAAAAGGTAAGTTTTGGAGATTTTTTTTTACTCTTTTCGATAATGATATTATAAAAGAAAAAAGTATCTATCGATATTTGTTCTTTTTAAAAGGATGGGGGCCTAAATTTTCAATTGAGATTTCTCCAAAGATTATTAGATAACAAGAATAAAGTAAAGTAGTTATTAGATAAAGATTTGTTTTTAGAATCTAAAAATATGACATTTGAAACTTAACATTAATCGATTCATATTTTAAATGAATTTTATCTATTAATTAGTTATATAAATTCTTATTCGACACGCTAGTACGGGTGTCCGTAAGAGTAATATTTAATTTAAAGAATTTAGATTTATTTCAATTGAATCAGTTTGATTGAAACGATTCAGTTATTTAAAAAAAAGAGTTCGTTGATTAATAAGTCAACACAAAAAGTTTGATTAAAATCAGATAATTCCCTGATTTTTTTATAATCGTTTTTCATCCACGACGGCCTAAGTGACATTTTCTTTTGGTCAATTTTTTTAGTTAACAAAGTTTTTAGAACGTCTTTTTTCTGTGTATTTAGACCAAAAAGAAACAAATATTTCATTCAAAAGTTATTAATTCTTCTGTAATGAGAGTATTTAATGTTGTTGTTGTTGTTGTTGTTGTTGATTTCTAAGAAGAAACTGTTGTAAGCCTTAAATCCTATATTTTATATTTTTTAGTCCCTAAATACATACAAAGCTGCTACGTTTGCAAAATTGTTTGAAATGTATTAAAAATAAATTATATATGTGATATTATTTTACTTTTTTTACTGATGTTGCTACTTTTCGACTTAGACAAAAATTTGACCTCAAATTAATCAATTCTAATTCGTTTTTAAAATGAAAATGAGCGAAGAAATTTGCAGATCCTTCTCTTTAGTGATGGCCAGAAGAATTCTGTTTTGATGCTTCTTCTTAGTCCAACCACGAGATTGAAAATCGCCAGTTGTATATAATCTACCTTTGTTACAATACATTGAAAAATTGATTGTTTTGTGGCACAATTTTGTGTAAATGACGAACTACTTCTGTTGGGTTAGCGCTTAACTATTTAAGGGATTTCACAACAAATTTTCATCAATAAAAGAAACACGTCCGCGACTCTCTTCATCTCATCTTCGTTGCAAAACCTATGGAATCAATGTTGAGTTGTGCGTTCGTTGACAGTCGCCTGACGATATGTTTTGTTGATATTGCAATCATTTTCCGCTACTTTACATCCTATATTTATTAATTTATAGAGGTTTTCGAGGGTATCAAATCCCGAAACTTTCTGTACGCCATGCTTGGTAAGTAATAAAAACAAATAAAACTTCTTTTACTTTACATCCTTTATATTTGATAGTGAGCATCTTACAAAACATATGAAATTGATAAATACTCCTAGTTTGACTCAATTAAATACGAATGCTAAATCATTGCGTAATCTTGCTTGTCACTGGATATCAGATTCTGTGGAAGGAGAGTATTATATGTGCCATACAAACGTATAGCATTGGAAACCATGGAATGCAGCATTGTGGATGTAAAGCAAAGTGGATGATCCCAAAAGCAGGTTAACAGCACATTTCATCTGATCCTGGGTGGATGAACCTCAAAGTCAATGGCCAGGATCAAACATTTCAGCCAGGAAAATACTGCGACTCATCTCTAAGGGAGGCGTTTTTTGATGAGATAACAAAAACAACTACCGAAAGATTAACATGATTAGAAAGCAAACCAAACATCCAAACCTTGTCACTCTTCACGCTGATCAACAAGGGTGCGTTCTGCTAAGGTTATAACTCTGACCCAGTGTTCGAAAAAACAGCTACAGAGCCCAAACATAAATACTAACCCCAAACAAATTTACTTAGAAGCAAAAATATTCAACATAACAACTTTTAATGTTAGAAAATAAAAAAACAATAAATCAACTACTGGGGTTAACAGCATTTGCTGCCGATAAGAACATAGACGCACAAGAACATAGATATTATCATAGCGAACTAAAGCTAAAATATCATGAAACCGGTAATGGATGGACACTTATGTCGGTATATGCATGGAAAAACTCCATCATTGGATATTTAGTAATGCCACTCAGTTACGAAACAACATAGAGAAAATTCAACCGGGAATAATCTGTACCACATTGCACAACAATCTTCTCAGGCCCCATAAATATCAGTGATGAAACGGACATTACTATATTTTACAATGAGAATTCTTCCCTAGCCCGAAACATTCCTAAACACCATGCCCTGATCATTGCGGGAGATATGAATAGGCAAAAACGAAAATAATAACTTCTGCTGTGAAAGTAAAACTGAAAGTAAAAAAAGAAAGCTGCTTACTAGTGAATATAACTCACTAAACAGAAACAGTGATCTACCTAATGACTTTATGTCAGAAAAAGAACGGTAAACTGGCCCAAATAACTCAAATCGCAGTTAGATTATACATTAATATACAAGGAGTGGATAAACAGCGCTATAAACTGCCATGCATACTCCACTTTTGAAGGCGTATCCCCGGAACACAAAATCGTCTCAGTAAGGTTACGGCTTAGTTTTACGTAGAAATAAAATGCAAACCAGTAAACCTGTACTATGTGACTAGTCCTCAATTGCCAGTAGGGATACATGTAATCACTATTTGGTAAATGTAAGAAACAAGTTTAATACTCTTCAGAAAGAATACTCCAAATGATAGATATGAAAAGAAACAGCAGCTGAATGCGTACCGACCAAAGAGAGAGCTAAATATACTGTCCTCTGAGAGACAAAAGCAGTTAGAGGAAAATGAGATTATATAAGAATATAAACAAACTCAACAGACACCAATGAGCATAATCATAAGAAAGCCCAGATATAACTAACTAAAACATAAAAAAGAAAACTAGAATACATCCAAAGCCAAAAAGATAAAATCAGAAATTCTGTAGTTGATAGACAATCACAATTAGAATGGCAAACGACAAAGGAAATTAGTGGTAAGAAAAGCATCTCGAGATAAAAACTAAAAGCTGTCAGCCATGAAGATAGACTTCTGAAGTGGAAAGAACACTTGAAGAATCTGCTTGGAAACCCTCCAACATCACAAATAATAATACTTCAGAACATCATTAATAGCCAATTAGACTTCAAGCTGAGAATGAACTCAATGAAATCCTAAAAACAATCAAAAGTAGGAAAGCAACAGGGTCGACGAAATAACCCCCGACGTATGGAAGACAAGGAGATTTGACGACATATTTCTTTGATTATGCAAGGATGGGCATACATAAAATACAGTAGAGAAATTAACGAAAGGCTGCATCCTTTCATTCTCGTAGAAAGGCGACCTCGGAATTATTCAGAACTACAGAAGCATAACACTACTGTCATAGCTGCCAAAGTTTATAATGTCCTTCTCCCTAATCGAATCTGACCAAAAGTAGAGAAAAACCAAAATGGGTTTCGTACAAGTTGATCCACAACTTTTCAGATTTTGACTATTCGTCGAATCGTTGAAGAAGTTGGAGCAAAAAGTCTCGAGGCAACGCTTTTGTTTTAATATTTCTCCAGGGTATTTGATTCCATACACAGAGGGAAAATGGATCAAATACTACTAGCATATGGCTTCCTCAAAGAAACTGTTACCCCTATAATGATACTATACAGACACGAAAGTAAAGCTTTATGGTGACACAGATTTCTTTGACATTGTCGCTGAAGTATTACTCGGAGATACATAAGCACCATTTCTATCTATAATATGCCTATACTATGTACTAAGAATGCCATTAGACATGAAAAAAAAACGCTCCACACTAAAAAGAAAAAGCAGAAAGTATTATAGATGCAGACCACACAGATGGTCTAGCGCTTCTATCAAATACACATGCAAAAACCCAATCCATTCTGCATAGCCTAGAGAAGGTGGCAAGTGGCATTGGCTTCTATGTGAACTCCGATAAAACGGAGTTTATATGTTTTTAGCAAGATTAAGACATCTTCACATTGTATGAGAAGACACTGAAATTAGTCAACCAGATCACATGTCTAGGTAGTAATCTCTCATACAGAGCCATATACACATAGGAAAGGCAAGAACTGCTATAGACAGATTATCGATAATATGTAAATCTGATATTTCTGGTCTTTAGCCGTATCAGTACTACTGTATGGTTGCATCACTTTCAAAACCATTGAAAATAAACGCTAGATCGAAACTACATAAGGATACTGCGTACTGTCCTGAACAAATCCTAGAAGTATCATCCCACAAAACGTAGCTGTACAGCGACTTACCTCCTATAATACAAATCATCGAAGTAAGATGATCAGGATATTTTCAATAATAATAATAATAATAATAATAATAATAATGAGAAGGGACGACAGCTCATGGCAACTATAAAATATTAACTCACCGGCAATGTGAAAGCCGTGAGATTTTATCCTGTTTTTATTATCATCCTATAATATACTTGAAAAAAAAAAAGATTTTTAATAAGCAGATTTTACTTAGAAATATAGTACACTATATTATCAATATTAAATTATTAATGGCCGGGTTAGCTCAGTCGGTAGAGCGTTCGGCTAGAAACCACATGGTTTCTAGTTCGATTTCGGTCCTCGCCAACTCAGCGTATGAGTAGCACAGGGATCTGTGCGGTAAAGTAAGGAGCTGATGGTAGGTGTGGCGCTCCACCTCAGACGCAAAAAACAATCTCCTTGGTCTAGCGCTATTGAAAAGGGGATAGACTCCCTCGCTGATTGGCTGATACCGACTTTAGGCCGCCCCGACGACTTTACATAAAGGGGCCGCGTTAGCTCAGTCGGTAGAGCGTTCGGATAGAGACCACAAGGTACCTAGTTCGATACCGGTCCTCGCCAACTCAGCGTATGAGTAGCACAGGGATCTGTGCGGTAAAGTAAGGAGCTGATGGTAGGTGTGGCGCTCCACCTCAGACGCTAAAACAATCTCCTTGGTCTAGCGCTATTGAAAAGGGGATAGACTCCCTCGCTGACTGGCTGATACCGACTTCAGGCCCGACGACTTTATATATATATATATATATATATATATATATATATATCCAGTAGATAAGGGAGGAAGCACCACTACCATAGACACAGAAAAATACATAGCAGAAGTGGAGTCATAACTACACGACAACAACCACTACAAACCACTCTCGACAGACCTTACAAATACAAAGAATTAACAGATCTAACAAAAAACCTCAACCCCCAGACAAAAAACGCCATAAACGCCCTCATTCCCACAAACTCCAAAACAGCACCATTCTACAGCACCCCTAAACTACACAAACCCCCCAAACTCATAGCAGAGAAGTCACCCACCAACACCACCAACAACAACGCATACGAAAACGAACAACTAACAAAATCCCTCAACATCACACCCCCAGGGAGACCAATAATAGTAGCAAATAGCACCCTCACAGAACCCATTTAGGGACACGTAGAACACATCCTCAACTCCCTACTGCAAACAATCCGGGACACATCAAGGACACCACAAGCTTCATAAGCGAAATCAAAAAAATAAGCACACACCCCGAGGGAGCTATACTGGCAACAATGGACGGAGCATCACTGTACACCAACATCCCACACAAGGTGGCCTGCATGGAGTTTCTCTCGGACTAGCTCACCACCGACCAAATAAATGAAATATGCCAAATCACCCAAATCACCCAATTCATCCTAACACATAACTTCCAATTTAACAAACAGCATTACCTAAAAGCCAAAGCCACCGCCATGGGTATAAACTAACCCCTATGTATTACTGCAGGTACATATATGACATATTCCTAATATGGACACATGGCCTCATAAACCTACTAGATTTCCACAGATACAGTGTTCTTTGCATTCTGTTTTTTGTTTTTTTTGTTTTGTTTTTTTGTTTTTTTTTTTCATTATTTTAGACGGGTCTGTTTTGGTTCTGTCTTGGTATCATTTGAGGGTTTCTTCTTTGGTAGTATCTTTTGGTTTCTTCAAGTTGTATAGTTAGTCTTATTTGCTGTTGTCCATTTCTGGTCTTTTCACTTCATTGTGTTTTTGTGTTTTTTCCTTTCCTAATGCTTTCGCTTGTTGTCGTAGTTTCTTTATTTGTCCTTCTAGTCTCACTTCAACTTTTGCGTTTCTTTTCGCGTTCTGTATTTTATCACTAACTAGTTTTGCTCCTGCATATTGTTTAGTCGATGATATTGTCTGTTTTGGGATATTTTGTAATATTCTACGTTTTCGGTTTCTACCATCACTTTTTTCCAGTCCTGTTTTCTTACAGATGACAATGTAACCTTTTCTGTCATGATTTTATTTTATTTGCTCTACATTGTATCTATCATGATGAGTTAGTGCTGATGCTGTGAGGTTCGGTTTGATTGTCAGTCTATTGTATTTGATCATGTTTTAGGGGATGCGTCTTGAACATATTCATCTCGACTAACCTGTTCATATATTTCTATTATAAATCGCCCTTTCTTTAAAATCATTTTTGCTTGGTTTGCAAGTATTTGGCTTGGTTAAGAGAAATTATTAGTTTCTTTCAAAATTTCTATTATTCTTTTTCTATAACCTCTTTGTGTTGGGTTACGTTTAAAGTAACAGTGAAGTACATTTTCTCTGATGTATCTCAGATGAATTATTGTTTTGATTTTATCCATTAAGCCTTTCCGTTATGTTCTTTCTTGTCCATATCTAGCTACAAAAGTGACCTTTGCCTTCTGGTATTAGAACAGCCTACAGGGTCACCCATGTTGGCTATTAAGAGAGCGCTAACCAATCAGACATACAGATCTGAAACGCCCGTCGTTGGATTAAATTTGCAGTTGACATATTTTTCATGGGTAGTATATTGTGGCAATACCAAAGCCAGAGTTGATTATTATCTGTGCTTTAGTAACATATGACTTGGTGCATTTCAAATGAAAAACACTCTACAGTGGGCCACAAAAATATTATTATTTTCTTCATATTTATTTGTTTATTTATTTATTTTTAATTTCTATTTCTTTTTTTGTCGCTGTGTGTCGTTCGTATGTATTTTTTTGTTTTTATTTTCTATTATTTGTTTATTTATTTCATTTTTATCTTGAATTATTCTTTAATTTATATTATATTTATTTATTTTATTATTTCATATCATTTATTTTCATTTATTTATTTATTATTTTATTTAATTTATTATTTAATTTAATCTATTATGTATTGATTATTTACTTTTATTTTATATTATTTATTCATTTGCTTTTTTTTTTCATTAACTTTATAAGTTTTTAAAAATTTATTTTAGTCTTTGGAAACGTAAGTTTTCAAGCAGCTCAATCAGAATTTGTTCCAATCTTTTGTTAAGTATTTTGTTTTAGACTAGGAAGGTGATTACGCCTATTTATCTTCTAAGCAAAGGATAGAGTGTTTTGATATATTGTTGTAATAGCTGGTGCTATTTTTCTTAATTTTCAGGTGATTTTTGGTGTATTTTCTTTTAATTTTCGACTTCGCAGACATGTCTGGAAAGAGTTGTGCGTCGTTCATATTTTTTATTTTTAAATTATGTCTTGTGTGTGTAACTTCTCTGTTTCCAAAATTAAACAAACTACATAAAATATTCAAAAGGAATATACGAAAACTCCGTTATAGCTGCACGGAAAACATGGACATGACGATCGAGACGTTATGGAAAGTGCAACACTTCATGAATTAGAAAATGTCTCATTTCCTCCATTTTCCAGTCCAAGAAAGAAAATCAGGAAATTAATGTGAGTGATTTTGTGGCCAGCGTATCGAGTGTTTTTCTTGTCATTCGGATCAAGTGACTGCATTTTTTTATACATCCGATTATATTATATTATAATATAGTACAAAGATATGCACTTTTTATGGGCAATGTTATGATTTATTATTAATCCATGTAATCTGTATGTTAATAAATTCTCGGAAAAGGTTTATCTCCCATGTGACGTTCAATGAAAAATTACACTAAAAAACAAAGGCTAAAAAGTATTATTTAGATAAAAATACTTTTTACCTAATCATTCAAAATTCATTTATTCAGTGTTTTACAGTAATTAACAAAATTCCAGTCACGAACAGTGAATAGAAAAGTTAAATAAAAAAATGATTTTTTTCTCTTTTATCAACTACATCCTTAGAAGATTAAGCTATGAAAACGAATAACGTAAAAAAAAAAGTAAAACCGAAGAGCAATATTATCTTTTTTAACTTAAAAAATAAGGCAACAATACGAACAAAATAGAGAAACTGTTATAAAAATGTAATTAGGATCTAATCATCCATATGATTAACTTTAAAGTATGTGAAAATTATTTACCCCCTTCATTAAGTAAGGGGCACATAACAATTTATAAAAAGTGGTGTCATCGAAATTTTGGAAAGTCCTCTTGAAATGAAACCTTGTCTTTTATTGCTTGAAATACCGAAGATTTTATTAACATATAGATAATAATTAATCTAGTTGAAGGAATTTTTAATGGTGCGTGTTTCTGTACATCTCTATAGGTTTCTAGTTGTTGAAGACTACCGATTATTGTGATCAGAAGTAGTTATATAAAAAAAAACTCGGTACAAAATAATAATAGTTGCTATAATATATTTCAAAGAAAAGAAACATATCAATTTATTTTTCTTCGTTTTTTGAATCTTTATTTATTTATTTATTTATTTATTTATTTATGTACTAGAAGCTGCTACCCGGCGTCGCCTGGATAGAGGAAAAAAAGAAAGACAAGAGAAGAGAAAAAACATTGTGTAATGGTTTGCAATCTAGTCTTAAAATGCATAAATTAACTTGATTGTTTTATAAACATTTGCTAACAGGGAAAAAAAGAATAAAAAGAATATATATATATATATATATATATATATATATATATATATATAATATATATATATATATATATAATTACATTAAAATAAAACAACCGTATTTAATATTATTAGAATCGCATTTTACGTGTAAATAACTTTAGAATACTTTGTAGATTACGGAAACTCCCGAAGTGTACGCTTATCCGAACGTCTCAAACATTTTGGGTAAATCGATGAAATGTAATAAAATGTAATACATTTTATACGTAATCTAATATTATCGCTTGCGCGCTATTTTGAATTAGTGACCTCACTAAGAAGACCCTCGACTGAGAAACGGTTCTCTTTGTGTCAAAATGGTAGGGGTTAATTTGACTTAAACTAAGTTGAAACTTAATAGGTTTTTTTTTGGGGGGGGGGGTTATATACCCCTTCTTGGGGAAATAACTCGAGGCAGATTATGCATCTTACCTCACAAATGAAACCATGGGTAGCAGCGTGGTGAATGTGAGACATGGCGGATGTACCCAAAATAGGTCAACGGCGTATCTCACGTGATGCTGGTCGGATGAGCCTAAAAGCGGGCCAACGGCCAGGATCAAACAGTTCAGTCAGGAAACTACTGCTCCTCATCTCTAAGTCCGGCGTCTAATGATGAGTCAAATTAGCCACTGAAAGGTATCGATGACATCGAGCCAACCAAACCTATGACATTACACAAAAATATCAAATCATACAGTATCGCCACTCTCGCTGATAATGGTGCGCGTCCACGTGTTCGAGCACTGGTCTGTGTCGAAAAATTGGCTACAGTGTCTCAACGTTCACGGATTCGGGCGCTGGCCTGTCGAAAAATCTGCTACAGCGCCCCAACAACATCAAACACACAAAAACCGCATCACACACAGAGCAGACAAACAAGACACACACACTACCAACGTCGTAGCTCTGAAAACCATATCCAAAAAGTCAACCATAGAACCTAGATGTAAAACACACCTACTAAGGTGTAAACAAACCTTAAATCTAGCCACATTCAATGTCAGAACACTAAAAACCATAAACCAACTGCCCGAGTTAACTGCATCTACAGAGGACAAAAATATAGACATAATCTGCGTACAAGAGCATAGATTTGATCATGGGAACTAGATACAAAATACCACGAAACAGGTAATGGATGGACGTTCGTGTCTGCATCTGCGTGGAAAAACTCCACAAATACCACTATAGGAGGTGTAGGAATGCTCCTCAGCACCCGGGCTATAAGAGCCCTAAACAGTATAGAAAAAATCCAACCGAGAATCATATGCGCTACGTTTAATGGGAATCCCTGCATGACAGTAGTCTCGTGCTATAGCCCAACTAATGTCAGCGAAGAAACGGACATAGCAAAGTTCTATAATGAACTATCCTCCCTATGCAGACAGATTCCCAAACACAATGTCCTAGTAATTGGGGGCGACATGAATGCGCAGATAGGCAAAAGCGAGAACAATAAATACTACCTACATAACACCCCAAACAGGAACGGAGAATTACTAGCAGTGTTCTCTCTTGTGAACAGGCTAGTATGCCTAAATACAAAATACCAAAAAAGAAAAGGCAAACTATGGACCTACACATACCCAAACAATACAAGAGCCCAATTAGACTATATCCTAATAAATAAAAAATGGATAAATAGTGCAATGAACTGCGAAGCATACTCCTCTTTTGAAGGAGTATCCTCGGACCACAGAATAGTCACAGCAAAATTACGTCTTAACCTACGTAGAAACAAAAAGCAAACCAGTAAGTCTGTACGATACGACTGGTCAACACTTGCCAGCAGTGATATATGCAATCGATACGCTGTGGCAGTAAGAAACAGATTCGATATCCTCCAGGAGGCATTTGAAAGCCCCACTCCAAACGAGGAATACGAAAACTTTGTCAGTGCCCACCTAGAAGCAGCATCCGAGTGCGTACCGACCGAACTACGAGCCAAACGCTCCGTCCCCTGGGAGAGAGAGGCAGTTAGAGAAAAGAGAAATAATATCAAAGAAGCAGCACGAATTAATAAAACAAACCCAACTAGCACCAATCTATGCAACCTTAAGAAAGCCCAGATAGCCTTAACCAAAACATGCAAACAAGAACAAATAGAATTCATACAAGTACAGATAAATAATATCAGACAAGCGGTAGAAGACAGACAGTCGCGATTAGCATGGCAAACAGTAAATGAAATTAGTGGTAGGAAAAGCACCTCTAAATCAAAACTAAAGGCAACCAGCCAAAAAGATAGACTTCAAAAATGGAAAGACCACTTCCAGAAACTGCTGGGAAACCCCCAAAAATCATAGAAAATAATATCCAAAAGATTGTAGATAAACAACTAGATATCAAGCTGGGGGATTTCACAACAGATGAAATCAACCAAACTTTAAAGAAGCTAAAAGGTAGAAAAGCAGCAGGACTTGACGAAATACCCCCGGAGATGTGGAAGATAGGAAAGTTCAATGACATACTGCTTAGGCTATGCAATGCACTATATAGACAAAATAGAATAGATAAATGGACGAAAGGCTGCATACTCCCATTCCTTAAAAAGGGAGATCTTGGAATCGCTAAAAACTACAGAGGCATAACTCTCACTTCTAATGCAGCCAAGATACATAATTATTCGTAGATTTATCCAAGGCATTTGATTCCATACATAGAGGAATAATGGAACAAATACTATTAGCATATGGTGTCCCCAATGAAACGGTTTCAGCTATAATGATGCTATACAAAGACACAAAAGCGATGGTACGCTCACCTGATGGCGACACAGATTTCTGTGGCATTGCCGCTGGAGTCTTTCAAGGAGACACATTGGCACCATATATATCTATAATATGCCTAGACTACGTACTCCGAACATCATTAGATACCATAAAAGAAAAAGGTTTCACACTAAAAAGGACAAGAAGCAGGCGATATCCCGCACAAACAATCACAGATGTTGACTATGCTGATGACCTTGCACTTCTTGCAGATACAGCGGCACAGGCTGAATCACTGCTACATAGCTTAGAGGAGGCAGCAAAGAATATAGGCCTCTATGTGAACTCCGGTAAAACAGAGTTCACGAGTTTCAAAAATATAGGAAACATCTCCACACTTAACGGCAAGCCTCTTAAGCCAGTAGAACAATTCACGTACCTAGGTGGTAATATCTCCTCCACAGAGAGCGATGTTAATACACGGATAGCAAAGGCATGGTCGGCCACAAATAGATTATCAGTCTTATTGAGGTCCGATCTCCCTGACAAGCTGAAGCGACAGATCTTCCAGGCTGTGGTTGTGTCGGTGCTGCTATATGGCTGCACCATCTGGACCCTAACAAAGCGTCTTGGGAATAAGCTAAATGGGAGCTGCACAAGAATGCTGAGCGGTCTTGAATAAGTCGTGGAAACAGCACCCCACAAGAAAACAGCTGTACGGTCATCTGCCCCCATCTCACAAACTATCCGAGTGAGACGGACAACGCTGGAGAAGTAAGGATGAACTCATAAGCGACGTTCTCCTGTGGAAGCCAACACATGGACATGCAAGTGTGGGGCGCCCAGCAAGGACCTACATTGACCAGTTATGTGAAGATGCTGGCTGCTCCACAGAGGAGCTCCCAGGTGTAATGAATGATAGGGAAGATTGGCGAAAGATTGTCATGGATACCCGTGCTGCATGCGCGACATGATGATGATGAACCTAATTTTATCTTTATATATAATACTAAAGTAAATAAATTAACGTGATTATCTTATAAACAATGGCTATAAAATTTAAAAAATGAATAAAAGAAAAAAATGATTACTTCGGTTTTGTTTACATTATGTAGAAAAAATAAATAGTTGAACACTGGTGACCCAGGTGGAGCAAGCCGACAAGTCGGAGTTGCAAAAGGAATAATCTTTTGCGACCCACTCCTGCCTAGGGTCTGGTAACAAGTAGTAAACACTCCGTAAAAAAACCTGTATAACCGTAGTTGATCACGGGAGCGAAAAGAACGAATATTGAACGGGGAGGTAAAGCCCATTATATAGGCGCTGCTATGTTTCCTCCCAACTCCCGACAGGAAACTATATAATGCAATCTCTCTCTGGTCTCGTGTTCAATCACAAGAGCCAGAACCTCCCTCAACTCAACCAGCAGCTCCACCCGGTAAGTCACCAGTCCTCCCCTTTTTTCACACACTCCCAACACTAACAAGAAAAAAAACAGAAGTTTTGAAAAAAGGGGGAAATGCGTAACCCTGAGAGGGGACTTAACAGGTACTAGGCCCTAGTCACGAGTCATCTGGGGGTGACAGTGGTGCGGGGTACCCTCATTCCGTCCCCTAGCCCTAGGCCCCACTGTCGGTTGCAGTTTCTAGTCTTACCCAGGACCATCACATGAAACAGTCTAAGCGGGGAGTAGACTTGGTCTACCCCTCCGTCTTTTTTGGGGAGCGCAATCCGGGCAGTACCATTTTTGCCTTCTGAGGGGAGCCACGTAAATTCCCACCCACTGGAAGTGGAACCACTCGTCACACAAATCGCACCCAATCATGTCCAAATTTCCCTGAGGAGTGTTACACACAGGACACAGCCAGACAGGGCCCTGCGTCCTCATCTACAGCAGAAGTGCTCGGAGGTTGCCGGACTGACTGCGCACTCTGGGACTCCTCCGGGTCGTCAGGAATCAGTGAAAGGTCCAGAGGAAATAAATTTTTCAGGGAATGGATTTCCTCGATACCGTTCCCTTTCCTGACACGTGCCGATCTCACTACCCTGTCGTCACCAGGAATGACATCCAGGATTGATCCAAGGATCCAAAATGGTCTTGATTTCAGAGGATTCTTGACGAGGACCACATCGTCCTTTTTAAGGCGGTTCTCAAATTGCAACCGAGACCGCCCCGGGGACCCCCTCCCAAGATACAGGAGATACTGGTTGTACCACAGCTCGTGGAACTCCAACAGCCACCGGTTTCTGAGCTCCATAGTTTTAATCAACCTTCTCCGGCTGGGAGGCACAGCAGCGGAAAGGTCTTCCCCTTCCAATCGCAACAGCAACCCAGGACTCCTGTTAGGTCTCAGGAACAGGTTAGGCGTAATCGCCGTGAGATGCCTTTCCGCAGACGTCTGGTAAGTTAGAGGACGATTGTTTACAGCTCTGTATATCCGAGATTATTGTCAGGAGGGTGAAATAATCCACATTACCTCTGCCGATATCTTTGAAGAGGCAGGTCTTCAGGGTCTTAATACAACGTTCCCAAGTTCCCCCATACCAGGGGGAAAACAAATGGATCGTCTTTAGTTTTAAGCCAGAAAAAGCGAATTTATTATGGTATTCCTGGAGAAGAGCAAGACGACAAAACAGCCTCCCGCTACCCAGGAAGGTCTTTGCGTTGTCACAGTAGAGTGCCTCCGGAATCCCGTACAAATTAGTAAAGCGTACCAGGGCTTGAAAAAACGACAACACACTCATGTCCGGAACCACTTCAATATGCACTGCCCTAATGTTCAGGCAAGGGAAAATGAGTAGATACATCTTCTTTTCCTCGGTTCCTTCCCTTATCCAGAGATGGCCGGTAAAGTCGACTACTGAGTTCTTGAATGCCACTTCGAACTCTACCCGAGAAGCAGGTAGGCTGGCCACAGTGTTTGGTAAAACAGGTCTGGAGTTGTATCTCTTGCATTGAGCACAAGATGCCAGAACCTAGTTTACTGCCTGCCTTCCCTGTGGGACCCAGTAGCCACTACGCCTCAATTCGGTCAGGGTTGAACCCGCTCCCAGATGAGAACATCTAATATGGCAATCCATAATGATAAGACCGGGTGGTATTTACCGAGCAACAGTGGATTCTTGACCTCGTATCTGAAGTGTGTAGATCGGTTGAGTCGGCCCCTCGATCGGATCAAACCATCCTGGTCCAGAAAAAGATTCAGCCTGCGGACTCTCCCAGGCACCAATCTGCCCCCAGGCCTCAGGAGATACTCAAGCTTAGAGGCAAATTCTTGCTGCTGTAGAGTCTTCATCAGGTAAACAGTTGCTCTTCTCATGATCTTCCTCTCGCCCCCGCGGTATAGCAACAAACCTGAAGACCAGGGAGGAGACCCTCAGCAAGCGGGTGAAAGTAGAAAATCTCTGCAAGGGCAAGACAGAAGGAAACTCCTCCCTCGAGTTCATCGAAGAACGTGCAATCTGTTGGCATCGATTATTGAGACAGGGCAGATTTTGTCCCAGCCAAGGAAGGACCCCCTCGCACAACCAGAGTGGGCCATGACACCAGAATTCGAAGTTGGATTTAAATTTCTTGAATGTCAGTCCCTTGGTGATCAGGTCAGCCGGGTTCTGCACAGAGGTAACATACCTGATGAGAGGTCCGATACCATATCGGGACTCCAATTCACGACTCATTTGTAAGATGTCCTTTAGTCGGTTCCTCGCAAAAATGTTTTTGCTGGCCATAGACTGGGAAAGGAGCCAATACAATACCACCTACCACTACATATAACTTGGTGGGTTTAAAATCCCCACAATTGTCAAGTATGGTTGGTAAACACTTGATTGCAAGGTAAACAGCCATTAACTCCAGAACGAGTAGTGTCCTGTCCTTCATGGGCGCGACCTTAGCCTTAGCAAGCACCAATGATGATTGTTGGTTCTGCACGACGAAGGCCGAGAACCCATATGCCTCCCTTGAAGCGTCACAAAAGAGGTACATATCCCCCAGTTAGTCTCCATTAATGGTCTGTCGAACGAATTGAAGATCGCTCAACTTGGAGAGGTCCTCGGCAAGCGCCCTCCACAGAACCAGAGATTCCCTTCTTCCACCGAAACCCTTCTTCCATAACGTCCCCATCAGCACACGGCTTCGAATAGTCACCGGAAGGCAGAATGATAGTGGGTCAAATATTCTGTCCACTTCGGACAGAATTCTCCTCTTGGTAGATGCGTCTGGATCGCACATAACAGGGGCAACATGCAACAGCTCAGAGTGGGATTGTATCGATATCCCAAAACCCTTTCCCATCCGTCTCTGTGTTCGCTCAGCGTACCGTCCCTCTTCATCTCCCTCCTAAGGAAGTCACAATTAGTATTGCAGGACTGGATAACGAACCCACCCTCCTGCAAGCGCTTCTTAGCCAGCGAATATAATCTGGAAAGTTTTTCAGGGTCTGTTTCAGAAGTCACCAGGTTGTCTACGTAAAAATGGTCCTCCATTATCCTACGGCAATCATCAAAAGGGTATCGAGCTGCATGAAATCTTAATATACTCCCAAGCACGAATGGGCTGGAAGTAAATCCGAAAATCAAAGTAGAGTATCTGAAACAACGAAGGCGATCTCCGTCCCTGAGAAAAAAAAACAGAACCTGTTCCTGTCAGCCTCCAGGCTGAGATGAATCATTAGAAACGCCTTTCGGATGTCAGCCAGCAAGACAAAGCTGTTCGTTCTAAATGACAGAAGCAATTTTAACATGTCTCCGGTGAGGTTGACACCGGAGTAAGCAGCTTCGTTAAGTGAGACAGAGTTACCCGTTTTCAGACTACAATTAAAAACGGGCCTGACCTTTGTGGTGGCGCTTGGGTCGTCCTTATAAACCGGCCGATGGGGTATCCATATGTATTTTCCAAAGTCTCGTGAGTTCACGAAAATCTCCTCTATGATGCCCTCCCGCTGCTGTTGATAGAATGCCTCCAAGTACTCCTGGTACTTCCTCCTTTTAGTCAGGCAGTTGGCAACTCTGTCCAGGATGGGTAAAGAAACCACGTGATTGGAAGGGACCCGGTCCAGTTTATCAGTATGCCAGGGAGTTGTACATGGTACTTCCCATCCTTAAACTCAATGGATTCCTGGAAGCGCCTCATTTGCTCCGGGTCATAACTGGAGTAATTATCATGGTCAGGGATCCCTAATGATTCCATACTGAACATCCGCTCCAATCCTCTTTGCACGTCACTGAGGGGAAAGAAATCAGCCAGGGGGTCGACGTAAGAAGGCAGGGTGTCAAAAACAAAACATGTGGGAATAATCCGCCTGAGGCGTCCGCTCAAACAGAGAATTAAATGAGAGATGGGCCACTTCAAGTCGAGGGGGATGATCCCAACTCCCGACAGGAAACTATATAATGCAATCTCTCTCTGGTCTCGTGTTCAATCACAAGAGCCAGAACCTCCCTCAACTCAACCAGCAGCTCCACCCGGTAAGTCACCAGTCCTCCCCTTTTTTTCACAATCTTGTGATAGTAGAATTCATTCAATTAATACCATATTTCAAAATAAAAAACCGTTCACTATATATATATATATATATATATATATATATATATATATATATATATATATGGTAGAGGGGGCAGTAGACGCAAATGGAGACATAAGAAGCAGAGAAGAAGAAAAGGAAAAGAAAAAAAAGAAAAATAATAGTAACGGGTGCTACATCAATTGAAGAAAAGTTAAAGTTCATTAGTCGGCCACTTTTAGAATATCGAAACCATAAAATTCATTCACAGTGTTAATTCCACATTCTAATACACAATGGTTAAAAGTTAAACGAGTTTTAGAACCAATACGAAACAAAATATTATTTTGAAAGTAAGTCTTTAAATTCAACCTCCTCGTGTTAACCCTTTTAAGTCGCTATAAATCTTGAATTTACATGCCATTCCTTGACTAAGGTACTGATGGTTAAGTCAACCCGAAGCGAAGCGAATTAAGGTGAACGATTTAATTTGTTAAATTGAATTTAAAGACTTACTTTCAAAATAATATTTTGTTTCGTATTGGTTCTAAAACTCGTTTAACTTTTAACCATTGTGTATTAGAATGTGGAATTAACACTGTGAATGAATTTTATGGTTTCGATATTCTAAAAATAGCCGCTAATGAACTTTTCCTTCTATTGATGTAGCCACCACTTTTATCCCCCCTCTTTCTCCCCATACTTCTCTCTGCCACTTGCTCCACCTTCATTAACGCTAATAATATAGGAGGGGGACTTGTGGACTTATACTAAGTTAAAACTTACTTCTAACTTACTTCTAACTTAACACTTATTTCTATAGCATCTATTCCCCACGATCCCTTTTCCTCGCCTGTCTCCTTTCTCTTTTGTCTTTCTCCTTCTTCCTGCAAAAATTTACATGCCCTGACAGCATGCAAAACAAAACCATGGGTAGCAGCGTGGTGGATTTGAGATGCGGCGGAAGAGCCTAAATAGGCCAACGGCGTACATCATAAGATGCTGGGCGGAAGAACTCAAAACGGGTCAACGGCCAGGATCAACCAGTTCAGTTAGGCAACTACTGCTCCTCATCTCTAAGACCAGCGCCTATTGATGAGTCAAACAGCTACCGATAGATATCGATAACCTCGACCTAACCGAAACTTTTCATGACATTTCACAGAGCTGAGGAAACCTGTAGCAACGTACTTCCTGCTATCAAAAAGAGTACACGTTCTGCTGAGGTTCGAGCACCGGCCCAGTGTTCGATAAATAAATTACGGGGCTCCAACTACACCACACACCTAAATCACACCACTCTCACCACAGACAAACAAGACACACACTCTACTGAAGACATAACCCTAACCGCAATATCTAATAAGACAGACATAGAACCCAAATTCAATACAAACCTACTTAGATGTAAAAAATCACTCCAGCTAGCAACATTTAATGTTAGAACACTAAAAGCGATAGGCCAACTCCCCGAACTCACGGCGTCTGCAGCCGAAAATAATATAGACATCATATGTGTGCAAGAACACAGATTTGACCATGGTGATGTAGAACTAAAATACCATGAATCTGGAAATGGCTGGACGTTTGTGTCAGCATCTGCATGGAAAAACTCCGTCAATGCAACTATAGGAGGTGTAGGAATGCTTCTCAGCCCTCGAGCGCTAAAATCACTTAACAGCATAGAAAAAATCCAACCTAGAATCATGAGTGCTACGTTTAATGGCAATCCCTGCATGACTATAGTCTCATGTTACAGCCCAACGAACGTCAGCGACGAAACGGACATTGAAACATTTTACAATGGGCTATCCTCCCTATGCAGACACACCCCCAAACATAACGTACTGATAATTGGGGGAGACATGAATGCACAGATAGGAAGAAACGAGAACAATAGATTCGGCCTACACAATACCCCAAACAGGAACGGTGATCTCCTAGCCGAGTTCTCCCTTGAGAACAGGCTTGTCTGCCTGAACACTAAATTCCAAAAACGGAAGGGCAAACTATGGACATACACGTACCCAAATAGCACAAAAGCGCAACTAGACTACATCCTAATAAACAAAAAATGGACAAATAGTGCAATGAACTGTGAAGCGTATTCTTCCTTTGAAGGAGTATCCTCCGATCACAGAATAGTCACAGCAAAATTACGACTTAGCCTACGTAGAAACAAAAAAACAAACCAGCAAATCTGAACGATACGACTGGTCGACACTTGCCAACAGCGATATTTGCAATCGCTACGCTGTTACAGTAAGAAATAAATTCGATATCCTCCAGGAGACATCCGAAAGCTCCACACCAAACGAGGAATACGAAAACTTTGTTAGTGCTCACTTAGAAGCGGCAGCCGAGTGCATACCAACCAAATTAAAAGCCGAACACTCTGTTCCCTGGGAGACAGAAGCAGTTAGGGAAAAAAGAAACTATATAAAAAAAAGCAGCCCAACTCAATAAAACAAACCCAACTAACACCAATTTACACAACCTTAGGAAAGCCCAAATAGAATTAACCAAAACATACAAAAAGAACAAACAGAATATATACAAGCACAAATAAATAATATTAGATCATCGGTAGAAGACAGACAGTCGCGATTAGCATGGCAAACAGTAAATGAAATTAGTGGTAGGAAAAGTACCTCTAGATCAAAACTAAAGGCAAACAGCCAAAAAGAAAGACTCCAAAAATGGAAAGACCACTTCCAGAAACTTCTGGGGAACACACCTAAAATCATGGTAAATAACACTCAAAAGATCATAGATAGACAACTAGACATAAAACTGGGGGATTTTACAACAGAAGAACTCCACGTAGTCTTAAATAAACTAAAAAGTAGAAGGGCGGCGGGTCTTGACGAAATACCCCGGAGGTATGGAAAATGGGCAAGTTCAGCGACATACTGCTTAGGCTATGCAATGCAGTATATAGACAAAATAGAATAGATAAATGGACAAAAGGATGCATCCTCCCGTTCCCCAAAAAGGGAGACCTAGGAATAGCTAAAAACTACAGAGGCATAACTCTTACGGCTATCGCAGCCAAGATCTATAATGCCCTTCTTCTTAATCGCATCCGACCCGAAATAGAGAAAATTCTTAGGAAAAACCAAAACGGATTCCGTAGAAACCGTTCCACAACCTCTCAGATCCTGACTATACGACGAATCATAGAAGGTATTCGAGCAAAGAATCTAGAGGCAACGCTACTATTCGTAGATTTTTCCAAGGCATTTGATTCCATACACAGAGGAAAAATGGAACAAATACTACTAGCATACGGGCTACCAGAAGAAACTGTTGCTGCTATAATGATGCTCTACAAAGATACACAAGCAATGGTACGCTCACCCGATGGCGACACAGATTTCTTCGACATCGGAACTGGAGTCCTACAAGGAGATACACTAGCACCATATATATTTATCATATGCTTAGACTATGTACTCCGAACATCATTAGATACCATAAAAGAAGAAGGCTTCACACTAAAAAAGGCAAGAAGCAGGCGATATCCCGCACAGAAAATCACAGATGCGGACTACGCTGATGACCTTGCACTCCTTGCAGATACACCACCACAGGCCGAGTCACTACTGCATAGCCTAGAGAAGGCTGCAAATAATATTGGCCTTCATGTAAACTCCGATAAAACAGTACATATGTTTCAAAAGGAAAGGAGACATAACCACACTCAACGGTAAGCCCCTTAAGCCAGTAGAACAATTCACATACCTAGGTGGTAATATCCTATCCACAGAAAGCGATGTAAATACACGAATAGGAAAAGCGTGGTCGGCCACAAACAAATTATCAGTAATATGGAAATCCGATCTCACTGACAAGCTAAAGCGACAATTCTTCCAGGCGGTGGTTGTATCAGTGTTGCTGTACGGATGCACCACATGGACCCTAACGAGGCGCCTTGAGAATAAGCTGGATGGGAGCTGCACAAGAATGCTGCGTGCAGTCCTGAACAAATCGTGGAAGCAGCACCCCACGACGAAACAGCTATATGGCCACTTGCCCCCCATCTCACAAACCATTCGAGTGAGACGGACAAGACATGCCGGGCACTGCTGGAGAAGCAAGGATGAGCTCATAAGTGACGTTCTCCTGTGGAAGCCAACACGGACATGCTAGTGTGGGCCGCCAGCAAGGACCTACATTGACCAACTAAGCAAAGACGCAGGTTGCTGCACAGAGGACCTCCCTGGGAAAATGAATGATAGGAAAGGTTGGCGAGAGATTGTCATGGATATCCGTGCTAATAGCGCGACATGATGATGATGATATATATATATATATATATATATATATATATATATAAGGGTTTTGTAATTTGCTTGGAGCATTGTGTTTATATTGGTTTGTTGGTTGGTTTTGAAGGCTGTCACAATGCAAGTGTAAAGAAAAAAGAAGGTAACTATGATGTTGTTTGTTAACCTGTCACTTTATTCTTAATATTTTGGGATGAAAAATCCCATCAGCAGAAGAATACTCGAACTGAAGTGGTCCTAGCAGTTGCTCAACTTGTTCTGTCTGGGTCTTCCAAATTCTCTGTGTGTGTGTGGTTGGAGGTGCTTGTTTATGTGTGTGTTTGTGTGTGTAAGTGCGTATGTGTGCGTGCTTGTGTGTGTAAGTGTGTGTGTGTGCGTGCGTGCTTATGTCTGTGTGTCTTATCATTTCTTTTTATTTTATTTTAATTATTATTCCAGATTCGATTTGCCACTAAGTAAGGTTTTTTTTGTTTATTAACAGGATCATCTGATCTCTTTTTTATTGATATGTGTCTGAGATTAACATTCCAGATATTGCTTGATTGTTTATGGGTGCTATATATATATTGTTTAATATAAACGGGCAAACCCAGAAATTAAAAATGTTTGTTCTAAAAAAGACAAACAATTTATTCGGCACAGACGCTATGCAAAAATTTGAGTTGTGGAATTCGTCCATTAACACTTTTTGCCAGAAAATAAAAAATCCAACGGCTGAGTCAGAAAAATTAATGGAAGAATTGAAAAAAACTTTTCCTGGCGTTTTTTCTGGGGGTCTTGGTCTTTGCAAAAAAATGACTGCGAAACTCGCATTACAGGATTATATCCAGCCAGTATTTAAGAAGAAAAGATATGTGCCATTTGCCTCGTTAGACCAGATCAACAAAGAGCTGGATAGACTGGAGAAGACCGGCATTCTTTCAAAAATTGAATATAACTCGTGGGCCGCACCGACCGTCTACATAAAAAAGAAATCTAAAGAAATCCGCGTTTGCGCTGATTTCTCCACAGGGCTCAACGCTGCCCTTAAGGATTATCATTACCCTCTACCAGGGACAAATGAAATATTTACAAAAATGAGTGGGGGAAAGATTTTTTCAGAAAAAAATCGACCTCAGTGACGCTTATCTACAAATACCCGTCGAAGAAGAAAGCTCCAAACTGCTTTGTATTAATACCCATCGGGGATTATATAAGTTTGAACGGTTGGCATTTAGGATCAAGGTCGCCGCAGCAATATTTCAGCAAGTAATGGATACGATGTTGGGCGGACTCGATTTTTCAATCGCCTACTTGGACGACATTTTAATAAAAAGTCAAGACATGGAGCAGCACAAACAACATGTCCACCAAGTTTTCAAAAAGATTCAGGACTACCGGTTCAAACTAAAAGAATCTAAGTGCGACTTATTCATGGAGAAAATAAAATACCTCGGGCACATAATCGACAAAGAGGGTAGAAGGCCAGATCCAGAACGGTCTATAGCTATCAAAGAAATGCCGGCTCCCCAAAATGTTTCGTCACTACAAAGTTTTTTAGGGCTTGCTAATTACTACCAAACTTTTATTCCTAATATGCATGATTTACGTGCCCCTCTAAATGAACTTCTAAAAAAAGACAAGGCCTGGGAATGGACTCCCGAATGCCATAGAGCATTCGAAAGAAATCAAAAAAATTTTGACGTCGGACTTGTTTCTCACACACTTCAACCCAGACCTAAAGATTATTGTTGCCAGCAACGCCAGCTCATATGGCATCGGAGCATGCATTTTACACAAAATACCGAACTGGTCACATAAACCCATAGCCCACGCATCAAGAACCCTTCTTCCAGCGGAGAGAAATTATTCCCACATTGAAAAGGAGTCACTCGGGATAATATTTGCAGTAACCAAGTTCCACCGTTACATTCACGGTCGACACTTCAGGTTACAGACAGACCATAAGCCCTTATTTACCATCTTCGGCTCAAAAAGGGTCTACCTACACACACGGTGAATAGACTGCAAAGATGGGGTTACAATCCTTCTAAATTATAATTTCAACATGGAATTCCTCCCATCTAAGAAACTCTGTCACGCAGATGGACTCTCTAGATTGATACCCAAACAGAGTGAACCCCTGGACAAAATGGTGAACCAGACGTGTCGTAAAAGATGGTAAACAAAAAAAAGGCAACAAAATATTATAATTTTCAGTGAAGAAATGAACTCGTTTTTTAGAATATGTCGATAAATGGAAGAATTTGTATATATAGGTGTTCGAAATCTTTTTTTTATTACCGACAAGCGCTTCCTAATGTCGTCTTCATACGATCAATCTCCTTTAAAGTCTTCTATTTGTGAAGACTCCCCCATGTTCATATTACCGTCAAAGCAGAGTTCCGTGATATTGTCGTTAGAGTCTATTACTTTATTAAGATAATTCATTATTGTAGACTCCACTCCGACGAAAATATCTTCGTCTAAATCAGGATTAGACTCTAGTGACTCTAATTTAATATTTGCATTGAATTTAGCTGTATTTTTAGCTTTAATTAGCGCCTTGACGCCATTTATTTCCTTATAAGTCATTATCAATGAAATTAATTATCCTTTACCTATATATAAGGCCAATTCTAGTTTCCTATGCAAATAATATTAAACAATATTAAAAAATGACATTAAAGGTCAAATAACATCAACAATATCATTTAAGGCACACAGAAACAAATATTAAACAAATAATATCAAACAAATATCATTAAATTAGACAGAATGGAACAATGAAAATGCGGGGATTTTTTTTTTTTTTTTTTTAAGGTACGAGAACCAGTTGCGTTTCCTTCTCCCCTTTATTGTGGGTGTGAAGACTACTAGGTTGACCTCTGTGTGACCCCTTCTCTTTTTTGTGTCCTTCGTGGTCGTAAATGTATTCTTTTTTTTTCTTCGGTCAGAAGAATTTTTTTCTGTTTTTTTTTCTTTTATAATACGCTTGCTTTTCAAGGAAATGTATTTTGTTCAAATTCAGCAGTTACGGTTAAAACAACCGTAACTGCTGAATTTGAACAAAATACATTTCCTTGAAAAGCAAGCGTATTATAAAAGAAAAAAAACAGAAAAAATTCTTCTGACCGAAGAAAAAAAAGAATACATTTACGACCACGAAGACACAAAAAATTTTAACATTCGGTTTCTGAAAATAAAGGTCCGAAATGCTTTTGTTTTTGAGGGTCTGAAGAATTCGTCGACTGCTAGGTTGAGACCATGTGCGTGACTTTTTCTCTTTTTTTGTGTCTCTCGTGGTCGTAATCTTTCTTTTTTTTTCTTTTTTCAGAAGAATTTATTTTCTGACAGATAGGTTATAATACACTCTTTTATCAAGGAAATATATCATGTTCAAATTCAGCAGTTAAGGGTTTGTTAGCTTGTTGCCGTGGTGAAGAAAAAACTTTTTTGTTGAATAACACATGCAAATTTCATTTTCTTGTCCGACAATTCTTTTAGTGGATTTTGAAGTAATGTTGTACATTTAATGTTTGAATTAATTTCTAACATCCGATAGCCACCCGAATTTGCAGATTAATAGGAAATACGGGGTTCGTAGGGAGCTCTCAATTCTCCCGGTAGTCGGCAATTATTCGGATGAAAGAAGACAAACAACACAATTGGAAATTATACACATGTATTGAACAAAGATACAAAATGCTGCAAATTTGATGGCATTTGCTACGGGACTTATCTTAAGAGGTGAAATTAACAGTTCCTTGGTGAAGTGGCGTTAGAAAGGATTTCTGTGCACCGTCGTGGTAGAGTGCTGTTGAGACGCGTCGGTCATGGTCGGTTCTCGTTCAATAAGTAAAGTGTTGGGGAGTGCTTTTTTAGCGACTCGCCTGGTTAACTGCCCTTTGAAGTGGGCGGTGGATGGAGACCTTGTTAAAGTGACTCCTCAGGTCGACAGCCTTCAGATAAGTGATGGAGTTTGGTTTTGCCGCCAACATCGTATGTAGGCGATTCGCCCCCTAGCGGCAGGGGAAGAAAATTCTACTATCGGTTTTCCGATATTAATTCTTGGTTCGGTATTAATTCTACATTTTATCTGGCAGTAGTAGAGACCTGTTTTGAATGTCCTCTGAAATTTACGAAATAGAAAAGGAAAAAAAGAGGTAGATTTTTATTAATTTTAGTAAAATTAAGGAAATGCTCTAATAACGATAATCTAGGAGGGGACATGTGGACTTATACTAAGTTAAAACTTTATATCTAGATCTTGCCCCCGCTTTTTTCCCGCCTGTCTCTGTCTGTGTGTGTTTTTCTCTCTCTCCCTCTCTCTCCTTCTTCTGCTTCTAGCAAAAATCTACATGCCACATCGGCCTGTAAAACAAAACCATGGGTAGCAGCATGGTGGTTGTAAGACCCGGCGGAAGAACCTAAAAAGGCCAACGGCGTATATCACAAGATGCTGGGCGGAGGAACCCAGAACAGTTTTGGTTTGGTTTGTTTTGTTTTACGGCATATCAACCTCAGTGGGTCATTTAATGTCGATAAAGTTTTGAAATAAATCAATTCTTAATGGATAATACAATTTTTTTATAAATACATTTTTCTATTTAACCCATAGATGGGACCCTAACAGGTACTACCACTCCGGGTCAGAGTGGACCAGGGAGAAATGGTGATGAAGGGGTGCTCCACATTCCCGAAACCTCCAAAACTGGAACCTCACCATCAGATAGAGTTTAACGTCATTCCCAGGACATGTAGACCCGCAGCCACCGCCTCCTAGCACCCATATGATAAAAAGGGGTTGGGGCTTGCCATAAGGCAATAGGGTTGGGAAACTCATATAGGTGCTAGGGCTTGACGTGACCAGCCGATTGATCGGAGGGGGCCTCTCCGACCGCCCGTCTAGCCCAAGATAGGGCCAAAGTGGAGTATTGCATGTCATGAACTGCTCATCCACCTGGGTTCTATCTTTAAGCATCACGGGTCGCCACCCACGACCAACAGGTGGCCCCATTGGAGGAGTCTTACCCCTCTACAGAGGTGCAGTCAGTGCATTCTAACGCCCCAGACGACAGGGCGGCCCAGAACGGGTCAACGGCCAGGATCAACCAGTTCAGTCAGGTAACTACTGCTCCTCATCTCTAAGACTAGCGCCTGTTTGATGAGTTAAATAAATAGCTACCGATAAATATCAATGACTACGACCCAACCGAAACCTTTCATGACAATATACAAAGCCGAAGAATTATGCAGCAACGTGCATGCTGCTATCACAAAGAATATGTGTTCTGTTGAGGCTCGAGCTCCGGCCCAGTGTTCGATAAATAAGCTAAGGAGCTCAAAACGCAACACACACCTAAATAACATCACTCTCAGCACTAACAAACAAGACACACATGCTACGGAAGACATAGTCCTAACCACAATATCAAATAAGACAGACATAGAACCCAAATCCAATACAAACCTACTTAGATGTAAAATAATTCACTCAAGCTAGCAACATTTAACGTTAGAATGCTAAAAAAACATAGGCTAATTCCCCGAACTTACGACTTCCGCAGCCGAAAAAAATATAGACATCATATGTGTACAAGAACACAGATTTTACCATAGTGATGTAGAATTAAAATACCATGAATCTGGAAACGGCTGGACGCTTGTGTCAGCATCTGCCTGGAAAAACTCAATGCCACCATAGGAGGTGTAGGAATGCTTCTCCGTCCTCGAGCACTAAAATCACTTAACAGCATAGAAAAAATCCAACCGAGAATCATGAGTACTAAGTGCAATGGCAATCCCTGCATGACTGTAGTCTAATGTTACAGCCCCACAAATGTCAGCGATGAAACAGACATTTTACAATGGGCTATCCTCCCTATGCAGGCACCCCCCAAACATAACGTACTGATCATTGGGGGATACCTGAATGCACAGATAGGAAGAAACGTAACCAATAAATTCAGCTTACACAACACACCAAACAGGAACGGCGATTTCCTAGCTGAATTCTCCCTTGAGTTTGCCTAAACACCAAATTCCAAAAAACGGAAGGGCAAACTATGAACGTACACATACCTAAATAACACAAAAGCGCAACTAGACTACATCCTAATAAACAAAAAATGGATAAATAGTGCAATGAACTGCGAAGCATATTTCTTCTTTGAAGGAGTATCCTCCGATCACAGAATAGTCACAGCATAATTACGACTAAGCCTACGTAGAAACAAAAAACAAACCAGTAAATCTGTACTATCGAGTGCATATATCGCTGTTGGCAAGTGTCGACTGGTCGACATTTCCAAACAGCGATATATGCAATCGCTACGCTGTCACAGTAAGAAATAAATTCGATATCCTCCAAGAGATATCTGAAAGCTCCACACCAAACGAGCAATACGAAAACTTTCTCAGTGCCCACCTAAAAGCAGCAGCTGAGTGCGTACCAATCAAACTAAGAGCCAAGCACTCTGTTTCCTGGGAGACAGAAGCAGTAAGAGAAAAGAGAAAGGATATCAAAAAGGCAGCCAAACGTAATAAAACAAACCCAACTAACACCAATTTATACAACCTTAGGAAAGCAGAGATAGAACTAAACATCCAAGTACAAATAAATAACATCAGACAATTGGTGGAAGACAGGCAGTCGTCATTAACATGGTAAACAGTAAATGAAATCAGTGGTAGGAAAAGTACCTCGAGATCAAAGCTAAAGGCAACCAGCCAAAAAGATAGACTTCAGAAATGGAAAGACCATTTCCTGAAACTTCTGAAGAACCCACCTAAAATCATAGAAAATAACACCCAAAAGATCATAGACAAATATACATCAAACTGGGATATTTTACAACAGAAGAACTCAACGAAGTCTTAAAGAAATTAAAAGGTAGAAAAGCAGCAGGTCTTGACGAAATACTCCCGGAGGTATGGAAGATGGGTAAATTCAATGACATACTGCTTAAGCTATGCAATGCAGTATATAGACAAAATAGAATAGATAAATAGACAAAAGGGCGCATCTTCCCATTCTCCAAACAGGGAGACCTAGGAATCGCTAAAAACTACAGAGACATAACTCTTACTGCTATTGCAGCTAAGATATATAATGCCCTTCTTAATCGCATCCGACCCGAAATAGAGAAAATCCTTAGGAAAAACCAAAACGGTTTCCGCAAAAATCGATCCACAACCTCTCAGATTCTGACTATACGACGGATCATAGAAGGGGTTAAAGCAAAGAATCTAGACGCAACGCTACTATGCGTGGATTTTTCCAAGGTATACACTGGGAAAATGGAACAAATACAACTAGCATATGGCCTCCCCAGAGAAACGGTTGTCGCCATAATGATGCTCTACAAAGACACTAAAGCAATGGTACGCTCACCTGATGGTGACACAGATTTCTTTGACATCACCGCTGGAGTCCTCCAAGGAGATACTTTAGCACCATATATATTTATAATATGCCTAGACTATGTACTCCGAACATCACTAGATACCATAAAAGAAAAAGGCTTCACTCTAAGAAAGGCAAGGATCAGGCGTTTTCCCGCTGAGTCGCTACTACATAACCTGAAGTAGGCATCAAAGAACATCGGCCTCTATGTGAACTCTGATAAAACGGAGTTCATGAGTTTCAAAAAATATATATATAAAAAGAAAGTACACATCGACACACTTGACGGTAAGTCTCTTAAGATAGTAGAACAGTTCACATACCTAGGTAGTAATATCTCATCCACAGAGAGTGATATTAATACACGAATAGGAAAGGCCTGGTGGACTACAAACAAATTATCCGATCTCTCTGACAAGCTAAAGCGACATTTCTGCCAGGCTGTGGTTATATCAGTATTGCTGTATGGCTGCACCACCTGGACCCTAACGAAGCCCCTTGAGAATAAGCTAGATGGGACCTGCACAAGAATGCTGCGTGCAGTCTTGAACAAGTCGTGGAAACAGCACCCCACAAGGAAGCAGCTGTATGGACACCTGACCCCTATCTCACAAACCATCCGAGTGAGATGGACTAGGCATGCAGGACACTGCTGGAGAAGCAAGGACGAACTCATAAGCGACGTTCTCATGTGAAAGCCAACACATGGACATGCTAATGAGGGCCGACCACCAAGGACCTACATTGCGAGGATGGTGGATGCTGCGTAGAAGACCTCCCTGGGGCAATGAATGATAGGGAAGGTTGTCGAGAGATTGTCATGGATATCCGTGCTACTTGCACGACATGATATATATATATATATATACTGATGTAAACGTTCACAAGTAAACTGTATTGCGAGGGCTTCACTTTCTATCAGGGCATATCTACCTGGTATCTTCGTTGTCGCTCTAGTTGCATATGCAACTGGTAGCCACTGGTCTCCATGTTCCTGCTCGAGTCTTACGGGAAATTTTTGTAATGTAAAATTGAATTAGTGTTTGGGATGATAGCATCCTTTTTTATTCATTAAATTTTTTCTCGTGTTCTGTGAAGACTACGTAAGATTTCAGTAGACTCCTCATGTGAAATGTCCATTGAGAAAGATTTTCTGTGTACCTGGCAAGAAATCTTGCTACATCTCCTTGTTCCTCTGGTGTTTTGAAGTTTAGGAACAGTTTTACTTTGGCTGGGTCTAGTTCTGGTTTCAAACTGAATCGGTCGGCTAGGAATGTTAGTTCTTCTATAGCAACCTGGGTGATTTACATTATTATGTCAAGATTTCTTCGCTGTAAGTAGATGTGATTTTGGGTCACTTCCCAAAATCACAATGTCGTCCATGAAAGTTTCCACGTTTTGGATACCATCGAATACGTATAGTTAGTACGTATGGTATATTTCAAGTGCAGACGATATTCCAAATGATAATCTTTGGTAGCTGTATGCTTACTGCTGTGATGAATATGCATAGCTTGGAGTATTCTTAGTCTAATTGAAACTGCCAGAATCCTTTTGAACAGTAAAACTTTGAAAATATTTTCGCCCCTGACATTTTTGCCGTTTCCTCCTCACTTATTGGTTGTTTAAAATGCTAACCGAGGATTGCTTTGTTCAGGTTTCGTGGATCCCTGAAAATCCATAGCTTTTCGTTTGGTTTGTGCATAATAGGCATTGTACTTACTGTCAAGTTCCATTCTTCGTTTATGGGGTGGTCTGGTGGCCCAGTGGGTAGAGTTTTCGCTCTTTGTTCTGTGATCGCTGGTTTGATCTCTCGTGGTGGAGACCGTGGTAAATGATGTTGATGATACCTAATAAGGTCAAAACAGCTACCCAGTGTTCCGAGTTTTCTGGTCATGGTAATTTAATCCAATCATTAATGTAATTCCTCCTTTTGCCAAATTATATATATATATATATATATATATATATATATATATATATATATGATGAAGAATGAGTAAAGAAAAAATAGAATGGATAATAAAAGATGAATTTAATCAATATCACTTACACATGTGTTTCGGTCAGTTCATCTGTGTGAAAATATTCCGCACACAGAGAAGATTCGACCTTCATCAGAGTGAAATTTTATTTTGAATGAAAAAATATTGACACGAAGAACAAACTCTTAGCAAGCCTTGATATTCAATCACTCTACACAAATATCCCTGTCAAAAAATGCATTAATCGCCTACAGCAACACCTTTATAAAATTAACATAAACCTCCCCTTACCCATTCCAAAAATAATTCAAATAATTGGACTATGCACCAACCATTGTTTCTTTTAATATAACAACAACTTCTATCAGCAAAAATGTGGGCTCCCCATGGGGTCACCTCTAAGCGGCGTTCTAGCATGCCTGTTTATTGAACTCCTAGAATCCAAACCGTTTTTAAATACATTCTACCTAATGACATACTTTATAACAGATACATTGACGACATTCTAATCATTTACCCAGACAAACATAATATTCACCATATTACCCACAAATTAAACCGACTTGAACCCACCATTAATTTCACGATCGAATTAGAAAAAAACAACTCCCTACCTTTCCTAGACATTGTACTAATAAACAATAATAACAAACTAACATTCAAAGTCCATCAAAAAACAAATTGTAAAAATGACTACATACATTTCTATTCCAACCATAGTACAAAAAATGGCATTCTTATAGGTATTTTTCCTTAGGTCCCTAAGAATTTGTTCTCCTATTTTTCTAAGTGAAGAATATGAATACATCAACAAATCTTTTAAAAATTTACAATACCCAATTTCCTTCATAACTCACGCCAAACTTAAGGCTATTAAAATCTACAAAAACAAACAATACTACATTAACTCAACAAACCCTAACAGCATCCCTACCACCAAATATATCACACTACCTCAAAGTCCTATTACACCATTAATTGAAGAAAATCTTAATCATCTTGGAATTAAAACTGTCACCTGCACAATCAAAACAATTAAACATTTATTAAAACACTCCACAAATAAACATGAATCCAATGCCGGTGTCTATAAAATATGCCGTGAACAATGCGACAAGGTCTACATTGGTAAAACTGCCAGAAATCTTTAAAAAAACGTTTATATGAACACTCTAAGGACCTAAAATTTGGAAATACATCCAATTCGTTAGTAACATACAATTTATTAACAAATCACAATTTTACTTTACAAAAATTATCAATGATCGCCTTCATCCACAATCGAAATGTAACGTCGTATCGTAGAATCCTCGACGATTTCGATCCTTAATACCTTACCACAGAGACCTGGTTTTTATAAAATATCACCATTCCTTGCTAGAATTATATCAAAAAACTTTAATATACACCACTAAACTTCATATTATTTATTTACACTAAAATTTCCTCCTCACTCTCTTCCTATTAATATGAAATAACTAATTGATTTACGTTCTCTAACATATTAAATAGTCACTTTGATTTGACTCAAACAACATTTTTAAAAATATCACCATAATGACTTTATTAACAAAATCAATAAATTAACTATCAACAATCCATACTCACATATAATTTCTATTTTAAATCAATAAATAACTAAATAAACAAATAAATAATCAAATAATTAAATAAATAAGTCAATAAATAAATAAATAATTATATAATTTATTCTAATAATAATTAAGTTAATAAATAATTAAATAAACTAATGAAATAAATTCCCACACCACCTACATTATATAATGAACAATTTAACATTTACCTAATTACAAATACACTACATAATAATAAAAAAAACAAGTGACAAAAAACGCATTATTAAACTAAAATCTAATAAACATCATTTATCGAATAAATAATAAAAAAAATTTACAATATATAACTATCAACCACTAATGTTATACACTTTCATTTCTACATTACTTTCTTGATTCATATCACTAAATACTACATAAATATAAAACAAGCTACAACTTACCATTTTTTACTAT
>CM042138.1:60582950-60668721 GCA_023376005.1 Doryteuthis pealeii
CCCATACATAATGCCAAGAAACATAAGGCATCTTTGTTTGCCGTCTATTTTGCCATACTTTTGACAAATTAAAAACTTTATGATTAGACAAATCTTGGGTCTTCACACAGCAGCGTGCTGTAGTTGTTAACGCCTCTTACGGAAAGTGGGTCAGGAACACGTGATAAATGTAGCATATGTATACCTAGATTTGGGAGATCCAATATTATGCACAGCACTGTATACTCTTTGTTTAACTCGAAAGCTCCCATATAAGAAGAAAAACAATGTAAAATTGAGTATCCACTAGTCTACATCAGATATAGTTCAGTATTTTCAGCTGCAATCTCTGCCCGTTTTTGTTAACTCCCTCTCTTTGGATTCTCAATTGATGATGAAGAATCCAGAAACAGCAATATTCAATATTGTTGAAACAGAACGATGACCAGGCTAATTGAGGATTTCGATCAGCATCAGTAGAATGCGTTGGTACAAGTTATGAACCTCTAAAAATAAACTTCAGATTCTGCATAAGAAGTATGAATAAGAAAAAGTCGTGCCGTTGAAAAAAGGAACGAATGGTATTTATTTGCTATGAGATAAAGAAACAATGGATTTCTGCGAGTACTTTCGAAGTGACGCAAGTTTAAGTTTTCGTATGGCCATGGGACCATAACGGTTACACGAAGGATTCTGGAATTTCGCATGATACAAAACTGATTATGCAACTGTTTATTCCGGATATCCACAAATCTAGAACTTAAAATGTTGTCCTCCAAATAGTAAATTTATATGGCGCACTCGCAATTAGCATTCATATTTTGTCCTTCATCGAAATATAGTAAAGACATAAGACGAGAATCAGTTGACGCATTGTTAATGATACGAAACAAGTTGGAGTAACTCTGTTTTGCGCCTTACCATCATGGTTGACTGTCGCTTCGCCCTAAGTATGGGTTAGCACAGGTAGTATAAGATAGCTTAAAATTGGCTGCTGATTGAATCTCTTGAATCAAGAAAACTATAACGTGAAATTTTATCTTAACTACTTGCGCAACACTTTGATCTTTAAAACGGTAACTGAATTAACCTGCTTGGTTGGAACTAAGACTGGAAACTTGTTACAAGAACATTACTGGAAAACTTTATCTATTATTACTTCGACACGTTATAAACGTCTTAAAAACATGTTACTCATATAAAAAGCAAAATGTGCTATATGTAGTATGTTAATGCTTTTTGAGATACCAAGGGAAGGGTATCCAGTAAGATCAGTCTTAAGATGCATTGTAAGATATAAATAATGAGGATAAGCAACTGCACGGATAGATTTGATGTGATTCAGAGTCACAAAACAAGTGTCAATCTAAATCAACATAAGAATATTGTGTTGTCCATTTAGCATGTTCTTAATTATTTTCGCGAACATTTCTAAACGCTCCATAAAATAAGCTACAAATTTGTTAGATGCTGTATTTTATGGCTCTTCTGACAGAAAAACTTGCAGGTAATGCTGTACTCAAATGTTGATGTGATATCAGAAAACTGGGCGTCATTTTCTGGAATTTACAGAGGATCGAAAGCAATAGTATAATACAAGTGTCAGATTCCCATACTCAATGAGAAGTCTATGTTCTTAGTGTTATCACACGTAAATAAAGAAAAGCTTGAATATCTGTTGATATTACTATGTTATTAATTATTTTAAACCAACTTGCCTCTGTGGCATTTCAGTTCATGTCAAAGTGACTAGTTTATATATTTACCAACTCTTTTGCCACAATCCAAAATGCGACAACTAACGGGGTATCCATAAAAATTAATGGTGCTTAGTCTGGCTTCGCCTATTTGAGCCTTCATAGCTGGGGGAAAAATAATGTAGTCTGTACTTTCACAAAGGATATTACGCTATGTAAAAATGCAAACGGTCTCGTCTGTGAATCTTATCTTGGGCAAATACATTTCCTGAGATAAGCGATACACGATGAGCGAGTTTCTTTTTTGATTGGAATTCTGGTTATCACGTCCATTTCCTATGAGGACAAGATGACAAAAATAATAGACGGAACATATGTTGTTCTTATTTGAACATTTCCCAAGCTTAAAATGAATGTTAACTTATCAAGGGCAAACTCTCAGTGATCTGAACCTTGGGTAAACATTCCGACCTCGAATCCGTTGCGGACAAATAAATACACTTTACTGTTTAATGTGTCTTGATTGATCATGGAGATTTCCATCCACTCAATCAAGAAAACAACAGAATAAATGGATAATTAGGCTAAAAACAAACAGGGGCCTCAACAATGATACTGGAGCGCTCAGAGCCTATAAATGTTTTCAAAATACTACCACCACCAACACCACAACCCCCAGCCCACTACAAGGAACACCGAGCACGCACGACCAAAATAAACAAACTTTAAAGAATACTACGAACCAACCGGCGCCATGCACACCCACACACGAGGAAGAAAACATCGCTATCACAATCAGTAGCCACTCCCACCCCACAACACAACCCTACTATAAGTAACAACCAGAGCACAATGTTTAATTTCTTTTCACGTCTGAAGAAGGGGGTTTATAAAAATCCCGAGAATTTACTAAATAAACGAAACTCTATTCCAAAACAACCGAGCTTCTTATATTTCTTTACTTTAATGCTTCACACTAATGCACAAACCTGATATATGTACCTCCTACAAACGGATACATATACCTAAATAAACACAAATATGTATACTTACAAGAAGCACACGGAGACCTCTAGACAACAACAACAACAACAACCACAACACACATATATATGCATAATATATACATATAGTACGTACATATATATATATATATATATATATATATATATATATATATATATTATATATATATGTAGTGTATTAGGAAATGAAAAAACACAGGTTTAAATGGGTTTTCATTTTTCCTAATATACTACATACCGTCGGATTCACTTCCTTTCTTTCACACACACACACACACACACACCACACACACACACACACAAATATATATATATATATATATATATATATATATATATATATATATTCTTTCTTTTCTTTATTCATTCTTCCTCATATTGTCGGATTCATTTCCAATTTCCATTTTTACACACACACACACACACACACACACACACACACACACATATATATATATATATATATATATATATATTCAGTCTGAGAACTAGACTCACCAAATATACCAACAAAGAAACATACGTGGACTTCACAAAGACTACGTTTTATATATATATTATATATTATATATATATATATATATATGTGTGTGTGTGTGTGTGTGTGTGTGTGTGTGTGTAAAAATGGAAATTGGAAATGAATCCGACAATATGAGGAAGAATGAATAAAGAAAAGAAAGAATAGAATGGATAATAAAAGATGAATTTAATCAATATCACTTACACATGTGTTTCGGTCAGTTCATCTGTGTGAAAATATTCCGCACACAGAGAAGATTCGACCTTCATCAGAGTGAAATTTTATTTTGAATGAAAAAATTTGTTGGGGAAAAACGGAGAATTTTTGGAAATGTTCGAAGAGAATTTTTAAAAAATCACATTTGGAACGCTGAAATAGACCGTTAGAATTTGGATATTTGGTTTTCCTAGTGGTTATGGTAGAAATAATTTTGTATTGCAAAAATAAAGTGTTATTATTTATCCCTAACATATTGAAAATTTCTCGGAGCCTAGTTTATGTTATTGTTTTGAAAAAAAAAAAACAAAAAAAAAAAAAACGGTGAAATCATTAAAAAGTATTCGTTCAATAAAAAGAACCTAACTTTGATAATAGATAATTTTTTATGTTATTTTTATTTTGATGTTTTCGTAAGATGGTCATGTTTGGTTGTGTATATGTTTGTATTTACAGATTATGTTAAGTTAAAAGTTACGGAGTATATAATGAAGAAAATGTGATTTCATTATTGCTTGAAAATTTGAGGCCAGATAATATGGGAAGAAATGGATTTTAGGTATATTTGTTATTTATATAATATTGCGTTATATAATAAATGTGGAATTATTTAATAATTCATAAAATATTTGTGATATGGTAATTTATACTAAATAAGTGTTAGGAAGAGTTTGCTTGATGATTTAAATTTTAATAAAACAAAATAGATATAGGATGTGATAATTTATGATAATAAGAGTTTATTGTGTTTAATTCAAGAAAATGAAGTAGATAAAGGTATATAACATTAGTGGTTAATGGTTATATATTGAGAGAAAAGAAAATTTATTGTTGTTAAGTTATTGATTTTGAAAGTTTTGATTAATAATTGGGCTTGTTGTCACTTGTTTTTGTTTAAGTAGCATTAGTTGATTTAGTTTAAGAAATTAATGTAATATAGCTATAGTGATTAATAGTTATATTCGTTAATAGTTATATAATGAAAGAAGGGAAAATTTATTGTATATTTAATTCTTGTTAATAGTTTTTATTTTGATAAAAGGGCTGGTTGTCACTTGTTTTATTATGTAGTATTTTTGTAATATAAGTCAAGAAAGTAAAGTAGAATAAAAGTATATATATTAGTGGTTGATAGTTATGTATAGTAATATTTTATTTTTCATACAATAATAATGTTATTAGATTTAGTTTAATACAGTTTGTATTATTCATACAAATAATAATGTTTATTAGATTATAGTTTAATACAGTAAAATTGTATTATTCATACAAATAATAATGTTTTATTATAGTTTAATACAGTAAATTGTATTATTCATACAAATAATAATGTTTATTAGATTATAGTTTAATACAGTAAAAATTTTATTATTCATACAATAATAATGTTTATTAGATTATAGTTTAATACATAAAATTGTATTATTCATACAAATAATAATGTTTATAGATTATAGATCATACAGTAAATTTTATTATTCATACAAATAATAATGTTTATTAGATTATAGTTTAATATTCATACAAATAATAATGTTTATTAGATTATAGTTTAATACAGTAAAAATTGTATTATTCATACAAATAATAATGTTTATTAGATTATAGTTTAATACAGTAAAAATTGTATTATTCATACAAATAATAATATTTATTAGATTATAGTTTAATACAGTAAAAATTGTATTATTCATACAATAATAATGTTTATTAGATTATAGTTTAATACAGTAAAAATTGTTATTATTCATACAAATAATAATGTTTATTAGATTATAGTTTAATACAGTATGTTATTATTTAGATTATAGTTTAAACAGTAAAAATTGTATTATACAGTAATAATGTTTATTAGATTATAGTTTAATACAAAAATTTTTATTCATACAAATAATAATGTTTATTAGATTATAGTTTTAATACAGTAAAAATGTTATTATTCATACAAATAATAATGTTTATTAGATTATAGTTTAATACAGTAAAAATTTATTATTATACAAATAATAATGTTTATTAGATATAGTTTAATAAAAATGTTATTCATACAATAATATGTTTATTAGATTATAGTTTAATACAGTAAAAAATTGTATTATTCATACAAATAATAATGTTTATTAGATTATAGTTTAATACAGTAAAAATTTATTATTCATACAAATAATAATGTTTATTAGATTATAGTTTAATACAGTAAAATTTTATTATTCATACAAAAATAATGTTATTAGATTATATAATACAGTAAAAATTTTATTATTCATACAAATAATAAATTATTAGATTATAGTTTAATACAGTAAAAATTTTATTATTCATACAATAATAATGTTTATTAGATTATAGTTTAATACAGTAAAATGTTATTATTCATACAATAATAATGTTTATTAGATTATAGTTTAATACAGTAAAAATTTATTATTCATACAAATAATAATGTTTATTAGATTATAGTTTTAATACAGTAAAAATTGTATTATTCATACAAATATAATGTTTATTAGATTATAGTTTAATACAGTAAAAATTGTATTATTTATACAATAATGTTTATTAGATTGTAGTTTAATACAGTAAAAATGTTATTATTCATACAAATAATAATGTTTATTAGATTATAGTTTAATACAGTAAAATGTTATTATTCATACAAATAATAATGTTTATTAGATTATAGTTTAATACAGTAAAAATTGTATTATTCATACAAATAATAATGTTTATTAGATTATAGTTTAATACAGTAAAAAAAAAATGTTATTATTCATATAATAATGTTTATTAGATTATAGTTTAATACAGTAAAAATTTATTATTCATACAAATAATAATGTTTATTAGATTATAGTTTAATACAGTAAAAATGTTATTATTCATACAAATAAATATGTTTATTAGATATATAATACAGAATTTATTAGATTATAGTTTAATACAGTAAAAATGTTATTATTCATACAAATAATAATGTTTATTAGATTATAGTTTAATACAGTAAAAATTTTATTATTCATACTAATAATGTTTATTAGATTAAGTTTAATACAGTAAAAATGTTATTATTCATACAAATAATAATGTTTATTAGATTATAGTTTAATACAGTAAAAATTGTATTTTATACAAATAATGTTATTAGATTATAGTTAATACAGTAAAAATGTTATTACATGTTTATTAGATTATAGTTTAATACAGTAAAAATGTTATTATTCATACAAATAATAATGTTTATTAGATTATAGTTTAATACAGTAAAAATGTTTATTATTCATACAATAATAATGTTTATTAGATTATAGTTTAATACAGTAAAAAATTTATTATTCATACAAATAATAATGTTTATTAGATTATAGTTTAATACAGTAAAAATGTTATTATTCATACAAATAATAATGTTTATTAGATTATAGTTTAATACAGTAAAATTTTATTATTCATACAAATAATAATGTTTATTAGATTATAGTATAATACAGTAAAATTTTATTATTCATAAAATAATAAATTTTTATTAGATTATAGTTTAATACAGTAAAAATTTTATTATTCATACTAATATAATGTTTATTAGATTATAGTTTAATACAGTAAAAATGTTATTATTCATACAAATAATAATGTTTATTAGATTATAGTTAATACAGTAAAAAATTATTCAGTAAAAATTGTATTATTCATACAAATAATAATGTTTATTAGATTATAGTTTAATACAGTAAAAATTGTATTATTATACAAATAATGTTTATTAGATTGTAGTTTAATACAGTAAAAATGTTATTATTCATACAAATAATAATGTTTATTAGATTATAGTTTAATACAGTAAAAATGTTATTATTCATACAAATAATAATGTTTATTAGATTATAGTTTAATACAGTAAAAATGTTATTATTCATACAAATAATAATGTTTATTAGATTATAGTTTAATACAGTAAAAATTTTATTATTCATACAAATAATAATGTTTATTAGATTATAGTTTAATACAGTAAAAATGTTATTATTCATACAAATAATAATGTTTATTAGATTATAGTTTAATACAGTAAAAATTGTATTATTTATACAAATAATGTTTATTAGATTATAGTTTAATACAGTAAAAATGTTATTATCAAATAATGTTTATTAGATTATAGTTTAATACAGTAAAATGTTATTATTCATACAAATAATAATGTTTATTAGATTATAGTTTAATACAGTAAAATGTTATTATTATAAATAATAATGTTTATTAGATTATAGTTTAATACAGTAAAAAATTGTATTATTCATACAAATAATAATGTTTATTAGATTATAGTTTAATACAGTAAAAATGTTATTATTCATACAAATAATAATGTTTATTAGATTATAGTTTAATACAGTAACAATTTTATTATTCATACAAATAATAATGTTTATTAGATTATAGTATAATACAGTAAAAATTTTATTATTCATACAAATAATAAAATTTTTTATTAGATTATAGTTTAATACAGTAAAAATTTTATTATTCATACTAATAATAATGTTTATTAGATTATAGTTTAATACAGTAAAAATGTTATTATTCATACAAATAATAATGTTTATTAGATTATAGTTTAATACAGTAAAAATTGTATTATTCATACAAATAATAATGTTTATTAGATTATAGTTTAATACAGTAAAAATTGTATTATTTATACAAATAATGTTTATTAGATTGTAGTTTAATACAGTAAAAATGTTATTATTCATACAAATAATAATGTTTATTAGATTATAGTTTAATACAGTAAAAATGTTATTATTCATACAAATAATAATGTTTATTAGATTATAGTTTAATACAGTAAAAATTTTATTATTCATACTAATAATAATGTTTATTAGATTATAGTTTAATACAGTAAAAATGTTATTATTCATAATAATAATGTTTATTAGATTATAGTTTAATACAGTAAAATTGTATTATTCATACAAATAATGTTTATTAGATTATAGTTTAATACAGTAAAAATGTTATTATTCATACAAATAATAATGTTTATTAGATTATAGTTTAATACAGTAAAAATGTTATTATTCATACAAATAATAATGTTTATTAGATTAATAATAATTATTAGTTTAATACAGTAAAAATTGTATTATTTATACAAATAATAATGTTTATTAGGTTATAGTTTAATACAGTAAAAATTGTATTATTCATACAATAGTTTAATAATGTGTTATTAGATTATAGTTTAATACAGTAAAAATGTTATTATTCATACAAATAATAATGTTTATTAATTATAGTTTAATACAGTAAAATTTTATTATTCATACAAATAATAATGTTTATTAGATTATTGTTTAATACAGCAAAAAATGTTATTATTCATACAAATAATAATGTTTATTAGATTATAGTTTAATACAGTAAAATGTTATTATTCATACAATAATAATGTTTATTAGATTATAGTTTAATACAGTAAAAATTTTATTATTCATACAAATAATAATGTTTATTAGATTATTGTTTAATACAGCAAAAATGTTATTATTCATACAAATAATAATGTTTATTAGATTATAGTTTAATACAGTAAAAATTTTATTATTCATACAATTAATAATGTTTATTAGATTATAGTTTAATAATTGGGTTTGTTGTCACTTGTTTGTATTAAGAAGTATAATTAGTAAAATAGTAAAAGTTGATTTAATTTATTATTAGGTGTATGAGCTATGGGAATTTATATTTTAAATTATTCATTTTATTATTTATATTTATTTATTTATTTTATTATCTAATTATTTATTTATTGAATAATTATTTGTAAAATAGTAAAAGTTGATATTATTTTATTATTAGGTGTACGAGGTATGGGAATTTATATTCTAAAATCATTTAATTTATTATTTATATGTATTTATTTATTTTATTATTTAATTATTTATTTATTGAATAATTATTTATTTATTTTATATATTTAATTTTAGAATATAAATTATATGTATGTGGGATATGTTGATAGATAATTTATTGATTTGTTATTAAAGTAATTATAAAAATAATCAGAAATGTGTTTGAGCCAAATCAAGATATGTACATAAATATGTTAGTATGAGGTATGGGAATTTATATTTTTAAATTATTTATTTTATTATTTATATTTTTATTTATTTATTCTATTATTTAATTCATTGAATAATCATTTGTAAAATAGTAATATGTTAGAGAACATAAATCAAATTAGTTAAATGATAATAATAGGAAGAGACTAAGGAAAGAAAGTAATGTAGATAATGGAACAAAAACATAGTGGTTAATAGTCATATATTGAAAGAATATATAAAAAATTATAGGTAAATAAATGGGTAAGTTGTAGCTTGTTTTATATTTATGTAGTATTTAGTGATATGAATCAAGAAAGTAATGTAGAAATGAAAGTGTATAACATTAGTGGTTGATAGTTATATATTGTAAATTTTTTTTATTATTTATTCGATAAATGATGTTTATTAGATTTTAGTTTAATAATGCGTTTTTTGTCACTTGTTTTTTTTATTATTATGTAGTGTATTTGTAATTAGGTAAATGTTAAATTGTTCATTATATAATGTAGGTGGTGTGGGAATTTATTTCATTAGTTTATTTAATTATTTATTAACTTAATTATTATTAGAATAAATTATATAATTATTTATTTATTTATTGACTTATTTATTTAATTATTTGATTATTTATTTGTTTATTTAGTTATTTATTGATTTAAAATAGAAATTATATGTGAGTATGGATTGTTGATAGTTAATTTATTGATTTTGTTAATAAAGTCATTATGGTGATATTTTAAAAATGTTGTTTGAGTCAAATCAAAGTGACTATTTAATATGTTAGAGAACGTAAATCAATTAGTTATTTCATATTAATAGGAAGAGAGTGAGGAGGAAATTTTAGTGTAAATAAATAATATGAAGTTTAGTGGTGTATATTAAAGTTTTTTGATATAATTCTAGCAAGGAATGGTGATATTTTATAAAAACCAGGTCTCTGTGGTAAGGTATTAAGGATCGAAATCGTCGAGGATTCTACGATACGACGTTACATTTCGATTGTGGATGAAGGCGATCATTGATAATTTTTGTAAAGTAAAATTGTGATTTGTTAATAAATTGTATGTTACTAACGAATTGGATGTATTTCCAAATTTTAGGTCCTTAGAGTGTTCATATAAACGTTTTTTTAAAGATTTCTGGCAGTTTTACCAATGTAGACCTTGTCGCATTGTTCACGGCATATTTTATAGACACCGGCATTGGATTCATGTTTATTTGTGGAGTGTTTTAATAAATGTTTAATTGTTTTGATTGTGCAGGTGACAGTTTTAATTCCAAGATGATTAAGATTTTCTTCAATTAATGGTGTAATAGGACTTTGAGGTAGTGTGATATATTTGGTGGTAGGGATGCTGTTAGGGTTTGTTGAGTTAATGTAGTATTGTTTGTTTTTGTAGATTTTAATAGCCTTAAGTTTGGCGTGAGTTATGAAGGAAATTGGGTATTGTAAATTTTTAAAAGATTTGTTGATGTATTCATATTCTTCACTTAGAAAAATAGGAGAAATTCTTAGGGACCTAAGGAAAAATACCTATAAGAATGCCATTTTTTGTACTATGGTTGGAATAGAAATGTATGTAGTCATTTTTACAATTTTGTTTTTGATGGACTTTGAATGTTAGTTTGTTATTATTGTTTATTAGTACAATGTCTAGGAAAGGTAGGGAGTTGTTTTTTTTCTAATTCGATCGTGAAATTAATGGTGGGTTCAAGTCGGTTTAATTTGTGGGTAATATGGTGAATATTATGTTTGTCTGGGTAAATGATTAGAATGTCGTCAATGTATCTGTTATAAAGTATGTCATTAGGTAGAATGTATTTAAAAACGGTTTGGATTCTAGGAGTTCAATAAACAGGCATGCTAGAACGCCGCTTAGAGGTGACCCCATGGGGAGCCCACATTTTTGCTGATAGAAGTGTTGTTGTTATATTAAAAGAAACAATGGTTGGTGCATAGTCCAATTATTTGAATTATTTTTTGGAATGGGTAAGGGAGGTTTATGTTAATTTTATAAAGGTGTTGCTGTAGGCGATTAATGCATTTTTTTGACAGGGATATTTGTGTAGAGTGATTGAATATCAAGGCTTGCTAAGAGTTTGTTCTTCGTGTCAATATTTTTTCATTCAAAATAAAATTTCACTCTGATGAAGGTCGAATCTTCTCTGTGTGCGGAATATTTTCACACAGATGAACTGACCGAAACACATGTGTAAGTGATATTGATTAAATTCATCTTTTATTATCCATTCTATTCTTTCTTTTTCTTTACTCATTCTTCATCATATATATATATATATATATATATATATATATATATATATATATATATATTTGGCAAAAGGAGGAATTACATTAATGATTGGATTAAATTACCATGACCAGAAAACTCGGAACACTGGGTAGCTGTTTTGACCTTATTAGGTATCATCAACATCATTTACCACGGTCTCCACCACGAGAGATCAAACCAGCGATCACAGAACAAAGAGCGAAAACTCTACCCACTGGGCCACCAGACCACCCCATAAACGAAGAATGGAACTTGACAGTAAGTACAATGCCTATTATGCACAAACCAAACGAAAAGCTATGGATTTTCAGGGATCCACGAAACCTGAACAAAGCAATCCTCGGTTAGCATTTTAAACAACCAATAAGTGAGGAGGAAAGGCAAAAATGTCAGGGCGAAAATATTTTCAAAGTTTTACTGTTCAAAAGGATTTGGCAGTTTCAATTAGACTAAGAATACTCAAGCTATGCATATTCATCACAGCAGTAAGCATACAGCTACCAAAGATTATCATTTGGAATATCGTCTGCACTTGAAATATACCATACGTACTAACTATACGTATTCGATGGTATCCAAAACGTGGAAACTTTCATGGACGACATTGTGATTTTGGGAAGTGACCCAAAATCACATCTACTTACAGCGAAGAATCTTGACATAATAATGTAAATCACCCAGGTTGCTATAGAAGAACTAACATTCCTAGCCGACCGATTCAGTTTGAAACCAGAACTAGACCCAGCCAAAGTAAACTGTTCCTAAACTTCAAAACACCAGAGGAACAAGGAGATGTAGCAAGATTTCTTGCCAGGTACACAGAAAATCTTTCTCAATGGACATTTCACATGAGGAGTCTACTGAAATCTTACGTAGTCTTCACAGAACACGAGAAAAAATTTAATGAATAAAAAAGGATGCTATCATCCCAAACACTAATTCAATTTTACATTACAAAAATTTCCGTAAGACTCGAGCAGGAACATGGAGACCAGTGGCTACCAGTTGCATATGCAACTAGAGCGACAACGAAGATACCAGGTAGATATGCCCTGATAGAAAGTGAAGCCCTCGCAATACAGTTTACTTGTGAACGTTTACATCAGTATATATATATATATATATCATGTCGTGCAAGTAGCACGGATATCCATGACAATCTCTCGACAACCTTCCCTATCATTCATTGCCCAGGGAGGTCTTCTACGCAGCATCCACCATCCTCGCAATGTAGGTCCTTGGTGGTCGGCCTCATTAGCATGTCCATGTGTTGGCTTTCACATGAGAACGTCGCTTATGAGTTCGTCCTTGCTTCTCCAGCAGTGTCCTGCATGCCTAGTCCATCTCACTCGGATGGTTTGTGAGATAGGGGTCAGGTGTCCATACAGCTGCTTCCTTGTGGGGTGCTGTTTCCACGACTTGTTCAAGACTGCACGCAGCATTCTTGTGCAGGTCCCATCTAGCTTATTCTCAGGGGCTTCGTTAGGGTCCAGGTGGTGCAGCCATACAGCAATACTGATATAACCACAGCCTGGCAGAAATGTCGCTTTAGCTTGTCAGAGAGATCGGATAATTTGTTTGTAGTCCACCAGGCCTTTCCTATTCGTGTATTAATATCACTCTCTGTGGATGAGATATTACTACCTAGGTATGTGAACTGTTCTACTATCTTAAGAGACTTACCGTCAAGTGTGTCGATGTGTACTTTCTTTTTATATATATATTTTTTGAAACTCATGAACTCCGTTTTATCAGAGTTCACATAGAGGCCGATGTTCTTTGATGCCTACTTCAGGTTATGTAGTAGCGACTCAGCGGGAAAACGCCTGATCCTTGCCTTTCTTAGAGTGAAGCCTTTTTCTTTTATGGTATCTAGTGATGTTCGGAGTACATAGTCTAGGCATATTATAAATATATATGGTGCTAAAGTATCTCCTTGGAGGACTCCAGCGTGATGTCAAAGAAATCTGTGTCACCATCAGGTGAGCGTACCATTGCTTTAGTGTCTTTGTAGAGCCATCATTATGGCGACAACCGTTTCTCTGGGGAGGCCATATGCTAGTTGTATTTGTTCCATTTTCCCAGTGTATACCTTGGAAAAATCCACGCATAGTAGCGTTGCGTCTAGATTCTTTGCTTTAACCCTTCTATGATCCGTCGTATAGTCAGAATCTGAGAGGTTGTGGATCGATTTTTGCGGAAACCGTTTTGGTTTTTCCTAAGGATTTTTCTCTATTTCGGGTCGGATGCGATTAAGAAGGGCATTATATATCTTAGCTGCAATAGCAGTAAGAGTTATGTCTCTGTAGTTTTTAGCGATTCCTAGGTCTCCCTGTTTGGAGAATGGGAAGATGCGCCCTTTTGTCTATTTATCTATTCTATTTTGTCTATATACTGCATTGCATAGCTTAAGCAGTATGTCATTGAATTTACCCATCTTCCATACCTCCGGGAGTATTTCGTCAAGACCTGCTGCTTTTCTACCTTTTAATTTCTTTAAGACTTCGTTGAGTTCTTCTGTTGTAAAATATCCCAGTTTGATGTATATTTTTGTCTATGATCTTTTGGGTGTTATTTTCTATGATTTTAGGTGGGTTCTTCAGAAGTTTCAGGAAATGGTCTTTCCATTTCTGAAGTCTATCTTTTTGGCTGGTTGCCTTTAGCTTTGATCTCGAGGTACTTTTCCTACCACTGATTTCATTTACTGTTTACCATGTTAATGACGACTGCCTGTCTTCCACCAATTGTCTGATGTTATTTATTTGTACTTGGATGTTTAGTTCTATCTCTGCTTTCCTAAGGTTGTATAATTGGTGTTTAGTTGGGTTTGTTTTATTACGTTTGGCTGCCTTTTTGATATCCTTTTCTTTTTCTTTACTGCTTCTGTCTCCCAGGAAACAGAGTGCTTGGCTCTTAGTTTGATTGGTACGCACTCAGCTGCTGCTTTTAGGTGGGCACTGAGAAAGTTTTCGTATTGCTCGTTTGGTGTGGAGCTTTCAGATATCTCTTGGAGGATATCGAATTTTATTTCTTACTGTGACAGCGTAGCGATTGCATATATCGCTGTTTTGGAAATGTCGACCAGTCGACACTTGCCAACAGCGATATATGCACTCGATAGTACAGATTTACTGGTTTGTTTTTTGTTTCTACGTAGGCTTAGTCGTAATTATGCTGTGACTATTCTGTGATCGGAGGATACTCCTTCAAAGAAGAAATATGCTTCGCAGTTCATTGCACTATTTATCCATTTTTGTTTATTAGGATGTAGTCTAGTTGCGCTTTTGTGTTATTTAGGTATGTGTACGTTCATAGTTTGCCCTTCCGTTTTTTGAATTTGGTGTTTTAGGCAAACTCAAGGGAGAATTCAGCTAGGAAATCGCCGTTCCTGTTTGGTGTGTTGTGTAAGCTGAATTTTATTGGTTACGTTTCTTCCTATCTGTGCATTCAGGTATCCCCAATGATCAGTACGTTATGTTTGGGGGGTGCCTGCATAGGGAGGATAGCCATTGTAAAATGTCTGTTTTCATCGCTGACATTTGTGGGGCTGTAACATTAGACTACAGTCATGCAGGGATTGCCATTGCACTTAGTACTCATGATTCTCGGTTGGATTTTCTATGCTGTTAAGTGATTTTAGTGCTCGAGGACGGAGAAGCATTCCTACACCTCCTATGGTGGCATTGAGTTTTTCCAGGCAGATGCTGACACAAGCGTCAGCCGTTTCCAGATTCAGGTATTTTAATTCTACATCACTATGGTAAAATCTGTGTTCTTGTACACATATGATGTCTATATTTTTTCGGCTGCGGAAGTCGTAAGTTCGGGGAATTGGCCTATGTTTTTTAGCATTCTAACGTTAAATGTTGCTAGCTTGAGTGAATTATTTTACATCTAAGTAGGTTTGATTGGATTTGGGTTCTATGTCTGTCTTATTTGATATTGTGGTTAGGACTATGTCTTCCGTAGCATGTGTGTCTTGTTTGTTAGTGCTGAGAGTGATGTTATTTAGGTGTGTGTTGCGTTTTGAGCTCCTTAGCTTATTTATCGAACACTGGGCCGGAGCTCGAGCCTCAACAGAACACATATTCTTTGTGATAGCAGCATGCACGTGCCTGATAATTCTTCGGCTTTGTATATTGTCATGAAAGGTTTCGGTTGGTCGTAGTCATTGATATTTATCGGTAGTATTTATTTAACTCATCAAACAGGCGCTTAGTCTTAGAGATGAGGAGCAGTAGTTACCTGATGAACTGGTTGATCCTGGCCGTTGACCCGTTCTGGGCCGCCCTGTCGTCTGGGGCGTTAGAATGCACTGACTGCACCTCTGTAAGGGGTAAGACTCCTCCAATGGGCCACCTGTTGGTCGTGGGTGGGACCGTGATGCTTTAAGATAGAACCCAGGTGGATGAGCAGTTCATGCATGCAATACTCATTTGGCCCTATCTTGGGCTGACGGGCGGTCGGAGGGGCCCCTCCGATCAATCGGCTGGTCACGTCAGCCCTAGCACCTATACTGAGTTTCCAACCCTATTGCTTATGGCAAGCCCCAACCCCTTTTTATCATATGGGTGCTAGGAGGCGGTGGCTGCGGGTCTACATGTCTGGGAATGACGTTAAACTCTATCTGAATGGGGCCTCTCGACGCCGTCTAGCCCAAGTGGGCCAAAGTGGGAGTATTGCATGTCATGAACTGCTCATCCACCTGGGTTTATCTTTAAAGCATCACGGGTCGCCACCACGACCAACAGGTGGCCCAATTGGAGGGTCTTACCCTCTCGAGGTGCGAGTCAGTGCATCTAACGCCCCGACGACAGGGCGCCCAGAACGGGTCACGGGCCAGGGATAAACAGGTTCAGTCAGGTAACTACCCTGCCACACTTGCCCCTCCGTTGCTCCATCTCTAAGACTAGCGCCTGTGTTGAATGAGTTTAAATATAAATAGCTAACGATAAATATCGAATGACTACGACCCAACGAAAACTTTCATGAAAATAAAAAGCCGAAGAATTATGCAGGCAACGTGCAGTGCTGTATCACAATCCCGCCATACTCGCTTTTGTCTCGCACCGCCCCTGCGCACCTCGCACCGCTCGGCCCCAGCTGCTCTCCGACTCAATCCACGCTCAAGGAGCCCTCAAAAACGCAACACACACCCCTACACTCAGACGCCCTCCACTCTCCACACTCAACAAACCAGACACACCACTCGCGCCGCACACGCACGACGCTCGCTCACCCACATACTCACACTCACACGCACGCACTCGACCCAACACTCACTCACACAGCTCACTGCACTCGCACATCACTCACCTCACCGCACGCACATTCTAACTCGCTCTACACACCTCGCTCACACACACACCCAGTACGCGCGCTTCGCGATCACCGACTTCGCGCCGACGCAACAACTACTCACGCACATCACTCCACCCTCGCTCGCTCACCGCCACACCAGAGTTTTACGCGCACTCACGTCGTGTACGAATTAAACATGACGACTGACACCTCTTGGAACGGCCTCGCACGCGCTTCGCTGCTCAGCCACGTCTGCTCGCAAACGACCCCTCGACCACTCCACATCAGACGGTGCTCGCGCAATGCTTCCTCCGTCATACGCCACTAAACCTCCACTCTCATACAGCAATACAAAAAATCGAACCGAGATCATGACGTCTCAGCTCGCCACCTCGCGCATCCCTCGCATGACCCCTCGCTAGGTGTTAATGTTACAAGCCCCAAAAGTCAGCGATGAAACAACATTTTACATGGGCTATCCTCCTATGCAGGCACCCAACATAAGTACTGTATTGGGGGATAACCTGAATGCACAGATTAGGAAAGAACGTAACCACTAATTCAGCTTACACAACACACAAACAGGAGAGCGATTTCCTAGCTGAATCTCACCTTGAGTTGCCTAACACAAATTCCAAAAAAAACGGAAGGGCAAACTATGAACTACACATACTAAAGTACAAAAGCGAATGACTAACATCTAATAACAAAGAAATGGATAAAATAGTGCAATACTGCGAAGCTATTTTTTGAAGGAGTATCCTCCGATCAACGAATAGTCACAGCATGACTTAGACTAAGCCACGTGAACAAAAAACAAACAGTAATTGTACTACGAGTGCATATATACGCTGTTGGCAAGTGTCTCTGTACTGGTCGACATTTCCAAACAGCGATATAAATGCAATCGCTACGCTTTCACAGTAGGGGGGGGGGGGGGGGGGGAATAAATTCTATATCCTCAAGAGATATCTGAAGCTCCGACCCAAGCGCGCAATACGAAACTTTTCAGTGCCCACCTAAAAGCAGCAGCTGAGTGGTCCAATCAAACTAAGACAATCCCGCATCTGTTTGCTGGGAGACAGAGCAGTAAGAGAAACGGAAAGGATATAAAAAGGCAGCCAACTAATAAAACAACCACTAACCCAATTTATACTTAGGAAAGGCAGAGATAAGAACTAAACATCCAAGTAATAATCATCAGACAATTGGGTGGAAGACAGGAGTCGTCATTAACTGGTAACAGTAAATGATCAGTGGTAGAAAATGAGTACTCGAGATCAAAGCTTAAAGGGAACCAGCCAAAAGATAGACTTCAGAATGGAAAGACATTTCCTGATTCTGAAGAGACCCACTAAATCATGAAATCCCAAAATATCATAGACAATATACAATAAACTGGGATAGTTTTACAACAGAAGACTCACGAAGTCTTAAAGAAATTAAAAGGTAGAAAGCAGCAGGTCTTGACGAAATACTCGAGGTTATGAAGATGGGTAAATTGCAATGACATAAACTGCTTAAGCTATGCATGCAGTATTAGACAAAATAGAATAGATAAATGTAGACAAAGGGCGCATTTCCTTCTCACAAACAGGGTAGACCTAGGAATCGCTAAAAACTACAGAGACTAATCTACGCTATTGCAGCTTAGATATATAATGCCTTTTAATCGCTCCGACCCGAATAGAGAAAATCCTTAGGAGAAACAAACGGTTTTCGCAAAATTCGTCCACAATCTCAGCATTCTGAGTATACGACGGATCAATAGAAGGGGTTAAAGCCAGAATTAGACGCCACGCTACTATCGTGGATTTTTCCAAGGTATACCTGGGAACTGGAACAAATACAACTAGCATAGCCTCCCCAGAGAACGGTTGTCGCCATAATGATGCTCTACATAGAATAAGCAATGGTACCTTCACCTGATGGTGAACAGATTTCCTTATGACATCACCGCTGGAGTCTTCCAAGGAGATCACTTTAGCACCATTATATTTATAATCTGCCTAGACTATGTACTCCGAACATCACTAAGATAGCCATAAAAGAAAGGTCACTCTAAGAGAAGGCAAGGATCAGGCGTTTTCGCATTACGCTGATGGCTACTAGCATAAACTGAAGTAGGCATCAAAAGATAAGGAGATCGCTCTATGTGAACTCTGATAAAACGGAGTTCATGAGTTTCAAAAATATGACTATATAAAAGAAAGTGAACATCGACCACTTGACGTAAGTCTCTAAGATAGTGGACCAGTTCACATACCTAGGTAGTATATTCATCACGAGAGGTGATATTATCACGAATAGGAAAGGCCTGGTGGACTACAAACAATTATCCGATCTCTCTGACAAGCTAAAGCGACATTTCTGCCAGCTGTGGTTATATCAGTATTGCTGTATGGCTGCACACCTGGACCCTAACGAAGCCCTTGAGAATAAGCTAGATGGGCTGCACAGAATGCTGCGTGCAGTCTGAACAAGTCGTGAAACAGCACCACAAGAAGCAGTGTATGGACACCTGACCCTATCTACAAACCATCCGAGTGAGATGACTAGGCATGCAGGACACTGCTGGAGAAGCAAGGACGAACTCATAAGCGACGTTCTCATGTGAAAGCCAACACATGGACATGCTAATGAGGGCGACCACAAGACCTACTTGCGAGGATGGTGGATGCTGCGTAGAAGACCTCCTGGGCAATGAATGATAGGGAAGGTTTGTCGAGAGATTGTCATGGATTCCGTGCTACTTGCACGACATGATATATATATATATATACTGATGTAAACGTTCACAAGTAAACTGTATTGCGAGGGTTCACTTCTATCAGGGCAATTTCTACCTGGTATCTTCTTGTCGCTCTAGTTGCATATGCAACTGGTAGCCACTGGTCTCCATGTTCCTGCTCGAGTTTACGGGAAATTTTGTAATGTAAAATTGAATTAGTGTTTGGGATGATAGCATCCTTTTTATTCATTAAATTTTTCGTGTTCTGTGAAGACTACGTAAGATTTCAGTAGACTCCTCATGTGGATGTCCATTGAGAGATTTTTCTGTGTACCTGGCAAGAAAATCTTGTACATCTCCTTGTTCCTCTGGTGTTTTTGAAGTTTAGGAACATTTTACTTTGGCTGGGTCTAGTTCTGGTTTCCAACTGAATCGGTCGCTAGGAATGTTAGTTCTCTATAGCAACCTGGGTGATTTACATTATTATGTCAAGATTCTTCGTGTAAGTAGATGTGATTTTGGGTCACTTCCAAAATCACAATGTCGTCCATGAAAGTTCACTGGTTTTGGATACCATCGAATACGTATAGTTAGTACGTATGGTATATTTCAAGTGCAAGCGATATTCCAAATGATAATCTTTGGTAGCTGTATGCTTACTGCTGTGATGAATATGCTAGCTTGGAGTATTCTTAGTCTAATTGAAACTGCCAGAATCCTTTTGAACAGTAAAACTTTGAAAATATTTCGCCCTGACATTTTTGCCGTTTCCTCCTCACTTATGGTTGTTTAAAATGCTAACCGAGGATTGCTTTGTTCAGGTTTCGTGGATCCCTGAAAATCCATAGCTTTTTTCGTTTGGTTTGTGCATAATAGGCATTGTACTTACTGTCAAGTTCCATTCTTTCGTTTATGGGGTGGTCTGGTGGCCCAGGGTAGAGTTTTCGCTCTTTGTTCTGTGATGCTGGTTTGATCTCTCGTGGTGGAGAACCGTGGTAATGATGTTGATGATACCTAATAAGTCAAAACAGCTACCAGTGTTCCGAGTTTTTCTGGTCTGGTAATTTAATCCAATCATTAATGTAATTCCTTCTTTGCCAAATTATATATATATTATATATATATATATATATATATATATATATATATATGATGAGAATGAGTAAAGAAAGAAGAATAGAATGGATAATAAAAGATGAATTTAATCAATATCACTTACACATGTGTTTCGTCAGTTATCTGTGTGAAATTATTCGCACACAGAGAAGATTCGACCTTCATCAAGTGAAATTTTATTTTGAATGAAAAAATATTGACACGAAGAACAAACTCTTAGCAAGCCTTGATATTCAATCACTCTACACAATATCCTGTCAAAAAATGCATTAATCGCCTACAGCAACACCTTTATAAAATTAACATAACCTCCCTTACCATTCCAAAAATAATTCAAATAATTGGACTATGCACCAACCATTGTTTCTTTTAATATAACAACAACTTCTATCAGCAAAATGTGGGCTCCCCATGGGGTCACCTCTAAGCGGCGTCAGCATGCCTGTTTATTGAACTCTAGATCCAAACCGTTTTTTAAATACATTCTACCTAATGACATACTTTTATAACAGATACATTGACGACATTCTAATCATTTACCCAGACAACACATAATTCACCATATTACCACAAATAAACGACTTGAACCACCATATAATTTCCACGATCGAATTAGAAAAAACAAACTCCCTACCTTTCCTAGACATTGTACTAATAAACAATAATAACAACTAACATTCAAAGTCCATCAAAAAAAATTGTAAAAATGACTACATACATTTTTATTCCAACCATAGTACAAAAAATGCATTCTTATAGGTTTTTTCCTTAGGTCCCTAAGAATTTTCTCCTATTTTTCTAAGTGAAAATATGAATACATCAACAAATCTTTTAAAAATTTACAATACCCAATTTCCTTCATAACTCACGCCAAACTTAAGGCTATTAAAATCTACAAAAACAACAATACTACATAATAACAACCTAACAGCATCCCACCACCAAATATATCACACTACCTCAAATTCCTATTACACCATTAATTGAAGAAAATCTTAATCATCTTGGAATTAAAACTGTCACACTGTCACAATCAAAACAATTAACATTTATTAAACACTCCACAAATAAACATGAATCCAATGCCGGTGTCTATATAATATGCCGTGAACAATGCGACAAGGTCTACATTGGTAAAACTGCCAGAAATCTTTAAAAAAACGTTATATGAACACTCTAAGGACTAAAATTGAAATACATCCAATTCGTTAGTAACATACAATTTATTAACAAATCACAATTTTACTTTACAAAATTATCAATTATCGCCTTCATCCACAATCGAAATGTAACGTCGTATCGTAGATCCTCGACGATTTCGATCCTTAATACCTTACCACAGAGACCTGGTTTTTATAAAATCTCACCATTCCTTGCTAGAATTTATATCAAAAAACTTTAATATACACCACTAAACTTCATATATTTATTTACACTAAAAATTTTCCTCCTCACTCTCTTCCTATTATATGAAATAACTAATTTATTTACGTTCTCTAACATATTAAATAGTCACTTTGATTTGACTCAAACAACATTTTTAAAATATCACCATAATGACCTTTATTAACAAAATCAATAAATTAACTATCAACAAATCCATACTCACATATAATTTCTATTCAATCAATAAATAACTAAATAACAAATAAATAATCAAATAAATTAAAAAATGTCAATAAATAAATAAATTTATATAATTTATTCTAATAATAATTAGTTAATAAATAATTAAATAACTAATGAATAAATTCCACACCACCTACATTATATAATGAACAATTTAACTTTACCTAATTACAAATACACTACATAATAATAAAAAAACAAGTGACAAAAAACGCATTATTAAACTAAATCTAATAAACATCTTTATCGAATAATAAAAAAAATTTACAATATATAACTATCACACTAATGTATTACACTTTCATTCTACATCTACTTTTGATTCATATCACTAATACTACATAAATATAAACAAGCTACAACTTACCCATTTATTACCTATAATTTTTTATATTCTTTCAATATATGACTATTAACCACTATGTTTTTGTTCCATTATCTACATTACTTTCTTTCCTTGTCTCTTCCTATTATTATCATTTAACTAATTTGATTATTTCTCTAACATATTACTATTTTACAAATGATTATTCATGAATTAAATAATAGAATAATAAAAAAAATATAAATAATAAAATAAATAATTTAAAATATAAATTCCCATACCTCATACTAACATATTTATTTAATATCTTGATTTGGCTCAAAACACATTTCTGATTATTTTTATAATTACTTAATAACAAAAGCAATAAATTATCTATCAACATATCCCACATAATATAATTTATATTCTAAAATTAAATATAAAAAAAATAAATAATTATTCAATAAATATAATTATAATAAAATAAATAAATACATTAAAATAATAAATTAAATGATTTTAGAATATAAATTCCCATACCTCGTACACCTAATAATAAAATAATATCACTTTTACTATTTTCAATAATTATCAATAAAAAATAATTAATAATAAATAAATAAATAAATATAAATAATAAAATGAATAATTTAAATATAAATTCCCATAGCTCATACACCTAATAATAAATAAATCAACTTTTACTTTTACTAATTATACTTCTTAATACAAACAAGTGACAAACAACCAATTATTAAACTATAATCTAATAAACATTATTAATTGTATGAATAAAAATTTACTGTATAAACTTAATCTAATAAACATTATTATTTGTATGAATAATAATTTTTGCTGTATTAAACAATAATCTAATAAACATTATATTTGTATGTACTGTATTAACATATAACTAATAACATATTTTTGTATGAATAAACATTTTTACTGTATTAAACTATAATCTAATAAACATTATTATTTGTATGAATAATAACATTTTTGCGTTATTAAACAATAATCTAAAACATTATTATTGATATATAAAATTTAACTATAATCTAATAAACATTATCATTTATAATAATAAATTTTATGTATTAAACTATAATCTAAAAACTTATTATTTGTATGAATATATAAACATTTTTACTGTATTAAACTATAATCTAATAACATTATTATTTGTATGAATAATACAATTTTACTGTATTAACTACTAACTAATAACATATTATTTGATAATATACAATTTTACTGTATTAAACTATAATCTAATAACATTATTTTGTATGAATAATACAATTTTTACTGTATTAAACTATAATCTAATAAACATTATTTTGTATGAATAATAAAATTTTTACTATTAACTATAATCTAAAACATTATTATTTGTATGAATAATAACTTTTACTGTATTAAACTATAATCTAATAAACATTATTTGTATGAATAAATACAATTTTACTTATTAATATATCTAATAAACATTAATATTGTATGAATAAACATTTTACTGTATTAAACTATAATCTAATAAACATTATTATTAGTATGAATTATAAAATTTTTACTGTATTAAACTATAATCTAATAAACTTATTATTTGTATGAATAATAACATTTTTACTGTATTAAACTATAATCTAATAAACATTATTATTTGTATGAATAATAACATTTTTACTGTATTAAACTATAATCTAATAAACATTATTTGTATAATAATAACATTTTACTGTATTAAACTATAATCTAATAAACATTATATTTGTATGAATAATACAATTTTTACTGTATTAAACTATAATCTAATAAACATTATTATTTGTATGAATATAAAATTTTTACTGTATTAAACTATATCTAATAAACATTATTATTGTATGAATAATAACATCTGATATAATAACATTTTTACTTATTAAATACATTGCAAAATATAACAATTTTTACTTATTAACTATAATCTAATAAACATTATTATTTGTATGAAAATACAATTTACTGTATAAACTATAATCTAATAACATTCTAATATACAATTTTTACTTATTAAATATAACTGAATAATAACATTTTTACTGCTATAAACTATAAATAAACATTATTATTAGTATGAATAATAAAATTTTTACTGTATTAAACTATAATCTAATAAAAAATTATTATTTGTATGAATAATAAAATTTTTACTGTATTATACTATAATCTAATAAACATTATTATTTGTAATAATAAAATTGTTACATATTAAACTATAATCTAATAAACATTATTATTTGTATGAATAATAACATTTTTACTGTATTAAACTATACATTAATAAACATTATTATTTGTATGAATAATACAATTTTTACTGTATTAAACTATAATCTAATAAACATTATTATTTGTATGAATAAAACATTTTTACTGTATTAACTATCTAATAACTATGTAACTATAATATAATAAACATTATATTTTTATGAATAATACATTTTTACTGTATTAAACTATAATCTAAAAAATTATTGTTAAATAATACAATTTTACTTATTAAACATAATCTAATAAACATTATTATTTGTATTAATAATAACATTTTTACTGTATTAAACTATAATCTAATAACATTATTATTGTATGAATAATAAATTTACTGTATTAACTATAATCTAATAAAATTATTATTTGTATGAATAATAACATTTTTACTGTATAAACTATAATCTAATAAACATTATTATTTGTATGAATAATAACATTTTTACTGTATTAAACTATAATCTAATAAACATTATTATTTGTATAATAATAACATTTTTACTGTATTAAACTAAATCTAATAACATTATTTTATAAATAATACAATTTTTACTGTATTAAACTATAATCTAATAAACATTATTATTTGTATGAATAATACATTTTTACTGTATTAAACTATAATCTAATAAACATTATTATTGTATGAATAATACAATTTTTACTGTATTAAACTATATCTAATAACATTATTATTTGTATGAATAATAACATTTTTACTGTATTAAACATAATCTAATAAACATTATATTAGTATGAATAATAAATTTTTACTTATAAAACTATAATCTAATAAAACATTATTATTGTATGAATAATACAATTTTTACTTATTAACTATAATCAATAAACATTATTATTTGTATGAATAATAAATTTTTACTGTATTAAACTATAATCTAAAAACAATTATTTGTTAATAATACTTTTTACTGTATAAACTATTTTAATAAACATTATTATTTGTATGATAATACAATTTTTACTGTATTAAACTATAATCTAATAAACATAATAAACTTATTTGTATGACATAAAACACATTTTACTGTAAAACTTATAATCTAATAAACATTATTATTTGTATGAATAATAACATTTTACTGTATTAAACTATAATCTAATAAACATATTATTTGTATGAATAATAACATTTTTACTGTATTAAACTATAATCTAATAAACATTATTTATAAATAATACAATTTTTACTGTATTAAAACTATAATCTAATAAACATTATTATTTGTATGAATAATAACATTTTTACTGTATTAAACTATAATCTAATAAACATATTATTGTATGAATAATAAATTTTTACTGTATTAAACTATAATCTAATAAACATTATTATTTGTATGAATAATAACATTTTACTGTATTAACTATAATTAAAAACATATTATTGTATGAATAATAAAAATTTTTACTGTATTAAACTATAATCTAATAAACATTATTATTGTATGATAATAAACATTTTTACTGTATTAAAACTATATCTATAAACATTATTATTTGTATGAATAATAACATTTTACTGTATTAAACTATAATCTAATAAACATTATATTTGTATGAATAATACAATTTTACTGTATTAAACTATATCTAATAAACATTATTATTTGTAAATAATACAACTTTTACTGTATTAACTATAACTAATAAAAATTATTATTTGTATGAATAATACAATTTTTACTGTATTAAACTATAATCTAATAAACATTATTATTTGTATGAATAAATAACTTTTTACTGTATTAAACTATAATCTAATAAACATTAATTATTTGTATGAATAATAACATTTTACTGTATTAAACTACAATCTAATTAAACATTATTGTATAAAAATAAACAATTTTTACTGTATTAAACATAATCTAATAAACATTATTATTTGTAGATAATACAATTTTACTGTATTAAACTATATCTAATAACATATTATTTTATGATATAATAACAAATTTACCTTATAAAACATATAATTAAGAAACATTCATAGTTGTTGATATAAACATTTTACTGTATTAAACTAATTAATAAACATTATATTAGTAATAATAAAATTTTACATGTATTAAACTATAATCTATACAAATTTATTATTTGTATGAATATAAAATTTACTGTATTATACTTAATCAATAAACATATTATTTGTATGGAATAATAAAATTGACTGTATTAAACTATAATCTATAAACTATATTATTTTGTATGAATAATTAAATTTTTACTGTATTAACTATAATTAATAAACATTATTTTTGTTATGAATAATACAATTTACTGTATTAAACTACTAATCTAATAAACATTATTATTTGTATGAATAATAATTTTTACTGTATTAAACTAAATCTAATAAACATTATTATTGTATGAATAATAAAATTTTTACTGTATTAAACTATAATCTAATAAACATTATTATTTGTATTGAATATAACATTTTTACTGTATTAAACTATAATCTATAAACATTATTATTTGGGAATAATAACATTTTCTGTATTAAACTATAACTATAAAACATTATTATTGTATGAATAAACCATTTTTTACTGTATTAAACTATAATCTAATAAACATTATTACTTGTATAAATAATAAATTTTTACTTATTAAACTATAATCTAATAAATATTATTATTTGTAAAAATAACATCTACTTATTAAAACTATAATCAAATAAACCATTATTATTTGTATAATATACAATTTTTACTTATTAACTATATCTAAATAAAACATTTATTTGTATGAATAATACAATTTTTACTGTATTAAACTATAATCTAATAAACATTATTATTTGTATGAATAATAAAATTTTACTGTATTAACTATAATCTAATAAACATTATTATTTGTTATATAATACAATTTTTTTACTGTATTAAACTATAATCTAAACTTATCATATAACATTATTATTTGTATGAATAATAAAATTGTTACTGTATTAAACTATAATCTAATAAACATTATTATTTATGAATAATTAATTTTTACTGATTATTAACTATAATCTAATAAACATTATTAATACTGTATTAAACTATAATCTAATAAACATTTTGTATGAATAATAAATTGTTACTGTATTAAACTATAATCTAATAAACATTTATTATTTGTATGAATAATACAATTTTTACTGTATAAACTATAATCTAATAAACAGTATTATTTGTATGAATAATACAATTTTTACTGTATTAAACTATAATCTAATAAACATTATTATTTGTATGAAAAATAAAATATTTTTACTATACATAACTATCAACCACTAATATTATATACTTTTATTCTACTTTACTTTCTTGACTTATATTACAAAAATACTACATAATAAAACAAGTGACAACCAGCCCTTTTATCAAAATAAAAACTATTAACAAGAATTAAATATACAATAAATTTTCCCTTCTTTCATTATATAACTATTAACGAATATAACTATTAATCACTATAGCTATATTACATTAATTTCTTAAACTAAATCAACTAATGCTACTTAAACAAAAACAAGTGACAACAAGCCCAATTATTAATCAAAACTTTCAAAATCAATAACTTAACAACAATAAATTTTCTTTTCTCTCAATATATAACCATTAACACTAATGATATACCTTTATCTACTTCATTTTCTTGAATTAAACACAATAAACTCTTATTATCATAAATTATCACATCCTATATCTTTTGTTTTATTAAAATTTAAATCATCAAGCAAACTCTTCCTAACACTTATTTAGTATAAATTACCATATCACAAATATTTTATGAATTATTAAATAATTCCACATTTATTATATAACGCAATATTACATAAATAACAAATATACCTAAAATCCATTTCTTCCATATTATCTGGCCTCAAATTTTCAAGCAATAATGAAATCACATTTTCTTCATATATATACTCCGTAACTTTAACTTAACATAATCTGTAAATACAAACATATACACAACCAAACATGACCATCTTACGAAAACATCAAAAAAAAATAACATAAAAAATTATCTATTATCAAAGTTAGGTTCTTTTTATTGAACGAATACTTTTTAATGATTTCACCTTTTTTTTTTTTTTTTTTTTTTTCAAAACAATAACATAAACTAGGCTCCGAGAAATTTTCAATATGTTAGGGATAAATAATAACACTTTATTTTTGCAATACAAAATTATTTCTACCATAACCACTAGGAAAACCAAATATCCAAATTCTAACGGTCTATTTCAGCGTTCCAAATGTGATTTTTTAAAAATTCTCTTCGAACATTTCCAAAAATTCTCCGTTTTTCCCCAACAAATTTTTTCATTCAAAATAAAATTTCACTCTGATGAAGGTCGAATCTTCTCTGTGTGCGGAATATTTTCACACAGATGAACTGACCGAAACACATGTGTAAGTGATATTGATTAAATTCATCTTTTATTATCCATTCTATTCTTTCTTTTCTTTATTCATTCTTCCTCATATTGTCGGATTCATTTCCATTTTACACACACACACACACACACACACACACACACATATATATATATATATATATATATATATATATATATAATATAAACGTAGTCTTTGTGAAGTCCACGTATGTTTCTTTTGTATATTTGGTGAGTCTAGTTCTCAGACTGAATATATATATATATATATATATATATATGTGTGTGTGTGTGTGTGTGTGTGTGTGTGTGTGTAAAAAATGGAAATTGGAAATGAATCCGACAATATGAGGAAGAATGAATAAAAAAAAAAATATATATATATATATATTATATATATATATATATATATTATATTGTGTGTGTGTGTGTGTGTGTGTGTGTGTGTGTGTGTGTGAAGAAAGGAAGTGAATCCACGGTATGTAGTATATTAGGAAAAATGAAAACCCATTTAAACCTGTGTTTTTCATTTTTCCTAATACACTACATATATATATATATATATATATATATATATATATATATATATATATATGTACGTACTTATATGTATATATATATGTATATATATGTGTGTGTGTTGTTGTTGTTGTTGTTGTTGTCTAGAGGTCTCCGTGTGCTTCTTGTAAGTATACATATTTGTGTTTATTTAGGTATATGTATCCGTTTGTAGGAGGTACATATATCAGGTTTGTGCATTAGTGTGAAGCATTAAAGTAAAGAAATATAAGAAGCTCGGTTGTTTTGGAATAGAGTTTCGTTTATTTAGTAAATTCTCGGGATTTTTATAAACCCCCTTCTTCAGACGTGAAAAGAAATTAAACATTGTGCTCTGGTTGTTACTTATAGTAGGGTTGTGTTGTGGGGTGGGAGTGGCTACTGATTGTGATAGCGATGTTTTCTTCCTCGTGTGTGGGTGTGCATGGCGCCGGTTGGTTCGTAGTATTCTTTAAAGTTTGTTTATTTTGGTCGTGCGTGCTCGGTGTTCCTTGTAGTGGGCTGGGGGTTGTGGTGTTGGTGGTGGTAGTATTTTGAAAACATTTATAGGCTCTGAGCGCTCCAGTATCATTGTTGAGGCCCCTGGTGTGTGTTTTTAGCCTAATTATCCATTTATTTCTGTTTGTTTTCTTGATTGAGTGGATGGAAATCTCATGATCAATCAAGACACATTTGAAACAGTAAAGTGTATTTATTTGTCCGCAACGGATTCGAGGTCGGAATGTTTACCCAAGGTTCAGATCACTGAGAGTTTGCCCTTGATAAGTTAACATTCATTTTAAGCTTGGGAAATGTTCAAATAAGAACACATGTTCCGTCTATTATTTTTGTCATCTTGTCCTCATAGGAAATGGACGTGATAACCAGAATTCCAATTCAAAAAGAAACTCGCTCATCGTGTATCGGTTATCGTCGTAGGAAATGTATTTGGTCCAAGATAAGATCACAGACGAGACCGTTTGCATTTTTACATAGCGTTAATATCCTTGTGAAAGGTAAGAATACAATTATTTTTCCCCCAGCTATGAGTAAATAGTGGAGCAGACTAAGCTCATTAATTTTTTATGGATACCCGTTTAGGTGTCGCATTTTGATTGTGGCAAAAGAGTTGGGTAAATATATAAACTAGTCACTTTGACAGTGAACTGAAATGCCACAGAGGCAAGTTGGTTTAAAATAGATTTATAACTGGTAATATAACAGATATTCAAGCCTTTTCTTTATTATACGTGTTGATAACACTGAGGAACATAATTTTCATTGAGTTGGATCTGACACTTGTATTTAACTATTCTTTGACCTCTGAATCCAAAAATGACCCCAGTTTTTCTATATCACATCAACATTTTGAGCTACAGGATACCCTCAATTTTTCTCAAAAGCCATAAAAATACAGCATCTAACAAATTTGTGCTTATTTTATGGAACGTTTTACAAATGTTCGAAAATAATAAAACATTAAATTGGACAACACAATTTTTTGTTGATTTAGATTTGACACTTGTTTTTGGACTCTGAATACAAAAATTACCTCAGTTTTTCTCTATTATATCAACTTCTTTAGTAACTTGATACCCTCCCTTGGTCTCAAAAAGCATTAACATACTACATATAGCACATTTGTGCTTATTTTATAGAATGTTTTAAAAGTTTACTGTGAAAATAATAAAAAGTTCTTGCCAGTAATGTTTGTAAAATTCATCTTATTCATACGAAGGGTATTGTTACCGTAAGTCAAATTTTGCGCAAGTAGTTAAGATAAAATTTTACACGTATAGTTTTTTTATCAAGAGTGTTCAATCAGCGGAAAATTTTACTTTATACTGTGACCAATAGGGAAGCATACCATTTTAAGGCCAAAACAGATTATCCAACTGTGTTTGTGATATTGTAACAATTCAATGATTCTCTTTATGTCTTTATATATTTCATGAAGACAAACTGAATGCCTAATTGGGAGTGCGCCATATAAATTACTATTGTGGAGGAGGACACATTTTAAGTTCTGATTTGTGATATCGATGAACAGTTGCTATTCAGTTGGTTTGTACATTGGAATTCCAAATCCTTCTGTAAGCCTTGTATGTCATGGCCATACATTAACTTACTGTCACTTCGAAAGTACTGCAGAAATCCATTTTCTCTCAATCAAATAAGATACCTTCGTTCCTTTTTCAAGCAACTTTTTCTTATTCATATTTTCTTATGCTAGGAATTCTGAAGTTTATTTTTAGAGTCTCATAACTTGTACCAACTCATTCTACTGATGCTGATCGAATCCTCAATTAGCTGGGTCATCTTCTGTTTCAAAATTTGAATTATTGCTGTTTCTGAGTTCTTCATCATAATTGAGATATCCAAGAGAGGGAGGTTGAACAAAAACTGGCACTAGGATTTCAGCTGAAAGAGGTACTGGACGTATATCTGATGGTAGACTAGGATACTCAATTTTACATTTGTTTTTCTTCTTATATGGTGAGCTTTTCATTAAACAAAAGTAACAGTCTGTGCAATAATATTTTGGATCTCGCCAAATCATAGGTATACCATATGCTAATTTATCACGTGTTCCCTTGACCCACTTCCGTAAACTCTCAACATACTACTAGCACCTCTTGTAAGGGACCCAAGATTTGTCTTAATCAGCAAGTTTTAATTCAAAATATGCAAAATAGACTGGCTAAACAAATGCGCTTATGTTTGGCATATGTATGGGAATCAACCTAGTCACCAGATCTGAAAAATTCGTCTACCTTTTCAATAAAACAATCAACGCAATCAGTTGACTAGTCCTATTATTCACCGACAAACAATACAATTGTGCTTATTTAGAGAGTAAGCTGTAAAGAAAAAAACTTAACGGGATAGGAAAAAAACTAACTGTAGTTTTGAAATCAACATGCCAATTTTAGTCTAAATCAAAGGAAAAATCAAACTCAGAAATTATGTCGAAAATTGTTCCCCAGTGTAATTGGCACAGGCCTTTAAATTAAGATTGTATTGAAATCCGACAGTTGTTCCGGTTGTAGGTATTTCCTTTGTGCTAAACAATTTGGTAGTAGTGTTGCTGCTGGGCTTTCCAGAGCAACGTTAAACGCAGTGCCGGACTACATAAGGGAGTCCAGCTCCTGGGTTGGAATTCAGAGATTTTCCTTCTCCTAATATTCTATAATTATATAAATATTCTAAAAAACAAAACAAAATCGTCAATAAATGATAAAACATATTATTTATATATATATATATATATATATATATATATATAATATATAGTTAATTGTTCTGTTGACTTTATGTTTTTTACTTCTATCATACGCTTCAGTATCTTGGACACTATGGATGCCTTCTTAAAATATTTCTCATCATTTAACTTATTTGGGTTTTCACTGACAAACCAAATATACGTGGCGTATTATTGCGGTATTCCTGGAAAGGCAACTTTGACACAAGGTTGAGTTTAATTCGGGTACTCTCTCTCTCTCTCTCTCTCTCTCTCTCTCTCTCTCTCTCTCTCTCTCTCTCTCTCTCTCTCTCTCTGGGGGATTTCAACTTCAGGGATTGATCCTGAACCTACCAGATTTTTATGCCATGGTGCTTACTTGACCAGATAATTCTTCTTGGCCATGAATTGACCGGAAATATTACCTGCAGCGATTTTTATTGTAGTTACGACTCTTATTCTCCATCAATTATTACAGTTATTAGATTTGTAAGAAAGACGGCGTCTTTCTCAGGTCAGATGGGACGCCCACTTAAGTTTGATCGGGATTAAGACAAGCAAATAACAACTTGGAGAATGAATCAGCTACAGGTAATAGCAATTTTAGGCTTGTTTATGTGTCGCATTTCATCGGAACTCTGTGCTCTTTTTATAGCCACTTATGTAATCCGTTGTTGCGTCAAAACTGTCATGTCATTTTCTGGATGTTACGACAGTTTCAAGCTCTCCAATAAAAGAAGACAGGAAATGAAAATATTCCTATTATGCCTGAAATAACTCGACACAGACAATATTACTGCCAACCAGCATCGCCATAAACGACAGCCAACACATTATGCACTTTGACGTCACTTACTTTTGTATTCCTTTTTAGGGGCTTGTCATCATCCCTTGACTGTTCGTTGATGTTTTCTTTTTCTTCTGATTTAAAAATTGAAAGAAAAAACGACGTTGTTCACTAAATTTCATATAGCTTCCTCCACAGATGTTATTTTGTAGAGATTCCCATTAGCTGGATATTTGTTGCAAGGATATCATTTCATGATAAATTTCATCTTAAAAATAAATATAATAAAGATTATATACACTTAGCAACAACATATAATATCGTTTGAGCAAATTAAATAGAAAAAAAGAATACATAATGAAATGATCTATAAAAAATGATTGACTGACGGTGTCCATGTAGAAATGCCTTATCGTAAGTACGTGTGTGAGGATCTTAATAGGAAAGCTTGTGAGAGACTTTACATATTTGAAATGAGTTATTTGGTTGTTGATTGATTTTAACAGCATCTCAACCTGTTTATGATTATTCTATGTCTAGAAGTTAGAAAATCGTGTTCATATTTACATTTTTGTGTTGTTTTTAAGAGTGTTTTTGACATACGTTCCTATTGAATATGAATTACTTTTATACAAATCTATTCCACCCATAGATGGGGCCCGAACTTTTACTTCTACATCGGGTCAGAGTGGGTCTAATGAGGAAAGTAGCTATTTTAGAACAAAAAAAAACAGAGTCTGTTTTCTTTTCTAAAATAACATTTTTTGAATTGTGAAAAATAATATTTTTAATTGAGAAAATAATATATATCGACTATAATAAAATAATATATATATATATATATATATATATATATATATATATATATATATAATATATATATATATACATATAATATATATATGCATATAATATATATATATATATATAATATATAATATATATCTATATATATATATATATATATATATATATATATATATATATATATAATAAAATAATATATATCGAATATAATTCAAAAATGGATTTTTTTTAAGTTAGTGATGAAATCGTAGAAAAATAAAGAAAGATCTTTCAAAATTTTATTTTCGACATTTCAACTATTCTTTTAAAACATTTCTAAATTTAGGAGTATATTTTAATAGAATAAATAGCTAAACTGTTTAAATTGATTTTTTATATATATATTTTTCAATTTCACTTTTCGACTTTATGTCGATTTTTACAAAAATCTATATACGTGGGCGTATCAATCAGTTGAGTTATGTATCATAACTCAATTGATTTATATTGTTAAGACATCTGTCTTCGTAATATTGATAATTATTTGTTAAAATCAAAAGCCTATATTTTTATTTTCTAAAAAATTAATTGGGGTGGGGCCTGCCGAAAAAAATGTTAAATAATTCTAATATTTCTCACACCAAACCTATTTCAAAATATTTTTAAATCCATTTTTGAATTATATAAACCCTTATAGTCGATATATGTTATTTTCTCAATAAAAAAAATTTAGTTTTCACAATCTAAAAAATGTTATTTTAGAAAAATAAATCAGAGCCTGTTTTTTTTTTAATATCATTTTTAATATTTTTTAATAAACAAAAAATACGGTTAATAAAAAGGCGTGGTGTTCCTTAAAAGAAATAAGAGAGGGCAACACATTTTTTTGAAAATCTCAATTACATGAGATATTTTTACTGTTTTTTTACTATTTTTGATCAGCTGATTTCAAATATGGAAACAGTTTTGTTATGTATGCTCTAGTTTTCATGAAATTATCCTTTTGGGGCTAAATAAACTACTTACGTGTTTATGGTATCAATAGAGATAACTTTTTTTCTGTCAAATTTGATTATGGCTACAAGGAGACATTAATGTGGGAATAACCCAAGTGTTTTCTGCTATATTTGTGGATACTTCACGGTTATTCGTCAGAGGCGCAATATAACATTGTTTGTGAAGCGAGCCTATAAAGCGTACTTCGAATTTACTTTTGGTGACAAAAACAAGGAATGAGACCCTCATACTGTATAGTATAGCTGTGAAGAAATGCTGCGTGGCTTGACGAAAGGGAATCGTAGGGGCTTAACTTTCGGAATTCCCATGAACTGGCGGGAACTGACGGACCATACAACTGATTTCTATTTTTGTCTGGTTAGAAAACGCACATAAAATCACTTATCCTAGTATCCCATCAGCACTTAAACCTACTCTGCATTATGGTGAGCTACAAGTTCCAGTTTTTATTGAGTTGTCTCCATCTGAAGAAGAGAGTATCGACAAAATGCAAGAGACTGACGATGTTACTCAAGAAATACTGACAGATTCCGATAATCCTTCTGATGCTACATCAAAGTCATCAACTCTTCAGCAGTTTAACCAGCCAAAGCTGATTGACCTTGTGCGTGATTTGGATTTTTTCAAAAATGCAGCAGAAATTTCATGAAAAGGCTCTTCTGGAAAAAAAACCCACAAAAGTTTCATAGTTCCGAAATCAGGAAGAGGTTTTTGTGGAATTTTTTAAAGAGGAGAATAAGTTTGTCATGATATCTCGGACTTTCTCTAGGAATTAGGAATTCCATTATATAATCCAAATGATTGGAAATTATTCCTAGATAGTTTTAAGCACAGTCCGATATCTGTTCTACTACATCAATGACAATGTCTATGCAGCTGTTCCAGTAGGTCATTATGTGTATTTACGAGAGGAGCATAATGACATTTAAACTGTTATAGACCTACTAAAATACCACAAACTCAACTGGACAATTTGCGTTGATCTCAAAATGGTGAACTTCCTCTTTGGTCAACTAAGAGGATTTAAAAATATCCCTATTTTATTTGCATGTGAGACAGACAAGCATTGGAACCAGAAAGAATGACCTTTACATGAGACTCTGGAAGTTGGTATGCCAAATATTGTCTCTAACGGCCTCTGCGTTCCTAACGATTTAAAAAATATTCTTTTTTTCGAACATTTAAAATTCTATTCTTGTCTCCAACGATTTTTATATCCACTCAAAAAATTTAAAAAATCACTCTGATGAAGGTTGTAAAAAATCTCTCTGTGTACGGAACATTTTATACATTTTCCCGATTATTATTATCATCATCATTTCAACTCCATCTGATTATTTTAATAATAATAATAACGTAAATCCGTATACATTTTGATAAACAGACCAAAACACATGTGTAAGTGATATCGATTAAAAGTGATATCGATAAAATTCATTTTTATCCATCTACATTTCTTTTCTTTACTGATTTTTTCCTCATATTGTCGGATTCATTTTCCATTCTATATATATATATATATATATATATATATATATATATATATATATATATACCTTTAAAAGAAAGGAAAACTCAATAAACCGCCATTCTGTAATAAATTTATTTTGACCAAAACTTAAAAGGCTTTTAGAAATTTAAAGAAATTTAAAGATTTAGAAATATAAAATGTATTTAATCTAAATTATAGATTATTATGCATTGAGCTCTCTCTCTAGGGATTTATAAAAATCCCTATATTTACACCTATTAAAACATGCAACATAATTATTGTTGTGGGGTTTTAAGGGGTCAAAATAATATAAAACGACGGGTAACAAATGTAGGAAAATGTATTAACAAAAGAGTAGACATCTACAGTAAAGAAAGTGGGAATTGCGCCCGACAAATAGTTACGAGCTGACTCGCATTTGCTTCCTCAAACCATAATTGTTCCCGTTACTTATAGTAACCGTCGGCGCATTCCACTATAGTCTATAGGGTATATCACCTATAACACCCCCTCCTAAGATTTCACTCCACAGGAGTCTTAATATTTTTTTTCTCTTGGGATTTATGTTGATAAACTCCGTCACTCTTCGTTTCCTTGAAGAATGGCGTTGTCGAGGGGCTGCTTGTGGAGTAGGTAAGCTAAATGTGTCATATATGACATTCATTACCTCCTCTTGTTCCGGGGGACCGCTGTTAACATCCTCCGACAAGCGTTTTCTTAATTGGTTGAGGTGTCTCTTATGGGAAAACTTGGGACCTTCGACAATATACACCATATTGCCGATCCTCTTTTGTATTTTCCTAACTCACAGAAAGTCTTGTTGTTTTGGAACATCTGGAAGTATACTTTCTCACCAGGGAGGTACCGCATCTTTGGCACCGTCGTAGATCTCCCTGGTTTTGTCTGTCTCGGGAGCAATTTGTCGAAGACAGACCGTATCTTACGAGCAAACATTACCCCGGCCGGAGATAATGACGAAGATGTACTTTCGTTCAGCGCAATCCTCTACACCTGCAGAAACTGCTGAAGCGCTTTTTCGGTAGGTGTGCCTTTGGCCTTCTTCAGGGCTCTCTTTAGCGTGTCTACAAAGTGTTCAGCTTGACCGTTGCACCTCGGGTGGTACGGAGGGATGGTTATGTGGTCGATTTTAAACATATCACAGAATTCTTTGAAGTCTCCGGACGTGAACTGTGTGCCGTTATCCGACACTAAACAGTCTACAACTCCAAAGCGAGCGAACAGTTCGTGCAGAGCGCTTATAGTCATTTCAGTAGTCGGGCTTTTGCATCGAAATACTTCCGACCATTTCGAGAAACTATCACTACTATTAAATAATAATAACCCTCCAGTGGTCCCGCAAAGTCGACGTGAATACGTGCCCATGTGCGGTCTGTTTTTGGACAAGGACTGAATTTAATGAGGGGGGGGCTTAGCTGATAAAGCACAGCCCATGCGTGCTTTCACCATGCACTCAATATCTTTGTGCATGTTTTGCCAATATACGTAGTTCCGCATTAGACTTTTCATCCTAGTAATGCCAGGATGACCCATATGAAAATCCTTCACTGTATAGCAGTACTTCATCGCATATGCAGAAGGCATCTGGACTTTGTTGGTCTTTTTGTGCTAGCCTTTCCTTCATCTGTATCTTATCGTTCACTGGCTCCCGTTTTATCTCGTCAAGAGTTACTGGGAGTTCCCTTTATAACCCATCGGTCGCTACTGAGCGAAAGGGCTCACAGAATTTCCGAAATTGGCCGTCAAGATCGGATTTTCTGCATCAACCAAGGATTGCAGGGTCTCTATATTTGCCGAAAGTCTAGTCGAATGCCAACGCTGTGTTCAGATCTCAAACGACTAGAAATCTGCTATAGAAACTGATTTCCAAGGTTAATGGCGGCCTAGTGGTCACATAAAAAACAACGACTCTTTTTCTTCTTCAAACTTAACAACATTTATATTCAAATAACAAAAGAATACAAACAATTATTTCTCAAGACTGTGGGAGTGATGGACCCGTAATTAATAACTTCTGGTCTTCTGCAAAGTATTGTGCAAAACAGTTTGTAAAGTTGACTAAGTTTTCAAATGGTCTTAGCTGAAGTCAGTTTCTCTCGGCTCTCAGTATTTTGCGTTAATCTTTTCTACTAGCCCCGTCAGCTCATGTAATTCTCAAGCAACCATAACTTCATCTCTCAAGCCCGGTTTGGCTTCATCTAGCTTCTCAGCTGTATCTCTCTCAAGCCCGGGTTGGCTTCATCTGATTTTTCGTCAGGAACGTCTCAGTTAAATAATATTTCAATCGGAACATTCAGATTTCCGGCTGACGTGGAGGTATTAGAAATTTTCTCTGCACCTCCCACTTTGGTATGGTAGCCGCCCTCCTTTAGTTCTAACCAGCCAATCGAATTCACTTCCGCTCACTAATCCAAGTGCTATCTCTTCCGGCCACTTGAGTGTTTCCCAACAAAATGTGTGGTCTTAAATCAATTTGATTTTCTCTTCCGGCCATTTACAAAACAAAAGAAGTTATCTTTTTCCTAAGTGGAGAAAGGAAAAATAATGAAAATATATTTTCCAAGGGCCCAAGATAACTGGGAAGTCGGCTGACCATGCTTATCTTGTTCCGCGACCTTAGTCTGGTCACTTCAAAGGACTGTCTCCATCGCCGCCGATTTAAGGAGCTTCTGACCCACTTGAATTTCTCCAGCTCCGACCTCTTCCCAGACGTTCCACTTACACTATGTGTTCCTATGCTTGCTACCATCTGTTTCGATTCTCCAGCCGACTCAAGTTTTATCGGAAGATTTTGACTTCCGATTTCTTTATTTCTTTCTTTTTCTAAGTTCAAACCAAGAATCAGGTCACAACTTATCGTGTTGCACAGTGAAGTTTTTAAATCCCTTTCAGTTCGAAGAGAAGCAATCACGGTGTCTTCCAGGGGTTCACTCTGTTTGGGTATCAATCTAGAGAGTCCATCTGCGTGACAGAGTTTCTTAGATGGGAGAAATTCCATGTTGAAATTATAATTTAGAAGGATCGTCCCCTATCTTTGCAGTCTATTCGCTGTGTGTGTAGGCAGACCCTTTTTTGAGCCGAAGATGGTAAGTAAGGGCTTATGGTCTGTCTGTAATCGGAAGTGTCGACCGTGAATGTAACGGTGGAACTTGGTTACTGCAAATATTATCCCGAGTGACTCCTTTTCAATTTGGGAATAATTTCTCTCCTCTGGGAGAAGGGTTCTTGATGCATGGGCAATGGGTTTATGTGACCCGTCCGGCATTTTGTGTAAAATGTATGCTCCGATGCCATATGAGCTGGCGTCGCTGGCAACAATAATCTCTAGATCTGGGTTGAAGTGTGTGAGAAACAAGTCCGACGTCAACATTTCTTTGATTTTTTCGAATGCTCAGTGGCATTCGGGAGTCCATTCCCAGGCCTTGTCTTTTTTTAGAAGTTCATTTAGAGGGGCACGTAAATCATGCATATTAGGAATAAAAGTTTGGTAGTAATTAGCAAGCCCTAAAAAACTTTGTAGTGACGAAACATTTTGGGGAGCCGGCATTTCTTTGATAGCTATAGACCGTTCTGGATCTGGCCTTCTACCCTCTTTGTCGATTATGTGCCCGAGGTATTTTATTTTCTCCATGAATAAGTCGCACTTAGATTCTTTTAGTTTGAACCGGTAGTCCTGAATCTTTTTGAAAACTTGGTGGACATGTTGTTTGTGCTGCTCCATGTCTTGACTTTTTATTAAAATGTCGTCCAAGTAGGCGATTGAAAAATCGAGTCCGCCCAACATCGTATCCATTACTTGCTGAAATATTGCTGCGGCGACCTTGATCCTAAATGCCAACCGTTCAAACTTATATAATCCCCGATGGGTATTAATACAAAGCAGTTTGGAGCTTTCTTCTTCGACGGGTATTTGTAGATAAGCGTCACTGAGGTCGATTTCTGAAAAAATCTTTCCCCCACTCAATTTTGGGAAAATTTGATTTGGGCTTGGCAAAGGGTAATGATAATCCTTAAGGGCAGCGTTGAGCCCCGTGGAGAAATCGGCGCAAACGCGGATTTCTTTAGATTTCTTTTTTACGTAGATGGTCGGTGCGGCCCACGAGTTATATTCAATTTTGGAAAGAATGCCGGTCTTCTCCAGTCTATCCAGCTCTTTGTTGATCTGTTCTAATGAGGCAAATGGCACATTACTTTTCTTCTTAAATACTGGCTGGATATTGTCCTGTAATTACTCTGGTATGAAAAAAAAAGAAAATAGAGGGGGAAAATAAACTCGACTTGTCAACAATGTGGTCGCCGTCACAAAATCTATAGCACAAAAAATCCGTCGTCATCGTAAAATCACCTACTCAAATATCATCAGCAGCCGAAAAATCGCAACTGCTTGCTGTCGTCACCCCACTTCTACTTATACAATTTTTTTCCTTCAACATCCGGGTGTCTGCACCTCACGCACAATATTCCAGAGCCAATCCCGGCTGCCGGAATCCTCGTAGCCATCATCCGGGCACTTGGTGCTTACATCCGGGACAGTAGTATCTTGAATTCAGTGCCAATGTGTCGCCCGTTCGCATTCCGAAGGACGCGGGTTCGATTCCACATGCCAGGCAAAGCCTAGCCCGCTTCCTTCGAGAATACGGCGGGCCACTCACCTCGTGTTCTCTGTCACAAATGCGAGTTTCGCAGTCATTTTTAACAACGACCAAGACACCCAGAAAAAACGTCAGGAAAAGTTTTTTTCAGTTTTTCTATTAATTTTTCTGACTCAGCCGTTGAATTTTTTATTTTCTGGCAAAAACTGTTAATGGACGAATTCCACAACTCAAATTTTTGCATAGCGTCTGTGCCGAATAAATTGTTTGTCTTTTTTAGAACAAACATTTTTAATTTCTGGGTTTGCCCGTTTAAAGTTACACTGGTGATAATTTCACCTTCGAATTCGATTTTTCCCCCGTGACAGATCTGACTATTTTTTTCGTCGGTTTAGCTAGCTTTTTCCAAGTATAAGCGTTGATAATCGTTAAGTCCAACCCAGAATCCAATTGGAGTTTTACGTTTCTGCCTAAAATTTGTACCAGTACATATTTTCTTATGTTACGGCTCGACTGACTTTGTCGTTTTTATGCTGCTTTTTCCGGATTTCTTTTTCCTGCAGTGAGAGGTCTTGTGCCCGACACGCTCACAATTTAGGCATTTCTAGTTCTGGTACATACAGTCCCTGTACCAATGAAAGGATCCACATCCAGAGCAAGGATTAGGGGACAGATCGTCGTGTCTCTTCTTAGGTGAAGAAGGAGTAACTTGTTTTTTGGGGGGAGGTCTGAATTTGTTTCTATTATCACGCAATTTCCTAATGTGTCCTACAGCAGACTGTTCGATATTTTTTGAGTCTTGTTTTAAACTGACAAACCTTTGAGAGTCTTCTGCCAATTGTTGCGGAGTCAAGGTGGACTCGTTTTCCAGCTTATCTAATACCATTCGTCTAATTTCAGCGTCTTTTGCTGATACTAAATCCTGGCAATAAATTAGACATTTAAAATTGTCAGAGCTTAATTCACTATAGGAAACATTTCATGAGGAAGCATATGCCATCATTAAAATTGAACTTTTAGTTCATTTGGTGTCACTATGGTCCACTTATAAAACATTGTTAAGTTTTGTAACATGTAAATATACAAAACCACATTCATGGAGTATTTATCAAATAAGAACATATTCTTATATGCTTCACTTTACAAAAATACCCATTGTCTATGTTTGCAGTATAAATAATAAATAAAGTTAATAATCATGTTCAACATATTTGACACCGAGTAATGCTGAGTATTATATTATTATAAACAGAAATAAATAATTTACAGTCAAAATTTATCTGTTAAATTGAAACACAAATATGTTCTTCGAAAAACAGGGAGTAAAACACATTTGAGATTCTTAAATATTATCTTTATAATTTCATGCAGAAATCTATTCATGTAATCAGGATTTCATATGTTTTTTAGAGCTGATTTTCAATGGCTCAAAATAACTAGCCATTTTTTTAATATTACATTATTATGAAAACTGTCAGTAAAATTTATCTAAATTAACATTTTAAGGCATGAAAATAAAATAAAAAATTAATAAATAAAGTTATAAAAATTAATGAGGTAAAAATTAAAGGTATAAAAATTAATGAGGTATTTATGATAATTTGTGTCATGACGTTGAGTCTAAGTAAAGTTTTTTGTCCTTGACTTTGCTTGGACTCAATATTATGACACAAATTGAGAGAAATTTTATTGCTTCAAAATAGAGAGAATTTTAAAGTATAACTCTATCTTGTATTCCTTCTGAAGCTTGATTTAGTTGATTGGATTGTGTTGAGCCATTATCAGTTCAATTTCTGTATTTCTAGAGACATGGGTTGCACAATGATTATCGTCAAAGAAAATGGACTCGGTGAGTTAAGTTAAGTTTAAATTCTGGAAGAGGCTGTTTGCATTTCACTTTATGCTTGTGAAAATTATGGATCCCTCTCTTCTTTTATCAGTAAAATAGTAGGTAAGAAGAGGAAATCTTTGTTGGGTAACCAATATAGAAAAAAGAAAAACTAAATTCAAAATCTGAGTAGTGTTGTTCAAAGAATCTGGTTGGTTTGTTGGTATATAAACCCTCATTGGGTTTTATTCCAATATCAATTACGGTCTTCAATTATATACGGTAAAAATGTATCTTCACAAATATTTTAAATAGGTGAACACTTTTTTTTATCTCAAACAAATCTATTTTCCCCATATATGGGACCCAAACAGAGTGGGCCTCAGTAGCAAAGGAGTAGCTCATACTCTTGAAAGCTACAAAACTGGAGCCTCACTAGCAGAGGGATTGTAGTTTTTATACTCGGATACTTTTTGGTAAGCGTGGGATCTTACCTCTCGGCAGAGGATGCACTTGGTGTACTTTAGGTCCCACCAACAAGATCACCGAGAAATCTATAACACACAAGTGCACCATTCTCTTATCAGGTCATCTAAAAAAAGTGAAGCTAGATTTACATAATCCTTCACTACTACAAATAAATCACTGCAGCTTCAGATTGGCTTAAAGCTCATCATGAAAGCTGATAGAAGACTAAGTCATTATTTCTCTCTATTTAGATATTTTCATTGTCCCAAATATCGTTGTGTCATCCGATGCTTTTTCTTTTTGTTTGTCTAGTAAAATCTTTTGGCTTCTTTATATGGAATTTTCTGATCACATAGTTATTCTTTTATCTGTTTTATTCCAGCTTCTAGTGACCATCACCTGTCTGTCTGTCTGTCTGTCTTTGTCTCTGTCTCTGTCTCTTTCTCTCTCTCTCTCTCACTCTATATATATATATATATATATATATATATATATATATATAATGGTTTTGTAATTTGCTTGAAGCATTGTTTATATTGGTTTGTTGGTTGGTTTTGAAGGCTATCACAATGCAAGTGTAAAGAAAAAAGAGGGTAACTGTGGTGTTAACCTGTGATTTATTCTCAATTCTTAATATTTTGATATAAAAATCCCTTCTACAGAAGATTACTAGAACTGAAGTTGTTGCTAGTGGCTGTTTATTTGTTCTATCTCATGTATTCCAAATTCTATGTGTGTTTGTGTGTGTGTAAGTGTGTGTGTAAGTGTGTGTGTGTGTGTGTGTGTGTGCACCCGCTTATGTCTGTATATCTGTTCATTTCCTTTTTTTTTTAATTATTATTCCAGATTTGGCTCACCTCTAAGCATGTTTTTTGTTTACTAATAGAAATAGGACCATCTGATCCCTTTTTTCTTTTCTTTTTTTTTTATTAATATGTATCTGAGATTAACATTCCAGATATCGTTTGATTGTTTTTGGGTGCGGGTGTGTCTATCAAAATCACCTGTTGTTCTGTTGTGTGTGTGTGGTGTATTTGTTCTTAAGTCCCAACACTATGTGTATGTGTGTGTGTGTGTGTGTGTGTGTGTTATTTGTAGGGTGTGTGTGTTCTGTTTGCGTGCGTGCCTTGTTCATATACGTTAATATGTGTGTATGTATGTGTTGGATTTAGGAGCTTAGAATGAAATTAATTTTATTAAAGATTGTAATTATAGAGCCTGCTAGATTCTATTTTGTTTTGTTTTTTAATATTATATTTATCTTATTTAGTTTTATTTATTTATTCTATTTTATTTTATTTTATTCTATTTTTTTTTAAATTTTTAAAATTTCTTATTTGCCTAGCTCATATCAATGTATATCCAATGTGTGTGTGTTGGATTTTAAAAGGTTAGAATAAAACTAATATCTATCAAGAACTATGGATTATAGATTCTGCTGATTTGTTTGTGGTTAAGGTAAAAAGTAGGTTAATACTGTGATTTTCCTTTTTTTTTTCTTTTTTTCCTTATTCTACATATATAATATATATGTTTTATCCACAGCCTGGTCACATGAATTAATTATTAAGAGATTAGCAAGGGGAATTCATATTCTTTAATGTAAGGTCAATTATTTAGTCAAATTCATCAATAATCAGAGTAAGTCCTATTTGTTAACAACTAGTGAGCATTGGCTCGTGTGTGTGTGTGTGTGTGTGTGTGTGTGTGTGTCTGTGGATGTGGGTGCGTGTTTTGCATTTGTTTAAAGAGGAATTAAAGAGGCATTACTAATAGCTAAACTGCGCGCATGGATCAATAGCAGAACCGAACTCAGCACAGAGTTCATAATACAATAAACCCACAACCAACGCACACACGTACATGTATATGCACACACACACGCAACATACACCCTCATACACAATAGAGAATTCATAACGCAACAAATCTACAATGAGAAGACAAATGCAAAACACGCACCCACATCCACAGACCAGCACACACAGTCTTGTTAGTAAAAAAAAAAAACATGCTTAGAGGGTAAGCCAAATATGGAATAATAATTTAAAAAAAGAAAAAGGAAATGAACAGACACACAGGCATAAGCGCGTGCACACACACACACTTACACACACACAAACACATACACACATAGAATTTGGAAGACACGAGACAGCACAAATGAACAGCCACTAGCAATAACTTCAGTTCTAGTAATCTTCTGTAGAAGGGATTTTTATCCCGAAATATTAAGAATTGAGAATAAATCACAGGTTATCAAATAACACCACAGTTAACTTCTTTTTTTCTTTACACTTGCATTGTGATAGCCTTCAAAACCAACCAACACACCAAATATATATATATATATATATATATATATATATATATATATAATCTTTAAGTTTCTAGATAAAAGAATCCATCCCAGTGTTGACAATTGTTGGATTTTCTGGATATAAGGCGTGTGATAGATGCCTACTCCTAAATATAGACTCGTCGACTATCACGTGACCTGAGAAGGATTCCTATTCCCCAATCACTGGCAGTGCTGCTGCTGCTGCTGGTGTATTTATAGAGGTCTGTTTCTTAACCTTGGCTCATTGCTATTTGGATTATCTTGGACGTCGGACTTACAAAGAATACTATAACACCGGATTCTTATTGGCTTGTTTACTTATTTACTACATCTGGAACTAAGGATGCCGGCCAGATACTTAACAGGTTATGGAACCAGTCGCGCACGAATCTTTTTCAATGGCAATGAGGCCAGCTACGAAATTTGGGAGACTAAGTTCAATGGGTACCTTAGAACCCTTCAACTGCATGACATAATCAATGCACCATCTGACCACTCGGAGGACCCAGTTTTCGTAGATAAAAATGCTACAATATACGCAGAATTAATACAATGCTTGGATGACTGGAGTCTCTCACTCGTAATGCGTGAAGCTCGAGATAATGGTAGAAAAACAATGGAAATATTAAGGACCCACTATTTGTCGAAAGGCAAACCAAGAATTGTGGGGTTGTATCGACAATTAAGTTCGTTGAGTAGAAACGATTATGAATCAATTACTGATTACATAATACAAACTGAGAGCATTGCAAGCTCATTAAGGGAGGCCGGGGAGATTGTAAGCGATGGATTGTTGATCGCCATGGTATTGAAGGGCCTGCCTTCAAATTTTAAACCCTTTGCAACAGTAATAACCCAAAGGGATAAGACTATGACATTTACGCAATTCAAAGTCAGTCTTCGTAGTTATGAGGAAACAGAAAGTATGTATTGTGGGGAACCAGAAAATAGAACTATACAACTAAAGACCCAATTCAAAAAGGGTAAAATCAACCCTCGCTATGAGGGCAGATCAACTAGATATACCAACTACCAGAATTATCGGGCAGACCTTGGAAGGATACCAAGAAGTCGCCAACAGAAACAAATATTATTTGTTATGTTTGTCAGAAAAAGGGCCATATGTCCTATGATTGCAGGAATAAGAAGGACTTTTGTCAAAATGTTAAATATTCCCCCAAAGAAAAAAGACATATTTTTTTCTGCTGGGTATGATTCTTTAGCACATAAAGAACATTTGCTCGTTGTCTGCGGGGCCACTCAACATGTCATCAACGATAAAACTAAATTTGTCAGTTGGGACCCCAATTTTCAACCTGAGAATCACTTCGTGGAATTGGCTGATGGAAGCCAATCCACTGGCTTAGTACAAAAACGCGGAGACGCGCGTGTATATTTGAAAAATAGTAAAGGTGAAATTTGCGAAAGCATTTTGAAAGGGGCATTATATATACCCACTTTTAAACAAAACATCTTTTCAGTAAGGGCAGCTACGGCTTCCGGGGCCCACATGAATTTTGGACACAAAACATCAAAGTTGATCTACCCAAATGGTACTATATTTAATATAGTAAGAATGGGCTGTTTGTATTATTTAAAAATATATTAATTCCTCTAAGACTGCGAAATATGATATTAATACGTGGCATAGAATCTTGGGACACTGTAACATGAATGATATCAAAGAACTGCCAAAAGTAATAAATGGAAGGAAAATGAAATTTAACCCCCTCATTTAAAACTAACTGTTGTAATATATGTATTCAGGGGAAAATGGCCGAGACTAAAAATAAAGTGTTAAGGAAAAGAGAAATGCAGATATTGTCGCTCGTTTTTTTGCGACTTAGCTGGTCCAATTGAACCTCGTGGGAAATCCAGGTATGTTGTAAATTTTATTGACGGTTTTTCTGGACTTATGATGTTATAATTTTCAGCCCATAAATCTGATACTCTGCTAGCTACGAAACAATACTTAGCAGATGTAAGCCAATATGGCAAAGTTTGAAGTTTTTACCGGTTCTAGACCGAACTTAAGTCGTATGCATATTTTTGGGACGACTTGTTTTTGCTGTGTGCAAAATAAAAAGAAATTGGATCCCCGTTCTAAGGAGGGTATTTTTATCGAGTATGATAAACAAAGTGGGCGTTCCTGGAATAACACTTTCCAGAGTTACCTGGTTGAACAGGATTTTGTGATGCCGACTGGGCAGGTTCAAGTGACCGAAAAAGTATATCAGGATACTGTCTTAAATTATCGGACGAAAGCTCGATTATTTCCTGGAAATCTAAAAAAAAAAAAAAAAAAAAACAACCAGTGGTCTCTTTGTCAACATGTGAGGCCGAATTTGTTAGTATAGGGGTAACAGTTGAAGAAAAGAAGCCCTTTATTACGAACATTAGTGAATTGTGTCGTGGAACCAGTGATCGTTAAAACCCTGTAACTATTTATTGTGATAATCAAGCATACTACATAAACCCCCCTCAAACATATTGATATAAAAATAAGGGATGAAATAAGGGCCTATAGTCTTAAAGTATATAGAATCAACATTTCAGATCTGTTCACAAAGCCGTTGAACAGGATAAAGCTAAATGCTTTTAAAAGAGATATCATGGGGGGGGGCAAAATTAAACTTAAGATTTTGCCCTGTCGGTTTGGGCTGCAGAATAAGCCGACTGTATTCATGCAGAGGGGTAAGATCCCCCCCAAAAATGAATGTCCTGGACAATGACATTAAACCGGTTCAATAAGTTACTAATCCATTAACTTGTATTACATTGTATTGTACTGTATAGTATTGTATTTTTGAATTAACACAACAACAAAAACAAAAACAAACAAACAAAAAAAACAAAAAAAAAATCAAAAAAAAAAGAAGAAACCCCCAAAAAGGGGCCAACACTAACTTTTGACAGTAACGTTTTGCAGTAATAAGACTAGGAATTAGGAGTAGGAAAATAATAATAATAATAATTAATATTTTTTTACAAAATAGGATTAGTAAAATCTAAGATTAGTAATAGTAATAGTATTTTTGCTTTTACTATAAAATTGAAATTACAAATTTCTTAATGAATTTATTATAAACATTTCTTAATGAAATGATTGTCGATTGTAATCGAATGTAATTTTCCTCAATGGAAGGATTTAATATTGTTGAATAAATATCAATGGAAGGATTTAATATTGTTGAATAAATATCAAAAAAGGGAGGGTGTTGAATTTTCTGGATATAAGGCGTGTGATAGATGCCTACTCCTAAATATAGACTCGTCGACTATCACGTGACCTGAGAAGGATTCCTATTGTCCAATCACTGGCAGTGCTGCTGCTGCTGGTGGTGTATTTATAGAGGTATAACGTGGGTGCTGAGTTATACATACTTTGGATACAAATAACTCCGACAAAGGTTAATAGACAAACATTTAATAACACAGCACATGGATAACAGTAGATACAACGTTGATAATGAAGAGTACATATAAAAAGAGGTACACAAATAAAGATAGACACATTCATGAATGATACAGATATACAATAAAAGGCACAGACATGAGACTAGGAATAGTCCATGCTGTGAGGACTTACAGTAATGTAAGGGGGCGGAGCCCCACGAGAGGGTTTAGATAGAATCTACCCCATGTGGCTCGTATTTGCTGAAACTATAAAAAGAGCGAAAGTGTTTGAAACCGGCGCTTAAATACTGGTGCCCTAGCGGGCATCATCAAACTAAAAGGGGCAGACAACTCCACCAGGCGAATACAAACAAACGCTACAAATACCCCCCCCCCTAAATTTTTTAGCGGGGCAAAAAATTTATAGACAAGCATGACAAACAGAAAAAAAATATATTCCTTTAAGGAAAAGAACAGAGTCTCGAATGTTCAAAGTTCAAAGGTCCAAAAACAGAAATAAAATTTGCATATACATATTCCCGCAAACTATAAAATAAAAACATGAAAAAACAGGAATGTAATTTAAAATACAAACAAGAGAATTTTCATGTATAAGTCCAGTGGGAAAAACTCCTATGTGGTATGGTTACAATTTAAAGAAATCAACTTTCTTCCAAATTCCTGAGTTGAAATAAGGACTGCTTTTATCCTTGAGGAATAATTTTTCTCCTGGAAACAAAATGGTAGGCACAAAATGCCCAAAAAACGACGGGAATCGTTAAAAGGGTGTTTCAAAAGAAACACATGTTAAAAGAATTTTACGAACATTATTTCAGGTTCAACTTTTAGCATATAAAATTTTCTGTACAGGTGTACAATTTTCAACAGTTTGAGGAAAAATATGGAGCAAATGTCTCTGTGTGGTGTGGATAAAAAACTTGAAATTCAACGTCTCCTCATTCCATTCTTCAATGCTGACCTGGTTAAATGTCTTCGACGCCAAGGTCAAGTTGAAATTTTAAAGGTCGGTACCTAGAGTCTGTGAGGCACAAATACCGTATTTCTGAAATGGACATTTTAGATGAACATCTCACTTTCTGAGGGGTAGCAAAAAAATTTTTCGCTGAGTAGCCTTGCGGTTGGAATCCGGGTCACGTGGTGTGGCCATGTCCGTATCCTTAGTAGTAATCGCTGAATTGAAGCTGTAAGTGTCCCTAGGGTGGGGGAACGTGTCAAACTGTCCCTGGCTGATGGCTGAACTATCTCCTCTCGGTAAAAAATAATTCTTGGTATTGAATCCTTTTTTAAATTTCTTAGAAGATATCCAGCGCTGTAAAAAAAAATGTGAGGACTTACAGTAATGTAAGGGGGGCGGAGCCCCACGAGAGGGTTTAGATAGAATCTACCCCATGTGGCTCGTAGTTGCTGAAACTATAAAGAGAGCGAAAGTGTTTGAAACCGGCGCTTAAATACTGGTGCCCTAGCGGGCATCATCAAACTAAAAGGAGCAGACAACTCCACCAGGCGAATACAAACAAACGCTACAGAGGTCTGTTTTTTAACCTTGACTCATTGCTATTTGGATTATCTTGGACGTCGGACTTACAAAGAATACTATAACACCGGATTCTTATTGGCTTGTTTACTTATTTACTACATCTGGAACTAAGGATGCCGGCCAGATACTTAACATATATATATATATATATATATATATATATATATATATATATATATATACAATCTTTAAGTTTCTAGATAAAAGAATCCATGTCAGTGTTGACAATTGATGTTCTTTTTCTCTTCTCTTTTTCTCATACACACTTATCAATATCATTCCTTTATGTATTGTCATCAATTTTCTCATTTTTTTTTTGTCTTCGTTTTTTTAAATCTCATCAGCTTCTGATTTGTACATATACGAGGGCTGGTTGATAAGTTCATAGGCTGAATAAGATACTCGCATAGAATGTGACCAAATGAGATTTATTTTTCAACAGTCTTCTATTGGTGTTGCAGGGCTTGGATCCTATTGGCCAAAAGAATCATCAACAGCAGACATGATGTCATCATATGAACTTTTTATAGATTTTCAGCCCATTTTTCTATAAAACTTACTTGAGTGGCGGGCGTGAGGGCTTGCCGTATTCTCGAAGGAAGCGGGCTAGGATCGAACCCGCGTCCTTCAGAATGCGAAAAGGCGATACTTTGGCGCGGGCACCGGAATCGAGATGCCACTGTCCCGTATGTGAATGCCAGATGCCCGGATGATAGCTGCGGGCATTCCGGCTACTGGGATTGAGTTGACAGTCCGTATGTAAAGCACAGACGCCCTGATGATAGAAGCAGATGTGTATAAATTAAAGAAAACACCCAGAAGCGGTGAGTGCAGAAACGAGTGTTGCTACGGTAGCTGCTAGAGGATTCGACGAAGGAAAAGAAGAAGAAATGGACGAGATATCGTCACCAGTCTCTCACCAGGCAATTTGAAAGTCAAAGCTGAATCAATATGCTGTCATACGATTGGGCCGGAGACCGGACGGCATTTTGCGATTGGGTCGGAGATCGAACGGCATTTTGCGATGGGACGAAGAAACCACAGCTCTCCCACTTCAAAGGAGTACCAGAACCAAAAGGCCACCCCCACCCTGCATGTTGTGTGATCATAGGATCAGGAGGGATTGTGACAGAGAACACGTTCAACCTCTATTTTTTCCTATACGATTCTAATAGTTTCTATAAGGGTTTCTAGTTGTTGTTTTTTTTTGTTTTTTGGCAAATATCTTAATATCATCCACATACATGATGTGATTTGTCTTTTCCTGCAGCTTTGTAAATGTATAGCCTCCTTTGTATTTTCTTTGTATATGATTTAGCAGCATCATTGCTTTAACAAATAATACTGGTGGGAGTGAGTCTCCTGGAAGATGCTTCTTTGGATTTTTATTTCTGCTAGGGTTTATCAACATATTGGGAGCTCCACTCGCCAGATTTCCATAGCTCTTATGATGGAGTTTATGACTATCTCTGAACATTTTCAGATATTCTATTATCCAAGTTTTGTTATGGTCGGCCATGGAATATATTATGTTCTATCAGTCGGCTGTATACAATTAATAGAAAAAAATGTTATATACTCGAGTATATAATGGCGAGAGAGAGAGAGAGAGGGGGGGGAGAGACGATGATGAGGGAATCATGAGGAATTGATAGATTTGGTCTTACTTGCTTTCTCTATCGTTGGCCACCATCTTTTGGAAGGCTGGTTCTGTGGGGTGCTTTCTTCTTTCTTGTTCAGGCTAGGTGTCTAGTATGAAAAAGAAAAGAAAATAGAGGGGGAAAATAAATTCGACTTGTTGTCGCCGTCACAAAATCTATAGCACAAAAAATCCGTCGTCATCGTAAAATCACCAACTCAAATATCATCAGCAGCCGAAAAATTGCAACTGCTTGCTGTCGTCACCCCACTTCTACTTATACAATTTTTTTCCTTCAACATCCGGGTGTCTGCACCTCACGCACAATATTCCAGAGCCAATCCCGGCTGCCGCAATCCTCGTAGCCATCATCCGGGCACCTGGTGCTTACATCCGGGACAGTAGTATCTTGAATTCAGTGCCAATGTGTCGTCCGTTCGCATTCCGAAGGACGCGGGTTCGATTCCACATGTCAGGCAAAGCCTAGCCCGCTTCCTTCGAGAATACGGCGGGCCACTCACCTCGTGTTCTCTGTCACAGGGTGTCGTGCATTTCTTGTTTGTTAATCAATAACAGTGACTTGTTGTTTTTCTATATTGCTTTTATTAGATTAACACCAGCCCAAAACCACGTGGATTGAGTAGCGACATTTCGAAAGAACATCTCTCGGTGAGCAACAGGTTGCAACTAAACTACAAACCTGTTTGGGGGGGGGGGTTAAGCGAAAGTTACTCCATGTCAATCATGCCAACGGTAAAGGTAATTTGCCACTCAACCCTCCGATTTGAATTTTCTAACGAATTTCAAAATTCATACTAGCTATAGTACTTACATAATTCATAGGCTATCCATGAATTATGTAACAAAACAAAAGTCATGTTTTTGGCTCGTTTTTCCATTCGAAATAGACAGAGAAATACTTTAAAACGGCCAGGGAAAGAAGAACAAAGACATAAATATAAACTCAACTGAGTTATATTTACCGGACAACACGGAAAATAAAATAGTGCCTAATTTCTTCTCGATTCGGTAGTTCTATTCCCTTTTCCGTTTCAGATTTTCCTAACTTCATCACGAGCATGGCACACTTGTCGATGTCGAACTCCATCACTATATCTTGGCTGTATATTCTTATAGTTTGATAAGGGTTTCTAATTCTTGTTCATTCTTGGCAAAAACCTTGATGTCGTCCATGTACATTAGATGATTTATTTTTTCCTGTGATTTACTAAATGTGTATCTCGCTATACATTTCTTGAGTATATGGTTGAGTGGCATTATTGCTATGACAATTAGCAGTGGTGATAAAGAGTTTCCCTGGAAGATGCCTCTTTGTATTTTCACCTCTGCTAAGGGTTGTTTCCCCGCTGTCAATTCTACTTTCCAATTTTCCATGGTTTTGTTGATGAATTTTATTGTTTTGTCTGATATTTGATACATTTTTAGGCATTCAATTATCCAGGTTTGTGAGACCATGTTCTACCCAGAAATGGGTATTGTTTTCTCCGCTCTTCCTATCTTTTTCTTTTCATTTCTTTGTCCTTCTATTCTTCTTCCTTCCCCCGGATTACTTTCTCTCTTTCTAGTGTCGTGGGTAAAGAGAGAGGAAGGTTTTTCCTTTTGTCATCTATCCGGGTTCATTTCTTTCTTGTATGCATTTATTCATCTGTTTGGCCAATCTTTCGTGGATGGATGTGAATTTTTAAACGAGTATTCATGAATTTCATCGTGACCCGGTGTTTTCCAGTTTGGTATTTTGTTAAGTCCAGGTGCATATTTACCTCGGGTCCTTCTTCGAGTCCTTCCAGTTCTTTTTTTATCTTATGTATCCATTCAGCCTTTCTATTATGTTTTTCTTCTCCCATATTTTGTTCCAGAATTCTTTTGTTTCCTTCGCATTCGGGTATTTGTTTGTCTTAGTGCTTTGTCCATCGAATTGCTGGTAAAAATTCCTTTCGTTATTTTGAAAAGTCTTGTTTTGATTATATTGTTTCGTTATGTTCCGATAACTTTTTAGTCTACCTTCTTTCGCCAGTATTTTTTGGTTGATTTCCTCCATCTGTACAGTCAAATTTTCATTCTTTTGTGTCGTTGTGTTGTTTCCCTTTCTTAGTACTTTCGTTTGTTGTCTTAATCTCTTTATTTGTCTTTCTATTCCCATTCACCATCCATTTATGTTTCTGTTAGGTTTTCATTGTGGTAATCCAATTTTTTCGTTAACTAGTTTTGCACCAGCAACCAGGTCGTTTAATTCGGTGCTGTTTTCTGATGGGATGTTTTTAGTATTTTATTTATTTTTTCGTTTTCGTGCTGGACTTTTTTTCTGTCCTGATTTCTTAGGGATGGTAAAAGTAAGTAAAATCGTAAAAGCACGACATTCAAAACCCATCACGAGAGAAGCAGCAAATGAATCGGGAAACGGACCTGGTCTCTGTTGTTGGCACATAAACCAATGCACCGTCTCAACCTCGCTACTAAGCTCATGAGGACTAGGTTCTTTTTTATTTCCGCTGCTGTCGCTACCACCCTGTAACGAGGTTAAAACAGTGCATTGGTTCGTTTCTCGATTCATTCTCCCGTGATTGGTTTACTTTAAGTTGCAGTGATAAACCCGTATAACAAGAAATAGAAGTGCGGACTGTCGTCGGCATGTCAATGGCGATAGAATATCTGTTTATGATATATGATACAGGTGGGAGATTTTGGGGTATATAACGGGATTAAGGTAGAGAAATGTAAATGAATAAAGAAAAAAAATGATTTTCTTTAGAAATAAATAATAAAAAATAATTTTTTAAAAATGGTGTTCGTTCTTCTTTTTTTATTGGTTAGTTTAGTTTATGCTAATTTATTTGGATTACGATAAGAGGTTTTGTATAATAGTGCAATTTCTCCAAGTTTTTTTAGTCAAATTTTTGCCTTGATGAGCTACTATGCGTTAGTAGGTATATCTGACTAATTTGGTTGAACTTTATTATTTGCTCTACTTAAGTATTGAGCACCCTTTTCTTTTTAGCTTTAGATAATCCTGGCGGTTTATATGTATATTTTTCATATACATATATTTTTTTCTTTTTGCCAAGTATTATAGTAATTATAGTATTAACCGATTATTTTCAGTCGGTACGACTATATATATATATATATGTCTACTCACCTGTACGTGTATTCTCATATAATACTGGTGTATATGCGCTATACTTACGCCCTGGATTTTCTAAGCGAGATAGTTGGCTGTTGGTGGATGACAAAACGCAACACAGTAGGAGATCCTTCCATAGAATTTTCTTTCATGTCGGTCGAGTGAGGTTTGGAGAAGCAATTTGTTCTAATCACGTGGGATCATTTCGGACAGGATCAATCATTATGTAGTGCGTTATCGTGCTGACGGTGTACGGGTCCAACGATTGCTATGAACTGATTGTATTGGCGAGCGAGATTGTAGTTTGTTGTTGGGTGGCAACACGCTATATGGTAGGAGTACTATGCGTAGATGAGCATCCCCTGTCATGTCAATGGGACGAGGTTGGTGCAAGTAATTATTACTGATTACAAAGGATAATTTCGGGCTGTATCGATCGTTATATAGTGGGTTATCGTACGGGGCTATGTACATGTACAATAACTGCTACAAACTGATAGTGTTGTCAATCGATCTCGTAAACTGTTTGTAAATGGCAAAACGCAATGGGAGAAACATCTGTAGGCGAGCATCCACTTTCGCGTCGGTCGAGCGAAATGATCATGTGGGATCAGTTCGGAAAGGGTCACTCATTGTGCATTGCGTTAATCTTGCGGACGGTAAGCAGGTACGACACAGGCTATGAACTGATAGTGTTAGCGATGCTATACGGTGGAGGTCCAGTCAAGGCGAGCATCTTATTTCATGCCAATTGAGCAAGGATGAGGCTTGCAATTACATATGTATTTAGACACTCATAATTATACGAATATATCACACATGTATATTTTAAACAAGGTATACCTCCATCTTACATTTCTTAAGTTTTAACTTAAGTCAACAGGTCCCCTTTTCGACTAAAAATGTTACACTAGTTCAATTTGGTGGTTAAGTCCTATTCTATATATATATATGGGGGGAAGGGTTATTGTTGAGTGGGAAGGCCAGGAAAGAAGAAGGAGGTTCAATTCCTAAGCTGGCACCTTATTCAAGGGGGAAATAAAAAGAAAAGATAAAATCCAAGAGTCGAATTTACACAATATAGTCACAATATCCTTAAAACTTACAAATATACCAATTAAAACAAAAATGAATTTAATTAAACCAACGCTGAAAATATAAAATGAAGAATTATAAATTTCCTGTCAATTTTCAAACAAATTGTCATTGATAATTTAGCTACTTTTTAAGTCAATTAAATTTAATTATTTACCCTTTGAAAATTGTATACGGCCCGCTCATTTTTCATTCCCTTCTTGCTATGGTAGGGTTTTACTAAATTATTATTATTATTATTATTATTATTATTATTATTATTATTATTATTATTATTCCATGCCTTATGATTTTTTCACACCATCGTTAGCTGATGGTCTTTCACTAGTCTGAGTGACAACAAATCTCCTCAGGTCTCCAAGACTCTTCTGAGTATTCTAGCTGATCTCAACAATGCTGTTGTCTGGATGATTTCAATTATTCCTCTGATTTCCAGTTCCCCGAGTCTCTTTTCTAAACTTTGAGGAGTGTCACGAGTGCACCAATTACAATTGGTATCATTTTGACCCTCATATTCCACAGTTTTTTTTTTCAATTCTCTAGAAAGGTCCAGATATTTGTCAATCTATTCGTTTTCTTTCATCTTCACAATCTGATTAGCTGAGACTGCAAAATCTACCAGTTGACAAATTCTCTTTTTATTGTTAATCAATACTACGTCTGGTCTTTTGGCTGGCACAAGGTGATCCGTCTTTATATGAAAGTCCCAGATAGTTTTATGTGTTTCATTCTCAAGAACAGATTCTGATTTATGCATATACCATTTTGTTGGATGGTTAAAATTTAGTTTCTTGCACAATTCATCATCATCAATTTCCTTGTCTTTTGATATATCCATCAAAGTTCCACCCTGGTTCATTTTTAGAATGGTCCAGAGTTTCTTACATGATATTTATCCCCCCCCCCGATGAAATGTTCTGCTGTTCTTGTTCTTCTGGGGTATTTTTTCTTACTTTTCTTTTTTTGTTGTCTGTTTGTTTGATGGTATCCACCTCTAATATTCCCAAGTGATTGTGTTTTTCGAAGAGTTCTTTCCTGATTTGGTAGTTCTATTACTCCTGTTGAAACTTTTTTTTCCTCATGAGTATGACACATTTTTTGATCCAAAATTCCATTCCTATATCATGGGTATATATACTTATTGTCTGTACCAGGTTTTCCAGTTCATTTTCATTTTGGGGCAATATCTTGATATTATCCATGTACATAATGTATTTATTTTGTAGCCCCTTGTAATTTAGTGGTATCATTGTCTATAAAAAGTAGCAGTAGTGTGATCTCACTGGAAAATGCCTCGTTGGATTTTCCCGTCTGCTCTTCTCCTGCTGTTAATTCAACTTTCAAGTTTCATGATGAAGTTTATGACTTTGTCGGATATCATTTTAGACATTCAATTATACAAGTTTGTGTAACCATATCGTAGGCCGATCTAGTCAGATGATCCATTTGTATCTAAAACCCAGAGAATTTTACTTGTCTCATTTGGATGGATGGATTCTGGTTGTGCATATATTATTTGATAGTATAAGGAAAATTTAATTTCTTGCAAAGTTCGCAGTAGATCACTTTTCCCACCCAATCATATCTATTCTTGTAGTCCCTTTGTGCTAGTTTGCTGCATTGGCTTATTATCTGATTAACGGTTTCGTCTCTGGCTTCACACATCCTACACTTGCTAATCTGTTGTGTCTTGTCTATTTTTGCTTTAATATAATTGGTCCATATGGCATTGTTTTGCACCGCTATCACAAGACATTCAGTTTCTCTTTGGAAGTTTCCCTTACTTAGCCATATCAAGGGCTTTTCATGAGCAATATCTCCAGCTTGTTGCTTGAAGTATCCGTGAATTCGTTTTCTTCCTATTTCTGTTTTCTAGTTATTGTTGTTTTTCTCTTTGTCCATATTATTATCATTATTATAGAGTTTTTCACACCAACGTTAGCTGATGGTCTTTCACTGGAGTTTGAGTGACAACAAGTCTCCTCAGGTCTCCAGGACTCTTCTGAGTATTCTAGCAGATTGCAGCACATCAGTATTCTGGATTGTCCCAATTCTTCCTGATTCCCAGTTGCTCGTCTTTTTTCCAAGCTTTGTAGAACCATTCCAAGTGCACTGACTACAATTGGTATCACTTTGATCCTCATATTCCACAGTTTTGTCAATTCTCTGGCAAGGTCCAAGTATTTGTCTATGTTTTCATTTTCCCTCGTCTTCACCCTGTGTTCTGCTGGAAATGCAAAGTCTACCAGTTGACAAATTCTCTTTTTTTGTTAATCAATATTAGGTCTGGTCTCCTAGCTGGGATAGGATGATCCGTCTTCATCTCGAAGTCCCAGAGAATTTTATGCATTCCAGCCTCAAGAATAGTTTCTTGATTATGCATATACCATTTTGTTGTATGGTCAAAATCTAATTTTTTGCATAATTCCCAGTGGATCACCTTCCCAACCAAGTCGTACCTAGTTTTGTATTCCCATTGTGCTAGTTTACTACATTCGCTTAATACATGGTTTATGGTCTCATCTCTGTCACCATACAGTTTGCATTACTGTTTTGTAGTGTCTTATCAATTTTTGCTTTGATATAATTTGTTCTTATGGCATTATTTTGCGCAGCAATTATTAGTGATTCAGTTTGTCTCTTGAGGTTTCCTCTTCTTAACTATATCCAAGTCTTTTCGTGTGCAACTTCTCTGATTTGTCATTTGAAGTGTCCATATAATTGTTTTTCTTCCCATCTTTGTTTTCTAGTTTCCGTTGTTTTTTCTGTTTGTCCATATATTACATTTGCTATCGTTGGCTGCCATAAGTAACCTTTCTTTGCTATTTTTTGTGTATTCTTCCAGTCCTTGGATTTGGGCCTTTACGCAGTTGTCTATGTTTGCAACACCTCTTTCACCTTCCTTTCTTGATATATATTGTTGAAACCGCCCGATATGAATTATGCTCGCAGATGGCTTTCCTAGCTTGTAATGCTTTCATTAGTTTGCATAATTTGTGCATGAAGACATACAGATTACAAAGTATTTCGATAAGTCTTTATTTCCATACAAATGCAGCTGTGAACTGCAATTAAGACGAAGCTTGGTATAAGTCACACAATATACAAAAAAGGACGATAAATGTACTATACAATAAAACAAAAAATTCACATAAAAAGGCTTATTATAAAATTAACAGGAAAGGTTTACGCCTCATAAATTTATCAAAATTCTAAACATAAAACATTTAAACTTATCTATAATTTTGAAAATAAAGGAATATACAAAAGGGTTTGGGTTATTCAACTTATTAGCCTTAAAAGGCACAAACGGTATGTTAACTAGGGTAAGGAGATAATTTACCATTTAAAACAATTTATAATTTAGCAAGAAAATAATACTTAATCAAACTTACAGAGTAAATACAGTTTTAAGAAGAATGGAAAACAGTTTACCTTGTTAGCAACTATCGGGCTCGGATTCGAGAGACTATTTTCTCAGAAACTTTTTACCATGAGTGCGGTGACAAATTTTACCGCCAAAATGTTCCAGTACTTTTAACTGGAACCTAAAATTTTGCGACTGTATCCCTAGCCGCCCAAAATGGAAAGAAAGAATTTAACAGGTTGCTGCCTACTACCAAATTACTACGCTGAATCCGAGCCCAAAAAACTTTCATTTTTTCCACTAAAACCTTTTTCACTGTCTACTGCAGTGTTGTATTTTAAATAGCAACACAAGGCAAACAAGTCTTCCACCTATCTCCAAAAAATGCATTTACACCTACTTTTAGTTTTTTTTTTAAACCAACGAACTATTTTTCTAAGGAAATTCTTACAAGTGGTGACAAGGTCACTGGGTACTTACTGGAATGGGGGAAAGGAGAGGCGCAAGACAAACCTGTTAACTACAAACCAAAAGACTGCTGCTGATGACGACAGCAACACATATAGCCTATCTCTATGGTCTCTAGGGTGTAAAGCCTTGTGTATTGTCATTATTATTATTATTATTATTATTATTATTATTATTATTATTATTATTAAACACACGTAAGAGTCAGAATTTGGAATTATGCTTTTTCGAGGTTAGTTGTTGAAATCGTATTTTTCACTTTTATTTAGCCGTATATTATTAAACACCAAGCTTGGTAATCTACTGATAATTATCTTAACCATTATTTAGGGATTATATGAAAGAGAACATAATACATTATAATAATGATCATTCCAGAAAATCTATCAATTTTCATTTTCTCCAATTACTCATCGGTGATTTCCTAATTTCTTATCTTTACTGAAACAAATCTACACACTGGCTGTCTCACTTGTTAAACCACCTTTCAGCTTATTATTATTACTATATTAGTTTTTCACAATAGCATTAGCTGATGGTATTTCACTGGAGTCTGAGTGACAACAAGTCTCCTCAGATCTCCAGGACTCTTTTGAATATTCTGGCAGATTGCAGCAGTGCAGTATTCTGGGTGGTCTCAATTCTTCCTCTGATATTCAGATTTTCCAATCTTTTTTCAAAGCTTTTTGGGACCGTTGCAAGTACACCAACTACAATTGGTATCACTTTGACTTTCATATTCCATAGCTTTTTCTGTTCTCTAGCAAGGTCCAGGTGTTTGTCCATCTTTTCGTTTTCCTTCACCTTCCTGTGATCTGCTGGAATTGCAAAGACTACCAGTTGACAAGTTCTTTCTTTTTTTAATTAACACTAGGTCTGCTCTCCTTGCTGATCTGTCTTTATCCCAAAGTCCCAGAGAATTTTATGCGTTTCGTTCTCAAGAAAAGATTCTGGTTTATGTATATACTATTTTGTTGTATAGCCAAAATTTAATTTTTGCATTATTCCCAGTGGATCACCTTCCCAACCCAGTCGTGCCTAGTTTTGTATTCTCGTTGTGCTAGTTTGCAGCATTCGCTTAGGTTTACAGTCCCATCTCTGTCACCGCATAGTCTACATTTACTATTTTGTTGAGTCTTATCAATTTTTGCTTTGATATAATTCGTTCTTATGGCATTATTTTGTGCAGCAATTATTAGTGATTCAGTTTCTCTCTTGAGGTTTCCTTTTCTTAACCTTGTCCAAGTCTTTTCATATGCAACGTCTCCGACTTGTCGTTTGAAGTGTCCATATAATTGTTTTTCTCCCCATTTTTGTTTTCTGGTCTTGTTGTTTTTCTGTTTGTCCATATATTACATTTGCTATTGTTGGCTGCCATGTTTAATCTATATTTGCTCTTTTTTGTGTATTCTTCGAGTTGTTAGATTGTGGTCTTTACGCTGTCGTCTATGTTGGAAAGATCTCTTCCACCTTCCTTTCTTGATACATATAGTCTATCTATATCGTCTCTAGGGTGTAGAGCCTTGTGCATCATCATTAATTTCTAGTTCTTTGGTCAATCTGTCTGAGTTCTTCTTTTGTTCATTTTAAGAATGGCCCAGAGTATCTTATAATGGGGACAACCCAGGTATTGATTCCTTCGATGAGATTTCTGCTGTTGCGTTTGTTTTCTAGTTTTCTTGTTCTCCTGTGGTATTCTTTTTTAGCTTTTCCTTTCATTTCTGCTTGCTTGATATTGTCTGTTTCTAAAATTCCTAAGTATTTGTAACGTTCATTTTCATCAATCATTTTAAAGTGTCATGTTTGGCGGTTGTATTCCGTCCATTATTTCTTTCACCCCGTTTTATTACTAGCATAGCACATTTTCGATCCAGAATTCCATCCCTATATCTTGGCTATATAGTCTAATGGTTTGTACTACGGTTTCTAATTCTCTTTCATTTTTGCAAAGATTTTTTAACCAGAATCCATGTATGCTATCATGTCATGGTGTTTTCTAATTTGCTACTTTCTTGATTATTGATCTGAGTGTAATTATATAAATACTTGCTAGAGGTCCTTCCTCAATTTCCATCAGTTCATTTTTAATATTACTTATCAATTTTGATTTTTCATTGTGTTCTTTCTTCTCCCATATATCACTCCAAAATTGTTTTGCTTCTGTTGCATCTGGGTGTTCATCTGTGTTTGCTTTTGATACACTAATTTGCTCATAAAATTTATTTTCATTGTTTTGGAAGGTCCTATTTTGTTTGTACTGTTTAGTTCTATCTCGATATCTTTGGAGTCTTCCTTCTATAGCTGATATCTTTTGATTTACTTCTTCCATCTTAATTTGCTGTTGTCTTTTCACCTTTTTAGCTAAATGTGTATTTGTGTTTTTGTTTAAAGTATTTGTTTGTTGTCGTCGTTCTTTTTATTTGTTCTTCCAATCTGAACTCCCACCCAGCTTTTGTGTTTCCGTTTGTGTTTCGTAGGGGTACACCAATTCTATCGCAGACTAATTTTTCTCCTGCATAAATAAGGTTATTTAAGTCAGTGATGTTGTTTGTTGGGATGTTCCCTAATATTTTATTTATCTTTTGAGTTTCTTTCTTGACTTTCTTCCATTCTATGTTTCTTATGGATGGTAAATGTACTCTTCTTATCAGTCATGGTTTTTCTTATCAGCTCGATATCCTTTCTCTGTTCTTGTGTTAGTTCTTGTGTTGTGAAGCTAGGCTGTAAAAGCTTTTGATTGCTGGTGTGTTGTTCATTTTGTTTAGTTGTTTCCTGATGCACTTGTATTCCATGATTTTCCTTTCCACATATCTCTATTATCTCGAAATCAGAGAAAATCTTTCTACTCAAGATCATTCTTGCTTGGTCGGCCAATCTTTGGCTGGTTGTGTTGAAATTGTTGTTGTCATTCCAAATCTGAAGCATTCTTTTTCTATAACCTCTCTGTGCTGGGTTGTTCTTAAAATAACAGTGGAGTACTTGAATGTTATTTTCTCTGATCCACACTTTTCTTTGTCTCTCTGCTGGCCCGTCGCTGGGTCGTCTCTCTGCTGGCTCGTCGCGTGATCGTCTCTCGGCTGAGCTACCATTTTTCTTGTATATCTGAAAGAACAAAAGGAGCAACAACAGCCTTCATGCAAATAAGGTTAATCAGCTTCGCCATGTTGATTACAATGGGTATACTGTTTATTTATTGTTCTTTACTAGGATGTTTCATCTTGTGCTGAGTAACTGAAAGAAAAAGTTGAGCCAACATTTGCAGGATACTAACCGGGTCCCCCATGCTGGCCATCAAGGGAGCACCTGCCGATCATGTCCCCACAGACCTGAAGTCTGCGTTCCACAAGTTATATACTTTATTTATAAGTCAAGATTTATCAATACATTCCTTACAAGAGAAATGAAAAATAAAACAATGAATAATTAAATAAATAATTATATTAGTTAAAATTTATAATATAAATAATAGAAAATAAATAAATAAAACAGGTTACCTTCAGTAAGCTCTAAGGGAAAGATTATTTATTTAAAAACATTTAAATTTCTCAATTTAAACAAATCATTAGCTCTTAGATTTCTTTATTTTAATTTTTGGTGGTGGGGTGGGTGACACTCGCTCGTCAGCAGATCAAACCCACATTCAGTTAGCTGATGGTATTTTACTGGAGGCTGACAACAAGTGACAACTAGTCTCCTCAGGTCTCCAGGATTCTTCTGAGTATTCTGCCGATTGCAGCAGTGCAGTAGTCTGGATGGTCTCAGTTTATTATTATTATTATTATTATTATTATTATTATCGGAATTTCCACACCTGTCGTAGCCGGTAGTTCACTGGAGGCTGAGTGACAGCAAGTTTCCTCAGGTCTCCATGATACTTCTGAGAATTCTAGCCGATCTCAATGCTATAGTCTGGATGGTCTTGATTCTTCCTATGATTTCCAATTCACCCAAATTATTTTCTAGGCCTTTGGGGACCGTTCCAAGGACACCAATTACAATTGAACAACCTTCAGCATCATGTACCACAATTTTCTCAGTTCTCTGGCAAAGTCCAAGTATTTGTCTATCTTTACGCTTTCTTTCCCTTTCACTCGGTGGTTGGTTGGGACGGCAAAGTCTACGAGTTGACATGTCTTCTTCTTGTCAATCAATACTAGGTCTGGTCTCCTGGCCGGGATCAGGTGATCCGTCCGTATCTCGAAGTCCCAGAGAATTTTATGCGTCTCAAGCAGGACAGGTTCAGGCTTGTGCATATACCATTTAGTTGTATAGTGAATTATGGATTTCTTGCACAGAGCATTACCTTTCTCATGGAGTCGTGCCTAGTCTTGTATTCTCCTTGTGCTAGTTTGCCCCGTTCGCTTATTATATGATTAACCGTTTGGTCTCTGTCTCCACACATTCTGCACTTGCTATTCTTTTGCCTTTATATAGTTGATGTCATTATCTTGTGCTGCGATCATAAGAGATTCAGTTTCTCTCTTGAGGTTTCTCTTTTTTAGTCATGTCCATGTCTTCTGATGTGATATCTCTTCAGTTTGTCGCCTAAAGTACCCATATAATTGTTTATCTTCCCATTTTTGTTTTTTGGTTTTTGATGTATTTCTGCTTGTCATTATGTTGTAATTGCTTGTCCTGGCTGCTGCAATTAGTGTATTCGTCAAGTGATCGGATTGTCTCACCTACACAATCTTCAATGTTCCTCCTTCATTTCTGGGCACATATAGTCTGTCTATGTTGTCTCTCGGGTACAATGTCTTGTGCATGGTCATAAGTTTTCATGTCCTTTGGTTCATCTGCCGGAGCTCCTCTCTATTCCATTTTAGGAATGGTCCCAAGTATCTTACGAGAGGGACAGATGTTTATTCCTTTGATAAGATTTTTGCTGCAAGGCTTGGTTTCTAGAAGCTTTCTTGTTCTTCTGGAGTATTCTTTTCTTACTTTATCTTTCATTTCTGTTTGTTTGATGGCTTCTGGTTCCAATATTCCCAAATATTTATAATTCTCTTTTTCTCCAAGTGTTCTAATTTCTTCTCGATTCGGTAATTCTATTCCCTTCACAGTTTTGTTTTTTCCTTTCCTCATCATGAGCATGGCACACTTATCGACGTCTAATTTCATTCTTTTATCTCGGCTGTATATTCTTATGGTTTGTATAAGGGTTTCCATTTTTTTTCATTTTTGGGAAAAATCTTGATATCATCCATGTACATAAGATGATTATTATTTGTAGCCCCCTATACATTTTCTAAGTATGTGGCTGAGTGGCATCAGTAGTGATAGGGAGACTCCCTGGAAGATGCCTCTTTGAATTTTCACCTATGCTAAGGTCTGTCCTCCTACAGTCAATTCTACTTTCCAATTGTTTATGGCTTTGTGGATGAATGTTGTTATTTTCTCGGATATTTTATACATCATCAAACACTCGATTAACCAAGTTTGCGGCATCATTACGTAGGTCTTTCTGTAGTCAATCCATGTCTATTTTTTTCCACCTTGTGTTTACTTCTTTAAAAATGTTATGATCTACATATAGAAGCTCATTTGTTTCTCTTGTTCCCTTGTGGCATCCTTTCTGTTCTTTCGGAAATAGTCCGCGGCAATCAAGTGAGTTGTAGATCTCTTCTTTTGTCTGTGCAGACAGGATTTTTCATATCATTAGTAGACATGCTATTGGCCTATAGTTGCTGGGGATAATACCTTTTGCGGGGTATTTCTGGATCAGAGTGGTTTTTCCTTTAATCATTCATTCAGGCACGTCTGCTTCTTGTGTGCATTTTTACTCGGCTATCTGACCAGTCTTTCGTGGATGGATGTGAACTTTTTAAAACCAATATCCATTAATACCATTGTGTCCCGGTCTTTTCCAGTTTGGTATTTTCTTCAGTGTTGCTTTTAGCGAGTTCAGGTGTATGTTTGTCTCAGGTCTTTCTTCGAGTCCTTGCAGTTTCTTTTTTATTGTATGTATAAATTCAGCCTTTATGTTATGATTTTCCTTTCCCCATATTTTGTTCCAAAAGTTTTCTGTTTCCTTTGCATTCGGGTATTCGTTTGTCTTAGAGCTTTGACCACATACTTGTTGGTAAAATCTAATTTCGTTATTTTGGAAGGTCTTATTTTGGTTGTATTGTATGGTTCTGTCCTGGTATTTTTTGAGTCTACCTTCTTTCGCCAGTACTTTTTGGTGAATGTCCTCCAGATGTATATTCAGCTTCCCATTCCATTGTGTTCTCTTAGTGCTTTCGTCTGTTGTTTCTTTATTTTTCTTTCTATTCTCATCTTCCATCCAGCTTTTGTGTTTCTGTTAAGTTCCCTAGTGGTAAGCCAATTTTCTCGTTGAATAATTTTCCTCCTGCATATCTTAAGTCGTTTAATTCGGTGATGCTTGTTGGGATGTTTTTCAATATTTTATTTACCTTTTCGGTTTCCAGCTGGACTTTTTTTCTGTCCTGATTTCTTACGGATGGTAAAAGTAAGTAAAGTCGGTGGGGTGGCCTGATGTCACCAGACAACGAGGGAGTCTATCCTCTTTTCACTAGCGCTAGACCAAGGAGATTATTTTTCAGTATCCGAGGTGGAGAGCTACACCTACCATCAGCTCCTCACTTTACAGGTCCTTGTGCTACTCATACGCTGAGTTGGCGAGGGCCGCTATAGAAACCAGAACCTTGTGGTTCCTAGACAAACGTTTTATCGACTGAGTTAAACCGGCCCTTAATGGAAGGGTAGTGTATCCTTATTTCTGGTTATGATTTGTTTTATTGTTTATAAATCGTATTTTTCATCTTCTGTTATGGTTGAAGTTGTGATATCTTGTTCCGTAATGTTTTGATTGTCAACGTGTTATATTTCATCTAGTATAGGGGTATATCTTGATTTTTCTGTCCACACATTTCTATCATTTCGAGATCAGAGAAGATTATCTTTTTTAATATCATTCTTGCTTGATCTGCTAGTTTCTGGCTTGTTGTACTGAAATTCAAAATTTGTATTATTATTATTAGTAGTAGTAGTATTATTATTATTATTATTATTATTATTTCACTCCATTCGAGTTTTTCATACCTGTTGTAGCCGGTGCTTCATTGGAGGTTGTGGGTCAGCAAGTTTTCTCAGGTCTCCAGGAATCTTCTGAGTATTCTAGCCGATCTCAATGCTATAGTCTGGATGGTCTTGATTCTTCCTCTGATTTCCAGTTCATCAAGACTCTTTTTCAGGCCCTTAGAGATCGTTCCAAGGACACCACTTACAATTGGCACAATCTTCACCTTCATGTAACACAGATTTCTTAGTTCTCTGTAGTTTGTTCTTATAGCATTGTCTTGCACTGCGATAATAAGAGTTTTTCTCCATGTCTTCTGATGTGATATGTCTTGAGTGTGACGCTTAACGTACCCATGTAGTTGTTTTTCTTCCCATTTCTGTTTTTTAGTTTTTTATTGTATTTCTGCTTGTCAATATGTTGCAATTGCTTTTCCTGACTGCTGCAATTAGTGTTTCCTTACTTTTATTGGTGTTGTGGGGTGTTAAGGGATCAAAATAATACAGAACGACGGGTAACAAATGTAGGAAAATGTATTAACAAAAGAGTAGACAATTACAGTACAGAGAAGTGGGAAATACGTCCGACAATAGAGTTATGAGCTGACTCGCATTGACTTACTCTACAAGCCATAATTGTCCCTGTTACTTATAGTAACCGTCGGCGCATTCCATTAGTCTATAGGGTATATCACCTATAACAATTGGTAATATTCACCTTTCACCTTTTAGTTGGCTAAATTCCTAGATCTTCCTGGTTTTGTCTGTCTCGGGAGCAATTTGTCGAAGACAGACCTTATCTTATGAGCAAACATTACCCCGGCCGGAGATAATGACGAAGGTGTACTTTCGTTCGGCGTAATCCTGTACACCTGCAGAAACTGCTGAAGCGCTTTTTCGGTAGGTGTGCCTTTGGCCTTCTTCAGGGCTCTCTTTAGCGTGTCTACAAAGCGTTCAGCTTGACCGTTGGACCTCGAGTGGTACGGAGGGATGGTTATGTGGTCGATTTGAAACGTATCACAGAATTCTTTGAAGTCTCCGGACGTGAACTGTGTGCCGTTATCCGACACTAAACAGTCTACAACTCCAAAGCGAGCGAACAGTTCGTGCAGAGCGCTTATAGTCATTTCAGTAGTCGGGCTTTTGCATCGAAATACTTCCGGCCATTTCAATAAACTATCAACTACTATTAAATAATAATAACCCTCAAGTGGTTCTGCAAAGTCGATGTGAATACGTTCCCATGTGCGGTCTGTTTTAGGCCAAGGACTGAATTTTATTGGGGGAGCCTTAGCTGCTAAAGCACAGCCCATGCATTCTTTCACCATGCACTCAATATCCTTGTCAATGTTTTGCCAATATACGTAGCTCTGCATTAGACTTTTCATCCTAGTAATGCCAGGATGACCCATGTGAAAATCCTTCAGGATCCTTTTTTGTAGCGTAGCTGGGATGACCACTCGTTCGCTGTATAGCAATACCTCATCGCATATGGAGAAGGCATCTGGACTTTGTTGGTCTTTTTGTGCTAACTTTTCCTTCATCTGTATTATGAACTCATCGTTTACTGCCTCCCGTTTTATCTCAAGAGTTACTGGGGGTTCCCTTATCGTGTTGCACAGCGAAGTTTTTAAATCCCTTTCAGTTCGAAGGGAAGCAATCACAGTGTCTTCCAGGGGTTCACTCTGTTTGGGTATCAATCTAGAGAGTCCATCTGCATGACAGAGTTTCTTAGATGGGAGAAATTCCATGTTGAAAAAAATAGTGCATTTGGTTAGCACGGTAGTCTTGCAGATCTATTACTATTGAAATAGCAAGTCCCATCCTCACTGGATGTCCCATAAAAGTCCCCACGCAAAAAAAAAGAACAAGACCTTGTGTTAATCCTACCTGGTGGGACGTCAAGATCTTTTAAATCACCCCCGTTCTCCGGGTAATGCCGAATATATCCGGCATTAATAAACAATTAATAAATTAACAACAAATAATAGAAATAAAAATTATGAATTTAAAATTATTTCTGATTCTTCCTGCGGTTTTATGGCATAAATGAATTTTTATCAGTGGAGCTTTTGTCGCGGTTTTGTTGTACACTGACATTTAATTGAACCATGATGTATGAACCATTTGGTTTTAGGTTTCTGTAAAAAATAAGAAATAAGAAATCTAAAAATTCTGTAAATATTTTAAGATTATCAAGAATAAATCAAATCATTTGGAATCCGTAACACAAACGAACTCACTGATATTTTGAAGAAATATTTTCATTCCCATTTCTAATCCTACGCAAATAACTCCTTTTTAGTTGTATACTTGACTATAATGATAAAATTACGACGCCGACATTAATTAGACTTGGTCTTTTTGATGTATATTGCTTTTTGTTGCCGACTGCCAGATTTCAAAGAAAAATTAGCGGCGTCTGGCCGAGCATCAAATGAGTTTCCGGGAAATGTAGTAACTAATGTAAAAGCTTAGTTCAAAGCAGCCATCAATAGAAATGTATTTCTCTGTATACGCAATGGTTCCTTACGTAACTGTAAGTCACGTGTTTTTGCTGTTTATTCTGTTTATTGGTGTTTTTTTCTTTCTTTTTTTGTGACTTACTAGGGATTCATAGGACAAATGTCTAAATGTTTCATTTGTAAAATCATCGAAATCTATATTTTTGTATTCTGAAGTGATTAATTTCTGTTAAAATTTATTGATACGTAAAAATGTATTAGCTTCTTTGTAGCTGTTTCCACTTGATGAAAAAATATTGTGAAAGCGAAAATAAATCATGAAATTTAAACGAACAATTCTAAATTTGCATTAATCTTATAACTGTCGTATTTTTTTAAACCTCCATTATATTCTTTCCGTAACAACGTAAATTACGTCCGTTATTTGAATAATATTTTATACAAGATAAAGATAGGCCTGTTTCGTAAATCTTTCTTTCATCTACCCCCTCTATACAAGCAGAATGGAACGCAAATCACTTTTTAAGCGGGGTTTTAACAGGTTTGAATTCAGATTTTTTCTTCTCCTAGACTTGTTGCCCGAGTTCAAATAGTAGGACAGACTACCCTATTTAACCTTGGTTACGAAGGTTAAAGAGTGAAGTTTGCCCTACTATTTACTCATAACTGGAGGGAGAATACTTGGATTGATAATGTCATGTGAAATGCAACCAGCCTCGTCCAGGATTTGAACTCGGGTCGGCGAGTAATCATTACACATCTGGTGCTACCATTTAGCCTAGTCAGTAGAAGTAGCGATGTTGGTTGGTTGGATGGTTTTACCGCTTGTCAAACCTTGTTGGGATATTTAATGCCGAAGTCATTTTTGAAAGCAATTATATTGTTTTAAGTTACTAATAATAATCCTTAGTAATCAATTATATCTTCAAGCAACTATTATTAATAAGAATAATTTGCACACAATAAATGGTATCTAGTATTTTATGTAATTCTGATAATTTCTAAACAGATTTATTTGACTCCTAGATCGGACACTAAAAGTGTGAACTCAGGAGTAATCGCAACGAAGGGACCAATCCACACTCCCCCAAGATCCAGTATTTGAACCTCACCATCTGATGTATTCCGATGCATCTAGTGTTTCAACTCGCTTACTACGATGTCTCAGTCCAGCACGTTAGCCACTACACTATAGGGTACGAACAGGAGTTCATACCATTAAGCTTTTACTTAAGGGTTGTGTGTTGGTTTTATAGCATTTCAACCCTTATAGGGTTATTTAATTCTGAATTCAGTCTTTTTTCCAGCAATTATATGGTTTCAAGTAAGTAATAATCATAATAATCCCTATTCTTAGAGCAAATAATTTGCACATAGTTATATGGTTCCAATTATTCCTATCCACTACTAATAATTTTTAAACGAATCTATTTGGCTCATAGATAGGATCCTACCAGACTGAGTGGACCTGAGAGTAATAGCAATGAAGGAGTGACTCCACACTCCCCAAAGCTCCATAACTGGAGCCTTAATACCAAATGTAGTTAAATGTTTTATAGTAGGCGTAATACAAATATTGAGAACAGTCAATGCTTGATCGAACAATCAAGCATTGACAATACTCAATATTTTTTACGGCGATAAGTGGAATGAGAGTTAATCTAATTCTGCTCAGAGACCATGAAGATTTGGGCGCGTCCTGGACCAGTACCTTCTAAAAATGTATTGCTATGTATTAAACGAGATTTTGTTTCTCGGCGAACTTCATATCGACAATTATAATTTCATGCAATCACTTGCCTTTCACAAATTCTTTAAAATATTATTTTTATAGCTTTTTCTCCTGGCCCTGTCGGTGGGGCTTAGACAACGTTGATTGTACCCCCTCTGCAGAGGTGTAAGACTACCTAATGTGTGTCTGGTTATGATACTAAATTGCATTAGTTCTGGAACCCTGCGGAGTGGAGTAACACATTATACCCAGGTCCACTGAACTGAAGTGGTAGTCCCATCTATGGGTCAAAGAGATCAGTTTGAAATTAATAGTATTCATAAGAATACATGAAATCATATAAATCATATAATTGTATACAAATCAAGCATTATTAATGTATTGAAGACTTGAAACCTAGAGAATATTATTAGTTAGTTGACACCATATAATTTCTTGCTAATTATTGGTGTTAGATAAGAATACTTGAAATCATTTAATTTTGTGTAAATATATGATTATTATCAAATAGGAATAGTTAGTTTAAACCATATAATTGTGTATTAGTATTACATACGAAACCACGTCGCCGGTAACCGACTGCATCCTTTGAAGAGGAGTAAGACTCGCCCAAAAAGTGGTGTCCTGGATTTGGCACTAAACTGCATCTAATGATGCGCCAGTTCTGGAGCTCTGAGATTACTTCCAGGTCAATTCCAACTCTGAGTGATAGAAGTTGTTAGGGTCTCATGTATGAGTGAAATAGATCCGTTTTAAATTATTTGTATTAGATAATAATACTTGATACCATAAAACTGTATAATATTCGTATTAAGAATAGTTACTTGAAGCTCTAATCGTATACTAAGTATTACTATTATCAGTTACTTGAAACGATATAACTTTGTGCAAATAAATGATTATTATTAAATAGAAATAATTACTTGAAGCCACATGATTGTGTATAAATTAGTATTAGGTAGGGATACTTAAAAACCATAGTGTCCTGGATATGGCGTTAAACTGCATCTAGTGGTGAAGTTCTAATTTTTAGAGCTCTGGGGAGTGTGGAATAACACTTCATCGCCATTACTCCCAGGTCTACTTTGATCAGAAGTGGTCCAATCTATAGGTTAAATAGAAAAAATGAGTTTTAAAAAATGTTAAACATTGAGTTTAAAAACAAATTTGAAAACCCATCAAACATGAATAGAACAAAACGTCTTCGGCATAAAATAACCCAACAAGCCGTAAAATCCAACAAACTAAACTAATTGAAGCCATACAACTTAATGATTTATATTAGATAGGAATACTTGATATCATATAATCATGAAAAGAAAATCTCTAAAAAAAAAAAGACAACTATACAAAAATGGGAATATGAATGCGATTCCCTAATCTCTACATATAAAATAACTCTAGACAGATTGGTAATGCCGTTTAAATCAATCAATCATTTTTGTCTCTGAAATTTCAAAATGTCTTAACATTACCTTTTTGTGATTTTGCAATCAATTGTTGAAAAGTTCTCGAACTAAGCAAGAAGCAAATGACATAGAGCTATAAAATATACACGTTTATAAATATTCTACATATCCACCCTGCGTTTAAGAATGCAAATTTCCTTGTCTTAGTTTAGTCTGGCACAATGCCACTTTAATGAAGTAGAATCATCTGCATTTGCTAACCATTGCACAACTGCAGTTGCCAGATCTTTTTATTCATTTGTTTATTTGATGAAATAAACAAGAAAGGAATCAAGACTTACAGCCGAGTCGATCACAGAAGTTAAGCAGCGATAAGCCTGTTCAGTAGTTGTGTGAGTAATCACTTAGTAATCAGCAGGTACTGTCTGGTCGATTTAGCCTAAAAAAAGGTGTACCGGGGGAAAAGTTACTAAGACATATTTGGTATTATTGGAAGCGTAATTCTATGCTCTAAAATAAAATAAAAACTCTTATACGCAATGGGGAACTTTTTTATAGCCATTCTTCTAAGCATGTCAGGATGAGTTGGATTATAATTTTTAAGAAAGAAAATTGTTGGAGAAGAAAAGGAAACAAACCATTCTGGTCAGACTTTAAGTCTGGAAGATCAATGAACCTTTTACTAATTTAATTAGGCGGCTGTAATTGAGGGTATAATAAAAATCAACTCTAATCTTAGTTGAATTTGAGTTCACCAGGCTGGACAAGTCAAATAAAGAGAAGAATTGCAGGGCATACTCTAAATCTGAAAGATCAAGGGATCTTTTATTTATCCAATTAACCGGTTGTAATAAGAGGTAGAATAAAAGTTCAACACTGGCCTGAGTTGAATACCCCAATTTAGACTGGTCAAGTAAATGGGAGATAGAGGACCTCTCCGATTCTTAATGAATTATAAGGAAGGAGAGTTGAAGATAGTGACACACACACACACACAAATTAGATAAATAAGGACACAAAAAGGTCAGACCAGTAGTGGGAAGGTAGTAGAGGACGTGACGTGACCGCTACATGAGTTATTGTAGTAAGAAAAATTGATCAGCTTCTGTGTTTTACTAATTAATATGTACCTGACTTGAAGAAGAGGTTGAACTATACATACGCAGTGAATTACACGAATGGAAAAAATGGCTGAAAACAGAACTGAAGATGTATATTCAGTAAAAAGACTGAAGCAAAAACTTCAAGAATGTTACAAGGACCATCTAGTTTTTGCAGGGATGAATGAAAGGAAAATGTGGTTTGCTTTCACAACATGGACAGCCTCATCATCAACGATAATGGTATGAGGCAAAGCATCATATCATTGAAGATTAGTCTGCAAGAGTTGTCATGGCTGCTGCCAAAATCATCAAAACGAAAATTCGAGAGTTGTTCTCCAGCATGGACTTCTGTCCATCAAACCATGATATTGATCTATCAAACAGATTCCTTCTGTTTATCAGACAGTCGTAGTCGTCGTACCTACTTGCTTGACCTCCCAACTGGCCGTCGCCGTATGCTTATATGCACGCACGAACTAAAGAGAATTTGCATACGTGCAATCCCATTCTCGCTGGTTCGAGATCGCCCATCGTTAAATATAGTGCTTAAAGCAGCCATATTTCTTTCCTGCGATGACCCTGCAAGCCCGACACGTCCGCACATGCTTTGAGTTTCGAGGTATGTTATTCGCATTACATCCACACTCCTCCCTGATCTACGGATCACACAAAGTACAGTGCGGAGCAGGTCTCTTTAGTCTGCTACTTCGTCTAAGCGGGACAGGCTCGGTGGTATCTTCGTCCTCGGTTGTATCATAGGATGTGTCTCTAGGCCCATTTTGACCGCAGTTGTTGTGATCGCTCTCAGATGCTGCTGAATCCTCCCGCGACAAATCCTCATACAACCTCGGCGCTTCATCGTCAGAGGAAGTGGTGCGGCAATTAGTGGCGTCTGCTCCACGCAGAGGACGAACATCCTTTATGTGGCGGGGTGTCCCGTCGACAAGGACCGAATGTGGGCTGTAGACATTCGTTATTTGTCCCTTTCTAAACTGGGTCGTACATCGCCCATGCGGGATCTTAACCCAGACGATATCCTCCACTTTATAACTACTGGGACCAGTGTCTTCTGGTAGCGATGCAACATCGATGCCCTTTATACGGGCCGTATATGTGTGTATCACATTAGCTGATTCAGTTGAAGCTGTTGTATCACCTTTGGGAGTCACATTGTACCGAGCACTGTGTTCTTGTGGCAATGCGCTTGATCGTACGATGGGATCTCTCTGCCATCCCATTACCCGACGGCACGTATGCACATCGGAATCTCATCCGGACGCCCCAGCACTCGGTGAATTTAGTGAACGTCTCTCCACTAAAGGCCGTGGCGTTATCTGTGAGTAGTTCGGCAGCCGCCCCCTTTCGTAGAATACAGTCTCCAGCTGCCGGATGATGCTGGCAGAGTCATGGCGAAGTAACGGCCTCCAAATGGCAAATCGACTGGGACCGCAGTAATGCCGACCTCCAAGGTGGGTCACGTCCATTCTGACCCTGCTCCAGTTCTCACGTACGTCCAGTCTGCCCGTCTTTCAACTTACCGGAGCCGGATCTATGGATTGACACTCCTCGCAGTCTCTGACTACTTCCTGCACAGCTACCTTAGAGACCTCGGGACTAACCAATTTTGCGAAGTAGAGTGTGCGCTTTACGCCGGGATATACACAATATCGGTGAATAGTCCGAATGCGAACGGGATCCAGCTCAGTGGGTTCCGTTTCTTTACGGATTGCATCCATCCATCGCTGGGGCACTCTGGTGAGTGGATCAGCTCGGTTTGCGTGAGATTTGACGAGTGCCACATCGATTGTCAGCCCATATTCCGCAGCTAATTCATGGAGCGTCTTATTAACATCTCTGATGCCGCTTTGGTCCGTACCCTCGTTTTCCCGGACAGGGTGTCCGAAATCCACTGATGCACACAGGCCGAGTCCGTCCGCTGGTGGATCACGCTCGCTTTCCATTGTAGCACCAGGTTGACACCCCTTAACATTGCATCAAGCTCTGCCAGATTTACGTGCTGATCTGAGTGTACCGGTTGTAGCCAGCTTGCGTCTTCAATTATGGCTCCGCCATATTCAATAGCCACACCAGTGGCCAAGGAGCTTGCATCCACCCACACAGTGACATCCCGAACGTTCACGCACCAGTCACCGTGTGCTGGATCAGTTTGTGCCGTTCTCGTAATAATCTCCTCCAGCATCCGACACAGTAGGGGGTCTTGTACATCATCCCATCCTGTTGTTACGGCGTTCGATCTCCGTTTCAAGAACGCGACTGCAACATGGAGCCAGCCGCACACTGGAAAATGCCCGGTCAGCCGCCCACACACGGAAAAGATGCTTCGACGTGTAAGTACGTCAGGAGCCGTCGGACGCTCACCGTCGCGTCGCCATCGAAGTCTACCTTGCTCCTCCCAGACGTATAAGCCCAACACACGAGCGCCACTACTCAGTTGCTCAGGGTCCTTACAAGTCAGCCAAAACAGCTCAAGATGCGCCTTCACATGAGCCGCCAGATACACACTCTCGTTAACGAATATGTCGTCCATGTATGACGAGGTAGCGCTGTTGAACGATCTTGACCGCATGATTATGTTTATCCCGAACCCCAAGCGCGTAAGGCAATACCTTTGCCCCTTATCCTTCACCGTTTGGAATGGCCACAAGGACTTGTCAACGTGAATTTGTAGATACGCCCGGTGCAGGTCCACTATAGCGTCATCTGACCCTTGCTGTCACCATTCCCTCAGCTTTTGAGCGCAAACGTCTGCATTGGCTGTATAAGCATCCACATGATCATTCAGTTCGCGATAGTCCATGACTGTCCGAACCTTCAGTTTGTTCTCCTGAAGTACGGCCATCAGCGGGATCAGACCCTATGGGGGTCCAAGCTCATCTTCAGAGTACGGAAGCAGCCAGCCGTTGTCTATCCAAATCTGCAGTTCGCGATTGTACTCCTCTTGGAGATGGATAGGGATGGGATATTCTGCTAGCCTGTTTTTCAACGTGGCTGGTGGCTGGTTGTCGGACCACTTCCACGATGCAGTCAAAATCCTTTCACTTGCATCATACTCTGCACAGAAGTCGGGCTCGCTGATCCGGATGGCAGTGCAGAACGGTTCGCTAGACTGGGGAAAATTTACGTCACCGGTGCCAGTTACGAACATTCCGCCCAGCTGCTTGATTGCATCCAATCCGAGCAACTAGTAACTCCCCATCCACGACTAAAACTTTAATGTCGAGGGGGGGGGGTCCTGTTGCTTACGCCAAGTTTGACTACTCCAATTCCGCGGCAACCGAGTGTCCTTCCACCCACTGTGAGTACTTTTGCCTTCTCTCTTCGCCACGTCCGACAGCATGCCATGCGTATCAGTGACTGCGTGCAACCTGTGTCCACTAGGGCGGTACGCATCATCCCATTGATCCGCACAGTGATCACAGGCAGCACGCCGCTCAGATGAGGTTTGGGAAGGAGACTGGCGCTGAAGACTCGTCCACTTCTCCGTTTCCCAGACAATTCCGAGCAATGTGACCCTGTCGCTTGCACCAGTAACAGGTGAGGGTTTTTCGGGGTCTGGGACTTTCGCGCCGCATGAGAGTCTCGAGCCACGTGATTGGGTCTGTTACATGTGTAACGTCTCGTTTGAGCTGCGGTTTCCTTTGCCTGGCATGGTGCATGTGTTGCTACTGCTGCCAGCCCTATACCCGCAGAGCTGTCTTTTAATATTGCTCGGGCGCGGGCCAATATTTCTGATATGCCCAAGTCGTCCACCCGGGAGGTGGCCTGGAGAAGTTCCTCTGCATGTTATGGCAACCCGGTAATGAATGCGCATATCAAACCCCGCTCCGTCATACATCCGAACAGAACCGCAAGCTTGCGCAGCTCCGCCAAGAAGACATCGACCGTTTCTCCCGGGCGCAAGCAGCGTGCCACAAACTGCTTGTAAGCTGTCACGGAGTTGAGGGCAAATGCTGTCTTTAAGGCTTCTTCTATACAGGTAAAATCGGCCCTCTTTTCGTCGCTAAGTTGCTGGTAAACAGCAATGCGCTGCCCGAGAGGCGCATCGGAACCACACACTCGATTCTCTTCATACCGCTCAGCCGACATACTAATTCCGCCTTCTCTGCCCATTCAACTACCGATTGCCCAGAATCGGTCCCGGCAAAGAGGGGTATCAACTTGGGGTCGAAGGCCATAATGCTGAAATAGCTTCTATCAAACAGATTCCTTCAGGTTATCAGAGTCGTAGTCGTCGTACGTACTTGCTTGACCCTCCCAACTGGCCGTCGCCGTATGCTTATATGCACGCCTGATCTCGAGAGAATTTGCATACGTGCAATCCCATTCTCGCTGGTTCGAGATCGCCCATCGTTAAATATAGTGCTTAAAGCAGCCATATTTCTTTCCTGTGATGACCCTGCAAGCCAGACACGTCCGCACACGCTTTTAGTTTCGAGGTATGTTATTTTCATTACATCCACAATTCATGATATTGATGCTGTATGTCAGTTGTTGCTTTCAATGTTGCGCATGTTTCTACAGACCATCGTCAAATCAGGGATACCACCCTTGCTTTTGGGGTTGGGTGTTGAACTTTATGTATTTGGGTCAAAAAAGTTGATCAACGAATTTTTCAAACTGGAATACTCTGTTTCCCATGATGAAATCCCATGGGGTCCAATGTGAATTCTATTCTCTCCTCCAACTTTGAGAACATTTTCCCCAAGGATTCCCGGATTGTATAGATTACTGGGTGGCTGACAACGTAGACCACAATGTTTGTACATTAGATGGAAGAAATATCTTCCATGATATGGGCGAAATTGCTGTATCTACACAATTAAAACTGTAACAAGCCAGAATTTTGAATACACGAGTTCAACGCCATGAGACCATGAAAGTTGGTACAACTGTGAAAAAGTAATTTGTATGAACAATCCTCAACGCTGGGACTCTCATCAGAAAAAATGAAACCATTCATAGAGTCGCAATTTCCAAATGTTCTACCTATTTGAACGAACTGCAATTTTTCTAGCATTCAACTTGCAAATTATCAACTAAAAATCACCATCAAGTGTCTGGACTGGCTTCATTCAAGACGTATCAGGTAGAACGCACTTGCCACCCACTCATATTACAATACAGCCCATAATTGCTTTCAGATGACAGCTGTATTTATTCAACACTGTTATTTGTGGAAAATCAAGCTGGACAAATGCATAACCTTTGATCAACCTTTGTGGTGGACGCTGCTAAAATTATTAATGCCAAGTCTATGGGCATAGTTTGCAGATTGGGAGGCTTTCACACGATAATGTTGTTTTTTTTTGGGGGGGGGAAGTCTTGGTATTCTTATGAATCTTGCTGGGTTGTCTGAGTTACTAGTTACTATCTATGGAGACAACTCTGTAGCACACATTCTTTCTTTGATTAACGAAAACAATTTTTACATTTTTCCTCTTTCATTAAAAATTAGTTGACGCCAACGAAAAGAACTTGCGGTGTCACATCCTCCCCCACGCATCTTGCCATTTACCCCATTTATTGTTGTTAGTAGTATTTGCCTTCGCCTTTCCAACTCCCTGCACAAATTTGTTGATCTCCTACTTTTAGGTTTTGTCGACCAAATTTGTATGAACATGTATAGTCACAGAAATAACTATTAAGCTCATAGAAATTGCTAGCATAATTCATGTGAGAAAATCTATTTGTTGTTTGTCTATATATTCCACCTTCAATTTCCAAGAGTTTTCAGGTGAGAAAGACAAAAAAAGCTGTGTTGAAACACTGACTGCTTACATACGTTTTGGATGGAGTTACTCTCTTCCACAGAGTGAAGTGGTTGCCAAGAGTGATATACCAAGACGTAGTTGAACAGTACTTGAGATATGCAAAGGCTAAGTATGGTTTATCCAGCATAATTTTTGATGGCTGAATTATCGATAAAATACCACGAGCACCAGAAAAAAGCAGCTTGGCATTCCTCTAATATTCAAATCAAAGACGACTTGCAAGTTGCTAATCCTCCCAAATAAGAACATTTGTCAAAATGTTATGCAAGTTTTAGAAAGCTGACAGTCATCATGTAGTCCAAGTGAGGGAAACACATACACTGAAATTAGTTGACACTAGTTGGGTTATTTAATGTCAAAATTAGTTTAATTATGGCATCCAATTATAAATGGTAAAAAATGTATCTTCCCAACCATTTTAAACAGATAAAAATTTCCTTATTTCAAATAGACCTATTAAACCCTAACAAGTAGGTGAAACGCTAACAACTACTACCGGGAGTAATGACAACAAAAAGGTAACTCCACACTCACAGAATGGAGCCTCGGCAAGATACAGTTTAGTGTTATACACAGGACACTTTTTTTTGGGGGGTGGAGGCTCTTCAGGGAATTCAGTGGGTGTATTCTATGCCCCACCGACAAAGTAGTTTTAATACAGGAGATATCAAGTAGTTTTAGCACAGAGATATCAGGCACTGGGTGAGAATCGAATTCACTAAGGAGGATGCTAAACTAGTTAACTAACCAACGCGAGTGATCAGTTTAATTAGAAGTGGAATAAAAACAACATTAACTTTTCCTATTTAACTGCTTGAAGCGGAATACTGTGCCAGAAATATTGATAATATAATAAGCACCACCTGTGGCACTGTCAATTTAATATATAAATACAAGCTAAAATACAAAAGAAAATGTTAGGCAGCAATACAAAGGAACAGCGATACGTATAATAATATTGGCACGTCCACATTTTAAAAAAATTAAAAGTTAATTAGTACAATGCGTTCCACCGGGTAATAAAGTCGATGGCAACACAGAGCAACACATTGTACCTTGCTATGAGAGTACAAGAGTGTAACAATATGAAAAACAGGAATATAATGAGGCGTTTTTCTTTTAAATACTAAATCATTACTTCCAGACGACATAGATGTTCGGGAAGAAAGATAAAAGAGTGATTGTTGAATTGAGGAATATATCCTCAAATAACTGAAGCGTGGAGACTTTTCGTTTCGGAACATTGTTCTATTAACTACCGTTGTACATATCTACCTACATTTGCCCTCGGGAATTAAACGCATGTCATGTTACAATGGTTATTTAGAATGGAGTTAGGTTTCACGCAAGTCATGCAGGTGAATTGGGTTACAAAATTAAATTAGCATATCAGCATCGCCGTTACACCTGCACACTCCGCTCTCTGCCACACTTTCTTTCGTTGAAATGCATAGCAGTATTGGAATCATTACTATATTTTTTAATTCGTTAAAAGTTTATACTTAAAAATCAAATATTTGTTCACATAGATTTCACAGCCAGATACCATACTGATGCAGTTAAGTTGTTTTGTTCGTTTTACGACATATCAAATTATTTTGATTCCGAAGTCAGTATTTTTTGTAGGTAATTATATGGTTTCAAGTAGATCAAAATAATTCGTTTGAAATCCGCGGGCTTTTTTCTGAAGAATGGAAACAATGACATGGGAGAACAAGAGGAACAGATTATCTTTAGATAATTGTATATAGACGAGCACAATATTAAGGGGGTAAAAAATAAGGCAGTAAAATATAACCATGGCATGGATATATTACAAAAATGCATATGACATGATCCTGAAAACTTGGACAATAGAGCGTCTGAAAGTGTTTAAAAAATCGGTCGTAAACCTTTTCACAAAAATAAAAGGCGTGGCGCAACTGGGTGAGATAGTGGATCCACTAGAAACTGTGCAAAGGATTCATTTGCGACCATAAATTTGTCATCATAAATGGTATATGCATAAACCAGAATCTATCGGAGAAAATGAGACGCATAAGATTCTCTCTGACCTTAGGATACAAACAGATGCCCCCAATCCACACCAAAACATGAAACTAATGATTGATTTGTCATCTAATAGATTTTGCCATTCCAGCCGAGCATAGAGTGAAAATAAAAGAAAATGAAAAATGGATCTTGACGGACCATAGAGTGAAAATAAAAGAAAACGAAAAGATAAACAAATACTTGGATCTTGGCAGACCATAGAGTGAAAATAAAAGAAAACGAAAAGATTGACAAATACTTGGATCTTGAGGACCATAGAGTGAAAATAAAAGAAAACGAAAAGATAGACAAATACTTGGATCTTGGCGGATCATAGAGTGAAAATAAAAGAAAACGAAAAGATAAACAAATACTTGGATCTTGGCGGACCATAGAGTTAAAATAAAAGAAAACGAAAAGATAGACAAATACTTGGATGTTGGCGGACCATAGAGTGAAAATTAAAGAAAACGAAAATATAAACAAATACTTGGATCTTGGCGGACCATGGAGTGAAAATAAAAGAAAACGAAAAGATAAACAAATACTTGGATCTTGGCGGACCATGGAGTGAAAATAAAAGAAAAAGAAAATATAGACAAATACTTGGATCTTTGCAGACCATATAGTGAAAATAAAAGAAAACGAAAAGATAAGCAAATACTTGGATCTGGCGGAACATAGAGTGAAAATAAAAGAAAACGAAAAGATAAACAAATACTTGGATCTTGGCGGACCATGGAGTAAAAATAAAAGAAAAGAAATATAGACAAATACGTGGATCTTGCAGACCATATAGTGAAATAAAAGAAAACGAAAAGATAAACAAATGCTTGGATCTTGGCAGACCATAGAGTGAAAATAAAAGAAACGAAAAGATAAACAAATACTTGGATCGACCAATAAACGCTTGGATCTTGGCATAGAGTGAAAATAAAAGAAAACGAAAGATTGACAAATACTTGGATCTTGGACCATAGAGTGAAAATAAAAGAAAAACGAAAGATAGACAATACTTGGATCTTATCATAGAGTGAAATAAAAGAAAACGAAAAGATAAACAAATACTTGGATCTTGGCGGACCATAGAGTTAAAATAAAAAACGAAAGATAGACAAATACTTGGATGTTGGCGGACCATAGAGTGAAAATTAAAAAAACGAAAATATAAACAATACTTGGATCTTGGCGGACCATGGAGTGAAAATAAAAGAAAACGAAAAGATAAACAAATACTTGGATCTTTGCAGACCATATAGTGAAAATAAAGAAAACGAAAAGATAAACAAATACTTGGATCTTGGCGGACCATAGAGTGAAAATAAAAGAAAACGAAAAGATAAACAAATACTTGGATCTTGCAGACCATGGAGTGAAAATAAAAGGAAACGAAAAGATAGACAAAGATAATGGATGCACCTTTATAAAATATGATATCAAAGAATTTACCCTTCCATAACCGAGAATCCGCTTGATAAGGCCATAGAATTAGCTAAAAACTATATGACAATATCCGATGATAAAATTAAAATAACCAAACATTATCGGAAAACATTGTTAAGTTATGATAATAGTCTATGGATAAAAAGGGAGCCAAAGGGAGCTTTGACACGTCCATGGGTGATTTGATGCTTCAGAGACCTCTGAATATTATTATTCACTGCCTCACTCTATACCACACATCGAACTGTCCCTTCATTCCTTTCCTTTTTCCTTACATCACTCAGTACCCATCCCTTCATCCTCTGCCAGTCCCAAAATTCATTTTCAGGAGAAAAGCAGACTGATGTGAAAATTTCGAATACATTTGATAAAGCTTCGCATAAGACCGAGGCAAAATATAATATATTATAATTATATTAGTTGTTGTGTCGATTTATCCGCCTTTTCCTCTTATTTCAATCACATTGTGTCGGATTTACTCAATCCTCTACTACTAATCCAACGAATTCCCATAGTAACAGAAGTATGTGATGATATTGTAGCTACTATTTAGGAATGAGTGAAGAATTCTGATTAATAAGTTTTAGTTATTTATATAAAGAAATGTATGATTAAAAAATGTTCATTGTTAATGGAGACTCCACAGAGTTATGATTCAGTCGCAAACTGGACTAAAAATATTCTCTATGTATGTTAAGTTGATTTGTTCTAAATAAAACAGTATCTCGCTGTAATGTACCTTTTTTGCTGTGATTTGGTTACTTACTTACCCGTATATATTTTTCTTCTTTTAAACAGCTCTCGCAATATCATGTATCAATTACTCGGATTCACGTATCTTCAGATGAATACTAATATTTTCAAGTAGTTCGTCTTTTATATGCAGGTTTTTTTTCAAATAATATGTATAGAGGTTCCGAAACTATGTCTGACCCCGGGTCACCATCTGATGGAGGGTTTATTTGCGTCACTGCAATCATTTTTTTCATTAATTATATATATAATAATATATATATATATATATATATATATATATATATATACAAAGTTAATCCTAATGAGTCAGATATAAGACCGATATATATATATATATATATATATATATATATATATATATATATCTGTGGTGGGTATTTGGGCGCATTCCTTCATGAAAACAGAGATTGGTGAAATAATATAGCATCTTTTCTCTACATATTTTGGTTTTAATCCTTTTAAGCCTCCTAATGAATGTTACAATGTCAGACCAAAATTGAAAGTTTAACAATTTTCTGACTGCTATTGCATTACTAATTACTGCACTTCACTTATGAATATGTGGA
>CM042138.1:60668731-60742360 GCA_023376005.1 Doryteuthis pealeii
AGATAGACAAATACGTGGATCTGGCAGACCATAGAGTGAAATAAAAAGAAACGAAAAGATAAACAAATACTTGGATCTTGGCAGACCATGAGTGAAAATAAAAGGAACGAAAAGATAGACAAATACGTGGATCTGGCGGACCATAGAGTGAAAATAAAAGAAACGAAAAGATAACAAATACTTGGATCTTGGCGGACCAATAGAGTGAAAATAAAAGAAAACAAAAAGTAAACAAATACTTGGATCTTGGCGGAACATAGAGTGAAAATAAAAGAAAACGAAAAGATAAACAAATACTTGGATCTTGGCGGAACATAGAGTGAAATAAAAGAAAACGAAAAGATAAACAAATACTTGGATCTTGGCGGACCATAGAGTGAAAATAAAGAAAACGAAAAGATAACAAATACTTGGATTTGCGGGACCATAGAGTGAAAATAAAAAAACGAAAAGATAGACAAATACTTGGATCTTGGCGGACCATAGAGTGAAAATAAAAGAAAACGAAAAGATAAACAAATACTTGATCTTGGCGGACCATGGAGTGAAAAAAAGAAAAAGAAATATAGACAAATACTTGGATTTGGCGGACCATAGGTGAAAATAAAAGAAAACGAAAAGATAGACAATACTTGGATTTGGGGTCATAGAGTGAAAATAAAAGAAAACGAAAAGATAGACAAATACTTGGATCTTGGTGGACCATAGAGTAAAATAAAAGAAAACGAAAATATAAACAAATACTTGGATCTTGGCGGACCATGGAGTGAAAATAAGAAAACGAAAAGATAAACAAATACTTGGATCTTGGCGGATCATAGGAGTGAAAATAAAAGAAAACGAAAAGATAAACAAATACTTGGATCTTGGCGGACCATGGAGTGAAATAAAAGAAAAAGAAAATATAGACAAATACTTGTGATCTTTTGCAGACCATATAGTGAAAATAAAAGAAAACGAAAAGATAAACAAATACTTGGATCTTGGCGGACCATAGAGTGAAAATAAAAGAAAACGAAAGATAAACAAATACTTGGATCTTGGCGACCATGGAGTGAAAATAAAAGAAACGAAAAGTAGACAAATACTGGATCTGGGCAGACATAGAGTGAAAATAAAGAAAACGAAAAGATAAACAAATACTTGGATCTTGGCAGACCATGAGTGAAATAAAAGGAAACGAAAAGATAGACAAATACTGGATCTGGGCGACCATGGAGTGAAAATAAAAGAAACGAAAAGATAAACAAATACTTGGATCTTGGCGGACCATAGAGTGAAATAAAAGAAAACGAAAGATAAACAAATACTTGGATCTTGGCGGAACATAGAGTGAAAATAAAAGAAAACGAAAAGATAAACAAATACTTGGATCTTGGCGGAACATAGAGTGAAAATAAAAGAAAACGAAAAGATAACAAATACTTGGATCTTGGCGGACCATAGAGTGAAAAAAGAAAACGAAAGATAAACAAATACTTGGTTTGGCGGACCATAGAGTGAAAATAAAAAAATCGAAAAGATAGACAAATACTTGGATCTTGGCGGACCATAGAGTGAAAATAAAGAAAACGAAAAGATAAACAAATACTTGGATCTTGGCGGACCATGGAGTGAATAAAAGAAAAAGAAAAATATAACAAATACTTGGATGTTGGCGGACCATAGTGTGAAAATAAAAGAAACGAAAAGATAACAAATACTTGGATCTTGGGGACATAGAGGTGAAAATAAAAGAAAACGAAAAGATAGACAAATACTTGGATCTTGGTGGACCATAGAGTGAAATAAAAGAAAACGAAAATAAACAAATACTTGGATCTTGGCGGACCATGGAGTGAAAATAAAAGAAAACGAAAAGATAAACAAATACTTGGATTTGGCGGACATGGAGTGAAAATAAAAAAAACGAAAAGATAAACAAATACTTGGATCTTGGCGGACCATGGAGTGAAAATAAAAGAAAAGAAAATATAGACAAATACTTGATCTTTGCGAGACCATATAGTGAAAATAAAAGAAAACGAAAAGATAACAAATACTTGGATCTTGGCGGACCATAGAGTGAAAATAAAAGAAAACGAAAAGATAAACAAATACTTGGATCTTGGCAGACCATGAGTGAAAATAAAAGGAAACGAAAAGATAGACAAATACGTGGATCTGGGCAGACCATAGAGTGAAAATAAAAGAAACGAAAAGTAAACAAATACTTGGATCTTGGCAGACCATGGAGTGAAAATAAAAGGAAACGAAAAGATGACAATAGTGGATCTGGCGGACCATGGAGTGAAAATAAAAGAAAACGAAAAGATAAACAAATACTTGGATCTTGGCGGACCATAGAGTGAAATAAAAAGAAAAACGAAAAGATAAACAAATACTTGGATCTTGGCGGAACATAGAGTGAAAATAAAAGAAAACGAAAAGATAAACAAATACTTGGATCTTGGCGGAACATAGAGTGAAAATAAAAGAAAACGAAAAGATAAACAAATACTTGATCTTGGCGGACCATAGAGTGAAAATAAAAGAAAACGAAAAGATAAACAAATACTTGGATTTTGGCGGACCATAGAGTGAAAATAAAATAAATCAAAGATAGACAAATACTTGGATCTTGGCGGACCATAGAGTGAAAATAAAGAAAACGAAAAGATAAACAAATACTTGGATCTTGCGGACCATGGAGTGAACATAAAAGAAAAGAAATATAGACAATACTTGGATGTTGGCGGACCATAGTGTGAAAATAAAAGAAAACGAAAAGATAGACAAATACTTGGATCTTGGGGATCATGAGTGAAATAAAAGAAAACGAAAAGATAGACAAAACTTGGATCTTGGTGGACCATAGAGTGAAAATAAAAGAAACGAAAATATAAACAAATACTTGGATCTTGGCGGACCATGGAGTGAAAATAAAAGAAACGAAAAGATAAACAAATACTTGGATCTTGGCGGATCATGGAGTGAAAATAAAAGAAAACGAAAAGATAAACAAATACTTGATCTTGGCGGACCATGGAGTGAAAATAAAGAAAAAGAAAATATAGACAAATACTTGGATCTTTGCAGACCATATAGTGAAAATAAAAAGAAAACGAAAAGATAACAATACTTGGATCTTGGCGGACCATAGAGTGAAAATAAAAGAAAACGAAAAGATAAACAAATACTTGGATCTTGGCAGACCATGGAGTGAAATAAAAGGAAACGAAAAGATAGACAAATACGTGGATCTGGGCAGACCATAGAGTGAAAATAAAAGAAAACGAAAGATAAACAAATACTTGGATCTTGGCAGACCATGGAGTGAAAATAAAAGGAAACGAAAGATAGACAAATACGTGGATCTGGGCGGACCATGGAGTGAAAATAAAAGAAAACGAAAAGATAAACAAATACTTGATCTTGGCGGACCATAGAGTGAAATAAAAGAAACGAAAAGATAAACAAATACTTGGATCTTGGCGGAACATAGAGTGAAAATAAAAGAAAACGAAAAGATAAACAAATACTTGGATCTTGGCGGAACATAGAGTGAAAATAAAGAAAACGAAAAGATAAACAAAATACTTGGATCTTGGCGGACCATAGAGTGAAAATAAAAGAAACGAAAAGATAAACAATACTTGGATCTTGCGGACCATAGAGTGAAAAAAATAAATCGAAAATAGACAAATACTTGGATCTTGGCGGACCATAGAGTGAAAATAAAAGAAAACGAAAAGATAACAAATACTTGGATCTTGGCGGACCATGAGTGACATAAAAGAAAAGAAAATATAGACAAATAACTTGGATGTTGGCGGACCATAGTGTGAAAATAAAGAAAACGAAAAGATAGACAATACTTGGATCTGGGGATCATAGAGTGAAAATAAAAAGAAACGAAAAGATAGACAAATACTTGGATCTTGGTGGACATAGAGAAAATAAAAGAAAACGAAAATATAAACAAATATTGGATGTTGGCGGACCAATAGTGAAAATAAAAAAACGAAAAGATAAACAAATACTTGGATCTTGGCGGACCATAGAGTGAAATAAAAGAAAACGAAAAGATAAACAAATACTTGGATCTTGGCGACCATGGAGTGAAAATAAAAGGAAACGAAAAGATAGACAAATACGTGGATCTGGCAGACCATAGAGTGAAAATAAAAGAAAACGAAAAGATAAACAAATACTTGGATCTTGGCAGACCATGGAGTGAAAATAAAAGGAAACGAAAAGATAGACAAATACGTGGATCTGGGCGGACCATGGAGTGAAAATAAAAGAAAACGAAAAGATAAACAAATACTTGGATCTTGGCGGACCATAGAGTGAAAATAAAAGAAAACGAAAAGATAAACAAATACTTGATCTTGGCGGAACATAGAGTGAAATAAAAGAAAACGAAAAGATAAAAAATACTTGGATCTTGGCGGAACATAGAGTGAAAATAAAAGAAACGAAAAGATAAACAAATACTTGGATCTTGGCGGACCATGGAGTAAACAAATATAATAAAACGAAATAAAAAACGAATACTTGGATCTTGGCGGACCATAGAGTGAAAATAAAATAAAACGAAAAGATAAACAAATACTTGGATATTGCGGACCATGGAGTGAAAATAAAAGAAAACGAAAAAGATAACCAAAATAGTTTTGATCTTGGCGGACCATGGAGTGAAAATAAAAGAAAAACGAAAAGATAAACAAATAGTTTGATCTTGGCGGACCATGGAGTGAAATAAAAGAAAACGACAAAAGATAAACAAATACTTGGATCTTGGCGGACCGTGGAGTGAAAATAAAAGAACGAAAAGATAAACAAATACTTGGATCTTGGAGGACCTGGAATAGCACGTTCGCTTCATAGGTCGAGGTTATTCCCTTTTTGGTCGTACCAATAACCTTTTAGCAAATCTAACCAGTAGGTATTGTAATAAAACAAACTTTACAAAACGACCAACGTAAGAAACTTTTGAATATATTAAACTAATTCGTCTTCATAGTCCAATGACTTTCTTTGTCTAGTAGGAGTGTTGAAATACACAACTCGGACTTCAATTCAATTCTCACTTTATTCGAAATGCTGGTTGTAGAGGGAATGAAAAGTTGAACCGTAGACGCTTTCTTTTTCTTCAGTCACACAAGAAACTCATTTCTATCTGACCAACCAGACAGTCAAAATTTGATCCTCTGGCTAATTATTCATTCATTTTTGTGGGTAGCTGGTCGTTTTGTTTTTTTTTTTGTTTTTTTTGTTTGTTTTTTTTTTTGTTTGTTTTTTCCTTTTTACATATATATGTTTATGGTGAGAGACATAAGATCATCAGTATAGGCAAGTCCTTATTTGACGACGTGTTACATTGACATGTAGCTTTGGCACCTCGTGTGGTTAAATGATTAGTAAACTGCACTTGCAAGCCATTGTTGGTGTGTTTGATTCTCGCTTCAGAAGTTTAGTAAATCATAACGGCACTTTGAGCGGTGTAATGAGTCGCAAGTTATTCTATCAGTCCATTGTAATGAATTCGTTTCTCACTGAGTGACCAATTCGTTGTAAATTTCTATATTGACAGGTACCTTTTGAGATCAATCCACGCAGTAAATAATTACGATATTTTTTAGCTTAGCCTATTGTGGCATAAGACCACGATGGAGTTTTACTAATAAGAATCAAACTAACTATTCCACGACGAGGTGCTCATAAAAACTAAGCGTAGCTTAAATTTGGCACTAGGCACGAGTGAGGATGAAAAGTGTATCTGATACTAGCTTGCTAACTACAGTGATGTATTGTCTCTCGAGGTAAATTGAGTTTTGTCACAAGACTCAACTGCGAAACACCGATTGAGAATAGAAATTATAACATATTGTTGGCATAAGTCCGTAAGATTATTATCCAGAACTTCACAGCGGCCTGATGCCCAAAGCACATAAAGAGTTATGTTGACAGAGCTAGGACTATTTTTCTCACCACTCACTTTGGGGGCCGCTTTCTGGGCATTAAGTTGACTTTGGGTCAATCCGGCAAAAAGATGAGGAAATAACAACCATTACCGCCACAACGATGTGACAGCAGGGGTGGTTTAGCGCAGTTGTTGTAACACAATATCAGACGTATGAGGTACCCAGTGAGAATCTAATTCCTTACAGCACACCTTAAATTTGACACAAGTATGTAATTAACCAACCCTTTTGCAACTAAAAGAATGTGATACAAGGTCTATTTCTAAGTGGGGTACTGCAGGTTTGAATTCAGAGTTTTCCTTCTAGACTTGTTGGCTTACCAAGGCTAAAGAACCCTGTCTTCTTTGCTATTTAACCATAACTGGAGGGAGAACAGATGGATTCATGAGATTTGAACACACAATATTAACGAGTTTGTTCGTAAGTTGCCACCGAAAAAAGATTTCCTATATATGGCTCTAATATTTTTAGTTCCTGAGAATTTACATTTTTCACAACTTTCCTGAGAAATAGTTTTAGAGAGACAGAGACAGAGAGGGGGAAGATTTTAGTTATTTCCTGTTTTCTTCCCACAGAATTTTAAAATTTCTTCTCCTCCTCCCCCTTCTCCTCCTCCTCCTCCTCCTTTTCCTTCTTCTTATTTTCTACTTCTACATGCACAAAAATGTATTAATAGCAATGACACCGTGGGAACATTTGCCCATCGTCGAAAAATGGTATTTTAAATTTGGAACATTTTGCAAGCATAGAAACGTTTTAACATTAGCAACGGAACGCAAACAGCAACATGTTCGACGAATGCGCACTCCATTTATTTAGACAATGCAAAGTTCGAAACGAAATTCAGGGCGCCGGGACAGATTGTTCTCGTTCCCTAAGTACCATACCTAGAGAATAACCTTCCTAGTTAACTCATTCTTTCCCGTACAAAACAATAAGTTCTCCGAACTTGTAGATAAAACTTCAGTATTAATACAATTCAAATTTTGAGAATTTTCTTTAAAATAAATTGTAATTAATAACACACAGAAGAATAGCAAGTGTAAGCAAGTCGTAGAGATGAACACAGTTAATCACATAATAAGCAAATGCATCAATCTGGCACAAAGGCAATACAAGAATAATTGGGTGAAAAAGGGTAATCACTGGAAATTGTGCAAGAAATTCAATTTTGACCATAATGACAAATGGTATTAGATATAACCAGAATCTGTCATCGAAAATGTCCTTAAAGATGTTAGAGCTAGGCGTAAAAACCTCACAATTGCGTAGATCGACAACGGAAAGGCCTATGACATGGTCCCGCAAACATGCATTTAAAATGATTAAAAATGTATAAAATAAGGTTGTAAATTTCATCAAAAAAGCTATGGAAAACTGGAAAGTACAAATAACAGCAGGAGGGCAATCCCTTGAAAAAGTAAAAATCCAGAGTCATTTTCCAAGGAAACTTACTATCACCACTACTATTTGTTATAACGATGATGCCACTCAACTATATATTTAAAAAATGTACAGGGGGTTACAGATTCACTATATTACAAGAAGGAATAAACCACATTATATGTATAATAATAATATATATACCTTATGTATAATATCAAGATTTTTGCAAAGAACGAAAAAGAACTGGAAACCCTTGTAGCAACCATAGGAATATACAACCAGCATAAAGGGGGGGGAGATTTGGCATTAAAAAATGTGCCATGCTAATGATGAAAAAGAGGAAAAGGTGAAATAATAGACAAAATACAACTACCGAATCAAGAAAATATAATAACACTTGGGGGAAAAAGAGAATTACAAATACTTAGAAATTTTGGAAGCGGACACCATCAAACACACACATGAAAGAAATTTTTTTAAAAGAATACCTCAGAAGGACAAACTACTTCTAAAAAACCAAGCTCTGTAGCATAAATCTCATCAGGGGAATGAATACCTGAGCCGCTTCCATTATAAGATACTCTGGACTATTCTTAAAATATGCAATATTCTTAATATATATCAAGAAAAGAAGTTGGAAGAGGTTTCACCAACATTGAGGATTGCGTAGATGCCACAATCCAAGGACTCGATGAATACACAAAAAATAGCAAGGAAAGATTAATTACATTAGCCAATAACAGCAGTTGCAGCATATGGACAAGCAGAAAAATAACAAAAACAAGAAAACAGAAACCAGAAGAAAAACAGTTATATGGATACTTCTATCGACAAATTCGGAGAGATTGCAGATGAAAAAACCTGGTTAAGAAGAAGAAAAGGAAACCTCAAGAGAGAAACAGCGTCGCTCATAATTGCAGCCCAAAACAATGTCATGAGAACAAATTATATCAAAGCAAAAATACATAAGACACAACAGAACAGCAAATGTAGGGTGTGAGGAGACATGTATGTAATAAACCATGTATTAAGCGAATGCAGCAAACTAGCACAACGAGAATACAAGGCTAGGCACCAATTATTGGAAAAGTGATCAACTGGGAATTGCACAAGAAAAATTTTGACCATACAACAAAATAGTATATGCATAAACCAGAATCTGTTCTTGAGAATAACATACATAAAATTCTCTGAGATTCAGGCGGATCATCTTATTCCAGCCAGAAGACCAGACCTACTATTGATTAACAAGAAAAAGAGAACTTGTTAACTGTTAGATTTTACAGTCCTATAGGATCACAAGGTAAAGGTGAAAGAAAATGAAAGTGATACAAATTGTATTTGGTGGGGGGGGGGCTAGGAACGGTCCCCAAAGGTTTAGAAAACATACTAGAGGAACTGGAAATCAGATGAAGAATTGAGAGCATCCAGACAACATTTTTGAGATCGGCTAGAATACTCAAATAGTACTGGAGACCTGAGAAGATTTATTGTCACTCAGCCCCCAGTGAAAGACCATCAGCTTACGCTGCTGTGAAAAACTACTACTACTACTAATAATAATAATAATAATAATAATAATAATAATGGGTTGGGAAGAGGATCCACTGGGAATTATGCAAAAAATTAAATTTTGATCATACAACAAAATGGTATATGCATAAACCAGAATCTGTTCTTGAGAACGAAACGCATAAAATTCTCTGGGACTTTGAAATAAAAACGGATCACCTTATCCCAGCAAGAAGGCCAGACCTAGTATTGATAAACAAAAAAGAAAGAACCTGTCAACTGGTGGATTTTGCAGTTCCAGCAGATCACAGGGTGAAGCTAAACGAAAATGAAAAAATGGACAAATATCTGGACCTTGCCAAAGAACTGAAAAAGTTATGGAATATGAAAGTGAAAGTGATACCAATTGTAGTTGGTGCACTTGGAACAGTCCCAAAAGGATTAGAAAAGGGTTTGGAAAGTTTGGAAATCAGAGGAAGGATTGAAACCATTCAGAACATTGCACTGCTGCAATCTACCAGAATACTCAGAAGAATCCTGGAGACCTGAGGAGACTTGCTGTCACTCAGACTCCAGTGAAAGGCCATCAGCTAATGCTGATGTGAAAACTCAAAAGGAGTAAATAATAATATTGAAGTCAGTCAGTCAGTCAGTCTACTATTGGTTTGAACAATGTGACTGGCCAAGCACAACTGAACCAGTGTCAAGACAAGTGGTACTTATGGGAATTCAGAACCGTCCACTCATGCATTTGGGTGATTCCATTCCCTGAGTCCTGATTGGCTACTTGGTTTGTATGATCCTCTGAGGCTCCATAAATCCTGCCATTTTGCAGTAGTCTCTGCAGCAAACCAGAATCGTATTTCAGTTACGACTGCTTGCTGTCTTGTCTTGCCAATTCTACATCTCCCCTTCCTCCCCCCTCTCCCATTGCGCGAGCGTATTGGTCTTTGAGGAGAAATTAGTTCCTTTCGGCCAGGCTGATTACAGGGGAGCAATCTTGACAATACCCGGGGTATTTTCGTCGGCCTTGGTTTTGGGGGCGGAGTGACATTGGGTGAGGCCAGGTCCCTAGTGTTGAAGTGTAGGGTGTTAGAGTTGGAGCCAATGGGATCAAGCATAGCACTAGGCATTGGTGTGGGTTTGGGTTTTGTGATCAGCTTTTCCAGGAAGCGTCAGTTTCTGAGTGTGATCCTACCTGATCCGTCCACTCGGAGCCAGTATTGCCGATGTAGGAAAACTTCAATGACGGTGCCTGTAGTGGTCCACCGGTGGTTTGATGGGTTTTGGATGGCTACTTTGTCACCATTCTGTAGCAGGTCAAGACTCTGTGTGTGCCATGGCCTGTGTTGCCATGGATTATCCTTTTGGCAGTTTTGACAGCGAGTTCCGCTCGGCCATTGGATTGAGGGTATGCTACTGTTGATTTTCTATGTTTTACACACCATGACTTGAGAAACTGCTGAAATTGCTCAGAATTGAAAAGTGGGCCACCATCACTACTCAGCTCTGCAGGGGCACCATAAGTGTGGAAGAGTTTCCTACAAATAGATACTAATTTTTGAGTGGTGGCATGACCAGGTTTTAGATGATATAAGATGATCCAGCCCGTGAGTCAGTCTGCGCAAACAAGGTATGCAATATGCCCAACGTAAAATATATCCATTACTATTTGTTGGAAGGGCCAATCTGGAGTTGGTGTTAATGTGATTGGCTCGCGAGGTTAGGATGGGCGATGCTAGTGCACACCAGGCAATTATTCCTGAAATTGCGTATGGATGCGTTCATACCAGGCCAATACACTGAATCACTTATGCGAGCTTCCATGCCCTCTACGCCCTGGTGAGTTGAATGCAAGCAACGTAGCATTCCCTTGTAGGGTCCTAGGTACGACAATTCTTCCGTCCATCAGTTCTAAGCCTCAATCTGTGGCGAGTCTGTGACGTACCTCCCTGAAATGGCGGATTCCGGGTTCGACCTAAAAATGTATAGAAGGAAATCCTTGTTCAATTGTCCTTAAAAGTGATGTGTAAACTGATCATTCTGGCCCGATGCACGAATATGGTCAGGTGATATGACATTGTTGCTATCCCTACAATTCGTCATTGCCTGATAGGTCACCGATTCCATCAAGTCATCTATGTCGTCAGAGAGGTGTGTGTCCTGGTTAGAAGGTTGTTTTGAGAATAAGGTAGTAAGGGCTTCTACTGTAGCAACTGGGTTGCGGGAAATGGCATCATAACCCTTGTGTCACTTGCCGGGGCAGTGCTGGATGGTAAAGAAATATCTCAGGGACCTCTCCTTTAGTTTAAAAAGGCGTGGGTTGTGAATCTTACTAAGGTCCCTATCACCAAATACCCCTGTTAAAGGCTGGTAGTCTGTGACCACTATTACATTAGGGCATCCCATGATAAACATGCGGCATTTGTCTAATGACCAGGCGATTGCAGCTGCTTCGCCATCGATGGGTGCATATCGGCGCTCTACATCAGTGCAGAATCTGCTACCTGCAAATATGATGTGCCATCCCTATGTGCAACAAACTGGAGCCTTCTCTGTGGGGCATGTGCAGTGTTTTTGGAGCATACCTTCTTTGCTCCAGTCTGGGGCAAGGCAGGTTGCGCGATTGATGTCAAAGGTTGTAACTCCCTTCTTTACCAAGCCAACAATAACCTCCTTAGATTTGTGGAACGCGTTCTCGAGATCCATGTAAAGTGTGAATTCTGTTTGACCAGGTCTCGAAAAGGAGCCATTATGGGGCTTAGGGAGTATGCCTATGCCACTTGATTAACCAACCCAAACCAGGACCTTGCGTCGGTTATGTTCTTTGGGATAGGGAAGTTTTTTATTGCATTGAGCAGTTCTTGTTGGTGTTATTTGGAGACCACCAAATTGAACCACATCCTGACAAAATTGGAATTTTTCCTTGTTGAGCGTGATCCCATTTTCTGCACACAGTGACAAATAATCAAAAAGCACCTTCTATACTTTCGTCATAGAGTAGGGTATCATCAACTACCTTAACTTTGCGGGGAACATCTCTGATTATTTCATCATATCTGCGTGTATAGGCATCGCCGGAGGCTAAATACCCCTGGGGCATTCGCAGATACATAAAACGACCCCACTCAATGAAGAAGGTAGTGAGTGGTTGTGATTCCTCATCTAGAGGGATTGAATGATATCCATCCATTGCATCTAAGACAGTTTTCTTAGTGTTGGAAGGTACCTGTAATGTCAATTGGAATGGCGAGCTGGTGTAGTGTGTCTCTCGCTTGCATTGGGAGATCAACTACTGGTAGTCTACCGTTCTTCTAGGCCTCCCGTCTTTCTTTGCAGTTATTACCATCGTGCTGCACCAGTTAGTGGGGGTGCCAATGGGTACTGGGGCGAGGATACCCCTTTTGATATCATCCCAAAGGGCCTGTCGTACCTTCTCCTTAAAATGATATGGTACCGGGATAGGGTTATGTCTTGCTTTGGGGGTTGATCCTTCCTTGAGGTGTATGTGGGCTGTGGGCCCAGACATAGCAAGAAATGTTCCGTTTTTGTTGAAAACTGTAGTGGCGAATCGGTCTAACAACCATTGCTTAATTTTTTCTACGTTTTCATTGGTTGGTGGAAATGAAGGGGTTTTAGGATATTGGATTTTATGGGCTGGAGTTTTTGGTGTGTTATGCTGGGAATCCGTGAGTACCGCATTGCATGTTATTGAATTAATTGCAGTGGCGGGAGGCCCTGCCATCGATTTATGAAAGAATGGAGGTAATATACCCACATCGATGCAGGCTGCCTTACTGAAGTATATCACCTGTATATTTTTACGTATGTACAGTGCCTGTTTTGTGGTCCTTTCCCCAATTGTGAACATGGTGGGTAGCCAACCTTGACACACAAACGAGAACTCTCCTACTGCACGTACTTTTTTTTAGAGGGGACTAAATCTTTCTCCAAGAGTCCCATGTGCCGTAGATGTATCAACCCACCGAGGCATATAGTTGCACCACTGTCAGGATAGATTTTGAGATTGGTAGGACAAGCGGTGGGGATATCTCTGGCTTGTCTTGGGTCAGGGCAGGGGGGAAATGGGGTTAATGTTGCTTCCACCTCCTCGCGGCCGTTGTTATTGTCTGGTTTGTAACTGTCAGTTACTGGATCGAATATTAGGTGTGCAATCAGAGCATCCATAGTGGCTCCTTCATCTTCAAGACACTTTATGGCACCTTCTTCATTCTTTGATTGGCAGACATTTGCAAAGTGGTTCCGTTTTCCACAAGCTTTGCAGGTTTGACCCTATGCCGCACACATCCGTGGCTGGTTACCTATTCCATCCCCACCATGCCGGTAGCTACCACAACCTCTGCATGCATTACGTTGGGGTTATTTTTCCGCCATGTCTCCACGGTTGTGGGTAGTGTCTGAACAGGCTGAATTTTGGGGCCATTTCTGTCGGCAATACGCAGATGTTCGAATCCTCGCAACATCTGAGGTACCAGATATCTTATATTGGTCTCGCATGGCCATCTCGAATGCTTTTGCATGACTTATATTTTGTTCCAATGTCATCAGTGACCCTGCCTTAGCCAATACATCCGCTTGTAGTACGTCATTAGCAATGCCCCGAAAGAACTGATCCTTTATATATATGTTGGATAAGTCATGATCACAGTTGGGGCATATAAAGTTGTAATCTTGTGCTCCTGACGAATCAAGTAATCCTGGATGGACTCATTGTCACTCTGTATGATGGATGAAAATGATATTCTGTGCACCATGGGATTCGATCTCTGTGTAACCAACACCTCAAGCATATCGAGCAGTTTGCTAGGGTTGGTGTTGAAGAATTCAGGGTAAGTATTGGTGATAGAATTCTGGACGGTTTCATCAGCACAATTGTATAGCTGAATGTTAGTCTGTATGGGAGGAAGATCGGTCATCTTTGTAAATAAGTCCCAGTCTATCCTGAACTTCCTGAATTGTTGTGGGGTCATTTCCGAACTGAGTTGAGGAAGTTTTGCAGTTGGTGTTCTTGCATAATTAGCTGATAATGGGAGTGTCACTGGGGGATCCTTGGCTAGCTTTAGTATAGTGAGCATGTCACCCATAGTCTTGATGCCCAGTTCCTTAAGCATTGCACGGTCCAGCATATGCAAGCTGGACTTTGCAATCTCTTCACTAGAAAATGTCTGGGAATAAGTTTTGGCAGAGGTAACAGATATGCCTGCCTCAATAAAAAATCTTTTCCCATCCAGCTAGGTCAAATCCTGTTCGCAGCGCCATATTGAAGTCAGTCAGTCAGTCAGTCTACTATTGGTTTGAACAATGTGACTGGCCAAGCACAACTGAACCAGTGTCAAGACAAGTGGTACTTATGGGAATTCAGAACAGTCCACTCATGCATTTGGGTGATTCCATTCCCTGAGTCCTGATTGGCTGCTTGGTTTGTATGATCCTCTGAGGCTCCATAAATCCTGCCATTTTGCAGTAGTCTCTGCAGCAAACCAGAATCGTATTTCAGTTACGACTACTTGCTGTCTTGTCTTGCCAATTCGACGGTAATTGGATTTAGTATTATTCTACAAATAATAATAATAATAATAATAATAATAATAATAATGACTATGCACAAGGCATAACACCCGATAAATATCATAGACAGAATATACGTATCAAGAAAAGAAGGAGGAAGAAGACTTGTTATTATTGAGAACTGCATAGATGCCACAATTCAAGGATTTGAAGAATACAAAAAGGAGCAAAGATTGACTGATTATGGCAGCTAGTAAAAGCAGCTTCAATATATAGACAAAGAGAAAAGAAACAAAATCTAGAAAACAAAAATGGGAAGAAAAACAACTATATAGATTCTTCAAACGATAAACTGGAGAGATTACACACAAGAACTGTACTTGGATAAGAAAGGGAAACCGAATGCCATAAGAACCAATTATATCAAAGCTAAAATATATAAGGCACAACAGAATTACAAGGATATGTGGAGACAGAGACGAAATTGTTAATCACATAATAAGCCAATGCAGCAATCTAGCAGAAAAGGATTACAAGACTAGGTGCGACTGGGTGGGAAACTGAGGAAGAAATTTAATTTTGAATATACTATCAAATGCTCAAACCAAAATCCGTCTTATGGAATGGGACTCAAAACTTCGATTGAGACACAAATGAATTTAGCTGGTGCCTTTGAAATGGCTCCCATAGGCATGGAAAAGAAACTGGGTGAACTGGATATCATAAGAAAAATCGAAAATATCCAGACCACAACACTGTTAAGATCAGTTAGAAAACTTAGAAGAGTGCTGAATAACTGGGGAGACTTAGTGTCGCAGACTTCAGCAAAAAATGAATACAAAAAGAGATCATCAATTGCTGGGGAATTATTATTTTACTTCTTGCGAGTTGCAAGAAGTAAAATAATAATAAATGCAACGAAAGGTAATAATTCTCGAATGGATAACAAAAGGGAAAACTCAATTTTTTCGAGGCAGACAATGGATCAGTAATGATACTCCAGAAAACAAAAAGTTGCTAGACAAATGCATTTTCTGTCTCCAAACGATAAAAATGTAATTGCGTTGAATCTTGTGTCTTTAAGAAAGTAATTAGTGGTTTCTTAAGGAGTGTAACTTGTGTGGGTCGGGGTTTTTTTGGGTTTTTTTTTTTCAAAAAATGCTTTTTCAGGTGAAATCAAATGATACTTTAACCGGAAAAAATATTTTCCGATCTGGATTTGCCATATATTCAGCCGTGATCTTTGATTTGGTAGTCTTTAATTTAGGTTAAAAAGTTGAATAAAAGGAGTTGAGAAGCAGTCAGTTACATTGGGGTAACATTAAGTATTAGTCTGGTAGATAAATTTGGTATTTTTGAAAGCTTAGAGTATCCTCTTTTGAAATTTAAAAACTCCTCGTTTTGACCCCATGGGGAGAGATTTCTTATTGGGGGGAGTATGCAAACCAAATCTAGTCTGGTAAATAAGAAGATTGACCGGGAAAAAATTGTTACCAAGCTAAATTTGGTATTTTTGAAAGCTCAGTGAAATTTGAAAACTCCTCTTTTTGAACCCCAGGGGAATTTTTTTTATTGGCGGGGGAGTATGCAAACCAGATCTAAAATGAGGAATGTCGAGTAAAAACAAGTCAAATGTCAACTTTGTGTGCTGGTATTACAATTATATTAAAAAATACAGATATGAAATAGTACATTACATGAAAATGAGCACTCAGAAGTAGAATTACAGTTCTTCCTGCCTCTTATGTGAATAAAATATAAAACCAAAAAGGTAATTCACAAACCATTTTCTGTCCTCAAAACAAACGCTTAAATAAGATAAATTCATTTTAGCATTCCTATTCTAATTATTTTGCAGCCTGGCTGATTTTGCTGCAATCTGTACCTCAACAAACAGTGCAGGCTGTAATGCACGTGAGCCTATGTTTCTGACATGTGCAGGATTTTGTACTGTAAGACCTCTTTGTGGAACTCCTCGTAATTGTACCGTAAAAACTTTAATAGTTCTTCAAGATCTGTCGTAATAGTGATGTAACTTCTTATCTATGTAAATATGAACTATTTTTCCAGTCAAATTTTGTTTATTGAAGGTAGGAGGTTTCGTTGTGTAATGGTCATCGTCGGGGGGAATAAACACATTGATCCGAGTTTAAATGCTAGACGAGGCTGTTTGCATTTCCCATTGCGCTACTACCCTTGGAAAGAAGGTATAATTCAATTATTCTCTCCCCAGCTATGGATAAAATTGTAGAATAGACTAAGCTCTTTAAACTTGGTATGACAACCAGTCTATGAGAAGAAAAAACAGTTAAACTCTACTGAGAGATTGACCTGGTCTTACATCTTGCTTATTAATGGGTGTTTCATAAATATACATATTGAAAGCAGCTAAATGAAAATCAACGTCAATAACGAAAAGCAAATCATACCTCTAAGCAATTATGATATTTTAATAAAAATACATACAATTTATATATTCCTCATATATGTGGCATATACATTAACAAAAATACACGACATTTCATAGTAATTGTTTCAGCAAATATTTCAAATTTGGACCACATGATGATTATCAGCTTTCAAAGACTTGCATAATATTTTGACAAACTGATCCTTGTTCGTCTTAGAGGAGAAGCTCTTGATTAATATCATCTTGCAAGCTGTCTTTGATTTTAATCTCAGTGGAATTTTGAGTTGCTTTTCATTGATGCTCTTAGTCTTTTATAGATGGCGCACCAGAGTAGCCATCAAAAATATTCTTGATGAACCATACTTAGCCTTTATATTTCTATACCAGCAAACTTCATCGCAGCAGCTGTCTGAGGCTCAGGTATGTCAATAGTTAGGTGGTGTTTCAGCACAACTTTGTTCATCTTTCTCATCTGAAAACTCTTGAAAATTGAAGTTGGAAACGGAGTGAGCTTGAACATGAATAAAGGAGTCACGTCTTCTTGTCTTTCTTGTAGAATGGCCAATCATGAAAACAGAACACTAGGGTAACATTAACATTTTGTTCATCGAATTTCATACATTTTTGTAGCTGAGCAATCTATGCACTTCTGAATTTCTTTTCAATGTGCTCTTCAAAAGTTTATGTTGTCAAGCTTCTTCTGGATAGATCAACCAAAAACATAATCAACATCATCACAATTTATACCATCTCCATCAGAATTTGTCAATCTGTATGATGCTGATGATATTTCTAGATGAATTGGGTCAAGGGGATTGTGCTGAGAGTTTCATTTTTACATTTCAGGTCATATAATCAAAGTCGTTCTTCTGGCATACACTGGTTAGTTCTATACGCTGCTCGTTGGTTCTGTGAGCTCAGGTGTGCATGATATATACCCACATCAGTTATTACTGGTTCTGTAAACCCTTGGCCTCTTGTTAGTTCTCTTTATCGACCTCATCATGATGAGGTCAGATGACAAACTAGGTCAGTACTGATTGCTGTAGTACTAATTGCTGCATTACACAGAATGAAATATTTCGAGAACTGCTGACATAGCCAAGGGTGTTTTTCCGGCAATTCCTGTATCCATTGTACGTAGAACCGAGTACTAATATCATACCTGAAATGTCCTGTTAATAAATTTAGCATTTGTCCTATAGCCACAAGATGCAAGATCCAGTTTCCAGTTTTTTCACCACAAATAAACAGCTTCAATGTTTCAATGTACTCAATATAAGCCAGACATAGCATTGTTCTTCTGGATCTTTCCCTGAGTTCTTGCATCAAAGTTTCAAGCACTCTTTGCAGATTGGAGAGAGCTATGGATTTGGTTATGTTACCACTGCTGATCTCATGTGTTTGTACATTTTCATTTATTTTATCCACGTCTGACAGTTCGAACCAAACAGCGTTGTACCACTTCACGGAAATTATCCTGGAAGAGACCACATCTACTGCTCAGGTCCTTCACTAACATAATCACCAGTGGAAGTATAGAATCAATAAACTTGTTTATCTAGGCTGTATGAACCAAGAAGTGCGTTCGCAAAGCTTGACAGACGGCCTTTCTGGAAATAATGTGGGCTACAGAGTTGTCTACATAGATAGTAGATAGTAGCCAGCTACTAAGACAGCCCAGCACTATTCATAAGACTACCAAAACTTCCCAAGAAACTCATGATAGCATGAAAGCTCCCTAATCTACAAACTATGCCCATAGACTTAGTAACAATAATTTTAGCAGCTTTCCACCACAACGGTTGATTAAAGATCATGTGTGGGGTAGGAATTTTTGACTGCTCAGCTTGAATTTTCACAAATAACAGTGCTAAAATTATACAACTGTCATCTGAAGGCATGAAAGTTAATGATGGGCAGCAGTGTAATATGAGCGGGTGGCAAGTGAGTTTCAGCTTGTCTTTAATAAAGCCACTTTGAGGGTAATTTTTAGTTGATAAGCTACAAGCTGAATGCCAGAGAAAATCACCGTTCATTGAAATAGGTAGAACATATGGACATTTCAACTTCATGAATGTTTTAATTTTTCTCGTGAGAAACCCGGCTTTGAAGATTGTTCATACCGCTGAATGCGAATATATTTGTTTACCACAGCTGCTCCAAATTTCACTGCTGTTATTGATTGCTGTGATTAATCTTTCCATGCTCGTTTTTGTGTATTCTTTGAGACATTGGATTGAGGTATCTACATGATCCTCAATGTTGGCAAGACCTCTTCCACCTTCCTTTCTTGATACATGTAGCCCATCTCTATCGTCTCTAGGGTGTAATGCATTGTGCATAGTTATTAATCTTCTTGTCTTTTGGTTAATATGAGTTCCTCTTTTGTCCATTTTAAGAATGGACCAGAGTATCTTATAATGGGAATGACCCAGGTACTTATTCCTTTGATGAGATTTCTGCTACAGAGCTTGGTTTCTGGGAGTTTTCCTGTTCTTCTGAGATATTTTTTTTTAAATTTCTATTGTCCTCGGCCGGAAAACGAAGCTTCCGTCAAAAAGACAGAGAAAAATATAAAGATATATATTTAAAAAAAGAGGAAAACGAAAGCGAGGCTTTCCGGTCAAGGAAGCAGGGAAATGGAGAAGAAATATATAACAAAGGTCCGTTATCAGATCAAAAGATACAGATGCGTAGGTGTGTCGTCAATACAAAAGCCAGAGAGTCGAGTCGTCAGTTGGAGACAGCCAGACAGGAGACAGCGAACAGAGCACAAGGAGCGACCGTCGACACGGTCGATCGCTGCCAGCGGGCAGTGAGGATCGTCCGCCCCTTTAACTCAGCATGGCCAGACCATCCCAACGGTAGTAGTAGTCATCAACCATTGTAAGCCCTGCGCCTTCACCACCTACACACCGAAAATAAAGAAGGGTCGTCCCTTTGTACATACGTATCTGTTGTTTATTGAAGTCCAGTAGTCGGTAGTAGCTGACTACTAACATACATCGCTTTGGGTACAGTGAAAACCCCAATGCTAACATACACGAATTTAGCGTCGTGAATATAGATATTTAGTGCCGGTAAAGAAGGCGCTACGTAACAATGGTGTTTGCTTCTAAAATTCCTAAGTATTTGTAACTTTCCTTTTCTCCAAGTATTTTTTATATTTTCCTAATTTAGTAGTTGTATTCTTTCCATTGTTCCTCTTTCCCACTTTTTCATCACTAGCATGGCACATTTTTCAATTCCAAATTTCATTCCTTTTTTCCTGGTTGTATATTCTCATGGTTTGTACAAGGGTTTCCAATTCTTTTTCATTTTTTGCAAAAATGTTTATATCATCTATGTACATAATTTTCTTTATTTTTTCCTGTGAGTTAGTGAATTTGTAGCCCCTTGTACATTTTCCAAGTATATAATTAAGTGGCATCGTTGCTATAACAAATAGTAGTGACAATGGCCAGTCTCCTTGGAAAATGCCTCTTTGGATTTTTACTTCTGCCAGTGATTGCCCTTCTTCTTTTAATTAAACTTTCCAGTTTTCATGGCTATTTTGATGAAATTTACAATCTTAACAGATATTTTGTACATTTTTAAGCATTCGGTAATCTAAGTATTTGGGATCATGTCATAGGCTTGTATATAGTTGATCTATGCCATTGTGATATTTTTGCGCCTAGTTTTAACTACCTTGAGAATGTGTTAAAGTAAGTCATGTGTTCCTCTTTTTCCCCTGCGACATCCTATCTGTTATTCTTGAAATCGTTTGCACCAATTAAGTGAATAATATATTTCTTGTCTTATTAGCGCAGTCAGTATTTTCTACATCATGGGTAGACAATTTATTGGTTTATAATTGCTAGGAATGGTTCCTTTTGGTGGGTCTTTTTGGATTAGGGTAGTTATTCCTTCCGTTCGAGTACGTTTGCCTCTTGTAAGCATCTAATAAGTTGTTGAGCTAATCTCTCGTTGATGGAAGTGATTTTTTAAAACCAGAATCTATGTATACCATTATGGTGCTTTCCAAATTGCTACTTTCTTGAATGTTTTTTTGAGTGTAAGTATGTGTATGTTTGCTACAGGTTCTTCCTCGATACCTTTCAGTTCATTTTAAGGTCATTTATCAATTTAGATGTTTTGTTGTGTTCTTTTTTCCCATATTATGCTCCAAAATAGTTTGGTTTCTATTGCATCTGGATGTTCGTTTGCATTTGTTTTTGTTCCACCAATTTGTTTGTAAAACTACTTTTCGTTGTTATGGAATTTCCAATTTTGTTTGTATTGGTTGATTGGTATCTTTTGCGTCTTACTTCTATGGCTAATGACTTTTGATTTATTTCTTCGTCTTAATTTTCTGGTGTCTTTTGATTTATTTCTTCTTTAATTTCTGGTGTCTTTTGATTTATTCTTCCGTCTTAATTTTCTGGTGTCTTTTGATTTATTTCTTCCGTCTTAATTTTTGGTGTCTTTTGATTTATTTCTTCCGTCTTAATTTTCTGGTGTCTTTTGATTTATTTCTTCCGTCTTAATTTTTCTGGTGTCTTTTGATTTATTTCTTCTGTGTCTTTTGATTTATTTCTTCCGTCTTAATTTTCTGGTGTCTTTTGATTTATTTCTTCCGTCTTAATTTTCTGGTGTCTTTTGATTTATTTCTTCTTAATTTTCTGGTGTCTTTTGATTTATTTCTTAATTTCTGGTGTCTTTTGATTTATTTCTTCCGTCTTAATTTTCTGGTGTCTTTTGATTTATTTCTTTGTCTTTGATTTATTTCTTCCGTCTTAATTTTCTGGTGTCTTTTGATTTATTTCTTCTGTCTTAATTTTCTGGTGTCTTTGATTTATTTCTTCTGTCTTAATTTTCTGGTGTCTTTTGTCTTAATTTTCTGGTGTCTTTTGATTTATTTCTTCCGTCTTAATTTTTCTGGTGTCTTTTGATTTATTTCTTCCATCTTAATTTTCTGGTGTCTTTTGATTTATTCCTTCTGTCTTAATTTTCTGGTGTCTTTTGATTTATTTCTTCCGTCTTAATTTTCTGGTGTCTTTTGATTTATTTCTTCGTCTTAATTTCTGGTGTCTTTTGATTTATTTCTTCCGTCTTAATTTTCTGGTGTCTTTTGATTTATTTCTTCCGTCTTAATTTTCTGGTGTCTTTGATTTATTTCTTCCGTCTTTTCTGGTGTCTTTTGATTTATTTCTTCCGTCTTAATTTTCTGGTGTCTTTTGATTTATTTCTTCCGTCTTAATTTTCTGGTGTCTTTTGATTTATTTCTTCTGTCTTAATTTTCTGATTTATTTCTTCTTTTGATTTATTTCTTCCGTCTTAATTTTCTGGTGTCTTTTGATTTATTTCTTCCGTCTTAATTTCTGGTGTCTTTTGATTTATTTATTTCTTCCGTCTTAATTTTCTGGTGTCTTTTTGATTTATTTCTTCCGTCTTAATTTTCTGGTGTCTTTTGATTTATTTCTTCGTCTTTTTCTGGTGTCTTTTGATTTATTCTTCTGTCTTAATTTTCTGGTGTCTTTGATTTATTTCTTCCGTCTTAATTTTCTGGTGTCTTTGATTTATTTCTTCCGTCTTAATTTTCTGGTGTCTTTTGATTTATTTCTTCCGTCTTAATTTTCTGGGTCTTTTGATTTATTTCTTCTTTTCTGGTGTCTTTTGATTTATTTCTTCCGTCTTAATTTCTGGTGTCTTTTGATTTATTTCTTCCGTCTTAATTTTCTGGTGTCTTTTGATTTATTTCTTCCGTCTTAATTTTCTGGTGTCTTTTGATTTATTTCTTCCGTCTTAATTTTCTGGTGTCTTTTCAAAGTTGTTTTAGTTGAATTTTTATTTGCATTTTATCCCTTTAATATTTTTTGTTGTAATAGTTTTTTTATTTGTTCTTCCAGTCTAAACTCCTAACCACCTTTTGTATTTCTCACAAACTAATTTTGCTCCTGAATAAATAAGGTTATTTAGTTCAGTGTTGTTGTCTGTTGGGATTGTTATTTAATATTTTGTTTATCATTTTGGCTTCCATCATGACTCTTTTCCATTCTATGTTTCTTAGAGGTGGTAATGTATCTTTCTTCTCAGTCTTTTTCTCAGTTGTTTTATCAACTCTATATGTTCTTGTATTAATACTGGTTTTGTAATGCTTGGTTGTAAAATGTTTTGGTTGGAAGTGTGCTGTTTCTCACTTTGTTTAGGTGTTTCCCCATGATCATATATTCCTTGATTTTCATATCCATATATTTCTATTATCTCGAGATCAGAGGAACTCCTTTCTTTTTAAGATCATCCATGCATGGTCAGCTAATCTCTTACTAGTTGTGATGAAATTATTATTGTCATTTCAATTTTGAATCCTTTGTTTTTCTATAACCTCTTTGTGTTGGGTTGCTTTTAAAGTAACATTGAAGTACTTGTACGTTGTCTTCTTTAGTCGACACTTTTCTTTGTCTCTTGGCTGGGATGGACGTATGCTGTCTCTCGGCTGGGCTGTTATCAACAAGACATGAAAGAGCAATTTAAGCAACAGTACCCTACATTTGAAGAATGTTGACCAGGTTCCCCCTGTTGACTACAAAGAAAATGCTGATCATTTTTACCTAGATCTGTTTCCGGGGACTTTTTATCATTGGTTGCATATCTGAAAGGGAAAAAGGGGCCAACATTTGCAGGATGCCAAATGGATCCCCCATGTTGGCCATTAAGGGAGTACCTGTTGATCATAACACACAGATCTACAGTCTATGTTCCACAGTGTATATATTTATTATTTAACATTTTTCATGGGTTGGTATAGTGTGGTTATACTGGACCCAGGGATTGATTAAATTCTGTGCCCCTGACACAGATGTGCCCTCTAAAGCAGGTCACAAGAAATTAAATACAGTTAGATCACATTGGATCATATTGAAGAGGATCATCACGTGGTGTGTGTTTGTACGGACGGTGTGTGAGTACAAGTGCTACTACTTGATAGTGTTGGTGAATGGGACCGTAGCCAATGTGTTGCTGGATAGCAAATTGCTTTCTGGAGGGAGAGCCACCCATAGGTAAGCTTTGAATGTCATACCAAATGAGCAAGGTTGAAACAAACAAACAAGCAGGATCACAGGGGATCACATCAAACAGGATCAATCATCACACAGTAGGTGTTCATGTGGACGGTGATGACTGCTACAATCTGATAGTAATGACAAGCAGGACTGTAGCCAATGTGTTGGCAGATGGTAATTCGCTTTCTGAATGCAAAGCCACCTGTAGATAAGCGTTATATGTTGTGTCAAACAAGTGAGGTTGAGACAAGCAAATGAATAAGATCATACGGGATCATATCGAACAGGATCAATCATCGCGCGGTGCGAATTCGTGCAGGCGGAGTGCTACAATCGGATAGTGCTGGGGAGCAGGACTGTAGACAATGTGTTGGCTGATGGAAAATCACTTTATGGAGGGGAAACTTCACATATATATATACACATTATATATATATATATATATATATATATATATATATATATAGAGAGAGAGAGAGAGAGAGAGAGAGAGAGACTAAAAGTTTGTAAAATAAATTGTTTGAATTATTCTTTTTCAGGCATGAACTGTAAACATCTCTTTTGTTGATTTTCCCATTTGAAACTGTTTCTGGAACTATCAGTGAAATAACTTTTGTAGGATTATTCGTAGTAATGTCTCGACACACAATTTGTGTAATCATATATATATATATATATATATATATATTATAATATATGATTACACAAATTGTGTGTCGAGACATTATATATATATATATATATATATATATATATATGATTACACAAATTGTGTGTCGAGACATTACTACGAATAATCCTATATATATATATATATATATATATATATATATATATATATATATATATATATATGTATATATATATGATTACACAAATTGTGTGTCGAGACATTACTACGAATAATCCTACAAAAGTTATTTCACTGATAGTTTCAGAAACAGTTTCAAATGGGAAAATCAACAAAAGAGATGTTTACAGTTCATGCCTGAAAAAGAATAATTCAAACAATTTATTTTACAAACTTTTAGGCTCTCACATGCCGGCCAGACCTGGATATAGTCTCTTTTTTCAGTAGTGCTCCTATTGGGAGAGAAGTCACTGGAGTGTCCATGCTAAACCATGAAGCATCCAAGGAAGCAGTACTTTGCTGTGGTGTACGCGGTGATATCCTTCATGGGAAGAGCCTCACACCAGCGGAAGAAACGCCAACAAATATGACTGACCTTCACACACTCAGTAGTCGTCCTGTCCACATGTACATGAGCGAATTACTAATTCACTATTACAAATTAGTGAGTTAGTACGTCGTCCATTTAATTCACAAGCGAAATGCAACCCATATATACGTGGTCGATAAACTTCTGAAAAGACTGTGCCACGTTTCTTAAGCCAAATGGCATGTGTAAACATTCAAACAACCCAAATGGCCTTGTTATCGCAGTTTTCAGAATATGGTAGTGCTCTACAGGAATTTGGTGATAGGCCCTGATACGATCTAATCTAGTGAAAACAGACATCTTGGATTATAGCCGTTATTTCATAAATATGAGGAATAGGGTAACATTCAGGTTTAGAGTTCAGTACTCTATAATCACTATAAGCGCGCCAAGTGCCACCACTTTGGATTTGGTTGGTTTGGTTTGGTTTGTTTTACGGCATATCAACCTCATTTGGGTCATTTAATGCCGAAAAGTTTTGAAATAAATTCATTCTTAATGGATATTCAGTTATTCTATTAACACATTTTTCTATGTAACCCATAGATGGGATCCTAACAGGTACTACCACTCCGGGTCAGAGTGGACCTGGGAGCAATGGTGATGGAGCAGTGTTCCACTTTCCCTAAATCTCTCAAACTGGAACCTCACCATCAGTTAGATTTTAACGTCATACCCAGGACGTGAACACCCTCAGCCACTGCCTTCTAGTATCCATATGATAAAATGGGTTGGGGGTTGCCAAAAGAACAATAGGGTTGAGACAATCATATAGGGGCTAGGACTTGACATGACTAACCGATTGATTGAAGGAGGCCTCTCCGATATAATTCTTTGCACTGAGGCACGGTCTCAATGAATGTATGGGGACGATGCTCCGGCTCAGTATTACAGTCGTGTTGGATGATATAATACTATACTATAATGAGAGATTTCTTCTAATGCTGGCTGTTCCACAGATTATAGTATTATAGGGCCCTGACGGAAAGCTGGTTTTGTCCCTTTTCCAACTCGGCTGAAATATGATAACCAAAAGCTGTCAACGGGGTCAAACAAAACAAACAGGAACGCCTTCTGATAATTATACACAAGATATATACATTTATTGTTGTTTATATACAATGATTAATATTCTTGTATAATGTCAGAAGAGCGATGGTGATTTCTTTGTTAGTTGACTGGTGATCTACAGCTAATTGGATAACTTATTAACTTGGTTTGTTACCGAGTGGCAGAACATCAGAGTGCAGTATGGACGGCGACAAGGGATCAGACGTGTAGCGAGTCTTCTGGATGCGGCGTGTCAGACTCTGGCGGACGTCCTCCGCTTCTCTCTCTTCTTCTTCTCTTCGGTCTCTATTTGGTTGAATTCGGCTATGGCTACGGTCAACTTTTACGGAGCAAGCCGACTATTGAAGTCAGTTAGCCTACTGTTGGTTTTAATAAGATCAGCTAAATAGAATTAAAGCAGTGTCCAATACAGCTGGTATAAATAGGAATGAAGAATGATCCATTCATGAATCAAGGTGATTTGGGTCATTTCATTCCTTGAGTTCTGATTGGCTGCCTGACTGGTTGATTTGCATGACACCGTGGAGTCTTATATATACTTGGTCACTTGGCAGTGGACTTTGTGTCATTTCGAGTTTGTATTCAGTTACAATCGCATGCCACCTTGTCTTCCCAGTTCGACGGTAATTGGAACTTATTCTACATCTCCCCTTCCCCCCCCCCATTGCGCGGGCGTAGCGGCCTTTGAGGGGGAATTAGTTCCTTTCGATCCGGCCGATTACAGGGGAGTAATCTTGATAAAGCGCGGGGTATTTTTGATGGCATTGGCTTAGGAGTTGGAGTGACACTGGGACACTGGGTAGTTGATGTTACCATTCTTTTGGTTTGTGGAACATCCTCAAATATTGGTTTAGGGGGCTCAGGCAGAGCGCTAGGAATAGGGACAGGGGCCACTGGTGCTTGGAGCTTCCTGAGGAATCGGCGATTCCGCAATGTGATCCTACCTGATCCATCAATCCTGATTCGGTATTGGTGATTGGGGAGTGTTTCGACAACTCTGCCGGTTATGTCCCACCGACGGTTGTTTGGACGTTGTACAGACACTGTGTCTCCCTTTTGAAGTGGATAGAGTGTATGTGCTGTGCGATTGTATCTCTCTATTAGCAGTGCATTCCGCTGAGATAGGCTAATTTCGCGGTTCTGAGCCGCTGTTATCCACTTAGTATGCGGTTTATATAGTGCAGGTTGGGATGGTATGAAGTCACGGAGTCGTCGGTGGAGAAGGAGTTGTGCAGGGGATAGTCCGATCTTTTGAATGGGTGTGTTCCGATATTGAAGGATTGCCCTCGCAGTCTGGTTATTATCCAGAGATCCCTGGGGTCCTATGTTGCCATTCACTATCCTTTTGGCCGTCTTGACAGCTAATTCCGCCCGACCATTGGATTGTAGGTAGGCGACTGATGACAATCTATGTTTTACCGCCCATTCCTCTAGGAACTGCTTAAATGGTAGGGAAGTAAAGGGTGGTCCGCCATCAGTACTGAGTTCTTCCGGGGCACCATAAGTCTGGAATATCTCTCGACAAATTGAGATGATCCTGGAGGCGTTTGTTTGTCCGTGACTCAAGTGATATAGAATGAGCCAGCCAGTCAATCTGTCAACACATACAAGGTATGCATGATTCCCAACATAGAATAGATCCATGACGATCTGCTGAAATGGCCAATCAGGGGATTTTTGTCAAAGTAATCGGCTAACGTGGTTGGCTAGGGGCGATTTTTGAGCATACCATGCAATTGGCCCTAATATTGCGGATTGAGGCGTTCATCCCAGGCCAGTACACCGACTCATTAGCACGTGCTTTCATGCCAACCACACCCTGGTGTGCAGAATGTAGACAGTGCAGAACTTTTTTCCGTTCAGTTCTGGGGATGACAATCCTTCGATCCAACAATACTAGGCCACTATCAGTGCTGAGACGGTGCCTCACCTCCCAATATTCACGGACCTCAGGTGCAGTAAGGTTACGTGTCCTTGGGAAGCCTTGCTGGATGATACTGATCAATTTTTTATATTGTGGATCAGCACCACCTGGTGCACGGATTAGATCTAGTGACGTGATAGCCGTATTATTGCTGCCTGCAAATGTTGCCATCAAGGCTGTTGATTCAACCATATCCCCTATGTCGTCAGACTCTAGAATGTCTGTCTGGGAGGGCTCAGATGGAAATACACCGAGGAGTGTCTGCAACATGGCCACTGGGTGACGGGAAACTGCGTCAGAGCCTCTATGCCACTTTCCGGGGCAGTGTTGGATGGTGAATCGATATCTTAGGGTTTTTTCCTTTAGTCGAAATAAACGGGGATTTTGGATCTTGCTCAGATCCCGATCGCCAAACAACCCCTTCAGTGGTTCATGATCCGTGACCACTATGATGCTTGGGCATCCCATAACAAACATCCGGCATTTCTCCAGTGCCCACGCTATTGCTGCTGCTTCACCCTCTATAGGGGCATATCTGCGCTCAGCATCTGTACAAAATCTGCTGCCGGCAAATATCAGGTGCCAACCCTCGGGACAGCAGATTGGTTTTTTTTCGGTGGTGCATTGACAATGCTTTTGTAGCAGTAGGAACCCCATCCCTTCTTTGTGAGGCAGGTCACTCGGTCCTTGTCAAATGTAGCCACGCCTTTCTTGACTAGGTCAACTATCACTCGCTTGGAGTCTTGAAAAGCGTTCTCAAGACTTTGGTTCCAAGCGAATTGGGAGTCCTTTTTGACAAGGTCTCGAAAAGGCAGCATAACTGGGCCTAATGAGTATGCCCAGGCTACCTGGTTGACGAGTCCAAACCATGATCTGGCGTCTGTGATTGTCCTTGGGACTGGAAAGTTGAGTATTGCCTCCAGCATGGATTCTGAAGGGATCACTCCAGAAGGAGTTATCTGGAGGCCTCCAAACTGTACCACATCCTGACAGAATTGGAATTTGTCAGTGTTGAGCACGATACCATTCCTCGCACATTGGATCAGGAAATCAAAGGTGTGATAAAATGCTTCTTTGATGCTAGAATCATATAGTAGGGCGTCGTCTACAATTTTCACCTTGCGTGGGATATCTTTGATTACCTCGTCGTATCTGCGAGTGTAAGCGTCTCCAGATGCAAGATAACCTTGAGGCATCCTGAGATACATGAATCTCCCCCACTCCGTTATGAAGGTGGTCAATGGTTGGGACTCCTTGTCTAAGGAGATCGAGTGGTACCCGTCAACAGCATCTAGGACTGTTTTCTTTGTTTTAGGTGGCACTTGCAGTGCCAACTGGAATGGTGACCCAGTGTGATGGGTTTCCCGTCTGCATTGAGAATGTAGGTGTTGGTAATCTATAGTCCGCCGTTGACTACCATTCTTTTTAGCAGTTATGACCATTGTGCTGCACCAATCAGTAGGCATGCCCACGGGTACTGGAGCTATGATACCTCTTTCCACATCTTTCCAAAGGGCTTGTCTTACTGGTTCTTTGAAGTGAAAAGGCACAGGGATGGGGTTGTGTCTGGCTTTAGGGACCGCCCCCTCTTTGAGGTGTATATGGGCAGCAGGGCCAGACATAGCTAGGAATATCCCATCTTTTTTAAATGCTGTTTTGGAAAACTTTTCCATGAGCCAATTCTTAAGCCTGCTAATGTTTTCCTCTATTGCAGGAAAGGGTGGTTTTAGGGGACGACTTGGCAGTTGATCCTCACACTCATTAGGTTTGGGGCCAAACTCTTTATGCTGTTTGTCGGCTAAAGGGTTGGGAAAATCTTTGTGCAATATTCCTACATCAATGCATGCAGCCTTGCTGAAATAAAGGCGCTGGATATTTCCGCATATGTAGAGGGCTTGTTTGGTTGATTTTCCTCTAACGACAAATTCAACAGGCAGCCAACCCTGACACATAAGGGTGAAACCTCCCACTGCCCTAATGATCTTTCTTGATGGAACAAGGTTGTCCTTTGTAAGCCCCATGTCCAGTAAATGTTTTGGTCCCCCTAGACAGATAGTGGCACCACTGTCAGGGAAAATTCTTAGTGTAGTACTACAATTATTGGGGATGTTTATAGCCTGTCTGGGATCCGGATTTGGTGAGAATGGGATTACGGATGCATTTATTTCTGTTAATTGGTCATCATTTCCGGATGTGAATGTGCCCGTTGTTTGGTCAAATGTGATGTGGGCTATGAGAATATCCATGGGAGCCTCATCACCTTCAAAGCTTTTTACTATTGCTTGGTGATGTTCCTTCATTGTACGGCACACTGTTGAAAAATGGTTTGGTTTCCTACAGGTGTTACATATTTGACCCCATGCTGGACACATTAAATGGCGGGCACCTTTTCCCAGAGTGCCGTGTTGGTGGCTACCACAACCGATGCAAGCTTGACGAGGGGTTTGTTCAGCAATGTTGTTCTTGCGTATATTAGAGGTGCTAATAGGATTTTTACCCTTATTGGTCTGTGCTGCACTGTTCTTCTGTCTGCGATATGTTGACATCCGAACAGTAGCTATGTCTGTGGTATCAGTCATTGCAGTTTGGTCCCGTAGTGCTGATTCAAATGCTTCAGCATGACAGATATTCTGCTCAAGGGACTTCAGTACCCCGGCTTTTGCTAGTAGATCAGTCTGGAGTGCGTCGTTTGCTATCCCTCTGATGAGTTGGTCTTTGATGTACGTGTCGGACAGGTCATGCTCACACCGGGGACAGGAGAAGTTGCAGTCTATGGCTGTAGCCCTAAGGCGAACAAGGTATTGTTGAATTGGTTCATCTTCATACTGTGACATGGATGATCGTATTACATTTGTAATACGATGGACCATGGGATTTGATCTATGAGTTACTAATTTTTCTATCATTAGTAACAGCCTGTCTGGGTCAGTGGTGAAGAATTTAGGGTGGGTGTTAATGATTGCGTTTTGGACAGATTCATCAGCGCAATTGTATAATTGGATGTTGGTTTGAGAAGTTGGCATATCTGTCATTCTGGTAAAAACTTCCCAATCGATTCGAAATTTTCTGAATTGTTGGGGGGTCATTTCAAAGTGGAGTTGGGGGGGGGTTTGGCTGACGGTGCCTTAGTATAGGTCTTCTGGGTAGAGGTCTCCTTAGCTTGTTTAAGGATAGACAGGGCTTCTCCCATTGCTGTGATCCCCAACTCTTTTAGCATGGCCCGATCCATCATTTGGAGGTTTTCTTTGGTCAGCTTTTCACTTGCAAATGTTGCAGCATAGCTTTTGGCTGAGTCAGCAGAGATACCAGCTTTGATGAAGTAGCTTTCCCAATCTTCAGGTTCCATTTCTGTTCGCAGCGCCATATTGAAGTCAGTTAGCCTACTGTTGGTTTTAATAACATCAGCTAAACAGAATTAAAGCAGTGTCCAATACAGCTGGTATAAATAGGAATGAAGAATGATCCATTCATGAATCAAGGTGATTTGGGTCATTTCATTCCTTGAGTTCTGATTGGCTGCCTGACTGGTTGATTTGCATGACACCGTGGAGTCTTATATATACTTGATCACTTGGCAGTGGACTTTGTGTCATTTCGAGTTTGTATTCAGTTACAATCGCATGCCACCTTGTCTTCCCAGTTCGACGGTAATTGGAACTTATTCTACACCGACTAGGTCGGTTGTGAACAGGGGGACCAATAGTTGCAATATAGTGAGTTATAGAGTGAGGCAGAGTATCCTTGGGAAAGGGCAATTTGGAAATATTACAATATTTTAAAAGCTTGCAGAATACCAGATTTCACTTCTATATTAACCACTGATAAGTATAACGAAAATCTATTATGTACAAACACATGCGACCTTATGTTCATCCCAGTGTCAGTCAGACAACGTCTGTTGATGTTAGCCCATATCTGTGTAAAAGAATTTGCACCCAGTATATCTTTCCTTACATCTGCAATCACGAATATATGGGTGAAAAAATAACCTGAACCCTAATTTTAAAGTGAGGCACATGTAGTCGTATGTCTTAATTAGTGATTATTAACAGCCTGAAGAGTAAATTTATGAGGACCCTTTTCTCTGAACTTTTGAGATGAGGCTTGATAATTTGTAATATTTGGATTATTCGGACTATTGTCCTCATCTTTATCTTCGGCCTTCATATGTTTCTTGTCGAACTTGGGGACTCTCTCGGACTCGGGAACCTTCTCTTTGACCTCGGGAGCCTTCTTGTAGAATTTGGGAGCCTTCATGGAACTTCAAACTGAACCCTTTATTCAATCCATCGGGGTATACTGTTTTCATTCCGTTAACAATGGCCGGGTACAAGTGTTAAGCTGTGTTATGTATTCTATCTTGGCCGGGATTGAAACTGCAACATTATCACTAATAACTGTATTAACTCAACCATTATACCTGCTGTGTCATGTGTCCAACTGCGAAATGCAGGAAGAATTTTTGGAATTTATAAACTTAATGCTCTATTTAGCTGGAATATTTACCTTTTATACTTATGTATGATTTTTTTACCTTGACTCATATTGCGTTATTTTTTTGCGGGGGGGGGGGTCAAATCAAATCTAATGAAAACAGTTTACTCCCGTGGATTGAATAATAGATGACTAATTTTATTCTTGCCAACGCACCGAGTCACTTCAGTTTGCCTTAAATGAACATGGCAACTATTCCCAAATTTCCCATGTAAATAACACATAGGATTTTCGCTTTTTTTTTCTTAGTGCGACCTCTACTATTTGAGCACGATTTACTCCTTTTGTCCGAAAGCCTTTCTACACAGGCTATTCAAACTTCCAACTTCCTTGTTCCCTCCGGGATTTTATCCGAGGAGTCTGCCAACTCAAGAGTTTGCACGCTCAAAATTAAAGCTCTGCCCCCAGAAGCTAAGTCTGCCATGTTATCGGTCATGGTAGCCAATTTCTCGATAGGTGTATTCACACTCTGTGCCTCTAAGATATTTTGATATGCGACTGGCAGCTCTAGAGAAAAATGAGACGTACAATGCCGTTATTGTTACCATATCCAGCTAAATGCTGAAGACATCTAAAGAAATTTGAGGGTTTTTCATCTGCTAACATTTCCTCCACAAGGAATTTCGCGAAATTATTCTGCTGTGAAATAGCCGTCCGTTTGGTCTCTTAACCTAAAATAGAGTTCATCTTCAGATGAGGACAATTACTTTGAAACAGCAAAGTCATATTTTGCTTTCCACAAGGTAATTCCACTAAGCCCACACATAGAGTCAAACTGGGCAAAAACCAATGCAAAGTTTGTTTTCACTTGCATGGGACGAATTGGAATAGCTCGGTCACAAGGCATGGTGTCAAATACCAGATCACGTGGAGATAAAAAAAAAAAAGAAAAAAGATTGCTAGAATCGGGTATCACACACAATAATGCTAAAAAATGCACTTCCTTCCTACCAGGTGCTAAAATTTCTCCCTACTTGCTGGCTTATAGTAGTTATTGTCTCTGTAGACTGAGGGGCAGGAAGACTACCGTTTCCGGGTTCAACCAGTGTTAGCTGGCCGATAATTCGGCAACAATTTAACAAGGGTATTATGGGGGGGGGGATGACAACATTGAACACGAAGATGCAATCTGAGAAAGACAGTCATCTTGAAATGTACTGACACGTTACTAATTATTTTTTGGGAAAAAAAGAACAAAAATATATTGGCTCGTCACCAATTATAAGAATTATAAGTAGCTAGCACCCGTATCCTTAGAATGTATTAGGTTATCCAAAAGAGGAAAACCTAACACAAAATATTCGGTAGGGAAAAGAGAAGTCAATTAATGAAATATAACATTTAATTATGCAACATACATAGAAGGGACCAAGTCTCCATACTGTTATGACCTGTTTAAGGGTCAATAAATAATAACTCAACACGGGTATAAAATGTAGGGAACAGATTGTATTCAGCAATATATATCCACGTACAATGGAAGGGTTTCCTTGTTCAGCTTACACGAAGAACTGTTTCTGGTACTACTCCTATTTACATGTGTCCCACTTTCACACGATATGGCACAAGGCCGTTTTATGTGGGGACCACCCACAAGCCGAGACTCATGGGGTGGTAGGTAGAAAAATTGCGTCGATCCCAGCCCTGCCCCTTTAAGTGCAATGAGGCAAGTATCTGGGATCGACGCCATTAATTTAGCAGCTCAGTGGACCCCCACGAGGCCACCGAAAGAAAAGGCCCGTTCTTTGGGTGTGTGACGTCACAAAAGTAGGCCCAACTTAGAGCAAGCGAAATAGATACCGTTGTCTCGTAACGACAGTAAATAAACAAGTGTTATGTTTCATTAAACTTTAATAACTGAAATTCGTTCATAATTTTATTTATTTCAAATTTGAAAACAATTTTTATAAATAATAACAAACATTGTTTTGATTTGCATGTTTTTTATTTTAATTTTAAAAAACCTGTAAAGGCAACGTTGAGGTACATAAAAAACAAATACCATTACATTAAACTTTAATAACTGAAATTCGTTCATAATATATATTTGTTTTAGATTGAAAAATTTTTTTATAAATGATAAGCAACATTGTTTTGATTTACATGTTTTTTTTATTTTAATTTAAAAAAACTGTAAACTGAATTATGAATAAATGAACAATCAATTATTAGATAAACAAACAAACAAATATAAATAAATATACTAAATATAAATTTGATAAAATTTAGGTAAATTATAATCAGCATGGTTTTGATTTGCTTTTTTTTTTTAAATTTCATGATTATTCTGTAAATTTACAACATTGTAATTATCAAGTGATAATTACTTAATACAGGAACAACTGAATTATGAATAAATGAACAATCAATAATTAGATATAAACAGACAAACAAATTACAATAAATATAAATAAATATATTAAATATGAATTATAATCAGCATTGTTTTGATTTGCTTTTTTTTCAATTTTAAAGATTATTCTGTATTTTTACAATATTATATTATATATAAACAGACAAACAGATTACAATAAATATAAATAAATATATTAAATATACATTTGAAACAAAGTTTAGATAAATTATAATCAGCATTGTTTTGATTTGCTTTTTTTTCAATTTTAATGATTATTCTGTAAATTTACAATATATACTGAATTATGAATAAACGAACAATCAATAATTAGATATAAACAGACAAACAAATTACAAGTAAATGGTGAATAAATGGAAAAAATTAAATACAAACAAATTACAAAAATCAAATAATACTTATTGAAAAATAGGTTATAGATATCAAATTCAGCTGAATGTCTGAAGTTTTCTTTTTTTGCTTAACTTATTAATGATGTTATCATTTTCTCTAGAACAAAAATTATTTAAAAGAGCATTTCTAGAGCTTAAGATAAACATCTTTTCTATTTTTTCAATATTATGACCTTCATCATAAGTGTCAACATTAAAAAGTAGCTCATGGTCTGCCAATACATTCAATGTTATATGCATGGCTAATTTGCTTTGATTTACTGAATGAAGAAAAGAATGATTTTTTATCAGCTTACCAATGACTACATACTTATATAGAACAAAATTAGTAGTTGTATCATTAGGATATAAGAGAGAACCTCTATTAATCCCTTGAAAATAGCGGTTTATTTCAGGTATTTCTTTTACGTTATCTCTTCCAGATAATATGTTTTTGCAATTATTGCATTTAGTTTTCTTAAAAACAGCATAACAGCAATAACCGGCTAAATATAATATTACAGGAAGAACTTCTCGACATTTATTAACATCATCCTCTTTGACATCAATTGCAAATTTATAAATATCTAACTTTTGCTGCTCTGTCACTTCATCCCAATTTGGTTCTTGTAAATTATTTAAATCAATTTTAAAGCATTGCTGATTAAATGATAAGCTCAATTTTAAAACTGATAGCATTCTAATTTTTTGTTCACACTCAAAGACTTGTCGTATTGAGATATTATACTGATCACCACTAAGTCGCCGGTATTGCCCAAACCTTGCCTCAAGGTGATCAGGCTGAAATTTGCCAGGTAATATGTATAGCATTTTCAATTCTTCCATGCAATACTTAGTCAGTTCCAGAAATGCATAGGTTGTATGATGCAAAGCAGTGAAGGTTTTTTTGTTTTTTTTTTGTTAATTTGCCATTTTTTCCAGAAATGCTATTCCAAGATTCTAACCAGTCACAGAATACAGAGAGAAATCTAAAATTTTCTTCATTTACTCTAAGTGGATTGCAGTATTTATTTCTAAGGTGACAACCTTTATATGGTGTTTTTACATTCATTATTGTCCACCAAATATAAAATATGTTTATATATTCTACAACTTCTGCAAAATTAGGCAAACATTCCTGTTTTCCTAACGTCAATAATCCCTGAATAGTGTATTCATTGAAAATTTGCAGAACTAAAATAACATTTTGCCTTTCAAGACTAGTAGGATAAAGAGCTTTTGAGGTCAATTTATAACAATATTTCAAAATTGACTGAGATTCCAGGGCATGAAGTTTCTGTAAGGTACAAAATGGGGCACTTTGGATACTATTTAATTCATGATTTCCATTATGACAAAATTTTGGAAAGAGCATGCATTTAGTTGCATCTTTTTGACCAAGCCAATTGTTTCTAATGCATTTTAATATATGGACTGAGTCAAACAGAAAGAAAAGAGTCCGAGACTTAACAAATGGGTGTTGATATACAATCGAAAGCTTTGGTGGATTGCAAAAGTAAGATATAGCCTTTTTATTTATTGCATTATTATCTGTTATGATTGATAATACTTGAAAGCCTTATCTCCTCTAAACCAATCATAAAACGTTTAACAATATTAAATAAATTTTCAGCTTTAAGACATTTAGTTGGCATAACATGCACAACATCCTTATATGGTGAGAATACACTGCTAAGCATAAAAGCAAATGCACTTGTTACAGCTTCATTTCTATTGTCAGATAAGCCAACAATATTACCACCCTTATAATCAAAATAAGGTTTTAGATGAATTTCATCAACAAGTAAAGATACTGTGGTGTCTTTCTGTACAAGTAACTTGAATTTGTTTTTAATATACATGAGAAAATTGTTATCATGTTGCTCAATTAAAGGATTCATATTTGTTGATAATGTTACTCTTAATTGTCGAATAACTAGGTAAAATTATATTTTTGCTATCTCTTAATAATCTATACCCTTTAGGAGAGCATTTATATAATAATGAAGAAAATATCATCATTTCTGTTGAATAATCAAACTTATTCTGTGTCATTAATTTTAGCTGCTCATATATAAATTTTATTGAATTAAAATATTTGCTTGATTCATCTTGTATCAATATAAAAAATGACATGATTAATTTTAATATAAAAATTATACTAGGGGGATTAGCTTGCTGTTGTTCTGTGTCCATTTTCTTCATGTTTTCTATTAGATCTCTAGATTATTTTGATAATTCATATGCTTAGGAATTTTATAATCTCCTATCATATCCATTTTTACATCCCTACAAAATACATGAACTGCAAAATTAGACTCGATTAAAAGAGACAAATTTATTTTTGGATATGGGTTTTTTATGATACTGCATATGATAACTGTTTCTTGCTGCCTAATAACATTCCAGTAATCTCTATCAAGAAAATTTAATTTTCCTACCAGATCATTAATATCATAAAATTTGTTTTGTTTTGTATATGCTAACGCATCCTTAACACTTTCATTTAAAGCACGAATTCTTTCATTTAAAGTCGAATTCTTCTAGAATCTGGTGACTCTCTAAAGTTGATTGATGATGATAGATATGAGGGACAGTTTGGGAGAATTCTAGGAATTGCGCCATCACAAAGAGATTTTTTTAAAGTTTAACTTCAATTGCTGCCCCTGTTTTTTCATCAAATGCTGATGCTTCTCTTCTTATGTCCTCTGGTCGAAAATGTAGTTTACATACCTAAAAATATTGTAAAAATCAAAACCTATTTTAAATCCTTGTAAAAATCTTAAAAGTTTGTCAGCAAAAAATCTACAATATGAAGCATTTTTCTTATAATTCTAGGAAAAATGAAGAGTGTTCTGATATCTTTAAGGAACATAATTTACCAATTCAACAAAAAATTATTAGTGACAAATCTATGTACAAATAAAGAGAGAATTTTTAACATTTATATATTTTTTGAATTAGAATAATGAATAATTATTTTTTGGATAAAATGATCTTGAAAATTTTGATAGATTTTAATCCTTTTTAATCCTTTAATTTTAATCCTTTAATTTTAATCCTAAATTTCAATTGAATTACAATTGTGAATTACAAAGACATGAGATTAATTTAATTACTATTAGAATTATTTTATTATCAATAATTTTGTTATTATTATTATTATTATTATTATTATTTACTCCTTTTGAGTTTTCACATCAGCATTAGCATCTTTCACTGGAGTCTGAGTGACAGCAAATCTCCTCAGGTCTCCAGGACTCTTCTGAGTATTCTGGCAGATTGCAGCAGTTCAGTGTTCTGAATGGTTTCAATCCTTCCTCTGATTTCCAAACTTTCCAAACTTTCATTATTAAAATCAAAAATTTTGACGACATTAAACTAAATTTTGAAATTAAAATTAATCTTAAAAATACTATTCAAAATACTTGACTTTTTTTTGGTAAGTAATTGTTTTATTTCATCAATAAAAAAATCTTTCTTTTTTTTATTTATTTGCTTTATTCATCTATTTTTTTCCTACTTGGCTTTTTTTGGGGGCGGGGGGTAAGTCAGGTTAGTTTATTTCATTTATTTAACGAATCTTGAAATATTTTCTAAACTGCACATGAATATTTTAGTTTAGAAGATATTTCAAAATTTACCCCCACAAAAAGGTCAAGTATTTTGAGTCGGATTTTTAAACCTAATTTTAATTTCAAAATTTAGTTTGATGTGTTGCAAATCGTCGTCAAAATTTTCCGTTTAAATTTTGAGGACGATTTTCCAACTTTAGTTCAATAATAATAATGATAATAATAATAATATCAATAATAATAATAATAATATCCCTTTTTTATTTGAATACATTTATATCAAAGTAATTAGACAAATATTTACTTTCTCGCATTTAAGACTAACTAAAATAGTAGAGGAGTCATTTTAATTTAATAGACTCATTTATTTATGAATAAAACTATTCAAAAATATTTCTTTCATGTTTATAAAAATATCCCTTTACGAATTTAATGAATTAATATCGAGAATTTCTTTAGAGTTTATTTCTAATATATGAGTTTTTACAAAACTTTTTACTTTACGCTCTTATGTGAAAAAATGTGTTAACTTAAGACAGCGCTTTTAATGTCTTAAACTTGATTTTGTGAATTACAAAGACTTTAAAATACTTCAATTATTGAAGTTTAAATTAAATTTTTTTAGTTTTAATACAAAAAAATTACTCACTTTGGAATTCTTTGTAGGTAAAAAATTTTCTCGTCTGATAGCGTAAATCCATTTGTCGCACAAAATTTTATCATAAGGGAAAGAAAAAACACTAACTTTTGGTCCATTTCTATAGTTTCCATTACAAAAAGGCACAACACACTTAAAAGGCATTTTTGTTTATAAATTAAAATAAAATAAAATTAATTGACTGAATAATTACAAGAAAAAGTCGTTGACTATTTGCAAAAAACTTCGAGGTGATAGACGCGTGTGGCGAGGCCTACGAAAAGATGGTGGCCTCGCGTGTGGTCTCGTTTTGGGTGAAAACTAAATTAGGACTAGATATGATGATGTCACAGTGACGTCAGACTCGATCCATCTGGCATTAATCTTTTCGTAGGCCTCGACCCCCATCCCAAAGGACGGGTGTTTGTGGTACTACTGGTATTTACATGTGTCCCACTTTCACATGATATGGCGCAAGGCCGTTTTATGTGGGCACCACCCACAAGCCGAGACTCATGGGGTGGTAGGTAGAAAAATTGCGTCGATCCCAGCACTGCCCCTTTAAGTACAATGAGGCAGGCACTGCCCGGAGGGACGGCCGTCTGGGATCGACGCTATTAATTTAGCAGCTCACTAGACCCCCGTCTCGAAGGACGGGTATTTGTGGTGCTACTCCTATTTACATGTGTCCCACTTTCACACGATATGGCACAAGGCCGTTTTATGTGGGCACCAGCCACAAGCCGAGACTCATGGGGTGGTAGGAGAAAAATTGCGTCAATCCCAGCCATGCCTCTTTAAGTGCAATGAGGCAGGCATCTGGGATCGACGCTATTAATTTAGCAGTTCACTGGACACCCGTCCCGAAGGACAGGTGTTTGTGGTACTGCTGGTATTTACATGTGTCCCACTTACACACGATATGGCACAAGGCCGTTTTATGTGGGCACCACCCACAAGCCGAGACTCATGGGGTGGTAGGAGAAAAATTTAAGTGCAATGAGGCAGGCATCTGGGATCGACGCTATTAATTTAGCAGTTCACGAGACACCCGTCCCGAAGGACAGGTGTGGGTGGGACTGCTGGTATTTACATGTACCCCACATGTACACGATATGGCACAAGGCCGTTTTATGTGGGCACCACCCACAAGCCGAGACTCATGGGGTGGTAGGAGAAAAATTGCGTCGATCCGAGCTTAGCCTCTAAGTGCAATGAGGCAAGCATCTGGGATCGACGCTATTAATTTAGCAGTTCACCAGACACCCGTCCCGAAGGACAGGTGTGGGTGGGACTGCTGGTATTGACATGTACCCCACATGTACACGATATGGCACAAGGCCGTTTTATGTGGGCACCACCCAGAAGCCGAGACTCATGGGGTGGTAGGAGAAAAATTGCGTCGATCCGAGCTTAGCCTCTAAGTGCAATGAGGCAAGCATCTGGGATCGACGCTATTAATTTAGCAGTTCACCAGACACCCGTCCGAAGGACAGGTGTGGGTGGAACTGCTGGTATTACATGTACCCCACATGTACACGATATGGCACAAGGCCGTTTTATGTGGGCACCACCCACAAGCCGAGACTCATGGGGTGGTAGGAGAAAAATTGCGTCGATCCGAGCTTAGCCTCTAAGTGCAATGAGGCAAGCATCTGGGATCGACGCTATTAATTTAGCAGTTCACCAGACACCTGTCCCGAAGGACAGGTGTGGGTGGGACTGCTGGTATTGACATGTACCCCACATGTACACGATATGGCACAAGGCCGTTTTATGTGGGCACCACCCACAAGCCGAGACTCATGGGGTGGTAGGAGAAAAATTGCGTCGATCCGAGCTTAGCCTCTAAGTGCAATGAGGCAAGCATCTGGGATCGACGCTATTAATTTAGCAGTTCACCAGACACCTGTCCCGAAGGACAGGTGTGGGTGGGACTGCTGGTATTTACATGTACCCCACATGTACACGATATGGCACAAGACCGTTTTATGTGGGCACCACCCACAAGCCGAGACTCATGGGGTGGTAGGAGAAAAATTGCGTCGAACCGAGCTCAGCCTCTAAGTGCAATGAGGCAAGCATCTGGGATCGACGCTATTAATTTAGCAGTTCACCAGACACCTGTCCCGAAGGACAGGTGTGGGTGGGACTGCTTATATTTACATGTACCCCACATGTACACGATATGGCACAAGGCCGTTTTATGTGGGCACCACCAATAAGCCGAGACTCATGGGGTGGTAGGAGAAAAATTGCGTCGATCCGAGCTTAGCCTCTAAGTACAATGAGGCAAGCATCTGGGATCGACGCTATTAATTTAGCAGTTCACTGGACACCCGTCCCGAAGGACAGGTGTTTGTGGTACTGCTGGTATTGACATGTACCCCACATGTACACGATATGGCACAAGGCCGTTTTATGTGGGCACCACCAACAAGCCGAGACTCATGGGGTGGTAGTAGAAAAATTGCGTCGATCCGAGCTTAGCCCCTATGTGCAATGAGGCAAGCATCTGGGATCGACACTATTAATTTAGCAGTTCACGAGACACCCGTCCCGAAGGACAGGTGTGGGTGGGACTGCTGGTATTTACATGTACTCCACATGTACACGATATGGCACAAAGCCGTTTTATGTGGGCACCACCCACAAGCCGAGACTCATGGGGTGGTAGGAGAAAAATTGCGTCGATCCGAGCTTAGCCTCTAAGTGCAATGAGGCAAGCATCTGGGATCGACGCTATTAATTTAGCAGTTCACCAGACACCCGTCCCGAAGGACAGGTGTGGGTGGGACTGCTGGTATTGACATGTACCCCACATGTACACGATATGGCACAAGGCCGTTTTATGTGGGCACCACCCAGAAGCCGAGACTCATGGGGTGGTAGGAGAAAAATTGCGTCGATCCGAGCTTAGCCTCTAAGTGCAATGAGGCAAGCATCTGGGATCGACGCTATTAATTTAGCAGTTCACCAGACACCCGTCCCGAAGGACAGGTGTGGGTGGAACTGCTGGTATTTACATGTACCCCACATGTACACGATATGGCACAAGGCCGTTTTATGTGGGCACCACCCACAAGCCGAGACTCATGGGGTGGTAGGAGAAAAATTGCGTCGATCCGAGCTTAGCCTCTAAGTGCAATGAGGCAAGCATCTGGGATCGACGCTATTAATTTAGCAGTTCACCAGACACCCGTCCCGAAGGACAGGTGTGGGTGGGACTGCTGGTATTGACATGTACCCCACATGTACACGATATGGCACAAGGCCGTTTTATGTGGGCACCACCCACAAGCCGAGACTCATGGGGTGGTAGGAGAAAAATTGCGTCGATCCGAGCTTAGCCTCTAAGTGCAATGAGGCAAGCATCTGGGATCGACGCTATTAATTTAGCAGTTCACCAGACACCCGTCCCGAAGGACAAGTGTGGGTGGAACTGCTGGTATTTACATGTACCCCACATGTACACGATATGGCACAAGGCCGTTTTATGTGGGCACCACCCACAAGCCGAGACTCATGGGGTGGTAGGAGAAAAATTGCGTCGATCCGAGCTTAGCCTCTAAGTGCAATGAGGCAAGCATCTGGGATCGACGCTATTAATTTAGCAGTTCACCAGACACCCGTCCCGAAGGACAGGTGTGGGTGGACTGCTGGTATTGACATGTACCCCACATGTACACGATATGGCACAAGGCCGTTTTATGTGGGCACCACCCACAAGCCGAGACTCATGGGGTGGTAGGAGAAAAATTGCGTCGATCCGAGCTTAGCCTCTAAGTGCAATGAGGCAAGCATCTGGGATCGACGCTATTAATTTAGCAGTTCACCAGACACCCGTCCCGAAGGACAGGTGTGGGTGGGACTGCTGGTATTGACATGTACCCCACATGTACACGATATGGCACAAGGCCGTTTTATGTGGGCACCACCCAGAAGCCGAGACTCATGGGGTGGTAGGAGAAAAATTGCGTCGATCCGAGCTTAGCCTCTAAGTGCAATGAGGCAAGCATCTGGGATCGACGCTATTAATTTAGCAGTTCACCAGACACCCGTCCCGAAAGACAGGTGTGGGTGGAACTGCTGGTATTTACATGTACCCCACATGTACACGATATGGCACAAGGCCGTTTTATGTGGGCACCACCCACAAGCCGAGACTCATGGGGTGGTAGGAGAAAAATTGCGTCGATCCGAGCTTAGCCTCTAAGTGCAATGAGGCAAGCATCTGGGATCGACGCTATTAATTTAGCAGTTCACCAGACACCCGTCCGAAGGACAGGTGTGGGTGGGACTGCTGGTATTTACATGTACCCACATGTACACGATATGGCACAAGGCCGTTTTATGTGGGCACCACCCAGAAGCCGAGACTCATGGGGTGGTAGGAGAAAAATTGCGTCGATCCGAGCTTAGCCTCTAAGTGCAATGAGGCAAGCATCTGGGATCGACGCTATTAATTTAGCAGTTCACGAGACACCCGTCCCGAAGGACAGGTGTGGGTGGAACTGCTGGTATTTACATGTACCCCACATGTACACGATATGGCACAAGGCCGTTTTATGTGGGCACCACCCACAAGCCGAGACTCATGGGGTGGTAGGAGAAAAATTGCGTCGATCCGAGCTTAGCCTCTAAGTGCAATGAGGCAAGCATCTGGGATCGACGCTATTAATTTAGCAGTTCACCAGACACCCGTCCCGAAGGACAGGTGTGGGTGGAACTGCTGGTATTTACATGTACCCCACATGTACACGATATGGCACAAGGCCGTTTTATGTGGGCACCACCCAGAAGCCGAGACTCATGGGGTGGTAGGAGAAAAATTGCGTCGATCCGAGCTTAGCCTCTAAGTGCAATGAGGCAAGCATCTGGGATCGACGCTATTAATTTAGCAGTTCACCAGACACCCGTCCCGAAGACAGGTGTGGGTGGAACTGCTGGTATTTACATGTACCCCACATGTACACGATATGGCACAAGGCCGTTTTATGTGGGCACCACCCAGAAGCCGAGACTCATGGGGTGGTAGGAGAAAAATTGCGTCGATCCGAGCTTAGCCTCTAAGTGCAATGAGGCAAGCATCTGGGATCGACGCTATTAATTTAGCAGTTCACCAGACACCCGTCCCGAAGGACAGGTGTGGGTGGACTGCTGGTATTTACATGTACCCCACATGTACACGATATGGCACAAGGCCGTTTTATGTGGGCACCACCCACAAGCCGAGACTCATGGGGTAGGAGAAAAATTGCGTCGATCCGAGCTTAGCCTCTAAGTGCAATGAGGCAAGCATCTGGGATCGACGCTATTAATTTAGCAGTTCACCAGACACCCGTCCCGAAGGACAGGTGTGGGTGGAACTGCTGGTATTTACATGTACCCACATGTACACGATATGGCACAAGGCCGTTTTATGTGGGCACCACCACAAGCCGAGACTCATGGGGTGGTAGGAGAAAAAAATGAAAGCATCTGGATTATTAATTTACGTCAGATCCGGACAGGTGTGGGTTGGTATTTACATGTACCCACATGTACACGATATGGCACAAGGCCGTTTATGTGGGCACCACCCACAAGCAGACTCATGGGGTGGTAGGAGAAAAATTGCGTCGATCCGAGCTTAGCCTCTAAGTGCAATGAGGCAAGCATCTGGGATCGACGCTATTAATTTAGCAGTTCACAGACACCCGTCCCGAAGGACAAGTGTGGGTGGAACTGCTGGTATTTACATGTACCCCACATGTACACGATATGGCACAAGGCCGTTTTATGTGGGCACCACCCACAAGCCGAGACTCATGGGGTGGTAGGAGAAAAATTGCGTCGATCCGAGCTTAGCCTCTAAGTGCAATGAGGCAAGCATCTGGGATCGACGCTATTAATTTAGCAGTTCACCAGACACCCGTCCCGAAGGACAGGTGTGGGTGGGACTGCTGGTATTTACATGTACCCCACATGTACACGATATGGCACAAGACCGTTTTATGTGGGCACCACCCAGAAGCCGAGACTCATGGGGTGGTAGGAGAAAAATTGCGTCGATCCGAGCTTAGCCTCTAAGTGCAATGAGGCAAGCATCTGGGATCGACGCTATTAATTTAGCAGTTCACGAGACACCCGTCCGAAGGACAGGTGTGTGGTGGAACTGCTGGTATTTACATGTACCCCACATGTACACGATATGGCACAAGGTCGTTTTATGTGGGCACCACCCACAAGCCGAGACTCATGGGGTGGTAGGAGAAAAATTGCGTCGATCCGAGCTTAGCCTCTAAGTGCAATGAGGCAAGCATCTGGGATCGACGCTATTAATTTAGCAGTTCACCAGACACCCGTCCCGAAGGACAGGTGTGGGTGGGATTGCTGGTATTTACATGTGTCCCACTTACACACGATATGGCACAAGGCCGTTTTATGTGGGCACCACCCACAAGCCGAGACTCATGGGGTGGTAGGAGAAAAATTGCGTCGATCCGAGCTTAGCCTCTAAGTGCAATGAGGCAAGCATCTGGGATCGACGCTATTAATTTAGCAGTTCACTGGACACCCGTCCCGAAGGACAGGTGTGGGTGGGATTGCTGGTATTTACATGTACCCACATGTACACGATATAGCACAAGGCCGTTTTATGTGGGCACCACACAAGCCGAGACTCATGTGGTAGGAGAAAATTGCGTCGATCCGAGCTTAGCCTCTAAGGCAATGAGGCAAGCATCTGGGATCGACGCTATAATTTAGCAGTTCACCAGACACCGTCCCGAACAGGTGGGTCGTTGAGTAGCTTACTCTGTTAAATAAATACCTCGGGTAAGTCCGTTCGTGTCATAGGTGAGTCACCTACAACACCCCTCCCAAGCCTAAACTCCGAAGGAGTCTCAATATTTTTCTTTTTTGGGTTAATATTGATTAATTCAGTCCTTTTCCTTTTCTATTAGACTGACGTTTTTCGGGGGCAGGTTGCGGAGATGGTAGATCAAAAGTATCAAAAATTACGTCCATGGTCTCCTCTTGTTCTGGTGGTGGCCAGTGTTAATGTCGTCTGACCATCGCTTTCTCAGCTGGTTCAGATGTCTATTGTGCGAGAATTTTGGTCCGTCGATGATATACACCATATTTCCAATTCTTTTTTAATGGTGCCTAATTCCCAGAACGTTTTATTTTTTTTATAAAAAAAATATTTCTCCTGGAACGTAGCGTTTTGAAGCTGTTTGATTTCTACTGCGTTTGATTTGTCTGGGAAGTAGTTTTTCAAATACAGATCTTACTTTGCGTGCGAACATTATTTGTGCGGGAGGTAATTCTGCTGGTGTATTTGCGTTAGGTGTATATACTTGTAAAAACTGTTGAAGGGCTTTGTCAGTTGGTGTACCCTGGCTTTTTTTAGGGCACGCTTTAATGTGTCAACGAATCTCTCTGCCAACCGTTGAACTAGTGGTAAGGGGGGCGTGATATGGTACGGAAATCCTCACAGAATCTCTTAAAATCCTCTCTAGAGTGCATAAGCGTACATATTGCCGACATCGATGCTAACCACTACACCTAATAAACACTGCAAAAATGACAAGTCTCGAGTATACAAATATATGATATCCAATGAATCTGCGGAGCACTGGCCAAAACACCAACATCATCTAGATAGTGCCTGTGGTACCCGCGGGACATTAAACACTCTGCCCATGGATATCATTCTGCGATAGGTCATAATGCTATACATGGTGCTGCAGAACGTAACTATATATATAAAAAGTGAGTACTAGTCCAAACGTCCAAACCTCGCAAATCTCTGATCTTAGTTGATCCTATAGACACGGGACCCGTCTGATCCGCTCTCTTTTCGGGGTTTACGTCGCTTGGTTCGGCTGGTTGGTGATTTGCTGCCCGACGTTGGCTGCGTGTGCGTTCGTGTCTGGGTTCCACAGACACGTTAGACAGCTTCTTTCGGGCACATCAGGATGGGGCTATGACCATACAGACCAGCTGTTGGATCGAGCTCGAGCGATCATGAAAGACAACACAATGAAGGAGGACCTGGCGATTGCTGCCGTGCGAGTGTCACGGGATGAAACAAGACGGTGAGACCCAAAGAAGCTTCCCACCGGGACTCCGCGCAGACTATAACATGCTATCGTTGCAACGGGCCAATCATTTAGCAAGAGATTGCAAGAACCACGCACGGAGGGGACCCAAGAACCAATTCGGTGTTACAAGTGCAATGAAGTGGGTCATGTGTCCGTCAATTGTCCGGGAAACGGGTTAGGGGAATAGACTTTAGTGCAGTCTGCTCCCTGAGTCCGTATGAATGAGGCACTGCACAATTTACGTACGCATCGATGGGCTGAAGAGTTTGGCGTTGCTGGATACAGTTGTTCAAAGATCGCTCGTGTGTAGACGGCTCTGTCGCTCCTGAAGAGAAAAGAAGTAAACGTTTTCACTGGTCGGGAAAGATCTCTCATGATGTTCCGTGAGTCGGTCGTATTCAGGTTGACGTGAACACGGTTGTCCTATCGATGTTGAGGTTTCTAGTCATGGACGAGAAGTTTGCTGGGGTTCGACCTTTTGCTGGGTTTTGATAATTATCAAGAAGTTGGGAGGGGGTATGTGTGACTGTAACGGGGCAGTGAGCTTTTCCTCAAATTGAACCGACCTCGTGCGCGGTTATCAAACATCAACGAGCCAGACTCGATGTGGAATATGACCAGAAGCACTGAAAATCTGGTTGCCAACTCATGGAAGTGGGGCCAAAGGGCAACACCCGTACAGCTCAACAACAACACCTTAACTGAATACGAGTGCCGCGAATGTGCGCCAGAAATAGATGCTGAACTAAGCGAATGGCTGAATAACGTTGGTTAGTACACGTTACCCCGAAAAGGAACTTGGTCCCACGAAAGGACTCATTCCCCTTACTGGCAGTCGTGCAGGCCACATAAAAACAAGGTGCGTCCCGTACTGCGATTAACAGGGAGCTAAATAATCATGTGGACGCTTCACTGCTAATGCCTGATTATGCGCCCAGAAGTTGCGTGAGGGAGGAAGCAAGGGGTGAAGTGGCATGATTGACTTGAGAAAGGGCCTATGCAGATTAGGGTGCCAAGTCGTTTATGGCCGTTTCAGACCGTGATCTGACAGGGAAGCGATATGTCATGACACGCCTGGGATTCGGTGCCTGCAACGTGGCCCCCATGACATGCGGTCAATCATGACTGCTACACTGTCCCAGGATGCAATGATTAATCGAGCAACATCAGCATATGTCGACGACGTGTACGTTAATGAAAAGGTGGTGTCGGCAGAACGAGTGAAGAAACACTTGGAGGATCACGGGCTGAACTTGTTATAGTCTCCCGAACGGCTTAGAGATGGGAGTTGGCGAGTCCTTGGGCTTACGTGTTTCATGAACGCGGGGGTACATTGGAATGGGAGCGAGGCATAGTGAAATTCTGATGTTCTTCCCTCTTACCCGACGACGCGTATTTCGGTATGTGGAAATAAAACAAGTCAATTATCCAGTACTGTGGTTGGTTGCGAGTAGCGACATCGTTTTATTAAACGCCGAGCAACTGCAGTAACGTCGGGGTGGGACGACACTAGTCACGATGTCCTAAGAGCAGATGATGACCGATGTCATGAGTAGCATTACGTCAGACACCGACCCGGTACACGTGGAAACTTGGTGTGTGAACGGACCCACTATGCTGTGTGGGTAGACGCGAGCTCGCTGGCATGGTGTCGCGTGGAGTAAATGGAGTGGTATAAGAGGACGCAAAGTTGGATGCGATCCGAACCGAACAGTCAACATAATAAATTTGGCCGAATTAGATGCAGTCGTAGCGAGGCATTAAATCTAGCCCTCAGTGGACGCGAGGGTGTTGGCATCTTTTCACAGACTCGGCCGTGTGTACCATCGGTGGCTCTCTGACATGTTTAACCGGAAAGGCGCGAATTACTAGCGTTTAAAAGCCGCCAGCGAGATGCTAATTCGACGACGGCGTAGGACACGTTCTGAGTCTTGTGCGAGAAGACTACAGCTTAACGGTGGATGTGTGCGCTGGTTAATCGGAACGCCAACAAAAGCGACCAGTAACGCAAAGTGCCCCAGAAATGGCTGCTAGCAATACAACGAACGTGGGTGAAACCAGTGAACCAACTCTGTGGCGTTGCAGTGAGTTTCAGAACAGTTTGGGTTCCATGTCACGCCCAAAGTGGGCATCCGGGCATCTAGGCTCGCGTGTAGCTTCGCACGACAGACGTCACCCTGCTGTCACCAAGGGCGGATGTGCGGAAGGTAGTGAAAGACTGCAAGACGTGGTCGTGCGATCGATCCCATCCGCCGTGCGCATGAAACAAGGGGCATCGATGTTGACGAACAATTGGGAAAGAGTGGGTATGGATTCACACACTTATAATGGGTTATGTCAATACCTTAACCTTGAATTGACCTGAGTGCGCAATTACGGTAATGCAATTTGCGCGACTCTAATCGTCGGCAGGACTCCTATCCAGTGGTCACTCGCGATTGGAGGCTGTCTTTTCGCGAACGAGTCCGCCCTTGGAGCTTCTCACGGATAACGATACGGCATTTACTACTAGTCCACCCGCTTTCAGGAATTCTACAGTTTTGGGGCGTCCGTTCACTATCGGTGTGCTAGGCGTGCCTCTGGGATGGATATGTGGAACGAAGCCACGTTAGCAAAGACCATTGCGGCAGAAACCAGGGCTCAGCCCTCGAAGCTGTGATTTGGTACAAGACGTGACCCCAAGGGAAGGGGAAGTTTTTCCCGCCACACTGCGCCTGCCAACGCAATTTCTATAAACCACTCTGTGCGGATACGCGGTCATAGATCCCACACCCCACCTGTGCAACCCCACACAGTCCGATTAAATGTTGGAGACAAGGTGTGGATTAAGAATACCAGGCGGAAAAATGCACGAGCGTACGCAGGCGGGGAAAAGTGACCAAAGGTACGCAATGCACAGTCAGTGTGGGTCGACGGGACGCCCGCGCCATGTGAAGGATCTGCGTCCGGTTTATGGCTCTAGTTCGTCAGACACAGGGGATGGCGGCGAAGAATCTACACGGAGCATGAGGCTGATCACCGTCAGCGATGTGCCCGATGACCCCGGAGACAAGCAACTACGGGTCTGAATGTAAATGCCCCAGATGACACCGAACAGCCGAGTTGTATCCGACGAGGAAGAAGTACTGCCGCGAAGAAGCACTAGGCGTAAAAGACCCTGCCCGGGTTGTCACGTCTGTGATTTGCAGATCATGGGGGAGTGTAGTGAGAGGAAGGGCAAAATTCACGAACCTGTAATGAGCCAACAAACGGTCCGTCGATCGAAGAGACAGCGGGTGGCATGTTGCACGTGTGGGCGGAAGAACAAAACATGTGACGAGGTCCGACTAGTTGTTGCGGTAAAACTCGGGAGTGTCCCTTGAGGCAAACAATTTAATAGTGGCAAGTCTCGTAGCTGGCGAGACGAGAGTTGTTGACGTTTCGGTCGGACCTCGAGTATATAAAGAACAGTGGCGAGGGAGCAAAAGACGAGACGACCTTATTTCTAGTAAGATCTTCGCGTGTTACGGTAGAGGTGAATTTCGTTAGATAAGAAGAAGAAGAAGAAGAAGAAGAAGAAAAAGAAGAATTAAATACCTAGGACACATAATAGACAGAAACGGGAGAAAGCTAGACCCCGAGAGGTCGACAGCCATAAAAGAGATGCCGACATCAAAATAATGTCGCCTCGCTATAAAGTTTCTTGGGATACTCGCGAATTATTATCAATTTCTTCATACACAAAATGCACGACTTACGAGCACCATTAAACGAACTCTTGAAAAAAGACAAGAAATGGGATTGGTCTACCGAATGTCAAGAGGCGTTTAATAAAATTAAAGAAGCTGTAACTTCAGATTTGTCTCTTACTCATTTTGATTCTAACCGGGAATTAATCGTTGCCTGTGACGCTAGTTCATACAGCATAGGAGCGTGCATCTTACACAAGATGCCGGATGGGACTAACAAACCTATCGCGTACGCGTCACGGACCCTCCCCCGCTGAGAGGAACTATTCGCAGATTGAAAAAGGAAGCCTTAGGAATCATATTTGCCGTTACCAAATTTCACCGCTATCTACATAGTCGACATTTTTTACTCCAAACGGACCACAAGCCTTTCTAACCATTTTCGGCTCAAAGAAGGGTCTGCCGACTCACACAGGCCAAACAGGTTGCAAAGATGGGAGCGATCCTACTTAACTACGATTTTAAAATGGAGTTCCCTACCATCAAAACTGGGCCATGCAGACGGACTTTCTAGCTAATTCCTAAGATGTGAGAGCCCCTAGAGGATACGGTTATTGTCATCTCTACGTACTGAAAGAGACATGAGTACCGTATTATGCAATACAGTAAGGGAGCTACCGGTCACTCTGGAGGAAATCAGAAAGGAGTCTACGAAGGATGAGTTCATCACACAAATGAAGGAAAGATCGCGAACAAAGACCAACAAGTACTAACGCTTATACATTATGCGATGATGTATTGTTGTATCGGGATCGAGTGGTCGTCCCAGCCACTATCCAAAGACGTATATTAAAAGATTTTCACGTCGGACACCCAGGGATAACCAAGGACAAAAAGCCTAATGAGGTCCTACGTTTTCTGGAAGAACCTCGATACGTAATCGAAAATATGGTAAGGAATTGTACGGGCTGTGCCCTGGCGGCAATGTCTCCACCTATTAAATTTAGTCTCTTGGCCGAAAACGGACCATCCCGGGTCACGCATTCACGTGGATTTTGCGGACCTTTGGACGGATACTACTATTTAATAGTAAGTGGACAGTTATTCCAAATGGCCAGAAGTGTTTTAAATGTAAAACGCCAACACTGAAGTGGTTATCAGCGCATTAACACGAACTGTTTGCTCGTTTGGTGTAGTGGATTGCATGGTCGGACAATTGTACGCAATTCACATCTGGGGATTTTTAAGGAATTCTGTGAGGATTTCAAGTAAACCATATCACGACCCCCCTTACCACCCTAGATCTAACGGATTGGCAGAGAGATTCGTTGACACATTAAAGCGTGCCCTAAAAAAAGCCAAGGGTACACCCTGACAAAGCCCTTCAACAGTTTTTACAAGTATATACACTAACGCAAATACACCAGCAGAATTACCTCCCGCAACAAATAATGTTCGCACGCAAAGTAAGATCTGTATTTGAAAACTACTTCCCAGACAAATCAAACGCAGTAGAAATCAAACAGCTCAAAACGCTACGTTCCAGGAGAAAAAAATTATTTTAAAATTTATAAAAAAATAAAACGTTCTGGGAATTAGGCACCATTAAAAAAGAATTGGAAATATGGTGTATATCATCGACGGACCAAAATTCTCGCACAATAGACATCTGAACCAGCTGAGAAAGCGATGGTCAGACGACATTAACACTGGCCCACCAGAACAAGAGGAGACCATGGACGTAATTTTTGATACTTTTGATCTACCATCTCCGCAACCTGCCCCCGAAAAACGTCAGTCTAATAGAAAAGGAAAAGGACTGAATTAATCAATATTAACCCAAAAAGAAAAAATATTGAGACTCCTTCGGAGTTTAGGCTTGGGAGGGGTGTTGTAGGTGACTCACCTATGACACGAACATGGACTTACCCAGAGGGTATTTATTTAACAGAGTAAAGCTACTCAAACGAGCAATCCCACCCACACCTGTCCTTCGGGACGGGTGTCTGGTGAACTGCTAAATTAATAGCGACGATCCCAGATGCTTGCCTCATTGCACTTAGAGGCTAAGCTCGGATCGACGCAATTTTTCTCCTACACCCCATGAGTCTCGGCTTGTGGGTGGTGCCCACATAAAACGGCCTTGTGCCATATCGTGTAACATGTGGGGTACATGTAAATACCAGCAGTTCCACCCACACCTGTCCTTCGGGACGGGTGTCGTGAACTGCTAAATTAATAGCGTCGATCCCAGATGCTTGCCTCATTGCACTTAGAGGCTAAGCTCGGATCGACGCAATTTTTCTCCTACACCCATGAGTCTCGGCTTGTGGGTGGTGCCTCACATAAAACGGCCTTGTGCCATATCTGTACATGTGGGGTACATGTAATACCAGCAGTCCCACCCACACCTGTCCTTCGGGACGGGTGTCTGGTGAACTGCTAAATTAATAGCGTCGATCCCAGATGCTTGCCTCATTGCACTTAGAGGCTAAGCTCGGATCGACGCAATTTTTTCTCCTACCACCCCATGAGTCTCGGCTTGTGGGTGGTGCCCACATAAAACGGTCTTGTGCCATATCGTGTACATGTGGGGTACATGTAAAATACCAGCAGTCCCACCCACACCTTGTCCTTCGGGACGGGTGTCTGGTGAACTGCTAAATTAATAGCGTCGATCCCAGATGCTTGCCTCATTGCACTTAGAGGCTAAGCTCGGATCGACGCAATTTTTCTCCTACCACCCCATGAGTCTCGGCTTGTGGGTGGTGCCACATAAAACGGCCTTGTGCCATATCGTGTACATGTGGGGTACATGTAAATACCAGCAGTCCACCCACACCTGTCCTTCGGGACGGGTGTCTGTGAACTGCTAAATTAATAGCGTCGATCCCAGATGCTTGCCTCATTGCACTTAGAGGCTAAGCTCGGATCGACGCAATTTTTCTCCTACCACCCCATGAGTCTCGGCTTGTGGGTGGTGCTACATAAACGGCCTTGTGCCATATTCTGGTACATGTGGGGTACATGTAATACCAGCAGTCCCACCACACTGTCTTCGGACGGGTGTCTGGTGAACTGCTAAATTAATAGCGTCGATCCCAGATGCTTGCCTCATTGCACTTAGAGGCTAAGCTCGGATCGACGCAATTTTTCTCCTACCACCCCATGAGTCTCGGCTTGTGGGTGGTGCCCACAAAACGGCTTGTGCCATATCGTGTACATGTGGGGTACATGTAAATACCAGCAGTCCCACCCACACCTGTCTTTCGGGACGGGTGTCTGGTGAACTGCTAAATTAATAGCGTCGATCCCAGATGCTTGCCTCATTGCACTTAGAGGCTAAGCTCGGATCGACGCATTTTTCTCCTACCACCCATGAGTCTCGGCTTGTGGGTGGTGCCCACATAAACGGCCTTGTGCCATATCGTGTACATGTGGGGTACATGTAAATACCAGCAGTTCCACCACACCTGTCCTTCGGGACGGGTGTCCGTGAACTGCTAAATTAATAGCGTCGATCCCAGATGCTTGCCTCATTGCACTTAGAGGCTAAGCTCGGATCGACGCAATTTTTCTCCTACCACCCCATGAGTCTCGGCTTCTGTGGTGCCACATAAAACGGCCTTGTGCCATATCGTGTACATGTGGGGTACATGTAAATACCAGCAGTCCCACCCACACCTGTCCTTCGGGACGGGTGTCTGGTGAACTGCTAAATTAATAGCGTCGATCCCAGATGCTTGCCTCATTGCACTTAGAGGCTAAGCTCGGATCGACGCAATTTTTTCCTACCACCCCCATGAGTCTCGGCTTCTGGGTGGTGCCCACATAAAACGGCCTTGTGCCATATCGTGTACATGTGGGGTACATGTAAATACACAGCAGTCCACCCACACCTGTCTTTCGGGACGGGTGTCTGGTGAACTGCTAAATTAATAGCGTCGATCCAGATGCTTGCCTCATTGCACTTAGAGGCTAAGCTCGGATCGACGCAATTTTTCTCCTACCACCCATGAGCTCGGTTTTGGGTGGTGCCCACATAAAACGGCCTTGTGCCATATCGTGTACATGTGGGGTACATGTAAATACCAGCAGTCCACCCCACACTGTCCTTCGGGACGGGTGTCTGGTGAACTGCTAAATTAATAGCGTCGATCCCAGATGCTTGCCTCATTGCACTTAGAGGCTAAGCTCGGATCGACGCAATTTTTCTCCTACCACCCATGAGTCTCGGCTTGTGGGTGGTGCCCACATAAACGGCCTTGTGCCATATCGTGTACATGTGGGGTACATGTAAATACAGCAGTTCACCCACACCTGTCCTTCGGGACGGGTGTCTGGTGAACTGCTAAATTAATAGCGTCGATCCCAGATGCTTGCCTCATTGCACTTAGAGGCTAAGCTCGGATCGACGCAATTTTTCTCCTACCACCCATGAGTCTCGGCTTGTGGGTGGTGCCCACATAAAACGGCCTTGTGCCATATCGTGTACATGTGGGGTACATGTAATACAGCAGTCCACCCACACCTGTCCTTCGGGACAGGTGTCTGGTGAACTGCTAAATTAATAGCGTCGATCCCAGATGCTTGCCTCATTGCACTTAGAGGCTAAGCTCGGATCGACGCAATTTTTCTCCTACCACCCCATGAGTCTCGGCTTTGGGTGGTGCCCACATAAAACGGCCTTGTGCCATATCGTGTACATGTGGGGTACATGTAATACCAGCAGTCCCACCACACCTGTCCTTCGGGACGGGTGTCTGGTGAACTGCTAAATTAATAGCGTCGATCCCAGATGCTTGCCTCATTGCACTTAGAGGCTAAGCTCGGATCGACGCAATTTTTCTCCTACCACCCATGAGTCTCGGCTTGTGGGTGGTGCCCACATAAAAACGGCCTTGTGCCATATCGTGTACATGTGGGGTACATGTAAATACACAGCAGTTCCACCCACACCTGTCCTTCGGGACGGGTGTCTCGGTGAACTGCTAAATTAATAGCGTCGATCCAGATGCTTGCCTCATTGCACTTAGAGGCTAAGCTCGGATCGACGCAATTTTTCTCCTACCACCCCATGAGTCTCGGCTTGTGGGTGGTGCCACATAAAACGGCCTTGTGCCATATCGTGTACATGTGGGGTACATGTAAATACCAGCAGTCCACCACACTTGTCCTTCGGGACGGGTGTCTGGTGAACTGCTAAATTAATAGCGTCGATCCCAGATGCTTGCCTCATTGCACTTAGAGGCTAAGCTTCGGATCGACGCAATTTTTCTCCTACCACCCATGAGTCTCGGCTTTGGGTGGTGCCCACATAAAACGGCCTTGTGCCATATCGTGTACATGTGGGGTACATGTAATACCAGCAGTCCCCACCCACACCTGTCCTTTGGGACGGGTGTCTGGTGAACTGCTAAATTAATAGCGTCGATCCCAGATGCTTGCCTCATTGCACTTAGAGGCTAAGCTCGGATCGACGCAATTTTTCTCCTACCACCCCATGAGTCTCGGCTTGTGGTGGTGCCCACATAAAACGGCCTTGTGCCATATCGTGTACATGTGGGGTACATGTAAATACCAGCAGTTCCACCCACACCTGTCCTTCGGGACGGGTGTCTGGTGAACTGCTAAATTAATAGCGTCGATCCCAGATGCTTGCCTCATTGCACTTAGAGGCTAAGCTCGGATCGACGCAATTTTTCTCCTACCCACCCAATGAGTCTCGGCTTTTGGGTGGTGCCCACAATAAACGGCCTGTGCCATATCGTGTACATGTGGGGTACATGTCAAATACCAGCAGTCCCACCCACACCTGTCCTTCGGGACGGGTGTCTGGTGAACTGCTAAATTAATAGCGTCGATCCCAGATGCTTGCTCATTGCACTTAGAGGCTAAGCTCGGATCGACGCAATTTTTCTCCTACCACCCCATGAGTCTCGGCTTTGTGGGTGGTGCCCACTAAAACGGCTTTGTGCCATATCGTGTACATGTGGGGTACATGTAAATACCAAGCAGTCCCACACACCTGTCCTTCGGGACGGGTGTCTGTGAACTGCTAAATTAATAGTGTCGATCCAGATGCTTGCCTCATTGCACTTAGGGGCTAAGCTCGATCGACGCAATTTTTCTCCTACCACCCATGAGTCTCGGCTTGTTGGTGGTGCCCACATAAAACGGCCTGTGCCATATCGTGTACATGTGGGGTCATGTAAACAAGCAGTCCAAACACCTGTCCTTCGGGACGGGTGTCAGGTGAACTGCTAAATTAATAGCGTCGATCCCAGATGCTTGCCTCATTGACTTAGAGGCTAAGCTCGGATCGACGCAATTTTTCTCCTACCACCCCATGAGTCTCGGCTTGTTGGTGGTGCCCACATAAAACGGCCTTGTGCATATCGTGTACATGTGGGGTACATGTAATATAAGCAGTCCCACCCACACCTGTCCTTCGGGACGGTTGTCTGGTGAACTGCTAAATTAATAGCGTCGATCCCAGATGCTTGCCTCATTGCACTTAGAGGCTAAGCTCGGTATCGACGCAATTTTTCTCCTACCACCCATGAGTCTCGGCTTGTGGGTGGTGCCCACATAAAACGGCCTTGTGCCATATCGTGTACATGTGGGGTACATGTAATACAGCAGTCCCACCCACACCTGTCCTTCGGGACGGTGTCTGGTGAACTGCTAAATTAATAGCGTCGATCCCAGATGCTTGCCTCATTGCACTTAGAGGCTAAGCTCGGATCGACGCAATTTTTCTCCTCACCACCATGAGTCTCGGCTTGTTGGTGGTGCCCACATAAAACGGCCTTGTGCCATATCGTGTACATGTGGGGTACATGTAATACAGCAGTCCCACCCACACCTGTCTTCGGGACAGGTGTCTGGTGAACTGCTAAATTAATAGCGTCGATCCCAGATGCTTGCCTCATTGCACTTAGAGGCTAAGCTCGGATCGACGCAATTTTTCTCCTACCACCCCATGAGTCTCGGCTTTGGGTGGTGCCCACATAAAACGGCCTTGTGCCATATCGTGTACATGTGGGGTACATGTAAATAAAGCAGTCCCACCCACACCTGTCCTTCGGGACAGGTGTCTGGTGAACTGCTAAATTAATAAGCGTCGATCCCAGATGCTTGCCTCATTGCACTTAGAGGCTAAGCTCGGATCGACGCAATTTTTCTCCTACCACCCCATGAGTCTCGGCTTGTGGGTGGTGCCACATAAAACGGCCTTGTGCCATAATCGTGTACATGTGGGGTACATGTAATACCAGCAGTCCACCCACACCTGTCCTTCGGGACGGGTGTCTCGTGAACTGCTAAATTAATAGCGTCGATCCAGATGCTGCCTCATTGCACTTAAATTTTTCTCCTACCACCATGAGTCTCGGCTTGTGGGTGGTGCCACATAAAACGGCCTTGTGCCATATCGTGTACATGTGGGGACACATGTAAATACCAGCAGTCCACAAACACCTGTCCTTCGGGACGGGTGTCCGTGAACTGCTAAATTAATAGCGTCGATCCCAGATGCTTGCCTCATTGCACTTAGAGGCTGAGCTGGGATCGACGCAATTTTTCTCCTACACCCCCATGAGTCTCGGCTTGTGGTGGTGGCCACATAAAACGGCTTGTGCCATATCGTGTGAAAGTGGACACATGTAATAGAGTAGCACCACAACATCCGTCCTTCGAGACGGGGGTCTAGTGGAGCTGCTAAATTAATAGCGTCGATCCCAGCGGCCGTCCCGCAGTGCTGCCTCATTGTACTTAAAGGGGCAGTCTGGATCGACGCAATTTTTCTACCTAACACCCATGAGTCTCGGCTTGTGGGTGGTGCCCACATAAAACGGCCTTGGCCATATCTGTGAAAGTGGGACACATGTAAATACCCAGTAAGTACAAAACCACCCGTCTCTTTGGGATGGGGTCGAGGCCTACGAAAAGATTAATGCCAGATGGATCGAGTCTGACGTCACTGTGACTCATCATATCTAGTCCTAATTTAGTTTTCAACCCAAAACGAGACCACACGCGAGGCACCATCTTTTCGTAGGCCTCGCCACACGCGTTCTATCACTCGAAGTTTTTTGCAAATAGTCACGACTTTTTCTTGTAATTATTTCAGTCAATTAATTTTATTTATTTTAATTTATAAACAAAAATGCCTTTTTAAGTGTGTTGTGCCACTTTTTTGTAATGGAAACTATAGAAAATTTGGGACAACAAAGTTTAGTGTTTTTTCTTTCCCTTATGATAAATTTTTGTGCTGTACATAATGGGATTTACGCTATCAGACGAGAAAATTTTTACCTACAAGAATTCCAAAGTGAGTATTTTTTTGTATTAAAACTAAAAAAATTTAATTTAAACTTCAATAATTGAAGTATTTTAAAGTCTTTGTAATTCACAAAATCAAGTTTAAGAACATTAAAGCGCGCTGTCTTAATTAACACATTTTTTCAGCATAAGAGCGTAAAGTAAAAGTTTTGTAAAAACTCATATATTAGAAATAACCTTAAAAATTCTCGATATTAATTCATAAATTCGTAAAGGGATATTTTTATAACATGAAAGAAATATTTTTGAAATAGTTTTATTCATAATAAATGAGTCATCTATTAATTAAATGACTCCTCTACTATTTTAGTTTAGTCTAAATGCGAGAAAGTAAATATTTTGTCTAATTACTTTGATATAAATGTATTCAATAAAAGGGATATTATTATTATTATTATGATATTATTATTATTTCATTATTATTATGAACTAAAGTTGGAAAATCGTCCTCAAATTTAACGGAAATTTTGACGACGATTTGCAACACATCAAACTAATTTTGAAATTAAAATTAAGGTTTAAAAATCCGACTCAAAATAGCTTGACCCTTTTGTGGGGGTAAATTTTGAAATATCTTCTAAACTAAAATATATCATGTGCATTTAGAAAATATTTCAAGATTCGTTAAATAAATGAAATAAACTACCTGACTTACCCCCCCGCCCCAAAAAAAGCCAAGTAGGAAAAAAATAGATGAATAAAGCACAATAAATAAAAAAAAGAAAGATTTTTTTATGAATGAAATAACAATTACTTACCAAAAAAAGTCAAGTATTTTGAATAGTATTTTTAAGATTAATTTTATTTCAAAATTTTAGTTTAATGTCGTCAAAACTTTTTAGATTTTATAATGAAAGTTTGGGAAGTTTGGAGAATCAGGAGGAAGGATTGAAAACCATTCAGAACACTGAACTGCGTCGCATTCTGCCAGAAAATCCTCAGAAGAAGTCCCTGGAGAACCTGAGGAATTTGCCTGTCACTCAGACTCAGTGAAGATGCTAATGCGATGTGAACTCAAGGATAAATAATATAATAATAATAATAATATAAACAATTATTGATAATAAAATAATTCCTAAAATAGTAACTTATAAATTAATCCTCATGTCTTTTGTAATTCACATAGTTGTAATTCAATTGAAATTTAGGATTACAATTAAAGGATAAAAATTAAAGGATTAAAAAGGATTAAAATCTATCCAAAATTTCAAGATATCTTTAATCCAAAAATAATTATTCATTATTCTAATTCAAAAAAATATATAAATTTAAAAATCTCTCTAATCTTATTTGTACATAGATTTGTCATAATAAATTTTTTGTTGAATTGGTAAATTTGTTCCTAAAGATATTCGAGACACTCTTCATTTTTCTTGAATTATAATGAAAGAAATGCCTTCTATGATTGTAGATTTTTTGCTGGACAAACTTTTAAGATTTTTACAAGGATTAAAATGGAGGTTTTGATTTTTACAATATTTTTAGGTATGTTAAACTACATTTCGACCAGAGGACATAAGAAAGAGAAGCATCAGCATTTGAATAACAAAAACAGGGGCACAATTGAAGTTAAAACTTTAAAAAAATCTCTTTGTGATGGCGCAATTCCTAGAATTCTCCCAACTGTCCCTCATATCTATCATCATCAATCAACTTTAGAGAGTCAATCCAGATTCTACGAAGAATTCGACTTTAAATGAAAGAATTCGTGCTTTAAATGAAAGTGTTAAGGATGCGTTAGCATATCAAAACAAAACAAATTTTATGATATTAATGATCTGGTAGGAAAGATAAATATTTTCTTTGAATAGAGATTACTGGAATGTTATTGGCAGCAAGAAACAGTTATCATATGCAGTATCATAAAAAAACCCATATCCAAAAATAAATTTGTCTTCTTTTAATCGAGTCTATTTTTGCAGTTCATGTATTTTGTAGGGATGTAAAAATGGATATGAATAGGGATTATAAAATTCCTAGCATATGAATTATCAAATAATCTAGAGATTAATAGAAAACATGAAAAAATGACACATGAAAACAGCAAGCTAATCCCCCCAGTTATTTTATATTAAATTAATCATGTCATTTTTATATGATACAAGATGCAATAAAGCCAAATATTTTAATTCAATATATAAGATTTATATAATGGTAATGACACAGAAATAGTTTGAATTATTCCCCCACAATGAAATAGATTATTTCTTCATATTAATAAATTGCCCTCCTAAAAGGGTAGATGATTACATTAAAAAGACATAAATGATGCAATATATTTACCCTAGTTAATCGACAATTAAGAGTAACATTACAACAATATGAATCCTTGCTTGAAATGCAACAATGATTAACAATTTTTCTTCAATTATATAAAAAAACCAAATTCAAGAGTTACTTTGTACAGAAAGACACCAAACAGTATCTTTTAACTTGTTGATGAAATTCATCCTAAACACTTATGTTTGATTAATGGGGTGTAATATTGTTGGGCTTATCTGACAGATTGAATGAAGCCTTGTAACAGAGTGCATTTGTTTTTATGGCTTAAGCAGTGGTATTCTCACCCTTAATGAGATGTTGTGGCAATGTTAGCATCACTAAATGTCTTAAGAAGCATTTTAATATGTTTACGTTTATGATATTGTTAAAGTTTGATGTAGAGGGAAACTTTCAGTATTATGTAACTAACCAGACTAACAAATAATAATCGCAATTAGATAAAAGGCCTTATATCTTACTTTGTTTGCATATCCCCAAAGCTTTTTCGATTTTTACCAAGCAGCCCATCTTGTTTTAAAGTTCGGACTCCTTTTTCTTTCTGTTTGCGACTCAGTCCCATATAATTAAAAATGCCATTAGAAACATTGGCTTCGTCAAAAGGAAGATGCACTAAACTTTGCATGCCTTATCCCCAAAGAATTTTTTGTCATAAATGTGAAATCAGAATTAAATAGTAATCCAAGTGCCCCATTGTACCTTTACAGAGAACTTCATGCCCTGGAATCCTTCAGTCCAATTTTTGAAAAGATTGTTATAATTGAACCTACAAAGCTGTTTATCCCTACTAGTCTTTGATAAGGCAAAATGTTATTTTTATTCTTGCAAATTTCACTGAATAGACACTATTCAGTGGATTTTGACGTTAGGAAAACAGAAAATGTTTGGTTTCCCTATTTTTTGTAGGTTGATGAATCATAATTTGTTATTGGTGAATCAATAATAAATATGTAACAATTGTGACAAAAGTGTCATGTAGAAAGATAACATATAAAGCTTGTCTACCTTAAATATACACTGATCACTTAGAGTAAATGAAGAAAATTTTCTAGATTTCTCTGTTAAATCTTGTGACTGTTAGAATCTTGGAAAGCAATTTTTCTGGAAAAATGCAAAAAATAAAGCAAACAAAAAAAACCTCAACTGCTTTGCCATCATAACAACCTATCTTTCTGGACGACTAGTATTTGCATGAGAATTATAATGCTATAATAGTTACCTTGCAAAATTTCCCAGCCTGATCACTGAGAAGGTTTGGGCAAACCGGCGACTTAGTGGTGAATCAAGTATAGAATAAATCTCAATACGACAAGTCTCCTTGATGGGTGAAACAAAAATTAGAATGCTATACAGTTTTAAAAATTCTGACTTATTTCATTTAATAATTCAGCAATGCTTTTTAAATAATTTGATTTATATTTACAGATTGGGGATGAAGTTGACAGAGCAGCAAAAGTTGATATTTATAAATTGCAATTGATGTCAAAGAGGATGATGTTAATAAATGTCGAGAAGTTCTTCCTGTAATATTATATTTAGCCCGGTTATTGCTGTTTGCTGTTTTTTAAGAAACTAAATGCATTAATTTGCAAACCATATTATCCTGGAGAGAGAATAACGTAAAAGAAATCACCTGAATAACGCAATTTTTCAAAGGGATTAATAGAGGTTCTCTTATATCCCTAATGATACAACTACTAAATTTTTGTTCTATATAGTATGTACGTCATTTGGTAGCTGATACAAAAATCATTCTTTTTCTTTCATTCAGTAAAATTCAAGCAAATTAAGTCCATGCATATAAATTGAATGTAATTGGCAGACGCATGACTACTTTTTAAATGTTGACACTTATGATCGAAGGTATAATATTGAAAACAATAGAAAAAGATGTTTTATCTTAAGCTCTCAGAAATGCTCTTTTTACATAATTTTTGTTCTAGAGAAAATGATAACATCATTAATAAGTTAAGTCAAAAAAAAGAAAACTTCCAGACATTCAAGCTGAATTTGATAATCTATAACTATTTTTCCAATAAGTTTATTTGATTTTTGTAATTTGTTTGTATTTAATTTTTTTACCATTTATTCAACCATTTACTTGTAATTTGTTTGTTGTTTTATCTAATTAATTGATTGTTCGTTATTCATAATTCAGTATATATTGTAAATTTAACAGAATAATCATTAAAATTGGAAAAAAGCAAAATCAAAACATGTGATTAATATTTTAATCTAAACTTTGTTTCAAATGTATATTAATATATTTATGTTAATCTTTATTGTATCTGTTTGTCTGTTTTATATATAATATATATTGTAAAAATACAGAATAACTTTAAAATTGAAAAAAAAGCAAAAATCAAAACAATGCTGATTATAATTCAATATTTAATATATTTATTTATCTTATTGTAATTTGTTTGTCTGTTTATTCTAATTATTGGATTGTTCATTTATTCATAATTCAGCTTGTTCTGTATTAGTATTATCACTTGTAATTCAATTTACAGAATAATCATGGAAATTTAAAAAAAAAAAGCAATCAAAACCCTGCTGATTAAATTTACCTAATTTTATCAAATTTAATATTAGTATAATTTAATTTAATTTGTTTGTTTGTTTATTTAATAACTCGAAATTCGTTCATAATTTATTTTATTTCAAAATTTGAAAATTTTATAAATAATGAACAAACATTGTTTTTGATTGCATGTTTTTTATTTTAATTTTAAAAAAACCTGTAAGGCCAACGTTGAGGTACATAAAAAACCAAATACCATTACATTAAACTTTAATAACTAAATTCGTTCATAATATATTTTGTTTTAGATTGAAAAATTTTTTATAAATGATAAGCAACAATTGTTTTGATTTAACATGTTTTTTTTAATTTTAATTTAAAAAAACTGTAAACTGAAACTTATGAATAAATGAACAATCATTATTAGATAAAAAACAAACAAATATTAAATAATATACTAAATTATAAATTGATAAAAATTTAGGTAAATTATATCAGCATTGGTTTGATTTGGCTTTTTTTTTTTAAGATTTCATGGATTATCTGTAAATTGTAATTATTCAAGTGATAATTACTTAATACAGGACAACTGAAATTATGAATAAATGAACAATCAATAATTAAGAACTATAAACAGACAAACAAATTACAATAAATATAATAAATACTAATTTAATATGAATTATAATCAGCATTGTTTTGATTGCCTTTTTTTTCAAATCTTAAAGATTATTCTGTATTTTTACCAATATTCTACTTATATATAAAACAGACAAACATGATTACAATAAATATAAATAAATATATTAAATATACATTTGAAAACAAAGTTTCAGATAATTATAATACAGCATTGTTTGATTTGCTTTTTTTTTCAAACCAATTTTTAATGATTATTCTGTAAAATTTACAATAAATATACTGAATTATGAATAACGAACAATCAATAATAGATATATAACAGACAAACAATTAAAGTAAATGGTTGAATAATGGAAAAAATTAAATACAAACAATTACAAAATCAAATAATACTTATTGAAAAATAGGTTATAGATATCGAAATTCAGCTGAATGTCTGAGTTTTCTTTTTTGCTTAACTTATTAATGATGTTATGTCAATTTTCTCCTAGAACAAAAAATTATTTAAAAGAGCATTTCTAGATGCTTAAGTAAAATCTTTTTATTTTTTCAAATATTATGACCTGTCATCATAAGTGTCAACATTAAAAGTAGCTCATGGTCTGCCAATCTATTCAAATGTTTATAAAATGCATGGCTAATTTTGCTTTGATTTACTGAATGAAGAGAAGAATGATTTTTTATCAGCTTACCAAATGAATACATACTTATATAGAAACAAAATTAGTAGTTGTATCATTAGGATATCAACGAGAGAACCTCTATTAATCCCGTGAAATAGCGGGTTTATTTTAGGCTATTTCTTTTACGTTATCTCTCCAGATAATATGTTTTGCAATTTATTGCATTTTAGTTTTCTTAAAACAGCATAACAAGCAATCCGGCTAATATAAACATATTACAGGAAGAACTTCTCGACATTTATTACATCATCCTCTTGACATCAGATTGCAAAATTTATACAATATCTTAACCTTTGCTCGCTCTGTCACTTCATCCCATTTGGTTTCTTGTAAATTTATTTAAATCAATTTTAAAGCATTGCTGATTAAATGATAAGTCTCATTTTAAAACTGATACATTCTATTTTTTTTGGTTCACACTCAAAGACTTGTCGTATTGGAGAATATTATAACTGATCACCACTAAGTCGCCGGTACTGCCCAAACCGTTGCCTCAAGGTGATTCAGCTGAAAATTTGCCAGGTAATATGTATAGCATTTTTCAATTCTTGCGCATGCAATACTTTAGTCAGTTCCAGAAATGCCAATAGGTTGTAATGATGCAAAGCAGTGAGGTTTTTTTGTTTTTTTTTTTGTTATTTGCCATTTTTTCAGAAATGCTATTCAAGATTCTACCAGTCACAGAATGACAGAGAGAAATTAAAATTTCTTCATTTTACTCTAAGTGGATTGCAGTATTTATTTCTAAGGGAACAACCTTATATGGTGGTTTTTTACATTGATTATGTGTCCACCAAATATAAAATATGTTTATTATTTCTAACCAACTTTCGTGCAAAATTAGGCAACTTCCTGTTTCCTAACGCATAATCCCTGAATAGTGGTATTCCATTGAAATTAGCAGAAACTAAATAACATTTTGCCTTTCAAGTACTAGTTAGGATACAAAGAGCTTTTGAGGTCAATTTATTAACAATATTTCAAATTGACTGGATTCCAGGGCATGAAGTTCTGTAAGGTACAATAATGGGGCCTTTGGAATACTATTTAATTCATGATTTCCCATTAATGATCAAAATTTTGGAATAGAGCATGCATTTAGTTGCATCTTTTTTGACAGCCATTGTTTCTAATCGCATTTAATATATGGACTGAGTCAACAGAAAGAAAAGAGTCCGCAGACTTAACAAATGGGTGTTGATATACAATCGAAGAGCTTTGGTGGATTGCAAAACAGTAAGATTAGCCCTTTTTATTTATTGCATTATCTATCTGTTAAAATGATTGACTAATACTTGGAAAGCCTTATAATCTCTAAACCAATCATAAAACGTTAAACAATATTAAAATAAATTTTTCAGCTTAAGACATTTTTAGTTGGCATAACATGCACAACATCTTATATGGTGAGAATACACTGCTAAGCAATAAAAAGCAAATGCATTGTTACAGCTTCCATTTCTATTGTCAGAATAAGCCAACAATATTACCACCCTTATAAATCAAAATAAGGTTTTAGATGCATTTCTCACAGTAAGATCTGTTGGTGTCTTTCTGTAGCAAGTAATTTGATTTGTTTTTAATATACATGAGAAATTGTTATCATGTTGCTCAATTAAAGGATTCATATTTGTTGATAATGTTACTCTTAAATTGTCGAATAACTAGGTAAATTATATTTTTGCTCATCTCTATAATCTATCCCTTTAGGAGAGCATTTATATAATAATGAAGAAATATCATCATTTTTGTTTGAATAATCAAACTTATTCTGTGTCATTAATTTTAGCTGCTCATATATAATTTTAATTGAATAAATATTTGCTTTGATTCCATCTTGTATCAATATAAAAATGACATGATTATTTTAATATAAAATTATACTAGGGGATTAGCTTGCTGTTGTTTCTGTGTCGCATTTTCTTCATGTTTTCTATTAGATTCTAGATTATTTTTGATAATTCATATGTTCTTAGGAATTTATAATCTCTATCATAATCTGCATTTTATTACATCCTAACAAAAATACATGAAACTGCAAAAATTAGACCTCGATTAAAAGAGACAAATTTAATTTTTGGATATGGGTTTTTTATGATACTGCATATGATAACTGTTTTCTTGCTGCCTAAATAACAGTTCCAGTAATCTCTATCCAGAAAAATTTAATTTTCCTACCATATCATTAATATCATAAAAATTTGTTTTGTTTTGTATATGCTAACGCAACTCCTTAACAACACTTTCATTTAAAGCAACGAATTTCTTTAATTAAAGTCGAATTCTCTAGAATCTTGGTGACTCTCTAAAGCTTCGATTGATGATGATAGATATGAGGGACGTTTGGGAGAAGTTCTAGAATTGCGGCCATCACAAAGAGATTTTTTTAAAGTTTAACTTCAAATTGCTTGCCCTGTTTTTTCATCAAAGTGCTGATGCTTCTCTTCTTATGTCCTCTGGTCGAAAATGTAGTTTACATAACCTAAAATATTGTAAAAAACAAAAACCTATTTTAATCCTTGTAAAAAATCTTAAAAGTTTGTCAGCAAAAAAATCCTAAATATGAAGCATTTTTCTTATATTCTAGGAAAAATGAAGAAGTGTTCTGATATCTTTAAGGACTAATTTACCAATTCAAACAACAAATTATTAGTGACAAATCTATGCTACAAATAAAGAGAGAATTTTAACATTTATATATTTTTTGAATTTAGAATAAATGAATAATTATTTTTTGGATAAAATGATCTTGAAAATTTTTGATGATTTAATCCTTTTTAATCCTTTAATTTTTAATCCTTTAATTTTAATCCTCAAATTCAATTGAATTACAATATGTGAATTACAAAGACATGAGATTAATTTAATTAACTATTAGAATTTAATTTTATTTATCAATAATTTTGTTATTATTATTATTATTTATTATTTATTCATTTACCCTTTTGGAAGTTTTCACATCAGCATTAGCATCTTTCACTGGAGTCTGAGTGCACAGCAATCTCCTCAGGTTCCTCCAGGACTCTTCTGAAGTATTCTGGCAGATTGCGCAGTTTTAAAAGTGTTCAGAATGGTTTCAATCCTTCCTCTGATTTCCAAACTTTCCAACTTCAATTATTAAAATCAAAAATTTGACGACATTAACTAAATTTTTGAATTAAATTAATCCTTAAAAATACTATTCAAAATAACTTGACTTTTTTTTTGGTAGTTAATTTGTTTATTTCACTCATAAAAAATCTTTCTTTTTTTTATTTTATTTGCTTTAATTCATTATTTTTTTCCTAATTGGCTTTTTTTGGGGCGGGTAAGTCAGGTTAAGTTTATTTCATTTATTTAAGATCTTGAAATTTTCTAACTGCACAATGAAATATTTTAGTTTAGAAGATCAATTTTCAAAATTTACCCCCACAAAAAGGTCAAGTAATTGTTGAGTCGGATTTTTAAACTAATTTTAATTTCAAATTTAGTTTCGATGTGTTGCAAATCGTCGTCATATTTTCCGTTTAAATTTTGGGACGATTTTTCCAACTTTAGTTCAATAATAATAAATGATAATATAATAATATCAATAATAATAATAATATCCCTTTTTTAATTTGAATCATTATAATCAAAGTAATTAGACAATATTTACTTTCTCGATTAAAGACTAACTAAAATGTAGAGGGAGTCCATTTTAATTTAAATAGACTCATTTATTTGAATAAAAACTATTCAAAAATAATTTCTTTCATGTTTATAAAAATAATCCCATTTACGAATTTAATGATTAATATCTGAGAATTTCATTTAGAGTTTATTTCTAATAATATGAGTTTTTACAAAACCTTTTTACTTACGCTCTTATGTGAAAAATGTGTTAACTTAAGTACAGCGCTTTTAAATGTCTTAAACCTTGATTTTGTGAAATTACAAGACTTTAAAAATAATTCAATTATTGGAAGTTTAATTAAATTATTTTTTAGTTTTTATACAAAAAAATTAACTACCTTCTGGAATTCTTATGTAAGGTAAAAAAAGTTTTCTCGTCTGATAGCGTAAATCCATTTGTCGCACAAAATTTTATCATAAGGGGAAAGAAAAAACACTAAACTTTTGGTCCATTTCTAACTAGTTTCCCATTACAAAAAGGCACAACACACTTAAAAGCATTTTTTGTTTATAAATTAAAAATAAAAATAAATTAATTGACTGAATAATTTACAAGAAAAAAGTCGTTGACTATTTGCAAAAAACTTCGGAGTGATTAGACGCGTGTGGCGTAAGGCCTACGAAAAGATGGTGGCCTCGCGTTTGTGGTCTCAGTTTGGGTGAAAATCTAAATTAGGACTAGATGTATGATGTCACAGTGACGTCGCTCGATCCATCTGCATTAATCTATTTCGTAGGCTCGACCCCATCCCAAAGGAGGGTGTTTTGTGGTACTACTGCTATTTACATGCTTGTCCCACTTTCACATGAATTGGCGCAAAGGCCGTTTTATGTGGGCACCACCCACAAGCCGAGACTCCAATGGGGTGGTAGGTAGAAAAAATTGCGTCGATCCAGCACTGCCCTTTAAAGTAAGATTGAAGGCAGGCACTGCCCGGAGGGACGGCAGTCTGGGATGACGCTATTAATTTAGCAGTCACCTAGACCCCGTCTCGAAGGACGGGTATTTTGTGGTGCTACCCTATTTACATGTGTCCCAGCTTTCACACGATAATGGACAAGGCCGTTTTAGTGGGCACCAGCCACAAGCCGAGACTCATGGGGTGGTGGAGAATAAATTGCGTCAATCCCAGCCATGCTCTTTAAGTGCAATGAGGCAGGAATCGGATCGACGCTATTAATTTAGCAGTTCACTGGCACCCGTCCCGAAGGACAGGTGTTTGGTGGTATGCTGTATTTACATGTGTCCAACTTACCACACGATAGTGGCACAAGGCGTTTTAGTGGGCACCACCCACAAGCGGAGACTCATGGGGTGGTAAGGAGAAAAATTTAAGTGGCAATGAGCAATGGCATCTGGGATCGTACGCTTGATTAACTTTAGCAAGTTCACGAGACCACCCGCCGAGGACCACAGGTGTGGCGTTGGGACTGGGCTGTATTTACATGTACCCCCATGTAGCACGAATATGGCGCAAGGCCGTTTTTATGTCGGGCACCACCCACAAGCCGAGACCTCAGGGTGGTAGGAGAAAAAGTTGGCGTCGATCCGAGCCTAGCCCTCTAGTGGCATGAGGGCAAGCATCTGGGATCGACGCTATTAATTTAGCAGTTCACCAAGACACCTGTCCCGAAGGACAGGCTGTGGGTGGGAACTTGCTTAATATTCTTACATGTACCCCACATGTACACGAGTATGGCACAAGGCCGTTTTATGTTGGGCACCACCCAAGAAGCGAGACTCATGGGGTGGTAGGAGAAAAATTGCGTCGATCCGAGCTTAGCTCTAGTGCAATGAGGCACGCATCATGGGATCGTGAACGCTTATTATTTGCATCTGTGTTTTCACCAGACAACCTGTCCCGAAGGACAGGTGTTGGGTGGGATGCTGGTATTGACATGTACCCCAACATGTACACGATATGGGTCCACAAGGCCGTTTTATGTGGGCACACCAACAAGCCGAGCTCATGGGTGGTACGGAGAAAAATCTTGCGTCGATTTACGAGCTTAAGCCTCTACAGTGCAATGAGGCAAGCATCTGGATCGACGCTATTAATTTACAGTTCACCAGACACTGTCGCGAAGGACACGGTGTGGTGGGGACTGCTGGTATTTACATGTTACCCCACATGTACACGATACTGGCACAAAGACCGTTTTATGTGGCACCACCCACAAGCGAGACTCATGGGGTGGTAGGAGAAAATTTTTCGTCGAACCGAGCTCAGTCTCTAGTGCAATGAGGCAAGCATCTGGGATCGACGCTAATTATTTAGCAGTTTCACCAACACCTGTCGCCGAGGACAGGTGTGGGTGGGACTGCTTATATTTACATGTACCTCCACCATGTCACGATATGGCACAAGGCGTTTTATGTGGGCACCACCACAAGCCGAGACTCATGGGGTTGGTAGGAGAAAAATTGCGTCGATCCGAGCTTAAGCCTCTAAACGTAAATGAGGGCAAGCATCTGGGATCGACGCCTATTATTTAGCAGTTCTGGACTACCGTCCCGAAGGACAAGGTGTTTGTGGTACTGGCTTGTATTTCATGTACCCTCACATGTACCACGATATGGCACTAGGCCAGTTTTATGTGGGCACCACAAAAGCCGAGACTCCATGGGGTGGGTAGTAGAAAATATTGCGTCGATCGAGCTTAGCCCCTATGTGCAATGAGGCAAGCATTCTGGGATCGACCACTAATTAATTTAGCAGTTCACGAGACACCCGTCCCGAAAGGGACAGGTGTGGTGGACTGCTGGTATTTACATGTACCCATGTACACGAATATGGCACAAAGCCGTTTTATGTGGGCACCACCACAACCGAGACTCATTGGGGTGGTAGGAGAAAAATTGCGTCGATCCGGAAGCTTAGCCTCTAAGGAAATGAGGCAGCATCTGGGATGACGCCTATTAATTTAGCAGTTCACAAGACACCCGTCCCGAAGGACAGGTGTGGGTGGGACTTGCGGTATTGGCATGTCCCCACATGGTACACGAATATGGCACAAGGCCGTTTTTATGTGGGCACCACCCAGAAGCCGAGACTCATGGGGGTGGTAAGGAGAAAATTGCAGTCGATCCGAGCTTAGCCTCGTAAGTGCAATGAGGCAAGCATTGGATCGACGATAATTAATTTAGCAGTTCACCAGACACCCGTCCGTAAGGAAACAGGTGTGGTGGAACTGCTGGTATTTACATGTACCCCACAATGTTACACGATATGGCTACAAGCCGTTTTATGTGGGCAACCACCCACAAGCCGAGACTCATGGGGTGGTAGGAGAAAAATTGCGTCGATCCGAGCTTAGCCTCTAAGTGCAATGAGGCAAGCCATCTGGGATGAACGCTCATTAATTTAGGTCAGTTCACAGACACCCGTCCCAAGGACAGGTGTGGGTGGGACTGTGTATTGAAACATGTACCCGCCACATGTACACGAAGTTGGCACAAGGCCGTTTTTATGTGGCGCTACCACCCAGAAGCCCGAGACTCATGGGGTGGTAGGAGAAAATTGCGTCGATGCGAGCTTTAGCCTCTAAGTGCAAATGAGCAAGCATCTGGGATCGACGCTCTTATTTAGCAGTTCACAAGACACCCGTCCCGGAAGGACAGTGTGGGTGGAACTGTGGTATTTCATGTACCCCACATGTACACGATATGGCCAAGGCCGTTTTTATGTGGCACCACCCACAAGCCGAGACTCATGGGGTGGTCGGAGAAAAATTGCGGTTCGATCCGAGCTTGCCTCTAAGTGCAATGAGGCAAGCATCTTGGGATTGGGACCGACGCTATTAATTTAGCAGTTCACGGAACCGTCCCGAAGGACAGGTGTGGTGGAACTGGCTGGTAATTTTATGTACCCACATTACACGATATGGCACAAAGGCGTTTATGTGGGTCACCCCCACAAGCCGAGACTCATGGGGTGGTAGGTAGAAAAATTGCGTCGATCCCGAGCTTAGCCTCTAAGTGCAATGAGGCAAGCATCATGGGATCGACGCTATTAATTTAAGGCAGTTCACCAGACACCCTCCCCCGAAGGACAGAGTGTGGGTGGGACTGCTGGTATTGACATGTACCCCACATGTAGCGATATGGCAAAGGCGTTTTATGTGGGCACCACCAGAAAGCCGAGACTCATGGGGTGGTAGGAGAAAAGATTGCGGTCGATCCGAGCTTTAGCCTCTAAGGTGCAATGAGGCAAGCATCTG
>CM042138.1:60742370-60777556 GCA_023376005.1 Doryteuthis pealeii
GGATCGACGCTATTAATTTAGCAGTTCACCAGACACCTGTCCCGAAGGACAGGTGTGGTGGGGACTGCTTATTTACATGTACCCCACATGTACACGATATGGCACAAGGCCGTTTTATGTGGGCACCACCCACAAGCCGAGACTCATGGGGTGGTAGGAGAAAAATTGCGTCGATCCGAGCTTAGCCTCTAAGTGCAATGAGGCAAGCATCTGGGATCGACGCTATTAATTTAGCAGTTCACCAGACACCTGTCCCGAAGGACAGGTGTGGGTGGGACTGCTTATTTACATGTACCCCACATGTACACGATATGGCACAAGGCCGTTTTATGTGGGCACCACCCACAAGCCGAGACTCATGGGGTGGTAGGAGAAAAATTGCGTCGATCCGAGCTTAGCCTCTAAGTGCAATGAGGCAAGCATCTGGGATCGACGCTATTAATTTAGCAGTTCACCAGACACCCGTCCCGAAGGACAGGTGTGGGTGGACTGCTGGTATTTACATGTACCCCACATGTACACGATATGGCACAAGGCCGTTTTATGTGGGCACCACCCACAAGCCGAGACTCATGGGGTGGTAGGAGAAAAATTGCGTCGATCCGAGCTTAGCCTCTAAGTGCAATGAGGCAAGCATCTGGGATCGACGCTATTAATTTAGCAGTTCACCAGACACCCGTCCCGAAGGACAGGTGTGGGTGGGACTGCTGGTATTTACATGTACCCCACATGTACACGATATGGCACAAGGCCGTTTTATGTGGGCACCACCCACAAGCCGAGACTCATGGGGTGGTAGGAGAAAAATTGCGTCGATCCGAGCTTAGCCTCTAAGTGCAATGAGGCAAGCATCTGGGATCGACGCTATTAATTTAGCAGTTCACCAGACACCCGTCCCGAAGGACAGGTGTGGGTGGGACTGCTGGTATTTACATGTACCCCACATGTACACGATATGGCACAAGGCCGTTTTATGTGGGCACCACCCACAAGCCGAGACTCATGGGGTGGTAGGAGAAAAATTGCGTCGATCCGAGCTTAGCCTCTAAGTGCAATGAGGCAAGCATCTGGGATCGACGCTATTAATTTAGCAGTTCACCAGACACCCGTCCCGAAGGACAGGTGTGGGTGGGACTGCTGTATTTACATGTACCCCACATGTACACGATATGGCACAAGGCCGTTTTATGTGGGCACCACCCACAAGCCGAGACTCATGGGGGTAGGAGAGAAAAATTGCGTCGATCCGAGCTTAGCCTCTAAGTGCAATGAGGCAAGCATCTGGGATCGACGCTATTAATTTAGCAGTTCACCAGACACCCGTCCCGAAGGACAGGTGTGGGTGGGACTGCTGGTATTTACATGTACCCCACATGTACACGATATGGCACAAGGCCGTTTTATGTGGGCACCACCCACAAGCCGAGACTCATGGGGTGGTAGGAGAAAATTGCGTCGATCCGAGCTTAGCCTCTAAGTGCAATGAGGCAAGCATCTGGGATCGACGCTATTAATTTAGCAGTTCACCAGACACCCGTCCCGAAGGACAGGTGTGGGTGGAACTGCTGGTATTTACATGTACCCACATGTACACGATATGGCACAAGGCCGTTTTATGTGGGCACCACCCACAAGCCGAGACTCATGGGGTGGTAGGAGAAAAATTGCGTCGATCCGAGCTTAGCCTCTAAGTGCAATGAGGCAAGCATCTGGGATCGACGCTATTAATTTAGCAGTTCACCAGACACCCGTCCCGAAGGACAGGTGTGGGTGGGACTGCTGGTATTTACATGTACCCCACATGTACACGATATGGCACAAGGCCGTTTTATGTGGGCACCACCCACAAGCCGAGACTCATGGGGTGGTAGGAGAAAAATTGCGTCGATCCGAGCTTAGCCTCTAAGTGCAATGAGGCAAGCATCTGGGATCGACGCTATTAATTTAGCAGTTCACCAGACACCCGTCCCGAAGGACAGGTGTGGGTGGGACTGCTGGTATTTACATGTACCCCACATGTACACGATATGGCACAAGGCCGTTTTATGTGGGCACCACCCACAAGCCGAGACTCATGGGGTGGTAGGAGAAAAATTGCGTCGATCCGAGCTTAGCCTCTAAGTGCAATGAGGCAAGCATCTGGGATCGACGCTATTAATTTAGCAGTTCACCAGACACCCGTCCCGAAGGACAGGTGTGGGTGGAACTGCTGGTATTTACATGTACCCCACATGTACACGATATGGCACAAGGCCGTTTTATGTGGGCACCACCCACAAGCCGAGACTCATGGGGTGGTAGGAGAAAAATTGCGTCGATCCGAGCTTAGCCTCTAAGTGCAATGAGGCAAGCATCTGGATCGACGCTATTAATTTAGCAGTTCACCAGACACCCGTCCCGAAGGACAGGTGTGGGTGGACTGCTGGTATTTACATGTACCCCACATGTACACGATATGGCACAAGGCCGTTTTATGTGGGCACCACCCACAAGCCGAGACTCATGGGTGGTAGGAGAAAAATTGCGTCGATCCGAGCTTAGCCTCTAAGTGCAATGAGGCAAGCATCTGGGATCGACGCTATTAATTTAGCAGTTCACCAGACACCCGTCCCGAAGGACAGGTGTGGGTGGAACTGCTGGTATTTACATGTACCCCACATGTACACGATATGGCACAAGGCCGTTTTATGTGGGCACCACCCACAAGCCGAGACTCATGGGGTGGTAGGAGAAAAATTGCGTCGATCCGAGCTTAGCCTCTAAGTGCAATGAGGCAAGCATCTGGGATCGACGCTATTAATTTAGCAGTTCACCAGACACCCGTCCCGAAGGACAGGTGTGGGTGGAACTGCTGGTATTTACATGTACCCCACATGTACACGATATGGCACAAGGCCGTTTTATGTGGGCACCACCCACAAGCCGAGACTCATGGGGTGGTAGGAGAAAAATTGCGTCGATCCGAGCTTAGCCTCTAAGTGCAATGAGGCAAGCATCTGGGATCGACGCTATTAATTTAGCAGTTCACCAGACACCCGTCCCGAAGGACAGGTGTGGGTGGAACTGCTGGTATTTACATGTACCCCACATGTACACGATATGGCACAAGGCCGTTTTATGTGGGCACCACCCACAAGCCGAGACTCATGGGTGGTAGGAGAAAAATTGCGTCGATCCGAGCTTAGCCTCTAAGTGCAATGAGGCAAGCATCTGGGATCGACGCTATTAATTTAGCAGTTCACCAGACACCCGTCCCGAAGGACAGGTGTGGTGGGACTGCTGGTATTTACATGTACCCCACATGTACACGATATGGCACAAGGCCGTTTTATGTGGGCACCACCCAGAAGCCGAGACTCATGGGGGTAGGAGAAAAATTGCGTCGATCCGAGCTTAGCCTCTAAGTGCAATGAGGCAAGCATCTGGGATCGACGCTATTAATTTAGCAGTTCACCAGACACCCGTCCCGAAGGACAGGTGTGGGTGGAACTGCTGGTATTTACATGTACCCCACATGTACACGATATGGCACAAGGCCGTTTTATGTGGGCACCACCCACAAGCCGAGACTCATGGGGTGTAGGAGAAAAATTGCGTCGATCCGAGCTTAGCCTCTAAGTGCAATGAGGCAAGCATCTGGGATCGACGCTATTAATTTAGCAGTTCACCAGACACCCGTCCCGAAGGACAGGTGTGGGTGGAACTGCTGGTATTTACATGTACCCCACATGTACACGATATGGCACAAGGCCGTTTTATGTGGGCACCACCCACAAGCCGAGACTCATGGGGTGGTAGGAGAAAAATTGCGTCGATCCGAGCTTAGCCTCTAAGTGCAATGAGGCAAGCATCTGGGATCGACGCTATTAATTTAGCAGTTCACCAGACACCCGTCCCGAAGGACAGGTGTGGGTGGGACTGCTGGTATTTACATGTACCCCACGTGTACACGATATGGCACAAGGCCGTTTTATGTGGGCACCACCCACAAGCCGAGACTCATGGGTGGTAGGAGAAAAATTGCGTCGATCCGAGCTTAGCCTCTAAGTGCAATGAGGCAAGCATCTGGGATCGACGCTATTAATTTAGCAGTTCACCAGACACCCGTCCCGAAGGACAGGTGTGGGTGGGACTGCTGGTATTTACATGTACCCCACATGTACACGATATGGCACAAGGCCGTTTTATGTGGGCACCACCCACAAGCCGAGACTCATGGGGTGGTAGGAGAAAAATTGCGTCGATCCGAGCTTAGCCTCTAAGTGCAATGAGGCAAGCATCTGGGATCGACGCTATTAATTTAGCAGTTCACCAGACACCCGTCCCGAAGGACAGTGTGGGTGGACTGCTGGTATTTACATGTACCCCACATGTACACGATATGGCACAAGGCCGTTTTATGTGGGCACCACCCACAAGCCGAGACTCATGGGGTGGTAGGAGAAAAATTGCGTCGATCCGAGCTTAGCCTCTAAGTGCAATGAGGCAAGCATCTGGGATCGACGCTATTAATTTAGCAGTTCACCAGACACCCGTCCCGAAGGACAGGTGTGGGTGGGACTGGGTATTTACATGTACCCCACATGTACACGATATGGCACAAGGCCGTTTTATGTGGGCACCACCCACAAGCCGAGACTCATGGGGTGGTAGGAGAAAAATTGCGTCGATCCGAGCTTAGCCTCTAAGTGCAATGAGGCAAGCATCTGGATCGACGCTATTAATTTAGCAGTTCACCAGACACCCGTCCCGAAGGACAGGTGTGGTGGGACTGCTGGTATTTACATGTACCCCACACACGATATGGCACAAGGCCGTTTTATGTGGCACCACCACAAGCCGAGACTCATGGGGTGGTAGGAGAAAAATTGCGTCGATCCGAGCTTAGCCTCTAAGTGCAATGAGGCAAGCATCTGGGATCGACGCTATTAATTTAGCAGTTCACGGACACCCGTCCCGAAGGACAGGTGTGGTGGGACTGCTGGTATTTACATGTACCCCACATGTACACGATATGGCACAAGGCCGTTTTATGTGGGCACCACCCACAAGCCGAGACTCATGGGGTGGTAGGAGAAAAATTGCGTCGATCCGAGCTTAGCCTCTAAGTGCAATGAGGCAAGCATCTGGGATCGACGCTATTAATTTAGCAGTTCACCAGACACCCGTCCCGAAGGACAGGTGTGGGTGGGATTGCTCGTTTGAGTAGCTTTACTCTGTTAAATAAATACCCTCTGGGTAAGTCCATGTTCGTGTCATAGGTGAGTCACCTACAACACCCCTCCCAAGCCTAAACTCCGAAGGAGTCTCAATATTTTTTCTTTTTTGGGTTAATATTGATTAATTCAGTCCTTTTCCTTTTTCTATTAGACTGACGTTTTTCGGGGGCAGGTTGCGGAGATGGTAGATCAAAAGTATCAAAAATTACGTCCATGGTCTCCTCTTGTTCTGGTGGGCCAGTGTTAATGTCGTCTGACCATCGCTTTCTCAGCTGGTTCAGATGTCTATTGTGCGAGAATTTTGGTCCGTCGATGATATACACCATATTTCCAATTCTTTTTTAATGGTGCCTAATTCCCAGAACGTTTTATTTTTTTTATAAATTTTAAAATAATTTTTTTCTCCTGGAACGTAGCGTTTTGAAGCTGTTTGATTTCTACTGCGTTTGATTTGTCTGGGAAGTAGTTTTTCAAATACAGATCTTACTTTGCGTGCGAACATTATTTGTGCGGGAGGTAATTCTGCTGGTGTATTTGCGTTAGGTGTATATACTTGTAAAAACTGTTGAAGGGCTTTGTCAGTTGGTGTACCCTTGGCTTTTTTTAGGGCACGCTTTAATGTGTCAACGAATCTCTCTGCCAATCCGTTAGATCTAGGGTGGTAAGGGGGGTCGTGATATGGTTTACTTGGAAATCCTCACAGAATTCCTTAAAATCCCCAGATGTGAATTGCGTACAATTGTCCGACACGATGCAATCCACTACACCAAAACGAGCAAACAGTTCGTGTAATGCGCTGATAACCACTTCAGTGTTGGCGTTTTTACATTTAAACACTTCTGGCCATTTGGAATAACTGTCCACTACTATTAAATAGTAGTATCCGTCCAAAGGTCCCGCAAAATCCACGTGAATGCGTGACCCGGGATGGTCCGTTTTCGGCCAAGGACTAAATTTAATAGGTGGAGACATTGCCGCCAGGGCACAGCCCGTACAATTCCTTACCATATTTTCGATGTACGTATCGAGGTTCTTCCAGAAAACGTAGGACCTCATTAGGCTTTTTGTCCTGGTTATCCCTGGGTGTCCGACGTGAAAATCTTTTAATATACGTCTTTGGAGAGTGGCTGGGACGACCACTCGATCCCGATACAACAATACATCATCGCATAATGTATAAGCGTTAGTTACTTGTTGGTCTTTGTTCGCGATTCTTTCCTTCATTTGTGTGATGAACTCATCCTTCGTAGACTCCTTTCTGATTTCCTCCAGAGTGACCGGTAGCTCCCTTACTGTATTGCATAATACGGTACTCATGTCTCTTTCAGTACGTAGAGATGCAATAACCGTATCCTCTAGGGGCTCTCACATCTTAGGAATTAGCCTAGAAAGTCCGTCTGCATGGCCCAGTTTTTGTGATGGTAGGAACTCCATTTTAAAATCGTAGTTAAGTAGGATCGCTCCCCATCTTTGCAACCTGTTGGCTGTGTGAGTCGGCAGACCCTTCTTTGAGCCGAAAATGGTTAGAAACGGCTTGTGGTCCGTTTGGAGTAAAAAATGTCGACTATGTAGATAGCGGTGAAATTTGGTAACGGCAAATATGATTCCTAAGGCTTCTTTTTCAATCTGCGAATAGTTCCTCTCAGCGGGGAGGAGGGTCCGTGACGCGTACGCGATAGGTTTGTTAGTCCCATCCGGCATCTTGTGTAAGATGCACGCTCCTATGCTGTATGAACTAGCGTCACAGGCAACGATTAATTCCCGGTTAGAATCAAAATGAGTAAGGAACAAATCTGAAGTTACAGCTTCTTTAATTTTATTAAACGCCTCTTGACATTCGGTAGACCAATCCCATTTCTTGTCTTTTTTCAAGAGTTCGTTTAATGGTGCTCGTAAGTCGTGCATTTTGTGTATGAAGAATTGATAATAATTCGCGAGTCCCAAGAAACTTTATAGCGAGGCGACATTATTTGATGTCGGCATCTCTTTTATGGCTGTCGACCTCTCGGGGGTCTAGCTTTCTCCCGTTCTTGTCTATTATGTGTCCTAGGTATTTAATTCTTCTTCTTCTTCTTCTTCTTCTTCTTCTTATCTAACGAAATTCACCTCTACCGTAACACGCGAAGATCTTACTAGAAATAAGGTCGTCGTCTTTTGCTCCCTCGCCACTGTTCTTTTATACTCGGTCCGACCGAAACGTCACAACTCTCGTCTCGCCAGCTACGAGACTTGCCACTATAAATTGTTGCCTCAAGGACACTCCCGAGTTTTACCGCCACAACTAGTCGGACTCGTCACATGTTTTGTTCTTCCGCCCACACGTGCAACATGCCACCCGCTGTCTCTTCGATCGACGGACCGTTGTTGGCTCATTACAGGTTCGTGAATTTTGCCCTTCCGTCTCACTACACTCCCCCATGATCTGCAAATCACAGACGTGACAACCCGGGGCAGGTCTTTTACGCCTAGTGCTTCTTCGCGGCAGTACTTCTTCCTCGTCGGATAACTCGGCTGTATCGGTGTCATCTGGTGCATTTACATCAGACCCGTAGTTGCTTGTCTCCGGGGGATCATCGGGCACATCGCTGACGGTGATCAGCCTCATGCTCCGTGTAGATTCTTCGCCGCCATCCCCTGTGTCTGACGAACTAGAGCCCATAACCGGACGCAGATCCTTCACATGGCGCGGCGTCCCGTCGACCCACACTGACTGTGCATTGCGTACCTTGGTCACTTTTCCCCGCCTGCGTACGCTCGTGCATTTTCCGCCTGGTATCTTAATCCACACCTTGTCTCCAACATTAAATCGACTGTGTCGGGGTTGCGCAGGTGGGGGTGTGGGATCTATGCCGCGTATCCGCAAAGAGTGGTTATAAATTGCGTTGGCAGGCGCGGTGTGGCGGGAAACTCCGTCCTTGGGGGTCACGTTGTACCAATACACAGCTTCGAGGGCTGAGCACTGTTTTCGTGCCGCAATGGTCTTTATGCTACGGTGGCTTCGTTCCACTATACCATTCCCAGAGGGCACGTATGCACACCGATAGTGGACACGGACGCCCCAAAACTGTAGGAATTCCTGAAAGCGGTGGCTAGTAAATGCCGTATCGTTATCCGTGAGAAGCTCCAAGGGGGGGACCTCGTTCGCGAAAGACAGCCTCCAATTCGCGAGTGACACTGGTAGAGTCCTGCCGACATATAGGTCGCCAAATTGCATACCGTGATGGCCCGCAGTCAATCAAGGTAAGGTATTGAATACCATTATAGTGTGTGATATCCATACCCACTCTTTCCCAATTGTTCGTCACACTCAGATGCCCCTTGTTCCAGCGCACCGGCGGTGGGTCGATCGACTGACACGTCTTGCAGTCTTTCACTACCTTTCGCACATCCGCCTTGGTGACAGCAGGGTGAGTCTGTCGTGCGAAGTACAGCGTGCGCCTAATGCCCGGATGACCACTTTGGGCGTGAATGGCAACCAACTGTTCTGAACTCACTGCAACGCCACAGGTTTGGTTCACTGGTTCAACGTTCTGTTGTATGCTATGCAGCCATTTCTGGGGCACTCTCGTTAACTGGTCGGCTTTGTTGGCGTCCGATTTAACCAGCGACACATCCACCGTTAAGCTGTATTCTCGCACAAGACTCAGAAACGTGTCTAGCCGTCGTCGAATTAGCATCTCGCTGGCGGCTTTCGTAGTAATTCGCGCCTTTCCGGTTAACATGTCAGAGAGCCACCGATGTACACACGCCGAGTCTGTGAAAAGATGCAACACCCTCGCGTTCCACTGGAGGGCTAGATTAATGCCTCGCACGACTGCATCTAATTCGGCCAAATTTATATGTTGACTGTCGTGTTCGGATCGCATCCAACTTGCGTCCTCTATGACCACTCCATTTACTTCCACGGCGACACCAATTGCCAGCGAGCTCGCGTCTACCCACACAGCATATGTGGGTCCGTTCACACACCAAGTTCCACGTGCCGGGTCGTTCTGACGTAATCTACTCATGACATCGGTCATCATCTGTCTTAGGGGACCATCGTGACTAGTGTCGTCCCACCCCGACGTTACTGCAGTTGCTCGGCGTTTAATAAACGATGTCGCTACTCGCAACCAACCACAGACTGGATAATGACTTGTTAATTTCCCACATACCGAGAATACGCGTCGTCGGGTAAGAGTGGAAGGAACATCAGGAATTTCACTGCCTCGCTCCCATTCCAATGTACCCCCGCGTTCATGAACACGTAAGCCAAGGACTCGCACTCCATCTCTAAGCCGTTCGGGAGACTTACAAGTCAGCCCGTGATCCTCCAAGTGTTTCTTCACTCGTTCTGCCGACACCACCTTTTCATTAACGTACACGTCGTCGACATATGCTGATGTTGCTCGATTAATCATTGCATCCTGGGACAGTGTAGCAGTCATGATTGACCGCATGATCATGGGGGCCACGTTCAGGCCGAATCCCAGGCGTGTCAGACAATATCGCTGTCCCTTCCAGATCACGGTCTGAAACGGCCATAACGACTTGTGCACCCTAATCTGCAGGTAGGCCCTTCTCAAGTCAATCAGTGCCACTTCTACCCCTTGCTTCCTCCACTCACGCAACTTCTGGGCGCATACATCAGCATTAGCAGTGAAGGCGTCCACATGATTATTTAGCTCCCTGTAATCGAGTACGGGACGCACCTTGTTTTTATTGGCCTGCACGACTGCCATAAGGGGAATGAGTCCTTTCGGTGGACCAAGTTCCTTTTCGGGGTACGGTACTAACCAACCGTTATTCAGCCATTCGCTTAGTTCAGCATCGTATTTCTGGCGCACGTCAGCGGGCACTCGGTATTCAGGGGTGTTGTTGTTGAGCTGTACGGGTGGGTGGCCCTTGGCCCACTTCCATGATGCAACCCAGATTTTCGTGCTCTGGTCATATTCCACATCGAAGTCTGGCTCGTTGATGGTGATAACCGCGCACGAGGGTCGGTCAATTTGAGGAAAGCTCACTGCCCCGTTACTAGTCACACATACCCCTCCCAACTTCTTGATAATATCAAATCCCAGCAAAAGGTCGAACCCCAGCAACTTCTCGTCCATGACTAGAACCTCAACATCGATAGGACAACCGTTGTTCACGTCAACCTGAATACGACCGACTCCGGAACATCTGAGAGATCTTTCCCCGACAGTGAAAACGTTTACTTCTTTTCTCTTCCAGGAGCGACAGAGCTGTCTACACACGAGCGATCTTGAACAACCTGTATCCAGCAACGCCAAACTCTTCAGCCCATCGATGCGTACGGTAATTGCTGGCAGTGCCTCATTCATACGGGACTCAGGGAGCAGACTGGCACTAAAGTCTATTCCCCTAACCCGTTTCCCGGACAATTGCGGGACACATGACCCACTTCATTGCACTTGTAACACCGAATTTGGTGTGGTCGCCCTCCGGTGCGTGGTTCTTTGCAATCTCTTGCTAAATGATTGGGCCCGTTGCAACGATAGCATGTTATAGTGCTGCGCGGAGTCCCGGTGGGAAGCTTCTTGGTCTCATCCGTCTTGGTTTCATCCCGTGACACTCGCACGGCAGCAATCGCCAGGTCCTCCTTCATTGTGTTGTCTTTCATGATCGCTCGAGCTCGATCCAACAGCTGGTCTGTGGTCATAGCCTCCATCCTGGATGTTGCCCGAAGAAGCTGTCTAACGTGTTGTGGTAACCCAGACACGAACGCACACGCCAGCCAACGTTCGGGCAGCAAATCACCAACCAGCCGAACCAAGCGACGTAAATCGGCCAGAAACTCATCCACAGTTTCGTTTTGCCGTAGTCGTCGGGCCACAAATTGGTCGAATGCATCAAATGCGTCAGTACCGTAGGCCGTTATTAGGGCTCGTTTGATTTCTTCTGGGTCTGCCTTTCGCTCCTTGCTCAGTTGGCGATACATGGCGAGAGCACCACCTCGCAGGCGTAGCGGCAAGACACGCTCCACTTTGTTCATGCCACAGAGTTCGCAGACCAGTTCGACATTCTCTATCCATTCTACAATCGGCATATCGGTTGCAGCTCCGCTGAACTCCGGGATCAGTCTAATGTCGAAGGCCTTGTCCGTCATTATGACAAATAATAACACAAAAAAGCCGAAATAGCTTCTTCTTCTTCTTCTTCTTCTTCTTCTTCTTATCTAACGAAATTCACCTCTACCGTAACACGCGAAGATCTTACTAGAAATAAGGTCGTCGTCTTTTGCTCCCTCGCCACTGTTCTTTTATACTCGGTCCGACCGAAACGTCACAACTCTCGTCTCGCCAGCTACGAGACTTGCCACTATAAATTGTTGCCTCAAGGACACTCCCGAGTTTTACCGCCACAACTAGTCGGACTCGTCACATGTTTTGTTCTTCCGCCCACACGTGCAACATGCCACCCGCTGTCTCTTCGATCGACGGACCGTTGTTGGCTCATTACAGGTTCGTGAATTTTGCCCTTCCGTCTCACTACTAGCTTTCTCCCGTTCTTGTCTATTATGTGTCCTAGGTATTTAATTTTTTTCAAAAAAAAAAAACTCGCACTTTGATTCCTTGATCTTGAAACCATAATACTGTATGCGCTTAAAAACCTGATTTACATGTAGCTTATGTTCGTCCTTATCTTCACTCTTGATCAGTATATCGTCAAGATAGGCAATTGTGAAATCAAGACCACCCAAAATGGTATCCATTACCTGTTGAAATATCGCCGGTGCGACCTTGACTCCAAACGCTAGTCTTTCGAACTTATAGAGTCCCCGGTGTGTGTTTATACACAGAAGTTTGGAACTATTTTCTTCCATGGGGACCTGCAAATACGCATCGCTAAGGTCTATTTTTGAAAAATTTTTACCTCCGTTTAGCTTGCAAAATACCTCATAGGGGATAAATATATTCTTTCAGCGCTGCATTTAGGCCCGTGGAGAAATCTGCGCAGACCAGAACTTCGTTTGATTTTTTCTTTACATAGACGACTGGCGCAGCCCACTTGTTATACTGTATTTTCGAGATTACGCCGGTTTTTTCCAATCTGTCGAGTTTCTTGTCTATTTGGTTAAGTGACGCAAAAGGCACACTCCTTTTCTTCTTAAATACAGGTTGACTGTCGTTTTTTAACTCGAGTTTTACGGATATTTTGTTACATCGACCCAGACCACCAGAAAAGACATCTGTTTCCTTTAAATCTTTTAATAGCTTCTCTGATTCTGCCGTTGCATTTTGAACTTTTTTTGCAAAAAGTATTTATTGGTGAATCCCAAAGCTCAAACTCCTGTATTGTGTCGCTACCAAAAAGATTATTTGTATTTTTTAATACAAATATCTTCATTTTTTTCGTCTTGTTATTTTGGGTGACGTTCACAATAATCTCCCCCTCAAATTGTATTTTTTCGCCTGTCACTGATCTCGCTATTTTGGTAGTTTTCAGCATCGTAGGTCTCCCAAGCTTTCTCCACGTTTGAAGATTAATTATTGTCAAGTCACTAACAGAATCCAATTGTAGATTTATTTTTCTTCCCAGTATCTGTACGGGTACATATTTTCTGAAGTTGTCTTCGTCTTGCTTGTCCCATTTGGTCGTTTTAACATAACTGCTACCGGTTTTCTTTCTACAGTGAGAAGACTTATGACCCGTTTGGTTACAATTAAAACACTTTCGCTTTCGGTAGTCGCAGTCAGTAGACCAGTGTAATGCTCTGCATCTCAGACAGGGGCAACTTGTTTTGTTTCTTGGGAGAGCTCTGAGTTCTTTCTGGTTTGCTATATCTGGGGGGTGAACTGAATTTCTTCTTCGTGTAGTGTACTTTTCGGACATGCGAGATCCCCGACTCTTCTATATCTTTTGAGTCTTTTTTATGGTAACGTACCTCTGGCAGTCCTTTGCCAAAAGTCGTAGGGTCAAATTAGGCTCACTTTCGAGTTTGTTTAGAACTCTCCTTCTGACCTCTGCATCATTGGTGAAATTAATTCCTGACAAAAAACAAGGCATTTGAAGTTGTCTGTTGAAAGTTCCGACAACTTAGAGTCATCGCAACCTTTGTTGACTTTCGCCGCAAAAACTGTGAATTCCTCATTTTCCTCCCTAACTAAATTTAGACATTTCCATCGTTTATGAAAGAGAGATGTTTTTGGGGAAAAAGTTCAGTTAGAAGCTTAATAGCCTCTTGAAACGTTAGTTCGTTAGTTTTTCTACATAGAATATAGTTCACGAACCTAGTATGTTCGGCGGTATCCAACTTTCTTGTTAAAAGTCTGACTTTTTTAGAGTCTGACCAGTTTTTACAGTCATTTATGTATATATCCTCGTAACGCCTAAATTAGGCTTCAAAGCTTATATCCTCATTTGGTCGGTATTTAAATGTATCAACTGTCGACCAGACTGCGCCTTGGGTGAATGTGTCGTCCTCATCAAGACTTTGCAGATTTTTATTTATGACTTGGGCGAATAAATCCATTTTCTTGTCAGACTGACTTTGCATTTCAGCCAATTGCTGTTGAAATTGTTGCTGTTGCTGCTGTTATTGTTGCTGCTGTCGTTGAAATTGTTGCTGTTGTAGTTTAGATCTCTCCTCTAATTTTAGTTTGTGTTGTTGAAATTGTTGCTGTTGTTGCTGTTGTTGTTTCAACACCTCCAAAACTTGAGCCTGGATATCCATGTTTGTAACTGACAAAAATATTCAACCGAATCAACGCTCTTCCTCTTTTCGCAATAAAAAAAGAAACTCAGAAATTACGAGTTCTAACTGAGTAAAAAAGCTTGTTCTTTTACAATAAGTGAAAATCAAAAATTAAGGTTTCACTTACTTGCAAAAAAAATCCACGCGTGTCGAACAAAAAAAAGTTTGTCTTTCTGACGTAAATCATTTTTTTTTCTTTAAAAATGGATACGAGGTTCGTAATCCTAACGCGGTGGTTTCAAATGGCAGTGTCTCTTTGTACACTTTTTTTTTCGCTTCTAACTCAAATCCCGAAGTCAGATAAGGTCTTTTTGAGACTCTGTATCGTTTTTGGTGGAAGTTTTTCAGTTTTGTACCGTGACTGTAGTATTGCGTAGGTCCTTATACATCTTTAGACGCCACTGTTTAGGGTTCTGTGAAAATCCTTTTTCCTCATCGCCACTGTTATGACCTGTTCAAGGGTCAATAAATAATAACTCAACACGGGTATAAAATGTAGGGAACAGATTGTATTCAGCAATATATATCCACGTACAATGGAAGGGTTTCCTTGTTCAGCTTACACGAAGAACTGTTTCTGGTACTACTCGTTTGAATATCTTTACTCTGTTAAATATATACCGTTTGGGTAAGTCCATGTTCGTGTCATAGGTGAGTCACCTACAACACATACCAAATCACAAAAGAGGCACAAGGCGTTCAAGGAACTTGAAGAAGGTTTTTAATAACAAAGGGTTGGAAACCACTTACTATTTCTTAGGAGATTTGGGAACAAAGAGAGGCACCATTGGTAGCTGCTGATGAGCGAACAACTACGTCTATCGATTCCAAAATCGTTTTCGAAAAAGAGGGTGATTCACGTTTTCTCCTTGTCAGGTGACCTAAACAGCCATGTGACGTGGGAAATATAATATAATAATTAATATAAAAAGTGAGACAATTCTATTTTGTCTCCCAACAGGAGAAATAAAAGAAAGAAAAAGAAAGAAAGAAAGGAAACTGGAGAATTTAAAAAAAAAAAGAAATAAAAGAGATCGGAGAAAGAAAAAAGAAAGAAAGAAATGAGTTTGGAGAAAGAAAAAAGATACAAAAGAGATTGGCGAAAAAAAATAAGAAAAGAAATTGCAGAAAGAAAGAAAAAAGAAAGAAAACAGATTGCAGAAAGTAAAAAAGAAAGAACAAAAGGATATTGGAGGAAGAAAAATAAAAGAAGAAGGGATACGACAAAGAAAAAAGTAAGACTAAACATTTGAAAAAGAAAGAAAAAGAAAGAAAAAAAGAGTTACGAGCAAAGTTGAGAACGGATAAAAAAAAACGAGAATTTTTTTTTTTTTAAAGAGATCAGAAAAAAGAGAGAAAAAAGATCGAAGAAAGAAAGAAGAAAGATAGATAATGGAAGAGAGAAAAAAAGAAAGCAAAGTGATCAAAGAAAGAAAATAGAAAGAGCGAAAGATATTAGCGAAGGAAAAAAGACAGTGATCGCAGGAAGAAATAAAAAAATAAAGAAATAAAGAGATAAAAAAAGAAAGAAAAAAGACATTGTAAAAATAAAAAATAATAAATAAATTGTGGATAGAAAAGAGATCTGAGAAATAAAAAAGAATGTGCGTGTGTGTACGTGCGTGCGTATGTGTGTGTGTGTGTGTGTGTGTGTGTGTGTGTGTAAAAAGTTCACAGTCTAGTTAAAGAAAGGAATCACATTTTTACTTAGAAAGTTGGGGTTTTTTTTAGAAGAGATTTAAAAAGATTGTGAAACGATATGCCAAATGTGGAAAATTGAACGATGATTATGTGGATAACTTCGTTTTGTGGCTCTAGGTTATTCTTCTTGCTCAGGCCGAGAACTTTTCTGTACCCACATATATGGCAGTCTAGAACATGAACAAATCTTTTTTATTTGTTCATGTTCCAACCATATATATGACTAAGAAAAATTCGTTTAGCCAATCTTCTAAACGAGAAAAGCTTCCTACATGACACTACACTACAAAAAGCTATATGACAACACTACAATGAGGGCATTTATGAAACGACAGAAAGGCATCCTACAAGACTACAGATAGAAATATGATAAAGTAAAAAAGGCATGAGAAAAGACTCCAAAAGGGAGTGTTTTCTGTGATTTATGTCTGGTAGGTTGTGGGTTTTCTTCAGTTTCCATTTTTGTTAGTATATCAGTTTTGTTTCGAGTTTCCAGAGATTCATTGGAAGTTTTATTTTCTAGTGTTTTGTGTCTGGATTGGGATCGTTAATGTGATTTGTCTTGATGCTTTTGTTTAGGTGATTTTTGTTTAGATTGGGTTCTCTCTTTTGGTGTCGGTGGAAATTAAGTGTTCATAGTAGTTATTGGTAAAAACTCTACGAGAGGATAGTAAGAGTTAAATATAACGGGGAGTAGAAGTTAGCTGAAGCAACAGCCCGTGGAACGAAAATGTAAAACGCCTTTTCCCCAATCAAAGCAAGGCGGGACCATTGCATCTGCATAAAGAATTGAAGTGGAAAGCTTTCCAAGCGAAATATCACATAACTTGAAATGAAACGTACCTGTTAACTAAACCTCTGGTCGAGAACTGAAACAAACAAGATATAAACATTTTTCTATCATACTGGAATAATCATATTGATGTTTATTCTGGAAAATTAAACTCCTTCAATTTGAACGTGTAATCATATTACTGATTACCAGCGGAGATAAGCTTTTCTTCTCATTTTTAACTCATAAACATTAACATTCATTTGCCTATTGTTTATCCAGTGCTTAACATATGTATATTAATTTTGTTATGCTTATTAACATAGCATGCATACACGAATGTATCTCCCCTCCCTAAATCTGGCATCAAAGTAAATAAATCTTTTTTGTTACATGCTAATCTCGCCATTGTGATCCATTTATTTCGCCGATTGCTTTCTTTGAATTTATTCCTCAACTTTGTTGTCGATCATCATTTTATTGTTGTCTGAGAACGATCCCTCTGAGCCAACCTGGATGTTTTAACAGGATGACTTATAAACTTAATTTTATTGTCATAAAGTTACGTAAGGACTTTTATCTAGATTTTTCCTACAAACACAAACTCCGTAATTCATTTACAGACCTTTGTCACTCAATTGTAACAAAAGGTATAATATCGGAAATTGGGTTATCTGCCCCTATTAGTTCCGGGAATCGCAGGCCAGGGGCATACCCCTAAAATTCACCAGAACAGACCCGGTAGGCGAAGGGAGCAGTACTAGCTGATACTAACAGAAGAATAGAACTACAGCGACTTTACCGGACAACTTGGAGACATTGCAAAGACCTATACAACTAAGATAAGTGTACTTGAAACTCCTTGTATACCTAAAAAATATATCCCCGCCAGGAGAAATCCCCCGGCAACTCTGAAAGACATTTACACAACTCTTAAAGACATTTGCATAATAATTGTACACTCTAACCCATTACTACTAACCCAGAATAAACTGTTAACCCAATTATAAACTCTTATAATTGCCTTGTACCTTTCCTTCACAACATTCTTATAGTTCCTACTTGTTGTACTTTATTTCTGTTACTTTGCCCCTCCACTTCTTACTCAGAGTGGGCATAATGGAGTACCACATTCCTTCTTCCCCCGACCACATTCCTTTCCTTGCCAGGGACAGTTTCGTAGGTCAGGCATCTCGGTCGCTTTGAGTCAGGTAAGTTCGACTCGTTACTACATCCGCCCCCCCCCTCTGATATCATGATCACAAAAAGTGCAGGTGTGAGCAGGACGTTTTCAACGCGTGCTTCTCCTGAGGGGGGTGGAGTCGGGTTGATTATCCTGGCGATCGCAACGAACGGTGATAGTGGGATTGCTTGGCAATACCGGGTTGTCTGTGGGTGTCTCGTCGTCGGATTACCCTTGCCTAGCTCTCAGGTGAGTAACACTGGCTTGCCCTTCTCGTTGATCGCAATGCTCCCTAGTGTCAGTCTCCCCTCCGCCGATGGCGCGGGGATGATGTCCCAGACTCGGCTCGTCTGTAGATGATTCATCTGAAGAATCACTGGCAGTGAATGATTCTGATGAGGAGGATCCCACCTGAACCAGCCTCATACTTCCCTCAGATGACCTCTCACCTTCGGGAGAGTGCGGCTTTGAACAGGGGCGCAAGTGTCTGGCGTGGCGTGGAGTCCCATCAATTACTACAGATTGCTGACTGTTGACTCCAGTCACACGACCTACTTTGAATCGTGTGGTGCATCTGCCGTTCGGGACCCTGACCCAAACATAGTCTCCCACTTTGTACGTCCCCTGTTCATGGTGAGATTCGGATGGGAGGACGGCATCAATCCCCTTGACCCTGACATGATAGGTGTGTATCCGATTGGCTAGTGCTGAAGAAGACGAAACATCGTCTTTGGGTGTTATATTATGCCAGTACACAGCCTTTTGTATGGTACACTGCTTCCTGGCCGCAATTGTTTTTATCGTCCGGTGACACCGTTCAACGATTCCGTTCCCGGACGGCGCGTATGCACATCGGAGACGCAAACGTATTCCCTAATTTTCCAGGAAGTTTTGAAAACTCCTGCTGGTGAAGGCAGTGTCAGTGTCAGTCAGTATCTCGTTTGGTGGACCCCGCTCGTAAAAGATTACCTCCAATTGACGGGCTACTGTATCCGAGTCCTAGTACCGAATTGGTCGCCACATAGCAAATCGGGAGGGTCCACAGTCGATGAGACTGAGGAAGTGTTCACCCCCGTAGTGGGTAATATCCATTCCTAGCCGACTCCAATTAGTGCCCACGTCTAGTTTTCCCTTCCTCCAGTGCACTGGTGCTGGGTCGATGGATTGACAGTCCACGCAGGATTGCACTATAGATGTTACAGCTTCCTTTGTCGTTGATGGGCTAACTCGACGCACAAAGTAGGTTGTTCGCCTTACTCCAGGGTGCCCGCTATGCCGGTGAATACTTAATATCTGGCGCTCACTCAGAGCAGCAGCGCAAACATCCTGCTCCATCTCATCCCCCTTTTTCATGGCCTTAAACCATTGTTGTGGCACTCTTGTCAGTTCGTCGGCTCTGTTCTGCTCTGATCTTACCAGCATCACATCAACGGTCAGTGCATACTCTTCAATCAGCTGCGAGAGTGTGTGGAGCCTCCTCCTGACCAGCATATATGCGGCCGCTTTCGTTCGTACCCTTAACCTTCCGCTCAAACTGTTCTTAAGCCAATGGTACGTACACAATGTCCGTTTTTAGGTGAAGCACTTTGGCCTGCCATTGAAGGGCAAGGTTGACACCCTTCACCACCGCACCGAGCTCGGCCAAATTAATATGTTGGGAGTCATTGTCCGGGCGCAGCCAGCGCGCATCTTTGATCACGGCTCCGTTGTCTTCCAAGACACCCCGTAGCAAGCGAGCTTGCGTCAACCCACAAATCCATCTCCAGGCCGGCGGTGCACCACTTTCCTTTAACTGGATCATTCCGCTTAACCCGGGCAACTGTCTCTCGTATCATCATCTCCAGCAGAGGATCGGTAAGCGCAGTATCCCAACTGTCGGATACTGCATTTGCCCGACGCTTGATGAATCCAGCAGCCACTCTGGGCCAGCCACAGACAGGAAAATAACCCACAAGTCTCCCGCACAGGGAAAATGTGTTTCGTCGTGTAATAACATGGGGAACATCGGGAATTTCACTCCCCCACTTCCAACGGAGGATACCATTTCCCCCCAAAACCTGCAGACCAAGAACTTTGGCACCATCCTGCAGTCGCTCTGGATCCTTACAAATTAAGCCGTATTCAGACAGGTGCGTTCTCACCCGAGCTGTCGACACTAAATCTTCATTGATGAAAATGTCGTCGATGTACGCCGAGGTGGCGCTCTTGATAGTCGGGTCTCGGGACATAACGGCTTCGACAATAGATTTCATGATGAGAGTCGCCACATTGAGACCAAAATCCAGCCGGGTGAGGCAATACCTTTGCCCCCTGAATATCACAGTCATATCAAAGATTCGTCAATGCAAACTTAAAGGTATGCTCGTTTCAAGTCAAGCAGTGATACATTCGCATCTTTCTTACACCATTCTCTCAACGTGGCCGCGCACACATCAACATTAGCCGTAAATGCATCGACATGCTCATTCAGCTCTCTGTAGTCCATGGCCGGACGCACTTTACACTTGTTGTGCTGAATCACGGCCATTAGCGGAACCAGTCCTTTAGCTGGACCAAGTCTCTCTTTGGGGTAGGGCAGCAACCAACTATTTTCTATCCAATCACGAAGTTCGGCCTCGTAGCTCTTTCTAGCATGTTTGGGAACTTGGTACACCGGTACCTTATTGCACAGGAGCTCTGGAGCTCGTTCCCCGGACCATTTCCATTTAGCAATGCAACTATTCAGTTCTTCATCGTAATCCACACGGAAATCCGGCTCATCAAGTTGGATTGCTGCGTATACGTTTGCCTTTCGCCCACCAAAGCTCACTGTTCCAGCTTGCGTGATGGTCAAGCCGCTAAAAGCTCTGATGGCGTCATTCCCCAGTATGAGATCAAACCCCAAAAACCGCGTATTTACAACTAGGGCATCAACGTATGCAGGCTCAGTGCTGTTTACACAGAGCTGAATTCGGCTTCGCCCGCTGCACTTTATTGTTTTTCTATCCGCTGTTAGCACCCTAGCCTGTCCGAGCCTCCAGGCATGGCACACAAATCTGGTGACCAACGTCCGCGTACATCCAGTGTCTACTAGGGCTAGATATTTCCTCCCGTTAACATATACGTCAACTGTTGGCAGCACCTCATGTCTTCTTTCCCTGGGGAGCAAGCTGACGCTGATTACTTCTCCCCTGCAGAATTTCCCGGACACTCCGAAGCAATATGTCCGGTCTTTTTACACTGGAAACATCGAATCGTCCGTGGCAACTGAGATTGTCGTTCAGGGGCTGTGCCTAAGCGTCCTAGCAAGCAATCTCTGGACAAATGGTTGGGACCGGAGCACTTGTAACAAACAATTTCGTTCTTCCGGGTTCCAGCTGGTACGGGAGCAGGTTGAGCGGCAGCAACGATTTCTTCGGGCTGTTCAGTGTCGGCCATAATGGCCCGTACCCGGTCCACAAGTTCACCCAATGTCATATCGTCCATGCACGATGACGCTCGCAGCAACCGACGTACGTGCTGCGGCAGTCCAGCAACAAAAGCACAGATCATTCTTCGCTCCCCGACAAGCTGATCCAGTCGCTGCAGGTCCGCCAAATACTCGTTTACTGTCTCCTCGGGTCGAAGTCGCCGCGCCACGAATTGATCATACGCACTGAACGAGTCAGGGGCGTAGGCAGCTATAAGAGCCTGCTTCATGCGCTGAAAATTGGTCTTATCTTCATTGTTCAATTATTGGTACACAGTGAGGGCACCACCTCGCAGGCGCAATGGTAGTATCAGCTCGACATCCGTTCTCCTGCAAAGTTCGCAAATCATTTCAACGCGCTGAATCCATTCGATGACGGGTTCGTCAGAAGGAGACCTACCAAACTCCGGCATTAACCTGTAATCGAACATTCTGTCCATGTTTCCGAATTTAGCCGAAATAGCTTGATTTTGAAAGGGTCCAAAAGATTCAAGGTAATATCAATTCTTTGCAAGTCTCTCCAGCAAACGAAATGCAATTCCTTTCCCAACCGAACACGCCACTCTCACATGCAAATTCGGATATACTTGAAAATTGTCCACCAGCTTCTCTTTCTTTTTCTTCTTTCTCTTCTTCTTCTCGACACTGTTACTGAAGAACAAAAATGCAGTCTGCCGTTCAGGCCAAAATAGGTCGCTTTTATATTAAAATAAAAGTTGCGATGCACTATGGGTAGTCACCCATAATTCCTCGCAACCTCTATAAAAAGTCCATTCTGCCCCCTCAAATTTCTTGAAACTTCTTACTCAGAGTGGGCATAATGGCGTACCGTATTCCTTCTTTCCCCGACCACATTCCTTTCCTCTCCAGGGACAGTTTCGCAGGCCAGGCATCTCGGTCGCTTTGAGTCAGGTAAGTTCGACTTGTTGCTACAAACTAGGACAGATTCTTTTCAAAAACTCGAGAATAGTATAGATAAAAAAGAAAGGCATATGGAAAATTTTGTTCGTGATTTATTCTCGAAAAATAACAATTTTGATTTATTAAACAAAAGAAATGTTACGGAGATGTATTTACTGCATTCGCAAAAAGATAAACTAAACCTGATCCAGAGATATATTTTTCTTGTATTATTGTGAAGGTATATTATGAAACTGCTACTAAAGAAGAATCGGTAGAAGCAAGTAAAAAACAGACTATCAACCCATCAACCGCCCCAGAAGGATGGCAAAAGCAATTCTCTTGGTGAATTACCGGAGAGCTCTAAAAAGATGCAGCCTGAACCTCTATTATCTGAGACAGGTTATCGTCCCAAAGTGGATAAAACTTCACTTGATACTAGTGACACAATGACCATAGTACCGAAAGGGAAGGATGATGTTGAGTTTACCGACGAAAAATCAAAGTTTTATAAATTTGATGTTAGTAAAAAGGAATCGGTAGAAGCAAATAAAATACAGACTATCAACCCACCAGTCGTTCAAGAAGAGAAATCAAGGGCACCCAAAGATAACAAAAGCAACTCATCTAGTGAATTACCAGTGAGCACTCAAGAGATGCAACTCGAATCTCTGTTATCAAGGGCAGATTCTTGTCAAAAAGTGGATGATAATACTTCACTTGATGCTAATGTCATAGTAGGATGGAACTGAGAGTGGAGGGGGATGTCGAAAAAAAAACGGAAACTGTTCAAGAATATAAAAGTCTACAATTAAAGATTTCAAAGGCATGAAATGGTCATTACCTTTACCGCGTCCGACAAAACGGATACTATCAAAAGAGATCTTGTTAAATAAGCACCAGGACAGAGTTGTAGGGGAAACAAACCCTGTCACCTTGCCAGCACTACGAAAAATTCCAAATACCCTTTTACGAACAGTTTACAAAGGTTGACAAATGACAAACAGTTTAAAGAGGAATTACCGGTTAAGACAACCCCTCTCGCTGACCAGTCAGCCGTGAAAAAACAACAAAAGATAGTTACTAAAAGACTTCAGACCCTTGAGGAGATGCAACTCGTGCTTGAATACAGTAATGAGTGTAGCATACTTAGTAAAAGTTATTTAACGGATAATGATCGAAGGCCAGCCCCTTATTCGTCTCCTGCCTGTAAAAAGTTACCCGATAAAGAGGACAGTCTTATTCCATTAGAAGAAATCTCTGACTCGACTCCAACCCGATGCTGTCTTGCATCAAAATGACTAGCAGAATCCGATAGCAAAAGCATGGGGGAACTTACACCGCCAATGAAGATAAAAAGAATAATCAGTAGTGATCCTGACGTCAAGAATAGTTCAATCCATATGCAGTTATTTCGTAACCATACCGTTGATAATCCTCCACATGTAGTGAGTGCAACAGAAAAAAGAAGGTTAGTTATCAAGTCCGATTCAAAGACATGGAGTCAAATCAAATTTATTGAGTTATCCAACCAATTAACTGGGGATGGTAGTTCAACACCTTTCGTAGTGAAGAAGTATTCTCAACAAAAGAACATGAGCCTTAAGTATGTGAACTTTATAAAAGCAGATGGAAGTAAAAAGAGAAAAACGGTGAAAACATTTCGAATCTCAAATTCTAAAATGATGATCTGGAAAAATAGGGACTCTGATTCAGAGACTGGGAGTTCGCCAGTGATTAAGGAAAAGAAAACAAAAATAAAATGCCAAAAGAAGACTAGTAGGTATAAATTAAAATCAATATCTATAGCTTTTAACCTAACCCGAAAATAATTCCTGCAGCTCACCCAAAGAGAAGTAGCAAAGTGTAAGATGGACACAGTGGAGGCATGTATCTCCAAGAGCCCCAGTTATGCCACCAGGGGCCACCGAAGTTTCTAAGAACCGTAATGCCACAGGCCATAGAGGTGTCTGATAGATTTGAGCGGCGGTGTTGGAGAAAAGGCTGGTCCTATTACGGGTATCTAGGGGAAGGTTGACGATAACCATAAGAGTAGAGCTCCCTCTAATTATTATTAGGTCATCACAATAGGTAGCGTCATAGTAGTAATTATAATTATATAAGTAATTGTAATTCAGCGAAAACCATGATTAAGTAGTAGGAAGAAAATATGCCAGTGAAGGGACGCGATAGCAAGACATATCCACAAATACGGTAGGGACCAAAGTAAAAAAAAAAAAACAAACAAACAAAAACACAGACGTCACGATAATGAACCACTGGACACTTCATTCATGATCCAAGGAGCTGTTGCAACTTGGTGTCTTAAAGACAAATGCTAAAAAAAAAGATAAGAAAAAGAAATCTGCAACCTGCATGTCAGTGCAGAGAACGATGTAAGGTGAATACCTTAGAAAAAAAAGGAAGAAAAACCAAATGGTTGAGTGAGGTAGAAGTGAAATCTGGACTTGTTGGACTTTCCTATTTAGGATGAACATTGTTTTTTTTGTGTGTATATGGGTAAATGAAGAGTTGGAAGAGATGACCTGTCGATACCTCCAGTAACCCAGGACATATATAATGTTTAATTTTTTTTGTTGGCTTGGCTTTTGTTTGTTTTGTTTTTGTTTTTTTGTTTTTTTTTTCGTTTTTTTTTCGAAAAGGGATGGTAGAGACCCCAAGGTTGGAAGATGTGTCGACGATGCTTCTCTAAAGTAATGATATGGCCACCAGCGCATATCCAACTTCCCTCTCCTATGGTGGTTCTTATAGTACACCAAATCACCAACCTTAAACTATGTTCTTAGTCTTACTAAGAGATTTATCTTCTACTTTCCTCGCCTTTTTTATGTTATTCCTAACTAAAGTAACACAACGATGCATATCCGGTAGGGCGATTTCATGATGTTCATCACCATAATATATACGACGAGGTCTCAGTATATTGTCTAAAGGCAAAATAACATCCCTGTTATAAAGCAAGTAATATGGTGAGAATTTTGTGGTTTCGCTTGTTTAAGTGGGGTGCGGTATGACCGCTTCCTTATGGGGTCATGCGTTCCAGTGTCGATACTCATCACTACAGTATCAGTCCTGCCTATGTTTTTATCATCACTAACAAACAAGTCCCTATTTCTTTTCAGTAACCTATCAATCTCGGGCTTAAATTCTTCTGCTACCTAGCCTGTTCTAAATCTGTGTCGGAAATTTTACTCTCCCGTCTGTCAGGCATAGTAATTTCAGAAATACTACTTACCCTTCCAAATCTAGCAACTGGACATCCCCGTTTTAAGGTAACCATTTGGTTAGTATTATTCATTATTAGCAACGGAAACCTGCGAGATTTAGGTATTTTTACTACTGCGTTGGCTACAGATATCCCGTTGAAATTACTAAAGTATCCACTACTCAGTTGTTCAATTTCATATTCCATACCGCCCACATTTCTGAGCTTAGTTTGCCCTTTACAAGTGTGCATATGTTGGGGTTTTAATGTTATTTTCTGCGCTAACCTAATTATAGAGGAAATATGGATATCTTCTTCTAATGCTATGTATTTCTCCCCAATTCTCAAGGCCCCCAAATCAAAATACATTCTCACCCCGTTTTGCCAATCGCAACCGAGAATGACGTTTCTATTAAGATTCGTCACAACAAAGAAATCATGGGGAGTGGACTGACTTCCTATCTGAACCTGGAGACGACAAAAGCCGTCAATGTACAAATGAGGACCCATTAGCAGTCCGTAATTGAACGTCCTTCGTTTGTAGTTCAGGTTTTGGTCGTATTTTCTCGTAAACCTTACTGCTTATGACCGATACCTATGCCCCTGTATTAACTAAAGCTCTATAATTTATACCACTAATCTTGGCGCGCCCACATTACCAACTATGTGCGTTGGTACATTCTTATTCCACTCGTTGGGCGTCACACGAGTGGACCTCTGCCGTTTCCCGAGACTCGATGCCAACAAAATCTCTGCATATGACCCTGCATTCCACAATTCCGACACCTAACAATGCTCTTTTCTCGCTCTCGAGTCCTATATCTTGCTTCCTCATAACGTCTTTTCTGACTGTTTGCTTTATATCTACCTTTATTGTTATTATTATTACTATTATTATTACTACCGCTACTATTACCGACACGAGTATTTTTATTACTATTATCTATCGATGTAGTAGGACACGCTGCTTCTATTGCTATCCACCTCCGAGCGTGGCAAATCTCCATAGGCCCCTCTTCGTATTTCGAGCCTATTTCCTCGAGTCGAATTTTCCATTTCGACTCGGATAGGGCCTTCTGATAGGCAGCTTCTAAATTTTGTGGCTTGTCCTTCAATACTGCCAACTTTATCTCTCGGTCCCTTATCCATTCTATAAAAAAATCCTATCACTTGTCTTACAGCCACTTCGTTCCTCCCGTCAACCCCCTCGTATGCACTCTCCGCAAGGCGTACCACTCTCTCCATATACTGTATTCCTTCTGATATACACTGCTTAGTATTCTACTAACCGAGCACTGGGGTTAGACACCATCCCGTGCTATTCTCCTAAGGAATGTTTTAACTTATTCCACGTTAGTTGTGGGTTATTTGCTATGAGTCTTTCTAAATACTGTCCGACGGTACCTCTCGTTGTAAAGTGAGCCGATTGACACTTATTTTCTTCTGCTACGCGCACGACTGGAAAGTATCTCTGCATATCCCCCAACCAAGTCCGATATCCACCATCATCCTTACGAACTAACGGTTGAATATTTTTTAATAATGAGCCCCCTTTTAAAATGTCCGTCACCGAACTAGCTACATTCCTTATTTCAGCGGTCAGACTCTGAATAAGATCAGCGAAAATATGTTGATCCATTTTATATATATATATATATATATATATATATATATATATATATATATATATATATGTTTTTCTTTTACTAACAAATTTTTCTACGATAATACAAGAGCAGAATTTACACAAGGTAAAATCAAAAAACCACCTACCTTCCGTTAATCTGTGATACTGCGATCGTCTAGTGTTTTGCTGTGATCCGGTTCGTTCTCACTCTGTGTTGTTGTGTTTTGTCTCTCTTCTTACTTTCTTCCGAGTTTGTCTTCGAAAAATTATGGCCGGTCCTAGTGGTTTTTCACGTTATGTTTGTGGTAACATCAAGTTCTTCTGAATTCATGTGAAATTCTCTCAGTCATCGGCACCAAATCGTATATGTTACGTTGCGACCTTCTTCGCTACTCTAAATCGTGTAAGTTATTAGTCGTTGTGGGTATATATGGTTACGTAGCGAATTATGTAGTAGTCAGCTACTACCGACTACTGAACTTCAATAAACAACAGATATGTATGTACAAAGAGAGGACCCTTCTTTATTTTCTTCGGTGTGTGGGTGGTAAAGGCGCAGAGCTTCACAATGAAAATGCCGGCGGCTGGCGAAGAGCGCAATGTTCACAATGTGCCCGAGGGTTGACGGGAGACCGAGTTGGTGCTATCAAGGCTGTTCGTTGGGGTCTGACTGACTGTCGGCTTTATCTTCTCCCGGCTTCCTTGACCGGAAAGCCTCACTTTCGTTTTCCCCTTTTTTTAAAATATGTATCTTTATAAATCTCTTTGTCTTTTTGCCGAAAGTTCCGTCTTTCGGGCGAGGACAATACGACACGAAGAGATAAATGTTTGTTCTCTCTTCAGGTGCCGAAGGGAGATGCACAGTTGTTTTTTTTGTGTGTGTATTTTATTGTAATTTATGAATAAATGACAAAAATGGTTGATAGATGTTTGTGATACTATTATTGAAGACGAACATGGTCAGAATAAATAAATGGTCAGAATAAATAAAGGAATAAGAAAAAGAATAGGTTAAAGCCAGGCATAAGTAAAAGGGGTGGGTGGGTGGTTGACCTTTTTACGAATCCAAAGATTAGGCCGTAAAGTTTAAGAGTCTTGTACGACCACCATGAAGTTAGGCCACTTAGTGATAATATCTTATGCACCCAGGTATTAAAAGCAAAGAGGCTATTTTTATGAGAAAATCTCTTTTGAAAAAATTAATGGTCGACGTATTGAAGACACTATGTCTGGAAAAAGATTTAATTACTTTAATTTTAAGGGTTAATGACGACTAAAAGTCGGCGATTGGATTTAAGTATTGGCCATGTGTGATCCGGAGAAGATGGGTGGGAAAGGAGAGTTTGACATAAATACAGATAAACTTCAGCACTGAGGCAGTCAACCCCGAGCCCTAGAGGTGTTAACATCGGTATCAGTAGCGAGCCAGTTGAGATAGATTTCTAAAGTATCACCTTCTTCCACCCGCGTCTTGTTTACAAACACTTGTAGTTGTTGTTTTGTTTTTTTTAATCCTTGTGAGCCTGTCTCGTTCAAATTGGCCAGCACAGAATATCACAACTTTTGGGGATCTAGACATCGTGCATCGAAGGTGTAGAGCGCAGAACAGGTCGTCTCACACAGATACAATTCTCCAAAAGCTAATTAACATTTGCCATTTACATTTAATATTTCACCACCCGCTTGGCAAGCTTCTATGAACTTTTACGAACTCTTACACACACATTTTGAACACTTTTCTAACATTTGCACCAATAAAAATTGTTAACCCAATTATATACAGTATAATTGCCTTGTACCTTTCCTGAGTAACATCAGAAATACTAATGTTATTATATTCTTACTTTATTCCTGTTATTTTGCCAAACACTTCGTGGTAATACTGGTAAAAATACAGTACTGCTAAATGAAGTAATCCTTTAAAGGAAGTACAAGAATAATTTTGACCGGTGCATATAAAAAACTTTGAAGGATAAACAAAAACCAAAACAATTACTGTTTAAAAAATAACCTTGACAAGCTTGTTTTCTTTCTTTTGTAAAATAAAATTAATAAGATAAAATTAACATAATAAAATTAATAAATAAAAACAAATAGAACAATTTTTTAGCCCTTACAAAAGTGTCTGCCGTTCAAACAAGATACGGCTTAATGAGAGACAAAATTAAAATGTTTTCTAAAAAACAAAAAAAAAAGGCTTTACCAAAAATTGTCTGACGTGGAAAAAGCAAATGTTTGAAAGCTTTATATGTTTGAAAAATACACGAACTGTTTTAAAAAAATTGAAGGCGTTTCTGAAACTCTCATTGAAATCTGTGTACTGTCTAAAATTGTGTTATTCGGAAAAAATGTCTAATCAGTGTGTGTGTGGGGTCACAGTCAAGTTTGACTCAAGGTTCCAATCGACAGTCTAAACACTCCCAACTGTATCTCGCTCCAAAATCCAATATCCAAAATCCAAAATTATTTCTTTGTCCCGCTCGTCTCGACAACAAAATACTACTGCAGTCGTTCTTCCTGGTCTGTGAGAATAAGTCCTTTAAATACACCTCAATTTCACCACATCCGAGCTCCTCACTCATAATTGTCCGTGCAGCACGTGCGACATTTGTCAGCACGGCGTGACCACCTACATTCGGGCCACTATGCTATTTCTAATTTCACTGATCGTCCAAAGCTCTCACATTCTGAAGGAAGCGGGTTCGACTCTAGGTCAGTCCTACACGCCTGGCCCGCTTCCTTCGGAAGTACGGCAAGTCTTCACGCCCGCCACTCTCTCTGTCACACCGTGTTGCACGAGATAGGTCTCCTCTCTCACTACAAAATGAATATTAAATTAAAAACAAAAATAAAAAGGTGGGCAAGTGTACTAGAATTTATATAACTGTTCTCAATTTCAATTAATGCCCTAGAAAAATTCTGGAAAAAAATTGATGTTAGTCAACTAACTAACAAATCTTTTGTGTCTAAAAAATGTTGAAAAAATTAAATACTGTCTGTTCTCAATTGAAATTGACATTCAAAAAATATATTCTCACGCGTGCGAATAAAAAATAAATTCAACACGTGGATAGAAAAAGAAAAACGGCTGACTTCTTCTTCATACAAACTTCGCGCCAAAAAGTAGCATAGGCCAACCTCCTCAGATGACGTCATCGTCTGACAGGTAAGCTCCTACCACTTCAACACAACACTGCTGCTACTACAATTACTACTATTATCCACAACTGCTAAAAAAGGAGGGAGATTGAGCTATATATATATATATATAATAAAACAAAAATAAATAAACAAACAAAAATAAACAAATAAATAAAAATTCAATATGAAATCACTCTTGGAAACTAAACACTCGATAGAAGAGCGCATTTTAAGAACAGTGGAGTTATTGGAGGATATGTCTCTAGGTGCCAACGTCCTGTTTGAAGAATGGGAAACCATAAAAGACGATTTTGGCAGGATTGATGAAATATACAGAGGATGAGGCAGATTTGCTCAAAGGACCCAGCAAAAAAAAAAAACCGAAAATATGGACTGAGGTAAGAATTCCGGGAAAGTGACGAATTCCGTTTGGGAACATGGTCAAGAATCGGAGTTTTAAACCGGATCCTCATCAGAGAAGAGGAATTCTCTCAGCCTAAAAAGATGCCTGACCCACTCCTACTATCTCCTAAAAAGGAAACCAAAAACGAAATGATGGGCACATAGAAATTCTCTAGAGATAAAAAGAATCCTGACACACTGTTACACTCTCCTAAAATGGAAGAAAAAAACGAAATGATGGGCACAGAGAAATTCTCTAGAGATAAAAAGAATCCTGACACACGGTTACTCCCTCCTACAATGAAGCCAAAAACGAAATGATGGGCACAGAGAAATTCTCTAAAGATAAAATTAATCCTGACACACTGTTACACTCACCTAAAATGGAAGACAAAAACGAAATGATGGGCAGAGAGAAATTCTCTAAAGATAAAAAGAATCCTGACACACTGTTACACTCTCCTAAAATGGAAGTCAAAAACGAAATGATGGGCACAGAGAAATTCTCTAAAGATAAAAAGAATCCTGACAAACTGTTACGCTCACCTAAAATGGAAGACAAAAACGAAATGATGGGCACAGAGAAATTCTCTAAAGATAAAAAGAATCCTGACACACTGTTACACTCTCCTAAAACGGAAGCCAAAAACCAAATGATGAGCACAGAGAAATTCTCTAATAAGAAAAAGAATCCTGACACACTGTTACACTCTCCTAAAATGGAAGTCAAAAACGAAATGATGGGCAAAGAGAAATTCTCTAAAGATAAAAAGAATCCTGACACACTATTACACTCTCCTAAAATGAACGCAAAAACTAAATGATGGGCACTGAGAAATTCTCTAAAGATAAAAAGAATCCTAACACTCTCCTAAAATAAAGACAAAAACGAAATTATGGGCAAAGAGAAATTCTCTAATGAGAAAAAGAATCCAGACACACTGTTACACTCTCCTAAAATGGAAGCCAAAAACGAAATGATGGGCACAGAAAAATTCTCTAATAAGAAAAAGAATCCTGACACACTGTTACACACTCATAAAATCGAAGAAAAAAACAAAATGATGAACACAGAGAAATTCTCTAGAGATAAAAAGAATCCTGACACATTGTTACACTCTCCTAAAATGAAGACAAAAACGAAATGATGGGCACAGAGGAATTCTCTAAAGACAAAAAGAATCCTGACACACTGTTACACTCTCCTAAAATGAAAGCAAAAACTAAATGATGGGCAGAGAGAAATTCTCTAATGAGAAAAAGAATCCTGACACCTTGTTACACTCTCCTAAAATGGAAGGCAAAAACGAAATGATGGGCACAGAGGAATTCTCTAAAGATAAAAAGAATCCTGACACACTGTTACACTCTCCTAAAATGAAGGTAAAAACTAAATGATGGGCACGGAGAAATTCTCTAAAGATAAAAAGAATCCTAACATACTGTTACACTCTCCTAAAATAAAGACAAAAACGAAATTATGGGCAAAGAGAAATTCTCTAATGAGAAAAAGAATCCTGACACACTGTTACACTCTCCTAAAATGGAAGCCAAAAACGAAATGATGGGCACAGAGAAATTCTCTAATAAGAAAAAGAATCCTGACACACTGTTCATCATCATCATGTCGCGCACGCAACACGGGCATCCATGACAATCCTTCGCCAACCCTCCCTATCATTCATTACACCTGGAAGCTCCTCTGCGGAGCAGCCAGCATCTTCACATAACTGGTCAATGTATGTCCTTGCTGGGCGCCCCACACTTGCATGTCCATGTGTTGGCTTCTACAGGAGAACGTCGCTTATGAGTTCATCCCTGCTTCTCCAGCAGTGTCCTGCATGCCTTGTCCGTCTCACTCGGATAGTTTGTGAGATGGGGGGCAGGTGACCGTACAGCTGTTTCCTTGTGGGGTGCTGTTTCCACGACTTATTCAAGACTGCTCGCAGCATTCTTGTGCAGCTCCCATCTAGCTTATTCTCAAGACGCTTTGTCAGGGTCCAGGTGGTGCAGCCATACAGCAGCACCGACACAACCACAGCCTGGAAGAACTGTCGCTTCAGCTTGCCAGGGAGATCGGACCTCCATATGACTGATAATCTATTTGTGGCCGCCCATGCCTTTGCTATTCGTGTATTAACATCGCTCTCTGTGGAGGAGATATTACCACCTAGGTATGTGAATTGTTCTACTGGTTTAAGAGGCTTGCCGTCGAGTGTGGAGATGTCTCCTTTATTTTTGAAATTCATGAACTCTGTTTTACCGGAGTTCACATAGAGGCCTATATTCTTTGCTGCCTCCTCCAAGCTATGTAGCAGTGATTCAGCCTTTGCCGGTGTATCTGCAAGAAGTGCAAGGTCATCAGCGTAGTCCGCATCTGTGATTGTTTGTGCGGGATATCGCCTGCTTCTTGCCTTTTTTAGTGTGAAACCTTTTTCTTTTATGGTATCTAATGATGTTCGGAGTACGTAGTCTAGACATATTATAATATATATGGTGCCAGTGTGTCCCCTTGAAGGACTCCAGCGGCGATGTCAAAGAAAACTGTGTCGCCATCAGGTGAGCGTACCATCGCTTTAGTGTCTTGTATAGCATCATTATAGCTGAGACCGTTTCATTGGGGAGGCCATATGCTAATAGTATTTGTTCCATTTTTCCTCTATGTATGGAATCGAATGCCTTGGAGAAATCTACGAATAATAACGTTGCCTCTAGATTCTTTGCTCGTACCCCTTCTATGATCCGTCGAATAGTCAGGATCTGAGAGGTTGTGGATCGATTTCTGCGGAATCTATTTTGGTTTCTCCTAAGGATTTTTTCTATTTCGGGCCGGATGCGATTAAGTAGAAGGGCATTATATATCTTGGCTGCAATAGCAGTGAGAGTTATGCCTCTGTAATTTTTAGCGATTCCGAGATCTCCCTTTTTTAGGGAATGGAGGATGCAGCCTTTCGTCCATTTATCTATTCTATTTTTGTCTATATACTGCATTGCATAGCCTAAGCAGTATGTCATTGAACTTTCCTATCTTCCACATCTCCGGGGGTATTTCGTCGAGTCCTGCTGCTTTTCTACCTTTTAGCTTCTTTAAAGCTTGGTTAATTTCATCTATTGTGAAATCTCCCAGCTTGATATCTAGTTGTTTATCTACAATCTTTTGGATATTACTTTCTATGATTTCTGGGGGGGCTTCCTAGCAGTTTTCTGGAAGTGGTCCTTCCATTTTTTTAGTCTATCTTCTTGGCTGGTTGCCTTTAATTTTGATTTAGAGGTGCTTTTCTACCACTAATTTCGTTTACTGTTTGCCAGGCTAATCGCGACTGTCTGTCTTCTACCGATTGTCTATATTATTTTTTGTGCCTGTATGTACTCTATTTGTTCCCTTTTATATGTTTTGTTTAAGGCTACCTGGGCTTTCTTAAGGTTGTATAGGTTGGTGCTAGTTGGGTTTGTTTTATTAATTTGGGCTATTTCTTTGATATTATTTCTCTTTTCTCTAACTGCCTCCGTCTCCCAGGGGACAGAGCGTTTGGCTCTCAGTTCGGTCAGCATCGTCAGGATTCTTTTTTCTTTAGAGAATTCTCTCGTGCCCATCATTTCGTTTTTGGCTTCATTTTAGGAGAGTGTAACAGTGTGTCAGGATTCTTTTATCTTTAGAGAATTTCTCTGTGCCATCATTTTCGTTTTTGGCTTCCATTTTAGGAGAGTGTAACAGTGTGTCAGGATTCTTTTTATCTTTAGAGAATTCCTCGTGCCCATCATTTTGTTTTTGCTTCATTTTTAGAGAATGTAACAGTGTGTCAGGATTTTTTTATCTTTAGAGAATTCTCTGTGCATCATTTCGTTTTTGCTTCCATTTTAAGGAGAGTGTACAGTGTGTCAGGATTCTTTTTATCTTTAGAGAATTCCTCTGTGCCATCATTTTCGTTTTTGCTTCCATTTTAGGAGATGTAACAGTGTGTCAGGTATTCTTTATCTTTAGAGAATTTCTTGTGCCCATCATTTTTTTTTTCCATTTTGGAGAGTTGTAACAATGTGTCAGGATTCTTTTTCTTATTAGAGAATTTCTCTGTGCCCATCATTTCGTTTTTTCTTCATTTTAGGAGAGTGTAACAGTTGTGTCAGGATCTTTTATTATTAGAATTCTCTTGCCCATATTTCGTTTTTGTCTTCATTTTAGGAGAGTTAATGTGTCAGGATTTTTTTATTTTAGAGAATTCCTCTGCCCTACATTTCGTTTTTGCTTCATTTTAGGAGAGTGTAACAGTGTGTCAGGATTCTTTTATCTATTAGAGAATTTCTCTGTGCCCTCATTTCGTTTTTGTGCTTCATTTTAGGAGAGTGTAACAGTGTGTCAGGATTCTTTTTATCTTAGAGAATTCTCTGTGCCATCATTTCGTTTTTTGCTTCCATTTTAGGAAGTGTAACAGTGTGTCAGGATTCTTTTTACTTTTAGAGAATTTCTCTTTGCCCATCATTTCGTTTGCTTCCATTTTAGGAGAGTGTAACATGTGTCAGGATTCTTTTTATCTAGAGAATTCTCTGTGCCCTCATTGTTTTTGCTCATTTTAGGAGAGTGTAACAGTGTGTCAGGATTCTTTTTATCTTTAGAGAATTCTCTCTGTGCCATCATTTTCGTTTTGGCTTCCATTTTAAGAAGTGTAACAGTGTGTCAGGATTTATTTTTATCTTTAGAGAATTCTCTGTGCATCATTTCGTTTTGGCTTCATTTTAGGAGAGTGTTACAGTGTGTCAGGATTCTTTTTATCTTTAGAGAATTTCTCTGTGCCATCATTTCGTTTTTGCTTCCATTTTAGGAGATGTAACAGTGTGTCAGGTTCTTTTTATCTTTAGAGAATTTCTATG
>CM042138.1:60777566-60865617 GCA_023376005.1 Doryteuthis pealeii
GGTATTGCATTCGGGATGCTGGCTTCTAGATGGGCATTGACGAAGTTTTCGTATTCTTCGTTTGCGGTGGGGCTTTCAAATGCCTCCTGGAGGATATCGAATCTGTTTCTTACTGCCACAGCGTATCGATTGCATATATCACTGTTGGCAAGTGTTGACCAGCTGTATCGTACAGTCTTACTGGTTTGCTTTTTGTTCCTACGTAGGCTAAGTCGTAATTTTGCTGTGACTTTCTGTGGTCGGAGGATACTCCTTCAAAAGAGGAGTATGCTTCGCAGTTCATTGCACTATTTATCCATTTTTTATTTATTAGGATATAGTCTAATTGGGCTCTTGTATTGTTTGGGTATGTGTAGGTCCAGAGTTTGCCTTTCTTTCTGGTATTTTGCATTTAGGCATACTAGCCTGTTCTCAAGAGAGAACTCTGCTAGTAATTCGCCGTTCCTGTTTGGGGTGTTATGTAGGCAGTATTTATTGTTTTCGCTTATGCCTATCTGTGCATTCATGTCGCCCCCAATTACTAGGACATGTTGTGTTTGGGAATCTGTCTGCATAGGGAGGATAGCTCATTATAGAACTTTGCTATGTCCGTTTCTTCGCTGACATTAGTGGGCTATAGCACGAGACTACTGTCATGCAGGGATTCCCATTAAACGCGTATGCGCATATGATTCTCGGTTGGATTTTTTCTATACTGTTTAGTGCTCTCATAGCCTGGGGGCTGAGGAGCATTCCTACGCCTCCTATAGTGGCATTTGTGGAGTTTTTCCACGCAGATGCTGACACGAAAGTCCATCCGTTACCTGTTTCGTGGTATTTTATTTCTAGTTCACTGTGATCAAATCTATGCTCTTGTACGCAGATTATGTCTATATTTTGTCCTCTGCAGAAGCAGTTAACTCGGGCAGTTGGTTTATGGTTTTTAGTGTTCTGACATTGAATGTGGCTAGATTTAAGGTTTGTTTACACCTTGTATAGGTGTGTTTACATCTAGGTTCTATGGTTGACTTTTGGATATGGTTTTCAGAGCTACGACGTTGGTGGTGGGTGTGTCTTGTTTGTCTGCTCTGCGTGTGATGCGGTTTGTGTGTGTTTTGATGTTGTTGGGGCGCTGTAGCAGATTGTTCGACACAGGCCAGCGCTCGAACCCGTGGACGTTGAGACACTGTAGCCAATTTTCCGACACAGGCCAGTGCTCGAACCCGTGGACGCGCACCTTCTTCAGCGAAAGTGGCGATGCTGTATGATTTATATTTTTGTTGTAAATGTATAGGAGAGAGAAGTTGCCCATCCCTTGGTTTTTCGTCATTTTCGGAAAGTGTAACATGTGTCAGGATTCTTTTTCTTATTAGAGAATTTCTCTGTGCCCATCATTTCGTTTTTGTCTTCATTTTAGGAGAGTGTAACAGTGTGTCAGAATACTTTTTATATTTATAGAATTCCTCTATGCCCATAATTTCGTTTTTGTCTTCATTTTAGGAGAGATATCAATGTGTCAGGATTTTTTTTATTTTTATAGAATTCTCTGTGCCCATAATTTCGTTTTTTTGCTTCATTTTAGGAGAGTGTAACAGTGTGTCATGATTCTTTTTATCATTAGAGAATTTCTCTGTGCCCATCATTTCGTTTTTGTCTTCATTTTAGGAGAGTGTAACAGTGTGTCAGGATTCTTTTATCTTTAGAGAATTCCTCTGTGCCCATCATTTCGTTTTTGGCTTCCATTTTAGGAGAGTGTAACAGTGTGTCAGGATTCTTTTTATCTTTAGAGAATTTCTCTGTGCCCATCATTTCGTTTTTGCTTCCATTTTAGGAGAGTGTAACAGTGTGTCAGATTCTTTTTATCTTAGAGAATTCTCTGTGCCCATCATTTTGTTTTTGGCTTCCATTTTAGGAGAGTGTAACAGTGTGTCAGGATTCTTTTTATCTTTAGAGAATTCCTCTGTGCCCATCATTTCGTTTTTGGCTTCCATTTTAGGAGAATGTAACAGTGTGTCAGGATTATTTTTATCTTTAGAGAATTCTCTGTGCCCATCATTTCGTTTTTGGCTTCCATTTTAGGAGAGTGACAGTGTGTCAGGATTCTTTTTATCTTTAGAGAATTCCTCTGTTCCATCATTTCGTTTTTTCTTCATTTTAGGAGAGTGTAACAGTGTGTCAGGATTCTTTTTATCTTTAGAGAATTCTCTTTGCCCAATTTCGTTTTTGGCTTCCATTTTAGGAGAGTGTAACAGTGTGTCAGGATTCTTTTTATCTTTAGAGAATTTCTCTGTGCCCATCATTTCGTTTTTTTTCCATTTTAGGAGAGTGTAACAGTGTGTCAGGATTCTTTTTATCTAGAGAATTCTCTGTGCCCATCATTTTTTTTGGCTTCATTTAGAGAATGTAACAGGTGTCAGGATTCTTTTTATCTTTAGAGAATTCCTCTGTGCCATCATTTCGTTTTTTTCCATTTAGGAGAGTGTAACAGTGTGTCAGGATTCTTTTTATCTTTAGAGAATTTCTCTGTGCCCATCATTTCGTTTTTGGCTTCCATTTTAGGAGAGTGTAACAGTGTGTCAGGATTCTTTTATCTTTAGAGAATTCCTCTGCCATCATTTCGTTTTTGCTTCATTTTAGGAGAGTGTAACAGTGTGTCAGGATTCTTTTTATCTTTAGAGAATTTCTCTGTGCCCATCATTTCGTTTTTGCTTCATTTTAGGAGAGTGTAACAGTGTGTCAGGATTCTTTTATCTTTAGAGAATTTCTCTGTGCCCATCATTTCGTTTTTGGCTTCCATTTTAGGAGAGTGTAACAGTGTGTCAGGATTCTTTTTATCTTTAGAGAATTCCTCTGCCATCATTTCGTTTTTGGCTTCCATTTTAGAGAGTGTAACAGTGTGTCAGGATTCTTTTTATCTTTAGAGAATTTCTCTGTCCCATCATTTCGTTTTTGCTTCATTTAGGAGAGTGTAACAGTGTGTCAGGATTCTTTTATCTTAGAGAATTCCTCCCATAATTTCGTTTTGGCTTCCATTTTAGGAGAGTGTAACAGTGTGTCAGGATTCTTTTTATCTTTAGAGAATTCCTCTGTGCCCATCATTTCGTTTTTGCTTCATTTTAGGAGAGTGTAACAGTGTGTCAGGATCTTTTTATCTTTAGAGAATTCTCTGTGCCCATAATTTTTTTGGCTTCCATTTTAGGAGAGTGTAACAGTGTGTCAGGATTCTTTTTATCTTTAGAGAATTCCTCTGTGCCCATCATTTCGTTTTTGTCTTCATTTTAGGAGAGTGTAACAGTGTGTCAGGATTCTTTTTATCTTAGAGAATTTCTCTGTGCCCATCATTTCGTTTTGGCTTTTATTTTAGGAGAGTGTAACAGTGTGTCAGGATTCTTTTTATCTTTAGAGAATTCTTCTGTGCCCATAATTTGGTTTTGGCTTCCATTTTAGGAGAGTGTAACAGTGTGTCAGGATTTTTTTATCTTTAGAGAATTCCTCAATGCCCATCATTTCGTTTTTTGTCTTCATTTTAGGAGAGTGTAACAGTGTGTCAGGATTCTTTTTATCTTTAGAGAATTCTCTGTGCCCATAATTTGGTTTTCGGCTTCCATTTTATGAGAGTGTAACAGTCTGTCAGGATTCTTTTTATCTTTAGAAATTCCTCTGTGCCCATCATTTCGTTTTTGTCTTCATTTTAAGAGCGTGTAACAGTATGTCAGGATTCTTTTTATCTTCAGAGAATTTCTCTGTGCCCATCATTTCGTTTTGGGCTTTCATTTTAGGAGAGTGTAACAGTGTGTCAGGATTCTTTTTATCTTTAGAGAATTTCTCTGTGCCCATCATTTCGTTTTTGACTTCCATTTTAGGAGAGTATAACAGTATGTCAGGATTCTTTTTATCTTTAGAGAATTATTCTGTGCCAGTCTCCCCTATCCCAATGGCGCGGGGATGATGTCCCAGACTCGGCTCGTCTGTAGATGATTCATATGAAGAAACACTGGTAGTGAATGATTCTGATGAGGAAGATCCCACCTGAACCAGCCTCATACTTCCCTCTGAGGAGCTCTCACCTTCGGGAGAGTGCGGCTTTGAACAGGGACACAAGTGTCTGGCGTGGCGTGGAGTCCCATCAATTACTACAGATTGCTGACTGTTGACTCCAGTCACACGACCTACTTTGAATCGTGTGGTGCATCTGCCGTTCGGGACCCTGACCCAAACATAGTCTACCACTTTGTACGTCCCCTGTTCATGTTGAGATTCGGATGGGAGGACGGCATCAATCCCCTTGACCCTGACATGATAGTTGTGTATCCGATTGGCTAGTGCTGAAGAAGACGAAACATCGTCTTTGGGTGTTATATTATGCCAGTACACAGCCTTTTGTATGGTACACTGCTTCCTGGCCGCAATTGTTTTTATCGTCCGGTGACACCGTTCAACGATTCTGTTCCCAGACGGCGCGTATTTGCATCGGAGACGCAAACGTATTCCCTAATCTTCCAGGAAGTTTCGAAAACTCCTACTGGTGCAGTGTCATTGTCAGTCAGTATCTCGTTTGGTGGACCCCGCTCGTAAACGATTGCCTCCAATTGACGGGCTACTGTATCCGAGTCCTGGTACCGAATTGGTCGCCACATAGCAAATCGGGAGGGTCCGCAGTCGATGAGATTTAGGAAGTGTTCACTCCCGTAGTGGGTAATATCCATTCCTAGCCGACTCCAATTAGTGCCCACGTCTAGTTTTCCTTTCCTCCAGTGCACTGGTGCTGGGTCGATGGATTGACAGTCCACGCAGGATCGCACTATAGATGTTACAACTTCCTTTGTCGTTGATGGGCTAACTCGACGCACAAAGTAGGTTGTTCGCCTTACTCCAGGGTGCCCGCTATGCCGGTGAATACTTAATATCTGGCGCTCACCCAGAGCAGCAGCGCAAACATCCTACGCCATCTCATCCCCCTTTTTCATGGCCTTAAACCATTGTTGTGGCACTCTAGTCAGTTCGTCAGCTCTGTTCATTTCTGACCTTACCAGCGTCACATCAATGGTCAGTTCATACTCTTCAATCAGCTGCGAGAGTGTGTGGGGCCTCCTCCTGACCAGCATATATGCGGCCGCTTTCGTTCGTACCCTTAACCTTCCGCTCAAACTGTTCTTAAGCCAATGGTACGTACACAATGTCCGTTTTTAGGTGAAGCACTTTGGCCTGCCATTGAAGGGCAAGGTTGACACCCTTCACCACCGCACCGAGCTCGGCCAAATTAATATGTTGGGAGTCATTGTCCGGGCGCAGCCAGCGCGCATCTTTGATCACGGCTCCGTTGTCTTCCAAGACACCCCGTAGCAAGCGAGCTTGCGTCAACCCACAAATCCATCTCCAGGCCGGCGGTGCACCACTTTCCTTTAACTGGATCATTCCGCTTAACCGGGCAACTGTCTCTCGTATCATCATCTCCAGCAGAGGATCGGTAAGCGCAGTATCCCAACTGTCGGATACTGCATTTGCCCGACGCTTGATGAATCCAGCAGCCACTCTGGGCCAGCCACAGACAGGAAAATAACCCACAAGTCTCCCGCACAGGGAAAATGTGTTTCGTCGTGTAATAACATGGGGAACATCGGGAATTTCACTCCCCCACTTCCAACGGAGGATACCATTTCCCCCCAAAACCTGCAGACCAAGAACTTTGGCACCATCCTGCAGTCGCTCTGGATCCTTACAAATTAAGCCGTATTCAGACAGGTGCGTTCTCACCCGAGCTGTCGACACTAAATCTTCATTGATGAAAATGTCGTCGATGTACGCCGAGGTGGCGCTCTTGATAGTCGGGTCTCGGGACATAACGACTTCGACAATAGATTTCATAGATTCGCCACATTGAGACCAAAATCCAGCCGGGTGAGGCAATACCTTTGCCCCCTGAATATCACAGTCATATCAAAGATTCGTCAATGCAAACTTAAAGGTATGCTCGTTTCAAGTCAAGCAGTGATACATTCGCATCTTTCTTACACCATTCTCTCAACGTGGCCGCGCACACATCAACATTAGCCGTAAATGCATCGACATGCTCATTCAGCTCTCTGTAGTCCATGGCCGGACGCACTTTAAACTTGTTGTGCTGAATCACGGCCATTAGCGGAACCAGTCCTTTAGCTGGACCAAGTCTCTCTTTGGGGTAGGGCAGCAACCAGCTATTTTCTATCCAATCACGAAGTTCGGCCTCGTAGCTCTTTCTAGCATGTTTGGGAACTTGGTACACCGGTACCTTATTGCACAGGAGTTCTGGAGCTCGTCCCCCGGACCATTTCCATTTAGCAATGCAACTATTCAGTTCTTCATCGTAATCCACACGGAAATCCGGCTCATCAAGTTGGATTGCTGCGTATACGTTTGCCTTTCGCCCACCAAAGCTCACTGTTCCAGCTTGCGTGATGGTCAAGCCGCTAAAAGCTCTGATGGCGTCATTCCCCAGTATGAGATCAAACCCCAAAAACCGCGTATTTACAAATAGGGCATCAACGTATGCAGGCTCAGTGCTGTTTACACAGAGCTGAATTCGGCTTCGCCCGCTGCACTTTATTGTTTTTCCATCCGCTGTTAGCACCCTAGCCTGTCCGAGCCTCCAGGCATGGCACACAAATCTGGTGACCAACGTCCGCGTACATCCAGTGTCTACTAGGGCTAGATATTTCCTCCCGTTAACATATACGTCAACTGTTGGCAGCACCTCATGTCTTCTTTCCCTGGGGAGCAAGCTGACGCTGATTACTTCTCCCCTGCAGCATTTCCCGGACACTCCGAAGCAATATGTCCGGTCTTTTTACACTGGAAACATCGAATCGTCCGTGGCAACTGAGATTGTCGTTCAGGGGCTGTGCCTAAGCGTCCTAGCAATCAATCTCTGGACAAATGGTTGGGACCGGAGCACTTGTAACAAATAATTTCGTTCTTCCGGGTTCCAGCTGGCACGGGAGCAGGTTGAGCGTCAGCAACGATTTCTTCGGGCTGTTCAGTGTCGGCTATAATGGCCCGTACCCGGTCCACAAGTTCACCCATTGTCATATCGTCCATGCACGATGACGCTCGCAGCAACCGACGTACGTGCTGCGGCAGTCCAGCAACAAAAGCACAGATCATTCTTCGCTCCCCGACAAGCTGATCCAGTCGCTGCAGGTCCGCCAAATACTCGTTTACTGTCTCCTCGGGTCGAAGTCGCCGCGCTACGAATTGATCATACGCACTGAACGAGTCAGGGGCGTAGGCAGCTATAAGAGCCTGCTTCATGCGCTGAAAATTGGTCTTATCTTCCTTGTTCAATTATTGGTACACAGTGAGGGCACCACCTCGCAGGCGCAATGGTAGTATCAGCTCGACATCCGTTCTCCTGCAAAGTTCGCAAATCATTTCAACGCGCTGAAGCCGGAAACAAAATTATGGGCCAACCTGAACTATCAAAGAATTATAAAAAGAAGCCTGACCAAATCCTACCAACTATACAAGGAGAGACTGCCAAAAGAGAAAAATCCAGAAGAAAATGCAGAACAACCAGATAAAATTAAGAAGTGCCCCCCTCTAACACAGATGCAATGCAATGGCCCTGGGGTAAGACGTTAAACTACATCCAACCCCATTCTTAAATGCCTAAACGACCCCTTGAACTAACTTCCAGTACTCGATTTTTCTCTCTCAAAGAGGGGAAAATTGTTAAACGAATTATGCATTTGTCCTTGGCACGACATTAAACTCCAACCACCTTTCAGGCTCATTATCAATGACAACTAGTCCTAGCAAGACTTCAAATTGCCAACATTATGGACCACAAAGATCATTTCCACAAACAAAACAACAGAAAACATACAGGGGTTCCAATACACACAAAATATTTAGTGTCATAGAGATTAAAACAAATCTCAACAACATTACACATGCCACAGACACATACACAAATCAGCCATAATAATGCCGAAAGGACATATAGTCCTATCAACCTCCACACTTAGTGGAGTTACCTCAATCTAATCGGGTGAGAATTTGGTAACCACTAATAACATGGTTACATTTTTATGTAAGTGACAATATTGTTTTCTTTCTTTTGTAGAATAAAATTAATAAAATAAAATTAACATAATAAAATTAATGAATAAAAACAAATAAAACAAAAGGAACTCTTGAACAATTTACCACTGAGGTAAAACATCAAACATGCAATGAACAAACATTGCATGTTTCTCTGCGAGTTGGGAGAATATCGGAAATTTGGGATATCTGCCCCTCAATCGGATCCCGGAAGTCTGCACGAATAGGGGACAGGGAGAGAGACCTAAATGAGGAGAACAGTTTCGGCAGGCACTGAAGAGAGAACAGTCAACCGCCCGTGAGGTTCGACACGGGGAACTCAACAGCAGGCAATAGAACAGCTTTAACATCGGACAGGGTAAGACCTGAAAATGCTACGGACGAGGCAGCAGTCCGAAACGAACAACGACAGCGCAGACTACTGCAACAGCGAAGACTACATTCCCCAAACAAGAAACCTATAGAAGGTGGGGGGATATATGAGGCGAAATAGTCCTTTAAATCAACAAGCTCCCGCCAACGGGGACCCAAAAACAAGCGAGTTCTCAGTCTTCTCACAAGTCAGACCCTCTGTTGGTCAACACATTCTTCGTCTAGCAGCTAAAATAATCCGTCGTCGTAGTCGAAATAATAATAATCAGTTCAAAATTACATTTCCTATTTAGTTTTGTTTCTGTTCGACTAAAATCCATTTCTTTACTAAAAAGCGCTTCGTCGCCGACTGCTTCTGCTGCTGCTGACTGCTGACTACCCAGCGCTTGACTCACTTGTTATTTTATGAGCATATTAGCCAAACATCCGGGCACGTCAGTCAAACCTCGCGTCCTTCCAGTTCCTACGTTGCATCTATGTTCGCATGCGGGAGGACGCAGGTTCGATCCCGGCAAGCAAGACAATGTCTTGCTCCCTTTCCTTTCTCATTCTCCGTCACAAAACCATTACAGATACAATTCTCCAAAAGCTAAGTAATACTTGTCATTTGCATTTAATATTTCATCACCCACTGAGCGAACGTGTTTGGCAAGCTTCTATGAACTTTTACAAACTCTTACACACAAACTTTGAACACATTTCTTACATTTGCACCCAAATAATGAAAAAGCATATGACAAGACTACAACGAGAGCATAATTAAACGACTACAAAAATCCATATGACAAGACTACAAAATTTATAATGATCAGACTACAATGAAGGCATAATGTCAAAACAATAAGGGCACAATGACAAGACTCCAATCAAGCAGAATGAAAATACTACACAAAGGCATAATGAAAAGACTAAAAAAAGGCATAGGACAAGACTAAAATAAGGGCATAATAGAATATTATAAAAAGCCATATGATAATACTACAATGAGTGGACAATAACAAGATTACAATAAAGCAGAATGAAAATACTACACAATAACATAATAAAAAGAGTCCAAAAAAGTATATGATAAGAATTCAAAAAGCATAGGAAAACCCTACAATGAGGACATAATGACATGACTACAAAAAGTCATTATATCAAGACTACAATAAGGCATGATAAAAAGACTACACAAAAGCATATGAAGTGACCCCAAAAAAGCAAGAAGACTATGAAAAGGCATAATGACAAGACTAAAATAAGAACATAAGGACATGACTACGAAGAGCTATATAGCAAGACTACAAAAAGGCATAATGAAATGACTACAAAAAGGCATAACCACAACACTACAAAAAAGCATATGACAAGACTATATTGTGCGCATGCTGACAAGATTACAAAAATTTAGACAGAATTGAGGTAGAAGAACGGCACAAAACAAAGTCATATGTTAATACTGCAACAAGGGCATAATAACAAGGCATAGAAAAGGCATAAGGACAAGAGAACACAAAAGCGTAATGACTGAAATCCAAAAAGGCATACGACAATACTACACAAGATTACAAAAAGGCACAATGACTATGAAAAGTTATATTACAAGACTAAAAGTCACAATGACAAGACTACAAAAAGGCATAAACACAAGACTAAAATAAAGAATAAGGAAAGACTAGGCACAGGCATATGACAAGACTACAAAAGGCATAATGACAAGACTACAAGACGGCATGATAAAAAAGACTACACAAATGCAAAAATGAAAAGTCTCTAAAAGGCATATGACGAGACTTCAAAAACCCATAATGACAAGACTACAATGAAGTTATAATGACAAGACTACAAAAAGGCATAAAAACAAGAATAAAATTAAGAATAATAAAAGATTACACAACGGTATTATAGTGAGAGAGGAGACCTGCCTCGTGCAACACGGTGTGACGGAGAGGGTGGCGGGCGTGAAGACTTGCCGTATTCTCGAAGGAAGCGGGCTAGGCTTTGCCTGGCGTGTACGACTGACCTAGAGTCGAACCCGCTTCCTTCAGAATGTGAGAGCTGTGGACGATCTGTGAAGTAGGAAATGGCATAGTGGCCCGGATGTGGGTGGTCGCGCCGTGCTGGCGAGTGTCGCACGTGCTGCTCGGACAATTATGAGTGAGGAGCCCGGATGTGGTGAAATTGGGGTATATTTAAAGGACTTATTCTCATAGACCAGGCAGAACGACTTGCAGTAGTATTTTGTTGTCGAGACGAGCGGGACAAAGAAATAGTATTGGATTTTGGAGCGAGATACAGTTGGAAGTAGTTGAACTTGAGTCAGACTTGACTGTGAACCCCACCACCACCACCACCACCACTGATTAGAAGCTATTTCGGCTTTTTATACACTGGCACAAATTCGACTTAGCCGTGACGTAATAAGGCCGTTTACTGGTGAGGGTGATGTGGTGGCATGGCTGAAGAAGGTTCGCCTTGTGACGAGACTACAGATGGTGGATGACGTGGCCAGCTTGCTGCCGTTATATTTGGAAGGAGACGCACTGGCACTTTATATGGAAATGCCAGAGAAGGATTAGCAGGATATAAATAAAATAGAAGCGCGACTGAAGGAGGCATTTACGGATGGTTCCCTTTTAGCTTATGGGAAGGTGAACGCGTTGACGTGTACGCAAATAGAATAAGGCAGTTGGTTGGATTGGCTGGATTCGAGGGAGTGGGGCTTGATAGGCTTGCAAGATTGGCTTTTGTCATGGGGTTCCCAGATAATATCTCAGTCGAGCTCCAACAGGCACCGAATGTTGAGACCCTAACAATGGCAGATTTGATGTCGCGAGCTAGAGTGCTAACTACTAGGGATGAAAACTGTAATGTAGCAGCAGCCGTAAGAACGGACACATCGACGTCCCAGCAAACGGGAAGTACCACTAAAGATTCACAAGTGCCGCGTAAAGGTCCTGTATGTTATACGTGTGGTGGCCGGGATTGCCAAAGTCAACGTAATAGTGGACATATGAACATGAGAGCACAGGGCAACATGCATTGTTACCGGTGTAATGGACTTGGCCATGTATCAAGAAGTTGTCCGGGAAACGGATGCGGGGACAAGGCATTGTCGCCATCTTTGCCCCCGTCAAGCCAGTGAAAACTACATTACCAGTTGTTGGCGTCCGGATAAATGGCATGAAGTGTTCGGCACTCGTCGATACAGGATGTTCCAAAACGATAGTAAGCACGAACTACTGTCGAGCATGGAGTAAGCGCGACATGGACATTACCACAATCGACGGCACATCCAAAGCATGTTGCAGAGTTGGGGCTGTGACAATTCACACTGAAAAAGGGGATAGTGCTAAAATAGATGTTTTGGTAACGCGTGGAAAGACGCTTGATTACGACCAACTGCTTGGAATTGACGCGATACGAGCACTGGGTGGTGCTGAGATCACTTCCAATGGACGGGTTAAGCTCGGCAAAGGGGAAGAATTCTGTGTAGCTCTCTCAGTTGAAGAACCGGACTTCTGTGCTTCGTTTGACCATAAACAAAGGGTATGGACTGCACGATGGAAGTGGGCCATGAATGAAGCACCAGAACAGCTGCACAATGTGATACCAGAGTATTCGGTGCCTGATACCATCAAGACTGCCTACGAGGAGGAGTTAGAGATGTGGATGGAGAATGGGTGGTTAATACCGTATCCAGAGGAGCGGCTTGGAACCCCAAAGGGTTTGATCCCACTGATGGCTATTGTACAACCCAGCAAAAACAAGGTACCGCTTATTATGAAAGCTAGGTACCACCAATTTGACCCTGTGCAATTTACCCCCCCTACATTTAACACAATGAAACTTGCAGAAAAAATAATATTTTCTTGAAAAGATTTTTTCCATTCGAAAGAAAAAACATTAAACAAACTCTTGATGATTTTTTTAATTTTTTATCAGCTTACGAAAATAATGAAAATTATGATTGAAAAACAATGTTTTCATTTTTGCACTGTTAAATAAACTGAAATTTAGCTAAAAACAAGTTACGATAAGAGGATTTTTTTTAAATTCTATGAAAAATCAATTAATAATCTGATTTTCTCAAAAATTTCCATAAATGTTTACCATTGGATGTAAATACATCTGAAATAGTTTTTTTCTAAAATATATTAGGGGAAATATTTTTTACGAGGTCTATTCCCCCCCCCTATTTTATTTTATGAAATAAAAAAAATGACGCGTCAGAAAAATTTTTTTTCTTTTTTTCTATAAAGATAAGAGTCTGAATAACTATATCAATGAAACTGTATGAATGTACAAGGTCTAGTTTTTTGAGGAAAAATTAATGAAATCGGAAATAAAAAGTGCAAAAAAATGTCATAATATTAATATTTGAAAACTTTTTTTGGCTTTTATAATTGGTATGTACTATATTCTATTAAATTGTCAACAAAAAAAAATTTTTGTTTAAGAAATTAATTTTTAAGAGATTTTCAATCTTTTGTGTGATTAAATATTTTTATTTTCTGCGTGAAATAAATTAAATATTTTTTTTTTCCTGCGTCAAAAAATCGAATTTTTCACGGATATTTAAAAATATGAATTTTATAATTCAGGTGCACTAAACATTGGTCCGATACGAGCTCGATTAATATTTTTAAAAGAATTTGTAATTTTTATTGTTGAATAGTAATGTGTGATTCTTAGAATGTACGGAAGAGCATTGCTGACATTTGTTTTACAAAGAGATGAGACGCTTCTAAGTAACCAAAGTTTGTTCCTGTTAGGCTGACAGTGTTAGCATGAAAAAAATTATTTTATTTAACTTTTTTCAATAATTAAAATAAAAAGTAAGTATAATAGATTATTTTATCATTTTTACTCTTAGAAAAAATATTCAAATTTTCATTCCATACTTTTACGGGTTATCGTAAAAGGGAAATAATTAGTAACTTTTCTGTCTATATTACGGTCTGAAAATTACCCTTTCGCATGTAATACGGGCAGGTTTGTTTATTTTTTAAGATAACGATGTAATTCTTCCCAATCGGATAATTTGATCTTTGAATTAACTATTTTTCTTTGTAACAACCCTGTACGATCTTTTTTTTACGAGATTTTTGATAAACAAAGTTCGGAAATATCTATTTCCGTTTTATTCAAGATGGCATAAACGGTCTGGTGGTACCTAATGAAAGCCATCGTAAATGCAGTGTTGACGCAAGAGGAGCCGATGGGGAAAGCCACGTCAGCTTACGTCGACGATATTTACGTAAACGAGGATGTAATGTCAGCAGATGAAGTCAGGTGGAAACTGGAAACCTTCGTTTTGACAAGCAAAGACCCCAAGCGTTTAAAGAATGGGGCTATAGTGTTAGGACTTAAGGTTTGCGAGGAGCACGACACCCTGCGTTCGAAACAAGGGAAGCTCGAAGTGCAGGGTAATTGGTACAGGTTGGGTATGGACATAACCCATTATAATGACAATCATTTTGTGACACTGACGGATTGCGGCCCAAAACGGTTCATCATATGGCGTCCACTGGCCCGCCAAGATGCATTTACGGTCATACGACAATTAAGATCAGTCTTCTTTGAACGCGGTCCGCCAGTGCAAATATTAACGGACAATGACCCCACATTTTGTGGCCACGAGTTCCAGACCTTTGCAGGTGAATGGGGCGTGCGAATGCGATATCGATGTGCCTATGTTCCAGAGGGTAATGGTATAGCGGAACGCTGTCATCGCACCATTAAAAGAATTGCGACCAGAATGCAATGTACTATTCAAGAGGCTGTGTACTGGTACAATGTAACACCTAAAGATGGAGTAACATCGTCGACTGCGCCATCTAGCGGAATTTACCAATATGAACAGCATGTAAAAGGGCTAGATGAGATTGCGCCATCCCCTAGAGTCATGGACGGTCCGTATCGGGAAGGAGATCTGGTTTGGGTTAAAGCCCCGAACAGTCATTGCACTACTAAATTCGGCAAAGGCCAAGTTGGTCGAATAGTCAGCCCTCAGACTGTTCTTGTCGATGGTGTACCGCGGCATATAAAGGATCTTCGCAGGCGCTATCGACCAACTGCGTTTGAGGAAGACGAAGACAGTGATACGTCGTCCGAGAGTGAGTCAGGGACTATGTCGGTGGTTGGAACGGGGCCTGTAACGGTAGAGGATGTGATGGCGGAGTCTCACGATGACGATGTGGCCGAGACCGAGGGAGATGATGTGTAGATAGACGAAGACCCGCCACCTCTGCGAAGGAGCACTCGGCAAAAGCGAGCACCATCTCCCTGCCATTTTTGTGACCACGAGATCAGGGAGGAGTGTAGTGAGAGAGGAGACCTGCCTCGTGCAACACGGTGTGACGGAGAGGGTGGCGGGCGGGAAGACTTGCCGTATTCTCGAAGGAAAGCGGACTGCCTGGCGTGTACGACTGACCTAGAGTCGAACCCGCTTCCTTCAGAATGTGACTTGACTGTGACCCCCCCCCCACTGATTAGAGGTATATTACAAGACTACAAAAAGGCATAATGTGTGGTCCTATACCAGTCACCGTACTTGATAAAATGACAGATCCGTGACTACCACATGTGTTTCCGACTAGTTGCTCTTTCTATGTGTCTGCGCCCACGTCGCTGTGTTCCTTTGATCTGCAAAACTGGCATTGATGCAACTTGGCCGGAGAGTCTCGGTTACGGGTCTAAACATTGGCGGAAATGATCTACCGTAGTTGTTGGCGACTCCAAGAACGACACATCACACCTTTAATAATAACAACGGTTTTATTATTATACATAATGGAGATGAATATGTTTTGCACACTAGATCGGAGAGAAAAGACCCGATGAGGACCTTTATCAGAAGTTTTGTTCTATGTTATTTAGCATTGAATAATCCAGCAACGGTTGCACTGGACTGTGTCACTTCTTTTATATTAAAAAAATTGTAGCTATTTTGCAATCGTCAACAAGAGTTAATCAATGCTATTCCCCAACCCCAAATATATGTCTACCCCTTGCATATCACCTTAGTGGCTTGCAGTCACCTTTGATTATACCCATAAATACAATAAGTGGAATCAAAATTCATAGAATATTTTAATTTGATTTTTCCCATTTTAACAAAACAATTTTTTCTGTGACTAACAAAAACAATTTTTACACTTTTCCTCTTTCATTAAAAATTAGTTGACACCAATGTGTCACAAATAACAATACTAAAAAAGGAAGTAGCAGACTAAAGAGGCCTGCTCCGCACTGTAGTATATGTGATCATGAGATCAGGGGGGGGGCGAGAGAAACCACGAACGTATTAGTTTGAAGCGTGCACGACTGTGTTTGGCATGCAGAATGAGATCAGAGGCGAGTGGGGAGATTGAACTCGCATTCTCCTGATCGTGAGTCGTGGCCTGACACATGGGAATTGCTAAACTATCCAGAGTGGCCCGGATGGGAAGGATTGACGTGTGCTGATTAGTGTCGCACGTGCTGCACGGGCAGGTCAGAGTAAGGAGCCCGGGTGAACACTGTAATTGTGTATTTATTGACTAGCCCTTACAAACCGAGAGAAAAGCTTGCAGTAGTATTTTGGCTGTGACGACGAGTGGACGATAGACAAGATATTTTGATAGTGTTGGTGAGAAGTAAAAGCGTCGGACTTAATTGAGCCCCTCCACCAGAGAACATTCTTATTAGAGGGATAACTCTATGTGTGAGGTACTTTCCACTTTTACAACAACCCATCTCTTTTGTAAATGTCAAATGGTGTTCTGTTCCCTTCGTTTTCTTAAATTGTTTCTTTCCATCTACCTCCACAATTTCTTTGTATAATACACCAATACAAATAATTTTTTCTGTTTTATCAATGTTTTTTTGATGGGCATTTGTTTTTGTTCTTTCTTTTGCACGGTCTATTTTAGATTTATCTAAAATTATGTTTTTGATATCAACACTCGGGTTTAGAATGCCCATAGCCTGTAAATCCAAAAGAAAGGCATTTGCAAGACTTTCTCATAAGTTCGATGAAACATCACCCCTGATCAACTCAGTAGCATACCAAGGAATTTTTAAAAGGCTGTAAACACTCGTAGGATATCTGCCAGGCTCATAATCTTCATCTATTTCTTCACTATTTAATGAAGGGGAAGGAATAATATTCTGATTATAAGATGTAGAGGCAATAGCAGAGGAACCAGTTTGTTTTTGTCTTTTTCCTTCTACTACATTACTTTTAGGTTTCTGAATGGCAGCTTGATCCACAGGTCCCAACTGGAAACTACCATTGGGTCCTATTTTGAAAATAACTATATTGGATTACTTGTCAAAAAGTTGGTGGCTCTTTCTTTTTTAATCGAGAAGGTGGACCTCCAAAATTTGTAGAAGAAGCACTACGAGTTCGTTTTCCAACCATTTCTTTTTAGAAAACTATCTGAAAAAAATATATTTGTTTTTATAAGAAATGTATTTGTTGTGATAAGAAATTGAACAAATTGAATTATAGATTCAACATTGAAATTTCAAGAACTGGAAAAATATAGGAAAAGATAAAATATGTATTTACTTACCATATAAATAAAGGTAAATCGTTTAGTAGCGCGCAAAAAAACTTGCGAATGAAAAATAATGTCTTCAAAAATAAATAAAAATATCTATCACAGGGAATATAAAGCAGCTGAACTTGCAAAACGGTCTGAAAATTAGGGTGACCCAGAAAAAACAGAACCCAAATAATTCATTTATTTTCCCATTAAACTAACCCTAAACTCCAACTCTAACCCAAACCCTAACCCTATAAACCCCTAGTTAAAATTAACAGTTTTATTACAAAATTTGTGCGTTCTGTTTTTTACTGGGTCACCCTGTATATAGGGTGACCCAGAAAAAACAGAACCCAAATTATTTATTCATTTTCCCATTAAACTAACCCTAAGCCCAACCCTAACCCTAATCCTAACCCTAGACACTAACCCTACCACCCCTAGTTGAAATTAACAGTTTTATTACAAAATTTGTGGGTTCTGTTTTTCTGGTTCACCGTAATTTTCAGACCGTTTTGCAAGTTCAGCCTATAAAGCTACTTATTTGTTTTTTCTAATAATTAAGTTTGTTAAAATAAAAAAAAGCGAATAGATTTGATTATTTTTCTGTTTTAAATCAGTTCAAATGAAATTCAAATGTAAACAAGACGTGTTGATACGGTAGTTTCCGGTGAAGACTGAAAAATAACCTCTTAAGACGAGGTCGAATTTGGTTAAAATATTTATACTTTCTTAAATTATTTAATTTAAGAAAGTATTAAATATTAACCAAATTTGTAGAAGAAGCACTACGAGTTCGTTTTTCAACCATTTTTTTAGAAAACTATCTGAAAAAAATATATTTGTTTTATAAGAAATGAATTTGTTGTTATGATTGAACAAATTGAATTATAAATTCAAGAGTGAAATTTAGAGAACTGGAAAAATATAGGAAAAGATAAAATATGTATGCGGCGTTTTCTTTTTTATTTACTTTTATTTAATCTACTAAGAATTGCATGCTTTTGAATGAAATAAAATCTTTTATTAAGACTAGTTTTTTACATGTTTTTTTCTTCAAAACTACAGTTTAATCTGACCTACTTATTTTTCAGTTAACAGTTAGCGAAATTCAAAACATTCGATTCTGTGTGTATTTAAATGCGAATGCTCAAACATTGGTAAAGTTTTATCGAAAAATATTTGGTACAATTATTCTTTATGTTAATTAGTAACTTTCTCCGTTTGAACCTACTGTTAGTATAAAAGTCGACCTATCCTACAGGGTAATGGCTTGTCAATTTCCCACATACCGAGAATACATGTCGTCGGGTAAGAGTAGAAGGAACATCAGGAACTTCACTGCCTCGCTTCCATTCTAACGTACCCCCGCGTTCCTGAACACGTAAGGCAAGAACTTGCGGTCCATCTCTTAGCCGTTCGGGAGACTAGCAAGTTAGCCCGTGATTTTCCAAGTGTTTGCTCACTCTTTCTGCCGACGCCACTTTTTCATTAACTTATACGTCGTCGAAATATTCTGATGTTGCTTGATTAATTGTTGCATCTTGGGACAATGTAGCAGTCATAATTGACCGCATGATCATGAGGAGCCACGTTCAAGCCAAATCCCAGGCGTGTGAGACAATATCGCTGTCCCTTCCAGATCACGGTCTGAAACGGCAATACCGACTTATGAACCCTAACTTGCAAATAGGCTCTTCTCAAATCAATCAGTGCTACTTCCGCTCCTTGCTGCCTCCACTCACGCAACTTCTGGGCGCATACTTCAACATTGGCAGTGAAGACGTCCACGTGATTATTTAGCTCCCTGTAATCGAGTACGGGACGCACATTATTTTTGTTGGCTTGCACTACTGCCATAAGGGGAATGAGTCCTTTCGGAGGACCGAGTTCTTTTTCGGGATACTGTACTAACCAACCGTTGTTCAGCCATTCGCTTAGTTCAGCATCGCATTCCTGGCGTACATCAGCGGGCACTCGGTATTCAGGGATGTTGTTGTTGAGCTGTCCAAATTCTATTCTGATGATCAAAGGAGACGGTAAAGTCGCTTTCGTCAATCGTAACGGCGGCACACTGTATTTCCTGGGCTTGGGGAAAGCATGCTTCACCTAGAGCTGATATTTGCACTCCACCAAGCTTTTTAATGGCGTCAAATCCCAGCAACATATCAAATCCCAACACGCGTTCAGCTACAACCAACACTTCTATTCTTACGGATTGTAAGTGTGCTACCTCCAATACGATGGTACCACTTCCTTCACACTGTAATGTGTTGTTACCTGCTGTTAGGACTTCCATTCGCGTTGACCGCCAATTGGTACATACTTTCCGACTCACTATCGTGCGAGAGCATCCAGTATCCACTAGTGCCTTGCATTGACTTCCATTAACGAGTACGCTGAGCATTGGTAGTGCCATATTGGATATGTGGCAGCGGGGTAAGAGGCTCGTCTCCTGCTCCGTTTCACGAACAATTTCGTGCGATATGCCCTGGTTTGTTGCAGTGATAGCAGCGCACATTCGGTTTCACGCCACGGTTTCTACCACCATTGCGATGCAGGCAATCTCTGGCGAGGTGATTTGCGCCCCTGCATTTGAAGCAGGTGAAATGAGTTTGACTTATTTCGCGACTGCTCGGTGCAGGTGGGGCCTGCATCGGTCGCGCTGCAGCAGCTAGATGTTCTTCACCGTCTTTAGTGTCCACTAATATTGCCCGAGCTCTCGTAAGTAGTTCTCTTAGAGTTAGGGATTCCATCCTAGTTGACGATCGGAGAAGTCCCATGATATGAGTCGGTAGTTCATTTACAAAGCGCTCTTTATCCAACATTCTGGTGGCATCTCCCCCACCAGCGAAGCCTGACGCTGCAAATCCGTTAAGAACTCGTCCACAGTCTCTCCTGTACGCAGGCGGCGCGAGGTAAATTGATCGATGGCCACGAATGAATCTGTTCCGTAAGCCGTTACAAGGGCAGGTTTAATGTCTTCAACGTTACCACGTTGCACTTTCGACAACTGTCGATACGTCTCTTGAGCCGCCCCTTTCAATCGCAATGACAGGACACGCTCCACCTTGACTATCTCGCCTAGATCACAGGTCAGCTACAGATCTTCCAACTATTCAAGTATCGGCACACCTGTCGCTGCTCCGCTGAATTCGGGAATAAGTCTAATGTCAAACTGTCTGGATGCCATGGTTCTAATAGAGCCGAAATAGCTTGTTTCGACCAAAACGTAACACTTGGCCTTTTTATCTGATGACAACACCTAAGGCTTCCACTGTACTCTAAAAGAAACACGTATCAAAGGCAGATTTACTTTTTGTAAATATTGAGAAAATTTTGACAAACTGAACCTGTGTTGTTTACTCTCCGCGACCATCCCCCGCTCTCTCCAACTGTCTCCTTTTATACTAGGTCTGGCTGGCCAAAATTTGTATATTTACAACTCTCGTCTCGCCAGCGACGAGACTCGCGACTCATAAATCACACTCTCAAGGACGCCACGCTTCTATTTCTTTTCACTTCCGGCACTCTGCACGCACAACCTGCTTGCCTCGAACTCCAAGGTAGGCAATTTCACTCTTCATATTCATTTCTTTTGTCCTTGCTCATTTTATCCAGCCAAGGCCGGTTGCTACATCCACGTAAGCGTCCGTTGTCCTGCCTACACACACAACATGCCACTCGTCTCTTCGAACGACGAACCGTCGTTGGCTCATCAAAGGCAGCAGTCTGTGGATTTTACCTTTCAATCTCGCAACACTCTTGTGGTTCTCAGCCTGGGCAGATGACATGTCTCTCGATGAGCTATTGGCACGAGCTCGGGCAATCATAAAGGACGAAACAGCGGAGAGGGAACCTGTTGTCGCTGTGGTGCAGTCCTCCCAGACTCCTTGATCGTCTCCAAGCATGGGTCCACCGATCACATGCTATGAGTGTAATGAACCCAATCACTTCGCAAGGGACTGCATGAAGAGGCGGAAGGCAACTAACGCGTGTTGCTATCGGTGCAACAATACCGGTCATGTGGTCAGAAATTGTCCGGGAAACAGAGGTGGGGACGAGACGTCAGCGCCAGTCTACTCCCCAAACAGCAAGTAAGCTCGGCGCTACCTATCATTACTGTGTGTGTTGACGGCACAGCATGCTCAGTTCACATTGACTCTGGGTGCTCACAATCCATATTGAGCGCAAGTTTATGTCGGTCTTGGTCGAAGCAAGGCATAGCAGTAGCTACGTTAACCGGAGCTACGCAGACTTGCCGTGGAAGCGGCACCGTCAGAATTTTCACGGAAACTGGTAACACTGCCACAATCGATGCGTTGGTTATGCAAGGGAGGCCCTGGAGTTTGACCTGTTGCTTGGCATCGACGCCATTAAGGCGCTCGGTGGTGTTCGCATCACACAGCATGGAAGCGTGGAGTTTGAAGAAACGTGGCCCAGCGATTCGCATCAGCGAAGCCGACTTTAGTGCGAAATTCGACGAACGGCAGAGAGTTTGGGTTGCAGCCTGGAAGTAGTCGGCTGGTTATGCACCAGAGAAACTTCGGAATAGGATTTCTGAATACCCGGTATCCAGCGAGTTAAGAGAGGAGTACGAGCGTGAGTTGCAAACATGGATGGACAATGGTTGGTTGTTGCCGTACATTGACAAGGAGTTTGGACCACCCAAGGGACTGATACCACTGATGGCCGTACTGCAAACCAATAAAGACAAGGTGCGTCCTTTGATGGACTATCGTGAGCTGAATACTTACGTTGACACATTTACGGGCGCTGTGGATGTTTGCGCAGAGAAACTGCGAGAATGGAGACAGCAGGGTGCAAACGTGTCCATTATGGACCTCAGGAAAGCATACCTGCAGGTTCGTGTCGAAGAATCTCTGTGACCATACCAAACAGTTATGTTCAGGGGAAAGTGATATTGTCTGACAAAGCTGGGGTTCGGCCTGAATGTAGCACCCCTAATAATGCGAGCTGTGCTCAAGGCTGTGTTAGCACTGAGTGAACCTATAAACAGAGCAACGTCGTCATATATTGACGATATATTTATCAATGAGGATGTGGCGTCAATAGAATCCGTGAGGAAACATCTCGAGCTCTACGGACTGACTAGCAAAGAAACAGGGAAGTTGCGGGACGGAGCCAGAGTGCTGGGGCGAGAAGTATGGAGTGAGTAGGGTCGACTGCGATGGCGATGAGGAAATAAGCGGGACACGCTCAGTGGCATCTTCATCCTCGGTTGTATCATCGGATGTGTCTCTCTCGGTGGTATCTTCGTCCTCAGTTGTATCATCGGATGTGTCTCTGGGCCCATTCTGGCCACACTCGTTGTGATCGCTCTCAGATGCTGCTGAATCACCCCGCGTCAAATCCTCATACAGCCTCGGCGCTTCATCGTCAGAGGAAGTGACGCGGCAACTAGTGGCGTCTGCTCCACGCAGAGGACGAACATCTTTTATGTGGCGGGGTGTACCGTCGACAAGGACCGACTTTGGGCTGTAGACATTAGTTATCTGTCCCTTTCTAAACTGAGTCGTACATCGCCCATGTGGAATCTTAACCCAGACGATATCCCCCACTTTATAACTACTGGGATCAGTGTCTTCTGGTAGCGATGCAACATCGATGCCCTTTATACGGGCCGTGTATGTGTGTATCACATTAGCTGGTGCAGTTGAAGCTGTTATATCATCCTTGGGAGTCACATTGTACCAGTACACTGCTTCCATCACCGAGCACTGTGTTCTTGTGGCAATGCGCTTGATCGTACGATGGGATTTCTCTGCGATCCCATTACCCGACGGCACGTATGCACATCGGAATCTCATCCGGACGCCCCAGTGCTCGGCAAAGTTAGTGAACGTCTTTCCACTAAAGGCCGTGGCGTTATCCGTGAGTAATTCGGCAGGGACCCCCCTTTCGTGGAATACAGTCTCCAGCTGCCGGATGATGCTGGCAGAGTCATGGCGAAGTAACGGCCTCCAAATGGCAAATCGACTGGGACCGCAGTCGATCAACGTTAGGTACTGCCGACCTCCAAGGTGGGTCACGTCCATTCCGACCCTGCTCCAGTTCTCACGTACGTCCAATCTACCCGTCTTCCACCTTACCGGAGCCGGATCTATGGATTGACACTCCTCACAGTCTTTGACTACTTCTCGCACAGCTACCTTAGAGACCTCGGGACTAACCAACCTTGCGAAGTAGTGTGCGCTTTACGGCGGGATGTCCACAAGATCGATGAATAGTCCGAATGCGAACGGCATCCAGTTCTTCTATGGACGCGGCGCACATTGGCTCAGTGGGTTCCGTTTCTTTACGGATTGCATACATCCATCGCTGGGGCACTCTGGTGAGTGGATTAGCTCGGTTTGCGTGAGATTTGACGAGCGCCACGTCGATTGTCAGCCCATATTCCGCAGCTAATTCATGGAGCGTGCTCAGCCGGCGTCTAATTAACATCTCTGATGCCGCCTTGGTCCGTACCCTCGTTTTCCCGGACAGGGTGTCCGAAATCCACCGCTGCACGCAGGCCGAGTCTGTCGGCAGGTGAATCACGCTCGTCTTCCATTGTAGCGTCAGGTTGATTCCCCTTAACACTGCATCAAGCTCTGCCAGGTTTACGTGCTGATCTGAGTGTACCGGTCGTAGCCAGCTTGCGTCTTCAATTATGGCTTGCATCCACCCACACAATGACATCCCGACCGTTCACGCATCAGTCACCGTGTGCTGGATCAGTTTGTGCCGTTCTCGCAATAATCTCCTCCAGCATCCGACACAGTAGAGGGTCTTGAACTTCGTCATCCCATCCTGTTGTTACGGCGTTCGCTCTCCGTTTCAAGAACGCTGCTGCAACACGGAGCCAGCCGCACACTGGAAAATGCCTGGTCAGCCGCCCACACACGGAAAAGATGCTTCGACGTGTAAGTACGTCAGGGGTCGTCGGACACTCGCCGTCGCGTCGCCATCGAAGTCTACCGTGCTCCTCCCAGACATACAAGCCGAACACACGAGCGCCATTATTCAACTGAATAATGGCGCTCGTGTGCTCGTGTGTTTCGGGTCCTTACAGGTCAGCCCAAACAGCTCAAGATGCGCCTTCACATGAGCCGCCAGACACAAACTCTCGTTGACGAATATGTCGTCGATGTATGACGAGGCAGCGCTGTTAATGGTTTCATCCTGCCCGACCACAGCTTTGACAACGAATCGCATGATCTGTGGGGCCACGTTCAACCCAAACCCCAAGCGGGTAAGGCAATACCTTTGTCCCTTAACCTTCACCGTTTGGAATGGCCACAAGGACTTGTCAACGTGAATTTGTAGATACGCCCGGCGCAGGTCCACTATAGCGACATCTGACCCTTGCTGTCGTCATTCCCTCAGCTTTTGAGCACAAATGTCTACATTGGCTGTGTAAGCATCCACATGCGCATTCAGTTCGCGATAGTCCATGACTGGTCGAACCTTCAGTTTGTTCTCCTGAAGTACGGCCATCAGCGGGATCAGACCCTATGGGGGTCCAAGCTCATCTTCATGGTACGGAAGCAGCCAGTCGTTGTCTATCCAAATCTGCAGTTCGCGATTGTACTCCTCTTGGAGATGGATAGGGATGGAATATTCTGCTAGCCTGTTGTTCAACGTGGCTGATGGCTGGTTGTCGGACCACTTCCACGATGCGGTCCAAATCCTTTCACTTGCATCATACTCTGCACAGAAGTCGGTCTCGCTGATCCAGATGGCAGCGCAGAACGGTTCGCTAGACTGAGGAAAATTTACGTAGCCGGTGCCAGTTACGATCACTCCGCCCAGCTGCTTGATTGCGTCCAATCCGAGCAACAAGTCAAATCCTAGTAACGCCCCATCCACGACTAGAACTTTAATGTCGAGGGGGGTCCTGTTGCAGATCAAATTTGAACCGATAGTCCGCTAGAGAACCACTATTCTAGCATTAAACAGACAGATGATCTGAGTAGTGATCAGATACTTCTAGAATATGCAGTAGGAAATTCACGAGGGAAAGTCAACCCTAGATATGCTGCATGGAAAATTGGACCTTTAAATCAGGCAAGATGGTTGACGTTAGCTACCAGACTAATATGTTTGTGGACTCGTGGAATTTACCCTGAAAACAAATCAAAACTACACAGCCTAATCCAGTTTATTGTTGGAGTTTATGCAGTTACCTGGTTTAATTTAAAAGAGACAATAAATTTCATAACCAGCAACTGTATATTTTCATTATGCTGCAAAGAATCAAAGAACTTTCACCTGAAATTCAGGAGATTACATTCAAAAATATTCAGCATAATGCTTTTGGCCTCCTACCAGAAAATATGTTGTATTCAATGTTTAAATCAGATGAACTGGAAGTGAGGGACGAAGCTATAAAAAGAATTTTAGCCATTCGGTAAGTAATTTAGATAAGATTGATTAAAATGATTTCATCGATTTATAGATTCAATTTAAAGTAATATCCTGATTTCATGATGAAAATTAAAAATTAAGAGATGGTTGAACTTTCAATTTAATTCAATATATTGAATTTTCATTTTTGGGGTGAGAAGGAAGCCAACCAAAAAGAGGCTAAAAAAATACCAATAATAAATTTTGATGCTACATATTAGTCACAGTTGATCTACCTGTCTCAAAATGGAATTTGTGAGCCTGGATTCACAGAAGAATCTATAGATAATGAACTGGAGTCATCAAAGAGTGGGATAAAATTAGAGTTGCCTGATTGCCTTCACACTCACAAAGTGTTGAAAGGGCAGTAAAATTTATAACTTCAGCTTCCCAATCGGTTTATGGAATTGAAGTAAGGCATAGGCATATTATTACAAAGCAGTAAAATTTATAACTTCAGCTTCCCAATCGGTTTATGGAATTGAAGTAAGGCATAGGCATATTATTACAAAAGTTTTATGCCATAAAATGAGGCCTTCCTTTGCTTCAAAGGGCTCTTATGTGGAGCAGTTTAATATGATAGCATGATAAAAGTTACTATTATCCCCTGAACATTCATGTATCTTTATTATGTCTTTTATAACTTCATGCATTACAATGATTATATAAAATAGAAACTTAAAAGACTCACAATTAGTAACCAGTAGATATTTAAAGAAATGTTCAAATTACAATGGTAGCTTATGTTAAAATCATCATCCATTCATTTGTTTATAGCAGAGTTCATACTTATTTGCTTTTGTTCCATTTATAACAGAACAAAATTACGCTACAACAATATATTGCAATGACGTATCTCAATTAATGAGGTAAAATGCTGCTTATTTGAGATATTAGGGTAGGGTGGGGGTTTTAATTTCACTTTAAATGTTACTTTCGATATATTCATTTTATTTGAAATAATTTAAATTTACACATTTTTCTGGATTTAAATTATAAGATTTTAAAGCAATTTCTTAAGTAAATGTATCAAAAACAAGGATTTCAGAGGGCTTCATATTAGATGATCTTTAAATCTAAATGCTCAAAAATTGGTGCAAGCTAAAAACCTACTTTTTGGTGTCAGTACTTATCATACCAATACCCAACTTTCTCTATTTGTTACATTTTGATATTCCAAAAAAAGTTGAAAATCGACCTACCCTATTACCCAGTCAGTGGGTGGTTGCGAGTAGCGACCTCGTTTATTAAACGCCGAGCAACTGCAGTGACGTTAAGGTGGGACGACACTAGTCACGATGCCCCCTTAAGACAGATGATAACTGACGTCATAAGTAGATTACACCAGAATGACCCGGTACATGGAACATGGTGTGTGGACGAGCCCGCCTATGCTGTGTGGGTAGACGCGAGCTCACTGGCTATTGGTGTCGTAGTTGGAAGTAAATGGAGCGGTCGTCGAGGTCGCGAGTTATATGCGCTCAGAACACGACAGTCAACATATGAATTTGGATGAATTAGACGCGGTCGTGCGAGGCATCAACCTAGCCCTCCAGTGGAACGCGAGGGTGCTACATCTTTTTACAGACTCGGCGTGTGTGCATCGGTGGCTTTCTGACATGTTAACTGGAAAAACGCGAATTACTACAAAAGCCGCCAGTGAGATGCTAATTCGACGGGGACTGGATACGTTTCTGAGTCTTGTGCGGGAATACAGGTTAACGGTGGATGTATCAGTGGTTAAATCTGATGCTAACAAAGCCGGCCAGTTGACGAGGGTGCCCCAGAAATGGCTGCATAGTATACTGAAGAACGTGGAACCCGTGAACCAAACCTGTGACGTTGCAGTGAGTCCAGAACAGTTGGTTGCTATTCACGCCCAAAGTGGTCATCCGGGCATTAGGCGCACGCTGTACTTCGCACTGCAGACTCACCCTGCTGTCACCAAAGTGGGCGTATGAAGGGTGGTAAAAGAATGCAAGATGTGTCAGTCGATCGACCCGCCGCCGGTGCGCTAGGTTAAGGGGCATTGTGAAGAACAATTGGGACAGAGTAGGAATGGATACCACACATTACAATGGTATCCATTACCTTACTTTAATTGACTGCGGACCGTCACGATACGCAATTTGACTCTACTAGTGTTATTCACGAATTGGAAGCTGTTTTTCGCGAACGAGGTCCTCCCTAGGAGATTCTTACAGATAATGATACGGCATTCACCAGCCACCGTTTTAGGCAATTTGTACAATTTTGGGGCGTCCGTCTCCACTATCGGTGCGCATACGTGCCCCCTGGAAATGGCATAGTGGAACGAATCCACAGCAGCATAAAGACCATTGCAGCCCTCGAAGCTGTGTATTGGTATAATGTGACCCCGAGGATGGTGTTTCTCGCCCCACCATGCCAGCGAACGCAATTCACAACTATTCTGTGTGGATACGCGGCATAGATCCCATACCCCCGCCTATACAACCCAGCGCAGCCAATTCAATATTGGAGATAAGGTGTAGATTCAGACACCGAGCGGGAGATGCACGAGTGCATGCAGGCAGGGAAGAGTGACCGATGTACGCAATGCACAGTTGGTGTGGGTCGACGGGACGCCGCACCATGTGAAGGATCTGCATCCCGTTATGGGTTCGAGTTCGTCAGACACGGGGAATGACAGCGAAGAATCTACACAGAGTACAAGACTGATCACCATCAGTGATGCGCACGGTGATCCCCCGGAGACAAGTAACTCCGGGCCTGGTGCAGATGCACCAGATGACATCTCTACAGGCGAGTCATCCGAAGGGGTAGAGGTACTACCACGAAGAAGCACCAGGCGTAAAAAAACCGCCCCGGGTTGTCACGTATGTGATCTGCAGATCATGGGGGAGTGTAGCGTGATTGAAAGGCAAAACCCACAGACGGGACAGCGTACGATTACGTAGATGTAGCAACCGTCTTTGGCTGGATAAATTGAGCAAGAACAAAAGAAATGAATATGAAGAGTGAAATTGCCTACCTTGGAGTTCGAGGCAAGCGCAAGTGGGTTGTGCGTGCAGAGTGCCGGAAGTGAAAAGAAATAGAAGCGTGGGCGTCCTTGAGGGTGCGATTTATGAGTCGCGAGTCTCGTCGCTGGCTAGACGAGAGTTGTAAATATAAAAATGTCGGTCAGCCAGACCTAGTATAAAAGGAGACAGTTGGAGAGAGCGGGGGATGGTCGCGGAGAGTAAACAACACAGGATCAGTTTGTCAGAATCCATTTTCTCAATATTTACAAAAAGTACAGAGTACAGAGTTGAAGCCTTGGGCGTTGTCATCAGATAGTGTTACGTTTTGGTCGAACTAGGAAGACCCCGCACGAACACGCACGCCATCACAGTCTGGTATCCCTCCAAAAAGGACCGTTAGCTGCCGTAGATCTGCCAAATATACGTCTACAGTCTCACTCGGACGTAATATGCGTGTCTCGAATTGTTCATATACCGTAAATTTATCAGCGGCAAATGCTGTCATTAATACTCCCTTGATTCGAGCCGCGTCCGATTTCTCGTCCTTGGATGCTGGTAAACCGCGAACGCTCCCTCGGTTAGGCAAAGAGAGATGATCCGATCAAGTCGCTTCATCCCTGATAGGTCACACACCAATTCCACCTTTTTGAGCCATTCCACCATGCCTCCAGTCCCGTAAAACTTGGGAATGATTTTTAAATCGAACCGGTCGTCCATGCCTGCTAAAATAGTTTCTAACAGTACGGTTTACTAAAAAAAATTGAAGCTGCTACGATAATCTCGTAAATTCCCACCAACACACAAAACCTTCAGTACGACGTCACGTAGGCGAATCCTGTAGCAGAACTGCTACAATTTGCATGAGTTAATCTGTCGCTACCTGTCACGTACTCGTCTGTTTTTAGAATGTATCGCTGATATCTTATGCAAATAAGTCTGTAGCATAAAAATGGCAGTTTTGCGAACGGTTCTCAGAAAGTAGATCGACATGCGAACGTGCTTAGCTTCTGGTAAGTCACTGTCACTTCTATTACAAAGAATGCAGTTGCTGCCTGATTGTGGTCATTGGGCGCGATCATGTCCAGGAAGATTTCTAATGGGTTTAGGATTGAATATGAGTGAGGAGTATGCTTCTACCTGGCGGACTTTTCAGGAGTAGCAGCATCTGGCAAAATGTAATTTGCAATCGCACTTTGTTCATTGTGATATGCTAGGCATTGACTTCTTGCAGCAAAATTTGCATGAGTTAATCTGTCGCTACCTGTCACGTACTTGGTCAGATGATGTTGCTCTCATTTTATATGTGTGTCTTATAGCTGCTACATCTGCCTCATAGATCTCTGCACTTGCTAGTGCCTTGGTCTGGCTTCTTATTTCCTCCGCTGCTTGACTGGCGTGGACTGTTTGGTCCAGCATGATGTCATGTTCTCTAAACAGACGTTCCCTGAGACAGAGATCGTTCATGCTAATTATGAGTACGTCTTTGACCAACGAGTCTGTCAAGTCCCCCAATTCACAGTCTGTGGTGCATTGGCAAAGTACCGTTACAAAATCTATCTGAATGTTTGAGATGAGGCTTGATGATTAGTATTATCAGAAACGTTGTACAGATAACAATGAAGATGAGGACAATAGTCTGACTAACACAGATAATACGTTACAAAATTATTGAACATTTTGATGCTCAATTGGTTGCTGGTGAGAAATTTATATCTCAGGATTGCCAAATTATTTTGAGACTGGCAGTATGCATCAAACTGCTCAATGACTTTGTATTTGTCTTCCACTGAAGTGAATTGGAAGGCATAAATGTCTCGTCCTTTCGGCCCTATACATATTAGCAGGACTGAGGTCTGAATCTTTCCGGGCTTCATGTAGTATTCTGTAGCCATGAGAAATAAATTTTATTCTTCCAACGCTTCCAAGCCTCAGCTAAATTATCTTGAGTAAAATCCAGAATTTTTGTAGCCAGCAGAGCGTCTATTATTCTCGTAGGTAGGTAGAGACTCAATGAAAATTCAGTTGGAAAAATACTTTCAGGAGAATTCTTACAGAACCGATCCAAATAAGCTCAGTTGAAAAAAATCCAAACAGAAGCACTCAAAGAAAGAGACATTAGTAGGTTGGAAAAATTAACGACGCAGCTAGACTCTTACTTCTGGTGTCATGGTGGACTTTTGTAGGCACGCACATGGCGTTGAGCGATTTAAAGCTATAATGAGATGGAATAATATCACAATGAACATACTTTAAATGAAACTCTTACCAGATGCTGGATTATTATCTCCGTTTATAGATAATAGCTTTTTTGTTATATTACTCATAAGAACACAGGATGCATTTGGATATGCAGAACACTAACGTGTGTAATGCTGTTTATTTACAGGACGTAAATCCAGGCGGAAGTAACCGGTGTACGGTCCGCAGGTTATGTTATTGTAACAGAGATCACTAATGGCTACTGGGTTCTCCTCTACCCCATCACTCCACACAGGACGATTTTTAAACGTGCCTTGGAACTCGAGACAACAGGTCTGCATAGGTAGTATCCCTCCCTAACCAAATACTTAAACTTTCAACGATATCCACTTAACTTCAATGTCCACTGGTGTATCTTCTTATTGGTCAATTCAGCCTCTAACAAGTGTCTGAGTGGTTTGTGGTTGGTCTTGATGGTAAGTTCAGTCCCACTCAAGCAATTTCTGTAAAGCATACATATTTCTCTATTATCGGCTTTCTCTGTTGGGTCGCAGCAGTGAGACAAAAAATACAAGGGCACCTCTTCTGGAATACCTAGCACTGGTCCATCCTCATTCGGACTTGGCTGAGTTAATACTGCTCCCACTAATTGTTCACTAGCATCAGTATATAGCACCATATATCTACTCAAATCAGGGTAAGCCAACAACAGGATGGCTGTCAACTGCTCCTAGAGACAGTTGAAATCCCTTTGACATTCAATAGTCCACAAATCTAGTATAGTTATTCATAAGGGGTATGAGGGGCCCTGCTAATCTAGAAAAGAGAGGAATTAATCTCCTGTAGCAGCTTATAGCCCCTATAAATCGCCTCATCTGTCTGATAGATGTTGGTTTAGGCATGGCATTTATGACCTCTACGTTATCAGTATCAGTTTTGATCCCATCATTTCAAATCCCAAATACCAGGTCTCTTCCCTCAGGGATACACTTGGGCAACTTTAGCCTTAACCCATGGTTTCTTAATCTATCTGCAGGTGTTCAAAATGTCCCTCAATCGTCCTGGAGAATACCAAGATGTCATCCAGATAGGGACAAACCCTTCCATCTGACCTAATATGATTGTCTTCAACTAAGTAAAAACATTGGGTGCGTTTGATAGACCAATTGCATGACCTGGAAATTAAACAGACCCATGTGCCACGTCTTCTAGTCCACTTCATCAAAGGCCACCAGCTAATACCCTGACCTTAGGTCAAAAGTAAAAAACAACAAAAAAAATCAAGGGAAGGGGAACTGTCAGCGGCTTGGTGATGGCATTTAACTTCCTGAAGTCAACACAAAATATGTGCCCTCCACCCTTCTTCTCCACTACCATTATAAGAAAACTCCAAAGTGACAGATCTCTCAATGATTTCAGTCCCGAACATATCCTTCACAGCCTCTTCAACCAGCCCCCTTTTATGTAGGGAAGCCCTAAACTCTTAACCTAATATGGTGATGATCTCCCATATCCCCATCCTCTAATTTTGATCCGAATTAGCCAAAACATCCTTGTTAGCCCTCAACAATTTATATATTTCTCTGAAATGATGATATCACCCGTTAGAGATTAACTTCTTTTGTTGGTTGCAGTTGACATTTTGCAAGGGGTTATCTTTACTTGCCACCAGGGTTTGCTACAAGGGTGCATTGCAACCTAGCTATTTAAATGCAGCATGTCGAATGTGACTGGGACCTCCAGATGTACTAGAACTTTGTGTTTCCATCCAATTGGACTTGCCCCCCTCCCTACTACAGGCTTATATGTGTATCTTTACGCGACCCTCTTTTTGTGCTCTATCTTCATAGAGGTTTAAACTCACCAGATCGAAGAAAGAGAGTAAGTCACATTCGCGAGCTGCATTTAAATAGCTAGGTTGAAACGCCTCTTAGTGGCAAACCCTGGTAGCAAGGATAGATAATCGCTTGCCAAATGTCAACTACAACCAACAAGAGAAGATAATCACTACACTCCCTTTCACTTCATCACTTCTCTGTCTTTCAGCTGGTCCCCCATCTATCTTCATCTGGTTAACTCGTCTAACTGATAGGGTGTATCCCAATTCCTTTCCATTCGGAATTCTAATTGTTTTATTCGCTGTATTGGCAACCAGAATATATATAATCTCTGAACCCCTCACAACAGTCTTACAAAGCGTTATTTCTCCTTCGCAGCTACTATACCTTTCTAACGGTGATAGTTGATACAGTTTTCCCTTTAATTCTACTTAAAGGACGACTCTACCCTCACAAGTCATGCTAGTTCTAAGGGGGTAGCTTAACACCCCCTGGTTACTATGGATAGCATCTCTACCATTAGTGTGGGTGAGTCAAAGTTTAACTGGGTCTTGCGACCTCTCAACCAATTCTCTCCCCAAAATAGCTCACTACACAAATCAGGTGCAAACATATAACCTGTGACCACATCTGACTCCCCCAACTTCTATTGGAAACCAGATCATTCCTGGTATTCTCAACTCTCCGCCATCACCTTCCTCTTCTGGCCTGTAGCTCTTAATTTATTGAAAGAGTTTGTGATACTGACACTGATATCTATCAAAGCCCACATCGGGATATCTCCCACCATTAAATCCCATGTGACCCCCCCCTTTTTTCTTTGAGTAGAGAGAACACATCAGCCAACCAGTTCCTTCCACTTTGTACCAACCAGACATTGGTGCCGGCAACAAAAGATTATCGCTATTATTCTGGGGTCTGTGGGTGCAATGTTTCTTTACATGACCAGACTTTCCACAGCACTAGCAACTCCTTAGTGCGCAGTTGGCTGAAAGATGACCAACTTGCTTACATGTCCAGCACTTTATTTCTATTATCTCTAACCAGGCCATCCTGCCTTTTATTTCTCGTTGGGTGGTCCTTGGGCATTTCTGGTCTCTGTGCCTTGACAATGGTCTAGTCGTTTGGGAATCTCTTGGTCTCTCCAGTCCCCCTTGAAATATCTAAACCAACTAGTCTCGTGATCCTGTGGTCCTATCCTGGTCACGGCACCAAATCTAACTCCCAAAATAATACCCGAATCACTAGGACCATTAAAAAACCATCAACCTGAAGACACTATCAAATAAACTAGACACTATTAGAAAAGTACATGTCCCATTAAATAACCAGAAAATAAGAACTTTCACATGGACAATTTAATAATAGCTATTATCTTAGTAATTATATGAATTACATTAATGTTAACCATCATAAAAGCTCGGTTGAAAAAGCAAAGTAGCAATGGACCAATGAGTTTGCACAGGAATGTTAGAAGGGCGAGGGTAATTGCCACTGACCTACAAGAAATTCCCCAAGAGCAGCAGATCGAAATGGTACCCATTGGCAATCACCAATGAACAGGTAAGGACCCTGCAGTGGAAATACTTCCAGCTTAATGAAATCTAATGAAAGAGAAAAATATATTTATTATTGAAATTGAACATTTTTTATAAGAAAATATTATTCTTTCTCAAAAGCTGTTGAGAAAAAAAAATTCAGGATAAAGCATGCCAAAACGGACATATACATCTTTTGAACAGTTATGTAACCATGTTTGTACATTACCCATGTTTTTTTTATTTTTTTTGCCATTTACCTATCAAGTAAATATCTGGTAGGTGGGGGATGGATATGACACTATGTAGGTATATTCAATGGTGCTACAGATTTTTTAGTGGTATGGTACATTTTTTTTTAAATCAGGAAAATCTATTGATATGAAAAGATGAGGATGACTCTAAAATTCAATTTGACATGTAAAAATGAGTGCAAGTGTTGATGAAACAACTTGCAAGAATTATTTTGAAATACACTTCCTTTGTTAAAAATGATTTTGTTAAAAACATGTAAGGATTGTTTTGATTTTTACTTCTTTTGTTAAAAAGGACTTTGTTAAAAGTCAACATGCAAAGATTGTTTTGATTTTCACTTCCTAACGAGAATGAAACGAGAATGAAAGTAAACACAGTAACTGTGTACATCCGGGCTACTTACTCTGCATTGCCCGTGCAGAACTTCGACATTCACCAGCACTTCAAGTATGCATCAATCCTTGAAGTGCTGATACTGCGACGATACTGTTTACATCCAGGTTACTCTGCACTGCTCGTGTAGAATGTCAACAGCATTTCAGCGATGAGGAGGTGGCGAGTTCAATTTCCGTGGTCACTGGCGACACTCCTCCTCCTCCTCGCACAGGCCAAACATATCCGGACACGCTTTGTTCGTGGGGGTTGAAATTGAAGGGCAGAACTGTGGACGAGCAATCTGCTCGTCCACAGTTCTGCCCTTCAATTTCGCTACCTCCCTCTCGTGATCTGATGATCACATAGATGACTACCTGGGGCAGGTCTCTTGAGTCTAGCGCTCCTTCATGTTAATGGTACATCCTCCCCGGACGACTCGTCTACAGAAGTGTCATCTGTTCTATACGCGTTGTTTACCTCGTTGATGGTGACACTTCTGGTTGAGGGTTCGCTGTCACTCCGACTTTTCGAAGTATTCAAGCCTATGACGGGACGCAGGTCCCTTACATGGCGGGGCATCCCGTCTACAAGAACGTTCTGTGGCTGATCACACCTGTAACGCGTCCACGTGTATAAGGGGGACGTGCACCGTCCAATTGGGGTCTTCATCCAGACACGATCGCCCACGTCGTATCCAATCTGCTGCTGTTTGGGCTTATCTGGAGGGTATGTACCGATACCCTTCAGTCGGACGCGGTAGCGATGAATCAGGTTGGCAGGGGTAGTCAGCGGCGACACATTATCCTTAGGGGTAACATTGTACCAATAGACTGCTTCCATTATGGTGCACTGTTTCCTCGCTGCAATCCGTTTTATGCTTCGATTACATCGCTCCACAATGCCATTACCGGAGGGGACATGCGCACAACGAAAATGCAATCGGACTCCCCATTCACTTAGAAAGTCCCCGAAGACCTTGCTGCGAAATGCTGTGTCATTGTCAACGAGTATTTCAGCCACGCTCGCAGAACGCTCGTAGAACAGGCCTTCCATGTGGCTGATGATGCTTGCTGCACCTTGTCGTCTCAGATGACACCAAATTAAAAACTGTGAGGGACCGCAGTCAATGAGCGACAGATAGTGTCTGCCTTGTTAGTGGGTCACATCCATTCCCACTCGAAACCAAGTTTCGATAACGTCCAATATCCCCCTCGGCCAACGCGTGGATGGTGGGTCAATCGTCTCTCACTTCTCACAATTTCTTACCACAACCCTCACCGACACTTTAGAAACTGTGGGATCAACCTGTCTGACAAAGTACAAAGTTCGCCTGGCCGTTTCGGTGATGGATGGACCTTATCGGGTCAAAGTCGTGCTTGCTTGGCGACACAGCACTTGCATAGTACAGAGGTTCAACCGTCTTCTTGATATTAACAACAGCTTCAATCACGGGGAGCATCTCTTTTAATTTGAATGGGGAGAGAGTGGTGCTGACATCTCGCCTGTTTCCGTTTCTCGGGATAACAGCGCATGGCCGATCTTTCTCTCTGGTTTCTAAACACTGCCGCGCTGCATGCAATCTCTAGCCAGATGGTTCGGGGCCCCGCATCTGAAACAGTTGAAATCACTGACTAGTTTCGCGAAGAATCGGTGTATGCGAGGCCTGCTTAGGTCGCACTGCAGCGGCTAGATGTTCGTCCCTGGTGTCCACCAACACGGCGCGAGCTCTTTCAAGTAGCTCTCTCAAAGTCAGGGTCTTCATCCTGGTTGAGGACCGGAGGAGTCCCTTGACATGGCCCATTGACAAAGGCGCTCTTTATCCAACATTCTGGCGGCATTTCGTCTACCAGCCGTTGCAAATCGGTTAGCAACTCGTCTACAGTCTCTCCTGGACAAAAGCGGCACGTGGAAAATTGTTCGCACGCCACGAACGAATCCGTTCCGTTATTGGTACATCCGTTGCCGCGCCGCTGAACTCGGGGATAAGCCGAATGTCAAATTGTCTGGATGCCATGGTTCTAATAGTGCCGAAATAGCTTCTAACGAGAATGAAAGTAAACTCGGAAGAGGGGCACAGTCAAGTCCGACGTATATGCTCTCCCAAGTAATAAAGTCTTCAGTCTTCAACAATCTCTCACAAAAGTACTACTCTCTTCTTAACAGCAAAATCCAAATACAGTTTTCGGTTCCACTCGTCTCGACAGCAAAATCCTACTACAGTTGTCTCTTCTTTCGGTCAGGGAGGGCAGACCCTTAAATACACAGTAACTGTGTACATCCGGGCTACTTACTCTGCATTGCCCGTGCAGAACTTCGACATTCACCAGCACTTCAAATATGCGCCAATCCTCACGACGATACTGTTTACATCCGGGTTGCTCTGCACTGCTCGTGCGGAATGTCAACAGCATTTCAGCGACGAGGAGGTGGCGAGTTCAATTTCCGTGGTCACTCGCCACACAGACCAAACATATCCAGACGCACTTTGTTCGTGGAGGTTGGGAATCTGCTCGTCCACAGTTCTGCCCTTCAATTTCGCTACATTAGTAAAAAATAAGTTTTGAAAGAAATTTATTATAAATTGTAATAAATTTCTTTCGAAACTTATTTCCGACAAAGATATCTTTTTTTTTTAGTGAAGTACTGGAAGTGAAAATCTAGCACCAACTCTCTGTCCAAGAGACCATAAATTTTCTGCTTCTTTCCAATGACCGTCAGCCATTCCTGCAACCCAGAGGGGTCTCTTCTATAACTATAAAGCCTGAGCCCCCCACCCCATCAAATATCTGAATTCTCCAGTAACAAGGGAGTCAGCACCAGACTTTGTGGCCCTATCACTACGCTCTGACCTGAAATTACTCATCAAACCGAACAAAAGAAACTAAAGACAACAAAAGAAAGTAAAGAACAAACTACCAATTCAAACTACTATCAACCGTCAAGGTGCCACACTAAATGGGAGAATCAAACAACAACAACAACAAAAAAAGAACGTCCTACATTATTTATCTTCACGCTCACTCTCACCCAGTCCAACTTTGCCTGCGGCTCGTGATCCTAAGTGTCAAACTTCGGTCATGGCAACCAATAAATGTACCACTATCTAGCAGTTCCGTTCCACTGGTGGTAGTCGGTCGAAGTTGACTGGTACAATGTAGTCTTTGGTCTGGTCCACTCTCTTTCCATCCTGTTGTGATGTGTAGTTTCGTACTTCTTGTAGTCATAGTAGTAATTCTCAGAGCTTATTGTAGCTCTCTCCCTTATCTTCTCGTAGCTAGTTTTTTAATGTCCTCCAAACTATCTCTATATATCTACCGCTGTAGGAGACATATGCAAATGAGATAACACGCCATTGGCTATCTCACTACACCTCCCTGAAACGGAGGGGTTTTATTCCCCTGGTCGACCTATTGCTTCTCCTAAATATCCTCGAGGTGTTCTTCGTATTGGTGATCGCGGTCTCATTTTATCAGAACTGGATCCCTCGTATGGCACATCGGAATCCGACACGCTTTCATCTAATGGCTCTATAACGTCTCCAACATATTGGTTTATATCCTCGTTTCTTTCCGATTCATGTCTTCTTCCTATCTATTTCTTATCTGATCAGTGTGGGCCAGCACATTTCTCTCCTGTGATGTTAATATAGCTGTGTTGTTCCCTTTCTGCATAATAAAATAGCTTTTTCAGGTTGCGCGTCCTTATTTTTTTTTTTTTTTTGTACCTGTAGAGTAGTACAACAGACTATTGGACCGGGACGCCCTTGGACAGTCACCGGCAGTCACCTGCAATAATAGACTCTACCATGCACGTGCGGGGCATGGGAGGGAAGTAATATAAGCAGGCTTCCTCCTCGAAGCCAGCAGTTCGTGTTTCGTCGTAGAACGCTTTACATGGCGTCGAGCGTTGCGTTTTTTTTTTTGACCGATACGTTAACCCGCAAGTTGGCCCCTGTTAAGGGGAAAAAATTTGGTCCCTGTTAAGGGAAAAAGTTGGTCCCTGTTAAGGGAAAAAATTGTTTAGCACTTGGTTTCGGCAATTGACAAACAGTTGGCCTGGTTTTAAAAAAAACATAGTTGGTCCCTGTTAAGGGAAACGAATACTATGGAGGTGTCAGACCCATAGTCTGACATTTCCAAAGATCCAGGCACTTCAAGGATCAAAAACAGCCAAGAAGCGGGACCCATCTAACAGGATGACCCCAAAAAGAATAGGGAAGAGTCCTGTCCAGGAGTGACACTCTCCCCAGACAGTCATCCCTCGTCGGCGGCCGTTGAGGTGGACAAGGTTATGTCTGGCACAGGAGGTGCCAAACCCGCCCACCTAGGGAAAGATTCCCAGCCACCAATGGATGGCGACGACCGTGTAGGCAGAAGCAAACGAACCGACCGTAGTGGTGACTAAAGCGAAAAGCATAGAAGCCGTAGTAATCACAGCAGTGACCGCAAAAGCCGAGGAAGCCACAGAAGTCAAAGTAGGCACAGCGGCGACCGCAGCAATGGCGACCAGCGAATAACCAATGTGGACGGAACTACATCAGGGCCAGGAAATGCCAACACCGCCCAGCCAACAAAAGGGGTGGGCTCTGATGCTGATCCAGACCGGATAGAGGCCGGACCCACCCTGAAACCAGCAAAGCAACAAAAGAAGGGAACCACTACAGACCCACCTCGGGCAGAGGCCGGGCCCTCAAAACAGCAAAAGAGGGGCGAGGTGGTGGCAATAGTCTTCCCATTTCCATTAGATGGGGACGACTGGCCTCACCTCATCTCTGAATCTCCAACAAAGGAGCTCCCTTCTGATAAAGTACCAGCAATAACGACAACCAAAGACCCCGCTACACCCCAGCCAGCAGCAGCACAGTGGAGACCAACGCCCAAAAAGCAGACTCCAGGATCTTCTAACATCGACCGGGAGACCGAATACAGGGAGTTTATAGACGGAAACACCCTGCTCCCGGTCCCGGACTTCTGCAAGAACATAAAGCCCAGGATCCTCTCTCTGGTGACTACTAATTCCTCAACCAAAAGGTTAACGGGCATTAAGAGAGAGGAGTTGATAGACGCACTAATAGCAACACAATTTCCCGCTAAGTACGTCTATCAAAGATCCTTTGCAACCTGGGACGTGCTGCTGCCAACTGAAGACGAGGCAGTGAGGAGAGCGACGAAAGACATCACTTACAAGAACGTTCGACTACAACCGGAGTATCTGGGTTGCCGCCAGACAAAGGTGAAAGTATTCGGGATCCCACCTACACTTTCGCCCAGTCATGTGGCGGCCTTCTTGGGCACGTTCGGGGAAGTAGACTATGGATCCCCTGTACGGCAAATCGGGAATCCAGGTCCCTGACTACGTGTTCAAGTTGAACATGAAAAGGGTGGGATTCGAGGCAATACCAGATACGATCAATTTCATGGATCACAAAATCACGGTTGTAGTCGAAGGCCGCAAACCTCGCTGCCGGGTGTGCGGGAAGGAGGGACCTCTGGCCAAAACCTGCCCGAACAAAACAACCAGCGCCGCCGACAAGCCCGTGACCGTCAGAACACCGTCAGCAGCAACAACACCGCAAAAAACAACAACGACACCAATGCCAGCGAAACACAAACCTGGAGACACAACAGCAACGGCAGGGGAGGGGTGGTCCGTGGTAGTGGGGAAGGGAGGGAAAACCTCCTATGCCACTATCACGGCCACTTCTGACTCTCCTGTCGTGATTCCAGAAAAGAATCCTCCGACCAGGAGATCACCAGACAGGAAAAAGGAAGGGGATGCCAGAGAATCATCCTCCTCCCTTTTATTTCTGGAGGGGGAAAACATTTGCGAAACCTGGCATGCGTCACCACAAAAAGAACTGACGCATGTCCAGAGGACTGCGCTTCGCCACCTGGTGGATTTTAAACAAATTGATGGCAAGCGGGTGGATAGACCCAAAAACTTTAAGGATGCTCCCTTAGTGACCACTTTTATCCGGGAGGCGGAGAGTCGCGCCACAGGTGTGTGGTCAATGGTGAAAGCAGCCAAGTTGGCCTTCCCGGATATAAGGATGGCGAACAGGGAGCATCCCTCATTGAAACACATGAAAGCATTTTGCCCCGGAAGGGCCCCCATTTACGTACATCCTTCTTTGTATAGGGCTCTTAAAACATTGTACCCCATGCACGTCGGAGGCATTACCCGGACGAACCGAGTGTCTATTGAGCTTGGCAAAGGCAGTATGGGTAATGCTGTCGGTGAGCTGAAATCGTCTGACTTCCGGTCCGTAGTGAACACATCACGCGCTAGTTTGAACCTCGAGGTGGGTGTTGCCGCGGTGCAGGAGACACACTTCGAATCGCACTTGGACGACCATGTGCCGAGGAATTTCTTTGAGGTTTATTCGGCATATGGTGGCTCGAGAAGCAGGGGTGTGTCACTGCTGGTGAAACGCAGCCTGGATGCGGTGACTGACGTTGTCTATGCTGGCGCAGATGGAAGGTTGATCGTGGCCGATGTTGCAGTGAAAAACTACAAATTTTTTGTGATCGCGGTTTATGCGCCCAATACCGCTGTGGAGAGGAGGTCCTTTTTTCGGCAGGTGGGGCCGTATATAGCGTGTCCGGAACGGCTAGTGCTAATGGGTGATTGGAACGCGATCCTTGATCCCAAGATAGACCGGGGGAGGGGAGCTAGTGGGTCTGGGGGGGGTGAAAGCAGCCTGATCGACCTAATGGCCGACTTCGATCTGGTCGACAGGTATCGCCTGGATCACCCCAGGGTGGAGATGTGGACATGGGCTTGTAGCTCGTCCCCTGGCGCAGATAGATCCTATCTCGACAGGGTGTTAGTTAAGAGAGCCGACATCGATTTTGTTAGGTGCCCTGTGTTCCACTATTATTCGAAGAGTGGCCATAAATTGTTTACTGTCACTCTTCAGTTAGGTGATAGGCCTAGGCTGACCGCCTACTGGATGTTCAATACCTCTTTACTGGAGATACGGGACTTCCGGGAGCGGTTGGCATTACTACTTCAGCGGGCGTTAGTGGGGGTGGTTATCGGGAATAAGTGGTGGGGTACCCTTAAGCGTAGGATTAAGGATTTCTCCATCAAGTATTGCCGACGGCTCGCCTCAGATAGGGCAGCGAAGGAGAAGTCCCTTAGAGAAAGTGTTTCCCGGGCGGTGGATGGGGGGATCCCCTAGCCATAGATCTAGCTAGACGGGGCCTTGAGCGCTTGAGTAGCGAGCGTTATCAGGGATTTATAGTTAGAAATAGGCTAAATAGAGTGTCCAACGAAGCGGTGAAACTCGACGCAGAGATGCGTAAGGAAGAGATGCGAAGGTTCGCTGATCGGTATATTGGTAGTGTCCGAACCCCGGACGGGCACAGCCTTCGGTCGACTCGTGAAATTCGTGAATCCTTTCGGGCTCATTTTCAGGCACGCTTTGCCCGGTTGCCGAACCTCCCGGTGCAGGAGTTCCACAGCTATTTAGCCGACTTCCCCCGCCTTGAGGAGGCGGAAGCGGCTAGCTGTGAGGGGAGAGTGACGGATGCGAAGTCCGTGATGCGTTGAAGCAGGTCGGCCTCAACAAAGCGCTGGGACTGGATGGTTTGCCCTATGAAGTGTACTTGAGGATGTCGCACATTTTTGTCCCTATTCTGACGGATGTGTTCAACAATTGGTTCGAGCGGGGAGGGATCCCCGACTGTGTAACCAAAGGTGTGATCACATTACTAAAGAAAGGCGGCAGGAATGTTTAGGAGGGTTTAGACAACTACAGGCCCATAACTCTGCTAAACACAGAGTTAAAGATTTTGGCCCGGGTCCTTGCCAATCGTTTGCAGCTTGTCATTGGGGATCTGATTGGACCGGAGCAGAACTACGCTGTAAAGGGAAGATCGATCCAAGACAACTTTCATTTGATTCGCACGATCCTAGAGAGGTTAAAAGACGACGAGAAAGCCGCGCTGATCAATTTGGATCAGTCCAAGGCATTTGACAGGGTAGACCATCGGTTCTTGGCCACTGTTTTGGAGACTGCCGGATTCAAACCGGAATTCCGCAGATGGATTAGTATCCTATATCGATCCCCTACGGCAGTGGTACAGGTGAATGGGAAGCGCTCGTCAGCCTTCTCGATCGAACGATCGGTCCGACAGGGTTGCCCCTTGTCTCCTCTACTCTATGTCCTCGCTTTGGAGCCCCTGCTCCGTAGGCTTAGGGATGAGTCGGCAAGTCCGGTCCTGCGCGGAATCGCTGTTCCTGGCCCCGTTAGCGCCACGGTATCCGCGTACGCCGATGACATCACCGTGTTCGTGTCCAGGGTCGAGGACATAGTTGCGGTGAAAGAGGCGCTTACAAGGTATGACTGTTAACTGGGGCAAAGATCAATTGCGAAAAGAGCGAAGGGTTGCGGTTGGGAGCCTGGAGAGGTGGCGCTCCTCTGCCAGCGCCCTTCAGCTGGAAGGATGGTCCAATCAAGATCCTCGGGATTTGTTTTGGGCCAGGCCTTCAGTTAGAGAAGAATTGGTCGGAAGTACAGACAAAGGTGGAAGCACTGGTTCGTGTCTGGCTGAAGAGGGGGTTGTCCTTAAAGGGTAGGGCGGAGGCTTGCGCCACCTACATTTCCCCTGATCCTTTACCGATTATCTGTACTTCCTCTGCCTCGGGCTCGGTTATTGGCACTTGAACGGCCCCTATTCTCACTTCTGTGGAAGAATGGCTGGCCAATGGTCCGCAGGCAGGTTTTTTTCCCAGCGACCTTGTAATGGAGGTTTGGGGATGCCAGACTTGAGGGCTCACCGAGCCACCGAGACTGTCATTCTTAAATCGACCTTGGTCACGAATTGCTGCGTGGCTGCCGACAATTTGGGCCGCCTTCCCAAATTTGCGACAGACCCCGGAGGCCGAGGCCCGCCGTAGGCCTCGTGGAGAAGCGCCGTAGGCCTCGTGGAGAAGCGCAGTTCTTCGCCAAATGCCGTGACGCACTCCGCAAGCTCCCTGTGTCCAGCGACATCTCATGGCCTCGAAGGGCACTATATAGGGGGATAGTAGATGGCACCGGTACGGATCCGCTCGTAAAACGGTTCGGCTTGTCGTTGGGGGAGGTCCGCTCCCACTGGAATTGGGCGCCAGGTTCTGGGTTTCTTAACAATTCTGAGTTCTCCTTGACCTGGCGTTGCCCCTCGCAAGCGGATATGGCAGAAATGCCCTTTTGCGAACGCTGCGGCAGTGGGGAAGAAGAAACAGCTGAGCACGCCTTCTTTTACTGCCCAAAAGTTCGTCCGCTTTGGGGGTACGTGAACGAGGTCACTGCTCGCATCGCACCCGATCGACTGGTCCAACTCGACGTAGGTTACGTCGTAGACAACGTTAGTCCTCCGTACTCTGGTGAAAAACGAAAGGTGTTTTTCGCGGAGCTAGCCGTGGCTCGAATGGTGATTTGGGTCACACGACTGGGGGAATTGCATGAGAAGAAGCTTTTTTCCTGTCGGGATCTGATCATCTTCTTTAAGCATCAGCTTAGAGTGAAAATTAGATGCGACAAAAAGAAGCTTCCTTTCATGACATTCTGCGAAAGGTGGGTGTGTGCAGCAAGCCTGTGTGCGAGAGTGGGGGCAGGACTACTTTCCCAAGCTCCCATGGTCACTACGGCCCGTAAGCGGTACCGATACCCCTTCCCTTAGACCAACAATGTCTAATTAGAAAAGCAAAGCTCCGAGCCCGGCTCTAAGATTTCTTTTTAGGCTTCTTAGTTAGGTGTACGAATGGAAACAGTTCCCAGTTTTTTCACTTAGGACACGTCCAGGACTCCCTAGCCAAATTTCTTGTCACACCCCAAAAACCCTTAGTATTTTGTTCCTGGAAAGTCAACACTATTTGATTAAATCCATCCCAATACCCTCATAGCACCTTCCCCTCATTTCTTATCCATGACCATATTAAGGACCCCCCCCCTTTTTAGGGGAACTGATTGGCTTGCTTTCGGTCTTCCGGAAGACAGTCGGCGGTCCCAGTACAATAGATGAGGGAAAGGGGGTAACCAAAACGGCCTCAGTTTTATTTTTTGTTTCTTGGTTTTCGTTGGGGACTTTTTTGTTTTTTGTCCCCTCCAATCCCACATTGAATCATGATAGAAATGTAAATAAAATTTTAATTAGGCTTTTAATTTCACCATATGGGTCTAAGTAGGGCATCACGCACGGAGAGACAGTGGATTTTTTGGTGAAAGCAGTAGTGCAAGGCGATGAACGACTTTGGTTATTTGTATGGATCGGTCGGCGAGTGGACTAGCTAAGATAGAACTAAAAGATATAGAAGCATGACCAGTTTTGTACCCCGTTCCCCCCAAAAAAAAAACTTCGGGCCTTGTGCCCAGGTGTGTGTCCGGTTGCATTTTTCTGTACCGACTTCATGAGAATAAAAATAGTGTATTTGTTCTGTGGAGTCGGATGCCGGTACACATCAAATACACTCTTTACATGGCGTCACCGATAAGGAGTTTCGTTTTTGCAAGGAATTATTGATACAACTCGAGAGATGGAGACCAAGGAAGTCATGAACCAACAGTATCTACAGCTCACACAGCGCTGGTAGAGTTACAGAGAGAAAACAATGCACTACGCATGGAAATGCTTTATAAACAACCAAAAAGTGTTACGGCAAAAAACCGGAACGGCCAGTAATAGAACTTCAATCAACGACGGTGACTAGGGTGTTTCTAGACGCATGGAGCCGCTACAAAGAGATGTGCGACATGACGGACCCGGTGGTAATCAGAAATGAGCTTCGTGTTACTGCACCCCAGAATTAAACAGGTTGTTATTCGATTTATGGGTCCAGAAACTCTCAACACCGCTACAGAGGAACAACCATTACAACAGATAAAGCTGATAACAGCCAGAGGCCTGCATAAGGAGGTTTACAGGCAGGAATTTCATTTAATGAGGCAGGAGGAGGGCGAAACGATTACGCACTTCTTAGCCAAGCTACGAGCAGTAGCAAGGTTTTGCGAGTTTGTAGTCGCTTGTCCCAACGAAAAGAACTGTGGTTGGCAAGTAAATTATTATTGTGACATGGTGGCCGGCCAGATGGTGACAGGGCTTGCTAATGCAAACACCAGAGCAAGATATTAGCAGAAGCCTCGAATCTGACAATTCTGGAACGAAATTTCGACAAGCTGGTCAGCCTAGAAGCAACAGCCAAGTCAGCACCCCATCTATATAACACCACGCAACCCGTCGCAGTTTCCGGTGTGCAGAAGTCTGACCATAAGCGAAGACTACAGAATGTTAATACCATTCGGACCCCACGATATAATTGGCCTTGTAAGGGATGTGGAAGGATTCACATCCCAACGGTCAATGGATCGGAAGGACTGCCCGGCAGCCAAGATGGTATGTTTTTTGCGGACGGACACATGCGAGGGGCGAACAACTAAAATAAAGAAAAGAAATTTCCACCAAGGGCACACAGATGGTTTCAGCGGGATGGCATGTCAAAAGACACGAAGGAAATGGAGGGGTAAAGTCAACCCGGTACAGGTGAATGCCGTTCCTCATCTCATTTGGAACGGAAACCGGTTCCAAAGGGAACCTCCAGATCTACCACCATCCCTGACAATAGAGATTACTTTGATACCCGAAACCCATGCTGAGTTCGGACACGCGTCCAAGAAAGTATCGAATCTCCGCACCCACCGAATTACTGCGGTACTGATACTGGGGCACAGACATGCTCCATTAGACCGGAATTACAAAAAGTTCTAGGTTGTCCAGATAGATTCCTGGTGCCAACTAGACACCGAATCCGAGGCATTACGGAGGCTTCGTTACAAATAAAGGGTGTAATATTCGCCAGAATCAGAGTTGGATCACGAGAAACTCACCAAATGATATATGTGTCTGAAAATACTACAGGGTTCTACCTGTCTGAATCAGCTCTAAATGACCTAGGCATATTATCCTCCAACTTTCCAAACTCACCATCGAAACAAAGCGTGGCTACTAGTGATAATGGAAAAGCTCCGTGTGGATGCCCTCGAAGGACAGCTGTTCCACCAAAGCCGGCCAATATTCCATTTGCCCCTATGGAAGAGAATAAAACCCACCTGAAACAATGGATATTAAAGCACTTCAGTTCCAGCACGTTTAACACATACCCACATCAACCACTTCAGACGACGAAGGGAAAATCGCTGGATATTGCTTTCATTCCGGAGACAAAACCAATAGCGGTTCATACACCTATCCCGGTTCCTCATCATTGGAAGAAAAAAGTTAAACAGGACATCGATCGGGATGTGGCGATGGGCATCATTGAACCAGTACCAGTTGGCACACCAACAACTTGGTGTTCAAGAATGGTGGTTGCACCAAAAAAGGATGGCTCCCCTAGGCGTACGGTAGATTTGCAAAAACTAAACGCTGCTACCATGAGAGAAACTCACCATACGCCTTCCCCGTTCAATCAGGCTTCATTAATACCTGCGCACACGAGAAAAACCATATTGAACGCGTGGAATGACTACCATAGCCTTCCCCTCTCTCCAAACGCAAGGGACGCGACAACATTCATCAGTGAATGGGGCAGGTACCGATATCTTAGGGTCCCACAGGGATTTCACGCATCGGGAGATGCATATACACGCAGGTTTGATGACATAACTATTGATATGACTCGGAAAACTAGATGTATAGATAATACTATACTATGGGATGACTCCATAGAAACATCATTCTGGCATACGATAGACTACATTACCCACTGTGGCGACAACGGTATCGTCTTTAACCCTGAAAAATCCCCCTTTGCGGAAAAAGAGATAGACTTCGCCGGGTTCCGGATAATGGAGGACGGGATAAAACCCACTAAAAAAATGACAGAAGCAATATCGAACTTCCCTACACCTACAAACATAACCAATATCAGATCGGGGTTTGGACTTGTGAACCAAGTTTCATACGCGTTTTCGCAAGCCGAAATAATGGCTCCCTTCCGAGAACTACTGAAAACAAAGTACAGGAAATTCTACTGGGATGACACGCTCGATCAGGCTTTCGAGGAGTCTAAACGTAGAATCGTAAGAGAAATCGAGGAAGGGTTTAAGATATTTGAAGTCAACACGCCAACATGTCTATCAACGGACTTAAGTAAGACAGGGGTAGGGTATTTTCTTTTTCAGAAGCACTGCAACTGTGCCACAGAAGCGGGGCCGATTTGTGGTAAGGACCATTGGAAACTGGTTTTAGCCGGATCTCGTTTCACCAGTGACGCTGAGTCACGTTATGCACCAGTTGAGGAGGAGGCTTTGGCATTAGTATACGGATTAGAGGCGTGTCGAATGTTCGTGCTGGGATGCCCAGAATTATTAGTAACGGTAGACCACAAGCCTTTAATAAAAAAAATATTCTCAGACAAGGCTCTAGAAGATATAAAGAACTCACGGCTGTTCAGCCTTAAGGAACGCTCCCTGATGTATAAGTTCAACATAAAACATCTCTCTGGCAAACTCAACGCCGCACCAGACTGCACATCAAGATACCCTTCAACACCAAAATTAGATACGGCACTAATAATCAACAGTGCTATAAAAGCATCATTTAGTTCCACATACGAACAAGATCCAAAATTAACGGCTATTACATGGGACCGAATCAGGGCGGCAGCAGCCACTGACGAAGAATGTCGGTCCCTGGTGGAATATGTACAGAAAGGGTTCCCTAAATCTCGGCATGAACTACCAGAGATAATCCGCCGGTTTTGGCCCATGAAGGAAACATTGTATAGCCTGGAAGGACTGAATATAATGGACAACAAAATACTCATACCTAGAAAACTACGGGGAGAGATGTTAGAGTTGCTACACTCCGCACATCAGGGCGTCAACGGCATGCTGGCGAACGCCAGACAGTGCCTATTCTGGCCAGGGCTAGACGCCAGCATTCGTCAGGCCAGAGCCCAATGTAAAATCTGCAATACAATGGCCCCATCACAGCCTAGGGAACCTTTTATGCCACCGCCAAATCCTGAATTCCTGTTTCAGATGACGGTGACAGACTTTTTTGACATGCAAGGGAAACATTATATGGTCTACGCTGACAGATATACAGGATGGGTAGAAGTTGCACGTATGTCGTCTGGGAATGCCAGGGCAACATATGACGCCCTACGAAAGTGGTTCTGTACATACGTTGTCCCGAAAGAAATATCGTCTGACGGAGGCCCGCCGTTTGATTCCCAAGAATATAACCAGTTTCTGAAGAACTGGGAAAAAAACGCATATCATCAGCATATTATCCTCCGAGTAATGGGCGTGTCAAAACTGCTAAGCGGGTGTTGGCGGATAATATTGACAGCTATGGCCGTTTGTGCGAGGATCGTGCAGCTATGTCCTTATTAACGCACCGGAACACCCCCGTCCAAGGCTTGGACATGTCCCCAGCAATGATGCTGTACGGCCGAGTGATAAAGGATCACCTTGCAGCCCTTCAAGAGAAATACCGAATTCACAAACGGTGGAGTGAAATCAGTCGGTATAGAGAGATGGCAATGGCAAAAAGGCACATTACAAATGAAAAGTATTATGATCCACACAGTCGCCCACTCAGAGAGTTAGAAATTGGACAATCAGTCCAAATACAAAACCAGATAGGTCCATACCCACGTAGGTGGACAAAAACTGGAAGAGTGGTAGAGAGGCTGGGTAACAGACAGTACCACATACGCATCGACGGAAGCAACCGAGTGACCCGACGCAATCGCCGCTTCCTCCGGCAGATAGACCCAGTGCCTCCCGCCGTCGGAGGATATCCCTATGATATCGGACCAAACAAAAAGACCCGAACCTCTAAATACCTCACAAGTGGAAAAGGAAATGGAAGTGGACGATGTAGATTGTCAGGACAGAAGGGAATTCCAACAATGATGGAGATTGACGAAGACCCATATGAAATGCCACCAGGCCGGGGCCTACGTCGCAGTACACCCAGGAATCTATTCCCACAGACACGGGGTACGACTCACGAATACTCAAGGACGTCCCAACAAGTGACCACAAACCGAACCATTTGTGGTCCCATGAGAGGGGGACATGTAGAGTAGTACAACGGACTAGATATTTGACCGGGACGCCCTTAGACAGTCACCGGCAGTCACCTGCAATAATAGACTCTACCATGCACGTGCGGGGCATGGGAGGGAAGTAATATAAGCAGGCTTCCTCCTCGAAGCCAGCAGTTCGCGTTTCGTCGTAGAACTCTTTACAGTACCACATTTTTTCATTAGTCGAAAAATACATGGTTATGGGAGATCTGATCTGTCTTCCCATCAAGACAGAAGGATTTAGTGTTCTATCATCATGAGGAATGGATCTGTAGCTCATCAAGAGTTTAGGTAGAAAGGATTCTATGGTCTCTCAAGCTCAAATGCTTTTAATCTTAATTTAACCGTTCTAACCATCCTTTCCGCAGCCCCATTCGATTGTGGATGGTAGGGCGGAGTTTTATAGGGTTTACATCCTATCTTCCTCAACCAGGAACACAAACCTTCATCACAGAATTCAGTCGAATTGTCCGATACCAGGGTTTTGAGTACGTCATTTCTTGAGAATACTGTTCTCAATATTTGAATGACAGTTGCAGATTTTCTATCACGCACCTGAACAATCTCTGGCCACCCCGAGAAAGAATCTACTAAAATCAATAGTAGTCCTACGCCCTTGACATAGGCATAGTCCATGTGTACTCGACTCCATGGTTCTTGTTTCTTTGGCCACGAATGAGTTTTTGTGGAAAATCTTTGATTTCCATGCATTTGGGATATTTTTTTATGTAATCCTCTATGTCACACGAATATCCTGGCCACTAGCTCTCCAATTTGAGTCTTTTTTGTGTGGCTGTTTAATCGGCAGTACATCGGTTTCGACCCAATGTAGTATTTCTTCAGTGTCGTTTATTTCGTCGTCTTCTTTGTTAAAGGCTGATCTGGATAACGCGTCAACATGCGGAATCGTGTTTCCTTTGACGTACATGATATCGAAATCAAAGGTCATCAGCAATATGGCCCATCTCATTATCCTGGCGGATGTAACCTTGGGTAACTCTTTCCGTGGATTAAAAATGAATTCTAAGGGTCGATGGTCAGATTTTAGTGAAATTTTCGACCCAGTAGAAATTGTCGGGTGCACTGTGTGCTCCACACTATGGCCAAAGCTTCCTTCTCTATATTCGAGTAGTTCATTTCTGCCTTGGTTAGCCTTCGCGACAGGTACATAATCGGATGATCGTCCTGTGACAATATTGCAGACACAGCATGTTCACTGGCATCCGTAGTTAAGGTTACTTGTTTTATGGGGTCAAAAACTTTTATAACGGGTTTTCCATAAGTACTTTTTTTTTTACTTTGTTAAAAGCCGTTTCTTGTTTTTGTGTCCAAACAAACTCACTATTCTTTCTTCGTAAGTCTGCAAGTGCTTCAGTTAAATCGGAATATTTGAGCAAATATCTGCTATAAAAATTAGCCAATCCTAAAAACGATTCTAATTCTTTTTTGTTGGCTGGGGATGCCACCTGCGATATTTTAATTAATAAATTTGGGTCAGGTGAAATGCCTTCTTTAGATATTTGGAAGCCCAAATAATATATCTTCTCGCAATTAAACTTACATTTATCGCGGTTTACGCTCATGCCCGCCTCCCTTAATTTGTTCATAATTCCCTCAGTTTTTTGTTGCAATTCATTTATACTCGCCGCCCCTATTAAAATATCGTCCTGATAAATTATCATATTTTCTACCACCCCCTTTAAAACATTTGTGATAGCTCGTTGAAATATTGCCGATGCTGTTTTTATGCCGTACGGCATACGCGTCCACCGCATTAGTCCGAGGGGGGTGTTAATAGTGGTTATTTCTTGAAATTTATCGTCAATCTGTATTTGATTTTATGCTGCCTTTAAATCAGTCTTCGTAAAATATTTAGTGCTTGTTAATGTATGCGATACAGTTTCAAGCTCAGGAATAGGATACGAATCTGAACAGATTTTATGATTTACACCAATCTTATAATCACCACATATTCTTAAATCCCCATCTTTTTTTCGTAAAACTACAATTGGGGGCGCCCAGTTACTACCGCCAACTGGTACCGGTTCTAAAATTCCTTCTGCTACCATATCTTCCAATTTTATTTTTTTACAAAAGGACGCAAATGTTTAGATATCCTACGAGATTCATAATATGAGGTGTGGGGGGGGGCTATTTTCTTTCACTCGTATTGTGGCTTTGTAATCTCTAAAGATTCCTATTTTTTGCTTTTTACTTTCTATGCTGTCGATTAAATTGTCCGTATCTATTTTTATAATATCTGTGCCTATTAGTCCATGATTTTTTAAACAATCCACTACGGTTATAGGGACCACTTCGAATCTCCTATTGGCCTCAAACGTAGCGTCGAATTGTCCCAATACCGTGATGTACGAGCCATCAAATTGTCTCAGTTTCAAGTGACTTCTCTTTAACTTGGGTTTCCCCATATGTTGCCAAAAGTTCTTTGGAATAAGAGTCACGTCACTACCTGTATCGACTTGCATATCAAATGGTATTTCGTTTAATTTTACTGTCAACTTCTGTTTTTTGTTCGCCCGTACTTGGTACACGTCTTCTATCGAATTTGTCCACTTCGACTTGACTTTGCATACGGTTAAAAAATGATTTTGTTTTTTGCATATATAACAAATTTGTCCATAAGCAGGACAGTTTCTTCTTTTGTCAAAATTATGTTGAAAATTGCAGTACTTACAATTTTTGTTAGCCTTGTTTTTACTTGTAACACGTCCGTGTTATTTGGTGCTTTTTCTTCTATTTGAAATACCATTGTATTGTGTTGAGTATCTTCCTTGAAGTCGGATATCATTTCCAATTATTGTACAAATTCCATGCATATTTATAATGCCATGTTATTTGCCTGTAGACATTCTAAAACTTTATCTTTTTGGTTCACGTCGTGCAGTCCTTCAATGAACCGTAACTGAATCAATTCCTTCTCTATAGTCAAATCTGCTGTCCCAAGCTTTTCGAATTCACAAAATCTCGAGGCCTTTTTTTAATCTCTGAATGTAATTTCTTGCTGGTTCGTTGGGATTTTGCTTCGTAGAGAGGAATTTCGTTCACTCTGCGATAACCAAATATTTAGGTCTTAAATTATTCCTTATGATGTGTGCAATTTCTTCAAAGGTGAGATCCTCCAAATCTTTTTGGATACGCCATAACGGCTAATCTCATGTTTGCTTCACATCCAGCGGACACTAAAAATAAATCGGTAATCTCGTTCTCTCCACCAACGTTATTTTTATCTTGTAATTTTCTGCTTCTTGCATGAGCTGCAAAACATTTTAGCCACACATCAACATAGTCTGGATCTTCTAATCTTGTGGATAAGCCTATCGACGACGCCATGTGTTGTGATGTGTAGTTTCGTACTTCTTGTTGTAGTTGTAGTATTAATTCTCTGAGCTTATCATAGCTCTCTCCCTTAGCTTCTCGTAGCTAGTTTTTTTATGTACTGCAAACTATCTCTATATATCTACCGCTGTAGGAGTCATATGCAAATGAGATAATACGCCATTGGCTATCTCACTACACATCTACTCTGTGTTTTGATCCAGAAAGGCAAAACAACTGACTGTTGAAGTTCCCCGGAACACTGAAATCTAACTTCCCTGGTGAGTTCTTTAGTTATATATATGAGTTGATTACATCAAAATCTAATTCTGCCCATAACTATTCTGTGTGAGTGACAATGGGGTCTGACTATCTTTTAGCCACAAATTTCTTATATGAGAGTCAGGCGCAAGGTCAAGAGGTTTAGCAGACTGATGTGGACTCTGGTACCAATTAAATTTGACACTGTCAATTCTCAAAAATCTCTGCTTAAATGCAATTTTTCTCCAGTGGGTGTGATGCAGCATGATGGGCGATTCATCTAAAAATAGTTATTAAAGAATAGTTACTTTCCAAATTTCGGAAATTGTCCCCACCCTCCTTTTATGTGGTCAGAGGATTCGATCATTCCCTTTCAACTCCAACTCTCTGTAATTGGCATCTATTATTCACCCCAATCTGGGTGGAATCAGAAAACCTCTACTTTCTCCTAACCTGGTCTGCTTCTCTCAAAATTCCCAGACAAGTTTTTTCACAGTGCAAGTGACTGTAATCTGGCTTTCATTGTTCTCACCCTGATTAACCACGATTAACCCTGCTGACCCATTCACAACTGGGAATTGAACTAATCATTGTTACTTTTACTTCTCAGCTCAATTCAGATTGTACAAAATCTTCATAAACATTTTTTCTTTTGAAATAAAATATCAGATTTTTTTAATTATCAACTAAATACTCTTTTCATTGTCACAGATGCACACACATGTGTAATTGATGCGCCTGTTGCCAAACAGTTATCTACGTTGAAAATGAATCTGATAAACTATGTTCACACCCTGTACGAGGCTGTTTGTATTTTACACAGCACTAATACCCTCGGAAAAGGCACGATTCCAACTATCCCTCCAACTATGAGGAACTAGTTGGACAGACTGAGCCATTAAATTTGGTATGGCAACCGATCTGAAATACTTAAATTCAAATCAGTTGTATTCTACTTAAAATTGACCATGTGTCGCATCCTGCTCGTAGTGGAGAGATGGTGTAAACTATCTCTCTTGATATATATATATATATATATATATATTATATATATGTGTGTGTGTGTGTGTGTGTGTGTGTGTGTGTAGAATTAAACAAAAGGAAGGTCTCCTGTTTAACGATTTTATTGGTGATCTTTTCAAGCTTTCTGGTCAACTTTTTTATATTTGGATGGAATTCGTGGATTAGTCCACCAAAGTTCATATCCCGAGTACTTTCGGCATTTCGAATTGCCATCATCAGAAAGTACTCGGGATATGAACTTGTGACTAAATGGACTAATCCACGAATTCCATCCAAATATAAAAAAGTTGGCCAGAAAGCTGGAAAAGATCACCAATAAAATTGTTAAACAGGAGACCTGCCTTTTGTTTAATTCCACATGTATAAATGAAAGAATGCTGCCCAAATACACACACACATTTATATATATATATTTTTAAATAGGACTTCAGTTGGCATAGTACGTTCTTTAAAAAATGAACCCTGATTTTATGTAGCATGATTTTCTTTAGATTTCAATACATTTTTGTATATGTCCATGTACACTTCTTTGTTGCTCTATCTGGTGAGTCTAGTTCTCAGTGTGAATATATTATATTTGCATATATGTTTATTATATATACATGTCTATAATGTATCTATATTTTTTAAGATTTTGTGTGGAGCATGGGCAGTGAAATGAATAAGAAACTCAGTTTGTGTTTAAGTGTTAAGTTTCATTTTATTTAATTCTATATTTCGGAAACATGACCTTCCATTATTAAGTTAATCTAGACTGACTGTTTTGTGTAGTTTTGGCACCTTTATAGCTTGGGATACTGGTCATCTGTCGGTTGATCATTGATGTTTGGATGACCTCTTTTTTGGCTGATGGAATGTGGGTGGTTGTTACCACTCTCCATAGATAATGTTAGGGTTGGGGTTGGTGCTGGGGGGTTGTAGTAATATTTCTATGAGTTTAGGACTCCTAAATTAACCCATGTGTTATCCACTTAATTTCTATGTGTTTGCGTCGATGGGAAGCTGTAGTCTATTAATATGTACTTCAAATTTTCTAGTGATGTGCAGAGGTTTATTAAAATGTTTTGCTATAGTGCAGTATTTAGATTACTGTCTAATTGTTAATTTGTGGTTATTTAATCTAAACCTGATGTTTAAAGGTTTAAAGGATGTTTGTTTTTCACCAACATTTCCGCTGTTTTTGCATTTCATATCGTAGATCTAATAGATGACGTTTGTACTGTCACAGGTGAATTGTTGGGGTTGGATCTTGATATTGGTGTGTGGTAAGTGGTATTGTGATTGGAGAATCAGTTATTAGGTGTGTGCATACCTGGCACCTTGGTTTGTTGCACCTTTGGTTGCCTTTTTGTGAGTTGTTGTGTTGGTGTTTTTTTAGATGTGGTGAGGATGCTGCATAGGTTGTGTGTTTGTCATTTGGCATAGATGGGTGGTTTGTGGAAGGTTGATTTTGTTTGGGGGTCGAATTGTAGGCTTTTGAACCCTTTTTTTAGTGTTTAGGTCAGTTTGTGCATGTGTTGGCCATGGTGGAAAACCATTGGGATTCAATCGGTTGTTTTCTTTTTGTTTGTATTTGAGGAGGTCTTGTCTGTTTAGGGATGATGCTTTGTTTATGGCTGTTTTGATGAGTTTTGTGGGGTAATTGGTTTTTAGGAATCTTTGTATTAGATTTGTGGTGTGATGTGAGTATTCTTGGAAGTCTCAGCAGATGCGTCTTATCAGTATAAACATGCTGTATATTATCGATTTTTTTAGGTTGGGAGAGTGGTTGCTGTTGTAGTTAAGGAATGTGTGGTTGACGGTGGGTTTGGTGTATAGGGATGTGGATAATGGGTTGTTTTGGGCTCCGATTATTACATCTAGGAAAGGGATGGAGATGGGTGAATGTTCTAAAGTGAATTTTATTCGGTTGTCGTAATTGTTACAGTATTTGTAGAAATCTAGTAGGTTATTTAGACCATGTGTCCATAGGAAGAAGATGCCATCTATGTACCTGAAGTAGTACATAGGAGTTAGAGAGAAGTCCCGGAGTAGTTTGGTTTCTAGTGTGTGTATGAATATGTTTGCATAGCTTGGTGCCATTTTTGTGCCCATGGTGGTGCCTCTAGTTTATAGATAATGCTGTTTGTCAAATTGGAAGTTGTTGTGTGTTAAGATGAAGTGGATGACTTGTGTGACACAATGGTTAAGTGAGAATGCAGTTAGAGAAAAAAGTGGGGGTGGGAATAGAATGTATAAAGTTGAGGCTATATGTATATGGGTGGGTGTTTGTCCTTGAAGGAGACAAAGGATCAGTCAGAAAGTTTAAGAAAATTATATGGCCACCATGAAGTTAAAGTCAGTTAGAGTTCAGGAGTTGAAACAGTTGAGTTTAAGAAGAAGAGCAGACGAGTTAGATTTTGTGAGCAGAACAGTTCAGATCATGAAAGCAGCAGGGCCTGATATTGGCCAGAAAAGGGGGTTCTCCCCTTCGGTCGACAGACTCATAGCAGCAGATAGGAGATAGAGAATGACTGAATGAATGAAACGAGGAGTCTTATACCCCCTCTCTGTCCATTTCTGGGAATTTGAACCCTACACTGTCTTTGTGATTCTCTCTCTCTCTCTCTCTCTCTCTCTCTCTCTCTCTCTCTCTCTGTTGTTTGTTAATTGTTTCTCTTTGGTGGGATCTTTAGCCCCTGGGGCAGTTCGATTGAGGGGACAACAGGTGGAGGCCCTAAAGATTTGCAGATTACACAAATAAGACATGACGGCCAGGAAGACGAAATGTGCAGAGATGTGCATTAGAAGTGCAACGAACACCTTGGGCGCCCGTCAATGGGGTTACACTTGGCATATGTTATTTATTTGGTTAGTGGGGAGTTTGTTGCCTGGATACCTTCATTGTGTATGATGTTCGTGTACAGAGCTGCTGCATCCATTGTTGCCAGTATAGCTTCCTCTATTTTTTGTGCCTATTTTTGTATTTTGTTTAGGAAGTGTGTGGTGTCCTTAGTGTGTCTTGGGATTGTGTGCAGTAGGGGGCTGAGGATGTGGTCTACGTGAGGGTGCTATTTGCTACTATTATTGGTCTCCCTGGGGGTGTGATGTTGAGGGATTTTGTTAGTTGTTCGTTGTCGTATGCGTTGTTGTTGGTGGTGTTGTTGGGTGACTTCTCTGCTATGAGTTTGGGGAGTTTGTGTAGTTTAGGGATGCTGTAGAATGGTGCTGTTTTGGAGTTTGTGGGGATGAGGGCGTTTATGGCGTTTTTTGTCTGGGGGTTGAGGTTTTTTGTTAGTTCTATTAGTTCTTTTTTGTGCATATTTGTAGGGTCTGCTGGGAGTGGTTTGTAGTGGTTGTTGTCGTGTAGTTGCGACTCAACTTCTGCTATGTATTTTCCTGTGTCTATGATGGTGGTGCTTCCTCCCTTGTCTGCTGGTATTATGGTTATGTTTTTGTTGTTTTTTAGTGTTAACATGGCCTTTCTTTCTGTTGAGGTGAGGTTATTGTTTTTGTTTGTGTCCTTTGTTGTGGAGGAAATAGTTGAGGTGTTGTCTCACTTTTTTGATGTACTGGTCAATGTATGGGTTTTGCCCACTTGGTGGTCCACATTTTGTTCCCTTTACTGTGGTTATGTGTCTGGTGTTGGTGTGTTGTGTTGTTTTGTGTTGTTGGTATTTTGTCAGCGTAGTACACTTTTATTTTTATTTTTCACAGGTCAATGGGATCTAGTTGGTGGGAGGGGCAGTATGATAGTCCCTTGTTTAGTAGGGAGGTTTCCTGTTTCTTAGGGTATGGCTGGATAAATTCATGGTGTTGTTGGTGTTCTAGTTAGTGTTGGTGTGGTTGTTGTCTTGGGATGTGTTTTCTTCCTTTGTTAATTTGGTCAGTTTTTTGGGTTATTTGTGGAGAAATTTTAGAAGTGTATGTGGTAGGTGGTTGTCAGGGTTTGGGATATATTTTGTGCAGTGGTTGCAGGTAGTGTGCTGTGCAGTGAGTTGTTGAGTTCATGGTATTTGTTGTTGAGGGAATTTTGTTTTGTGTAGGTATTGTTGAGTGTGAGGTTTCGTAATTGTGTTGCAGCCTGTTGTATATTTGCTAGGCTCTTTGTTGGTAGTGGGTGTTGTTGCTATGCTGAAAGCTGTTCTTAGGTCTTAATCCCTTAGGTATGACCTTGAGTTTTTTGCAGGCGCTCAGGAAGATGATGTTTGTGCCAGTTTTTTTTAGATGAACTTCAGTCAACATTTTTCATGGAATTTACCTTCCAAAATATGTGCTGTGCACATGTTATCTTTGTGAAGTCCACGTATGCTTATTTGTTGGTATATTTGGTGAGTCTAGTTCTCAGTGTGAATATATCATATTTGTCTATATGTTTATATATATTGGTTTTGAAAATTTCTTCAACAAACAAAAAAGAAAATGAGAGAGAGAAGGATGAAGGGGAGAGAGATAAAGGAATGAACAGAAATAGATTTGAAAATACCATGTAATTATTGCAGATTTTACACAAATGTAGTAAGTGCTAAGCTGTAGGAAGTTTTTGCGCCAATGTTTCAGTGACTTCCTGTCTACTTTGAAAATCTGACATTTACACCGACTTGTATATTGACAACATTTTTTGGTAGCAAGCATGCAACAATGTCAGCTGGCAGGGAAATGCATAGGTAGATACCTAGAAAGCTAGATAGGTAGATAAACAGATAGATAAACAGTTAAATAGATTACAAACACCTCATCATGCAAGTGCTTCTGTACCAAGTGTAGGCTATCCTGTGAAATCATTTGTATATATTTCGTTGCAGCTCCAATCGCTGTGGTGATAAGATCCAATTCTGTAAGATTTATCTTCATCACTCGACTCAGTTGAGTCAACTCTCTTGTTTTCTCTCTCACTTGCTCTTTCATATAAGTTTTTCAACTCTCGAGTAAGCTGGACGATTTGAAAGAAAAACTTTTATCATTTAAAAAAGAATATTTATACTTAAATTGTTATCGGTGGTAGACTATGCGGTGGAATAGAACAATCTTATGGATCTTTCGCCATAGGAACTTAAAATATGACAATATTAGTGTACTCATTAGTAATATATATTACCTTAATTATTATATATATATTACCTTAATTATTATATATATTACCTTAATTATTATATATATATTACCTTAATTACTTGTGTATAAGACGCACTATTTTTTCAGCCCAAAAATGTGGGGTTCATATTATGTATAATATGTATCTGGAAAAAAAGTTAATTATATATTTCACATGTATGTGAACTATATGAATGACTTTTCTTCCAGATACATGCCTCACCATATTCAATATGGGATGATCGAAAGTAAGTGATATCTTTAATCCAAAGCAATGTGTTACAGTTACAGAGAAATGTCCACTGGAATATGTATTTGTTTCTTCGAATGTGAACTTATTTCCGCTGCAAGCTTATTGCACTTTTGTATGCGTTTGCTCTAAATACTGTGTACATTTTATATTTTAAGACATAATGTAAACTATATATATCATAATATATAAACTATGCTAAATTATGATATGTAAACTATATAAATTATCATATTCACCTATTCTCGCTCCAGCTATGGAGTAGGGCAGACAGCGGTCTTTAACCTTGGTCTGGAAACCAATCTAGAAGGAAAACTCTGAATTCAAACCTATTAAACTACACTTTAGAAATTGACTTTGTGTTACATCCTACTCATGCAAAATCTTTGGTATATATATATATATATATATATATATATATATATATATATATATATATGATAGTTGTGGGGAATTCATAGAGGAGTCATATGGTGCAATGCCGACAGGTTGGCCTTCAGCTGAGGTGGAAGGGTCTTGAGATGTAGACACCTCCCTGCAAGGTATATTAGGCGCACGTACATCCCCTGCGGGTGCAAGGTCTCTGAGAAAAACAGTGGATTCTTTTCCATCAATGTGACGTACGAGGGCATAATTTGGATTTGCATCAATAAGTTCCACTTCATTTGTCATTGGGTCATTCTTACTATGACGGACGAAACGTCTCAGAAGAACCGTTCCTGGTCTCGAGAGCCAGGAAGGAAGTGAAGTACCCGCCGAGCCTCTTCTTTGAAAGGGGAGGAACCTCTCATGAGGCGTGACATTTGTGGCCGTACACAGTAGAGTTCTAATGGCGTACAGAGATTCAGGAAGGAGTTCTTCCCAGTGGGAGATAGGACAATTACGAGTTGCGGCGGCCAGTTGTATGGTTTTCCATATTATGCTATTATAGCGTTCACATTGGCCATTACCCTGAGGGTGGTAAGGTGTCGTTGGCTAGTGGCCACTCCCGTTCATGAAATTGTTTAAGTTGTCCAGACATGAAAGAGGTTCCACGGTCTGAATGGATGTAAGCAGGAACTCAAAAAATGGCAAATAGAGAGTATAGGCACCGTATAACTGAATTTGCTGATGTGTCTGGACAAGGAAATGCAAATGGGAATCGCGAATATTCGTCGATGACTGTCAACATATAACTATTCCCATTTTTTGATGGTAGGGGACCCTTAAAATCAAGATTTAACCTTTCAAATGGTTGAGTTGCTTTTATCAGGGTCCCAATTTTAGGTTTGAAAAACTGGTTTGTGCTCTGCACATATTCTACACGATTTTATCATTTTGTTTACATCGTCTGTGGAATATGGTAGATTCCTGGTCCGTACCACATGTCTCATCCTTGTTATGCCTGGGTGGCACAGCTCATTGTGTAACGTACGAAGCTCATTTGTGTTTGGCATCGCGTTACATACCCTCGATAGTGCGTCAACTGCCTCATTCTCTTTACCAGGTCGATAGATAGCATCAAAAGAAAAACAGGAGAGTTCTATTTTCCATCTAGCTATTTTTCATTTTTAATTTTACTGGTGGTCCTGGTGTTGAACATGAATGCAACGGATTTTTGATCTGTAATTAATCTGAAATGTCTTCCGATTAAATAGTGCCTCGATTTTCTAAGTGCCTCTACTATCGCATAAGCCTCTTTTTCAATTGCTTAGTGTCGCTGTTCTGAACGCGACAGGGTCCTTGAAAAAAAAAAGCAACAGGGCGTCCAGATTGCCTTAAAGAGGCAGCAATTGCGTAATCAGATGCATCTATCTCCACTACCAAAGGAATAGCAGGATCTACAGTTGTAATCGTTAGCTATATCCTTTTTTAGATTTTTAAAAGCGTCCACAGCTGTTGAAGAAAGAGGAAAACTGTCCGTTTTCACCAATGGGTGAATTTTGCTTGAAAAAGAAGCAATCCACTGAGAGAAGTGTGCAAACATACCCAGAGCTCTTTTTAGGGCACGCATATTGGTAGGAATGGGCAATCCTAGTAGGGGCTTCAGTCCTTCTGGGTCTGGTGACATTAAACCTTTCTTTACAGTGTACCCCAGTAAATGGATGGTGTCTACGCCAAAAACGCATTTATCGTCATTCAGTGTCAGGTTATATTTCTTAAGGGCTACCATAAATCGTTTCAGATTATGATTATGGTCTACATAATTGTGCCCACATACAGTTACATTGTCAATATAGGCAAAGGTACCCTCCAATTTTTCATCAGTAATTATTCTGTCCATAATCCGCTGGAAGCTGGCAACGCCATTTGTTACTCCAAACGGTATCCTTTTAAACTGGTAAAGGTGACCATTTGCTTCAAAAGCTGTATAGGGTCGATCTACTGGTTTGATAGCCACTTGGTGATAGGCACTTCTGAGATCTAGCATACTGTATACTTTGTATTTGGCAATTTCACTTACGATGTCGTCTATCCTTGGTAGGGGGTAAGCATCTAACAAAGTAAATCTATTTATGGTTTGAGAGTAGTCAATTACTAGTCTCTTTTTGTGGTTCTCAGAAGAGGTTACTAATACCTGGGCCCTCCATGGAGACTCGCTAGTTTCAATAATTCCTTCCTCAAGCATTCTCGTAACTTCGGTTTTTATAAAAATTTTATCTTCCAGTGAGTACCGTCTCGACTTCATTGCTATAGGTTTGCAGTCTGGAGATAAATTATTGAATAGTGACGGGTACTTGACATTGACTGCTGTTAGGCCACAAATGTTAAGAGCTGGCTTGGGTCCACCAAAAGGAATTTCGATACGAGAATGATGTCGAAGAAAATCATGCCCTAGTATTGCGTCACTACAAAGATTTTTCATTACCGTGAGTCTGAGGTTTTTATACGAAGTATTTTTAAAATGCAAGCTCACCAGACAGTATCCGATCACTTGTGATGATAAAGAAGCCTTTGCCATAGCCACACGAGTTGAACAAGGAAAAATTTTCCATTTGTTAGCTTTAACAATTTCGTAGTTAATATAATTACCGGAGCTGCCGGTGTCAATCAAAGCATCAATAAAAATGCCATTAATTTTAATTTTTATTATGCTTTTCCAAAGGCAGTGTGAAGCGGCAGCTGTAATAGTTGCTAACATGAAAGAAGTGGAACTTTTAGATTCATTATTTTTCGGGTGTGTGGATTGACAAACATTTAGAAAATGACCCAATTTTCTGCATTTTCGACACCTAGCATTTCTGGCCGGATAAGAAAAACGAGGGTGTGGACCATACCCACAGAAATGACATTTACGATTTGTAGAAGCAGCAGTAATAGCTGACTCAGTAGAGTTTGAAATGTCCAGAGTTTCTTGGTTAGAAAAAGAAGTCACAGAGGAGGGGCCCGGAGAATTATGCAGAGGGGGAACAAGACGAATGTGTGTTTAAGGCAGCACTGGTCGTATCAGACTGTAGGTAGAATACAGATTGTTTTTGGGCCACTTCGAACGTATGAGCCTGTTTGTAAGCTGTTCGTAGATCAAGACATTTGTTTTCAAGAAGACACTGTCTTACCTGTGCATTCTGGAGCCCGTTAATAAAGGCGTCCATTATGTGCTCGTCTCAAACCTCTTCCGCACTCATAGACCGAAAGTTGCAGTCTTTGCTTAAAGTCCGGAGTTCATTTAGAAATTGTTCCAGCGGCTCTCCGTTCTGTTGTCGTCGTGTAGCAAGAAGGTATCGCAAAAATACTTTGTTTTTCGGCTTTTTATATGTAGACTGCAGTACTGCAATTGCTTCCTCATATGTAGTGCATTCCATAATCGTTTCATGTATCGTGTGAGATACGTAGTTTGTTAATAGTCCCAGTTTGTTTATTGGCCGATGTGGATTTTCAGTGTACAGTGTTTGAAGAAAATTTTCGAAAGTCACCAGCCAATGTGTCCAGCGTTTTCCAGCATCTGGTGTCTCTGGTTCGACTTCGAGACGTTGTGGGCGCATCAGTTGTTCTATACTGATTCTATGTAGAATAAATTGTGGTAGTAAGCAAACAAACATGGTCGGACTTGTAGAAGCTTTATTCTACATAGAATACAGTGGTGGATTTTTGACCAGTTTATATAGTTATTAGAAGGGTAGGGGAGGTAACTCAGTTACTTATTACAGTGTATTATATGCACTGACTTTTTAGAATTTGTAGCAGCTAAATTTAGCTGAAATGTAGCATTTGTTCAAATTAGTTTTGTGTTATTAATGCACAGTTACCCCTTCTTTAATCCCAGTCAAGACCTCCGAGAAGTAAGCTACAAATTTATTTTTTAGATTGAGGAGACTCGATTGCTCCTAGAAATTGTGGACATAAAAATTATTCTTGGTCATCCAATCTCTCAAGATCAAATTTTAACCCTTTTCAACTTTGGCCATTTTGGATTTCAACAATAAAACCGGTCTATTTAAAAAAAAAATTATGCATAATAATTGAAAAAGAAATTGCATAAAGTCTGGTGAGAAGCTGAAACAGCAACCCAAATCTTGATATCTCATCATAGCTTCCTAAAGATTGAACAAATATAATCAGTGATCTCTAAGCTTTGTGTGTGGGGAATTACCCTCTTCCCATGACTTCCAAGTCCTATCTTTAGTTCCCACCCATAACATATATAGAATAATCTAGCTCTCCTACAAATTTAAAACAAGTCATCTACCAACAAAATTGTGATAATATCTACCTTGTTTTTTGAGAAAATGATCATTAATCCCTATAGCTTCTGCTGTGTGATCTAGTTGGTGTGTACTGTGTGTGCTGTTCAAAACAAACTTTCAAGACCACACACACACTACCACCATCACAAGCAGCAGCAGCTAACTTTTTCTTAGTTCCCTAAGGAACTCGAGCCTTCTCCAAAGCCAATACGAGATTGGCCCATGAAGTTTTAGCAGAGACTGGTTGCCTAACTTAGGCAGGAGAGTTTGTGTATACCATGCATGATACACATCACTCAAAATCATTCCATAAAGAAGAAGCTCATTTTCTATCAATTTTTATTTGTTTGAAGGAGCCATTTTATCGAAGTATCCTGAACTTCTGGTTAGTAACTCATATACATAAATTGTGCATCAATGAAATATTGAAGATAAAGAAATTTCCCAGAAATGCAATGATAGATGCAGATAGAGTGATTGTTGATTACAAGAAATCCCACTTCTTAATAATCTGAAATACTTGTCTTCAATATTTTATCTAGAACGGTTTTTACTGAAACAATTAAACAGGCAAACCTTCAAGGAAAATTATTAATATATTTTACTTTTATTTCCAGTTAAAAGAACAACTGATGAAGTACATATGGCAATTTGAGTCACACTGGTCTTGAATGAGTTAATGATAAAAGTACAGATATGTATATTGCTGAGTTAGCTTCCAAGCAAATATCTCAAATAAGTTTCTTCTCACTTCCAGTTCAAATTCTGGGCAAGGCTGTTTGTGTTTTACTTTGCACTAATGGCCTCGGAAAAGGGAGGAATCTATCCCTCTCCAAGCCATGAATAAATAGTAAGGTAGACTGGCCTTAAAACAGCAACCAGCATAGGAGAAGGAGGTACTTGCTTAAAATTTGATCATTCTGCCCATGGCAAAGGATTTATGTAAATTGCTTTAACTGTATATTTATCAAAGAAATGACAACACTCTGCCTTAGCATTTCAAACTAAACATTTTGCAAACACCCAACATATTACAGAATACTAGTAAGGCAAAACCCTTGCTTTATTGTCTGTATGCAACCACAACACAACTAAAACTTCATGTTATAGCCAGATTTTTTTTTATTAGAGTGATAGACTTACAAAATGTTCTAATAAACAGATTGCTAGTCCAATTTGCAACTGAATGATCATTTTGTGTGTCATATAATTTGCACACAATCCACTTTGACTCTTCATCCTCAACATTCAAAATTCTGATATCCATGTAATGCTAATTAAAATCCTTCACTCATTTCAAAATAGAAGCATTAATATCATCGTGGACCACTGTTACAACAGGAAACAAATGGGTTCCCAGAGTTATCAAGTATCTATTATAAATATCTTTGTTTAAAACCATCTGTTTGAAATGCAGCTTCATATAAAACATTATCCATGAGAAAGTTTTAAGCTATAAAAGATGAAAGTAACTTCGATAAACATGCCTGTTAATAATAAATTTGATTAAAAATCAGTCATTGTTGCTTATATTTTGTGTTTTATTATTTGCTCAGTTTTAATTCTCTACTTTTGAAATTAGAAAACAATATAGCTTTTTTGGAGAAAAAGTTGTAGCAGAATTTTTCGAGGGAAGTTATTGTTGTCTTTTCTTTTCATTTTGATTTTACTGTGAGACTAAGAGCCAAAGGCATTTTGAAATTCTTTCAATGAAGATCTTGATTGTGTTAACCTCTGCCAGGCCTTACCAACAAACTCCACTATTTCATCTCTCCATCTTCTTTCAGGTTCTTTTCTTTCTATGCTTCTTATTTCTGGGGCACCATTCTGTTAATCAATTTCGTAATCATTTTTCAATTATTAGTAGTGATTCAGTTTCTCTCGAGGTTTCCTTTCCTTAATCATGTACAGGTCTTTTCATGTGCAATCTCCCCAATTTGCTATTTGAAGTATCCATATAATTGTTTTTTTTTCCCATTTATGTGTTTTTGATTTTTTTGTTTTTCTGCTTGTCCATATGTTGAAGCTGCTGATATTGGTTGCCGTGATTAATCTTTCTTTGCTCTTTTTTGTGTATTCTTTGAGACATTGGATTGAGGTATCTACATAATCCTCAATGTTGGCAAGACCTCTTCCACCTTCCTTTCTTGATACATGTAGCCCATCTCTATCGTCTCTAGGGTGTAATGCATTGTGCATAGTTATTAATCTTCTTGTCTTTTGGTTAATCTGTCTGAGTTCCTCTTTTGTCCATTTTAAGAATGGACCAGAGTATCTTATGATGGGGATGGCCCAGGTACTTATTCCTTTGATGAGATTTCTGCTACAGAGCTTGGTTTCTGGGAGTTTTCCTGTTCTTCTGAAGTATTTAAAAAAAATTTTCTTTCTGTTTGTTTGATGGTGTTTGCTTCTAAAATTCCTAAGTATTTGTAACTTTCCTTTTCTCCAAGTATTTTTTATATTTTCCTAATTTAGTAGTTGTATTCTTTCCATTGTTCCTCTTTCCCACTTTTTCATCACTAGCATGGCACATTTTTCAATTCCAAATTTCATTCCTTTTTTCCTGGTTGTATATTCTCATGGTTTGTACAAGGGTTTCCAATTCTTTTTCATTTTTTGCAAAAATGTTTATATCATCTATGTACATAATTTTCTTTATTTTTTCCTGTGAGTTAGTGAATTTGTAGCCCCTTGTACATTTTCCAAGTATATAATTAAGTGGCATCGTTGCTATAACAAATAGTAGTGACAATGGCCAGTCTCCTTGGAAAATGCCTCTTTGGATTTTTACTTCTGCCAGTGATTGCCCTTCTTCTTTTAATTGAACTTTCCAGTTTTCATGGCTATTTTGATGAAATTTACAATCTTAACAGATATTTTGTACATTTTTAAGCATTCGGTAATCTAAGTATTTGGGATCATGTCATAGGCTTGTATATAGTTGATCTATGCCATTGTATTTTTTGCGCCTAGTTTTAACTACCTTGAGAATGTGTTAAAGTAAGTCATGTGTTCCTCTTTTTCCCCTGCGACATCCTATCTGTTATTCTTGAAATCGTTTGCACCAATTAAGTGAATAATATATTTCTTGTCTTATTAGCGCAGTCAGTATTTTCTACATCATGGGTAGACAATTTATTGGTTTATAATTGCTAGGAATGGTTCCTTTTGGTGGGTCTTTTTGGATTAGGGTAGTTATTCCTTCCGTTCGAGTACATTTGTTTGCCTCTGGGTAAATCCATGTCAAATCATCCAGGCCATGTCACCCACCCCCTTTATTTTTTCTGAAATTTTGTACAGATGTGGATCATGTTAAAGTTAGACATTCCCCAAAATTTGAGCTTCCAATTCTTAGAATTGGCGGAGTTATGTTGATTTTTGGATCTCCAAATTTGAGGGGGTTCATGAAAAATGGCGACCATTTGTCTGTAAAATGAGTTCTAGTGCTTCCTTACTCCTAAAAATTGGTTTATAAAAGTATTTTTACCCAAGAAATCTGAAAATGCTATTGAAAAAGTCTGAAAGTTAACCAATTTTAAGTTATTGATTTTTTCCTAGCAAGATCAATATCCCGATGGGGCATTGCATCTATGACAAAGATTTTTTTCTAGTATCATTTCATATTTATTGAACATTATTTGTAACAAAAAGATAGTTTGGTTTTTGCTCAGAACCAAAGCTACAAAATTTTTTTAAATTTGTAAAAATTTCTCATTTCAATTCTTCTGAAATTTTTGTCCCAGTGTAGACTATCTTAGATCCCCAAAATTTGAGCTTGCAATTCCAAAAATTGGAGGAGTTATGTCGATTTTTAACTTTCCAAATTTAGGTGGTCAGTTACAAAAAATAGCGACTTTTTGTAATCTATTTTAGACAAATTTTTTTATATTATTATTTTACATATATTGACCATTATTTATACCCAAAAGATAGTTTGGTGTTTGCCCGGAACCAAAGCTACAACATCAGTTAAAACTTTGCAAATCAGAAATCATTAATAATTTAAAACTGGTTAAAATTTAAGACTTTTTTAATAGCATTTATGGATTCCTCTTTTTTTAAGAGCAGGGAAGCTCTAGAACTCATTCTACAGACAAAAATAGATTACAAAAAGTCTCTATTTCTCATGATCCCCCTCAAATTTGGAGAGCTTAACATGGACAAAACTCTGCCAATTCTTGGAATTGGAAGCTCAAATTTTAGGGATTGTCTAACTTTAATATAGCCCACACATGTAACAAATTTCAGAAAAATTAAAGGGGTTGGGTGACATGACCTGGATGATTTGACATTGAATTACCCATATATATATGGGATATACCTACACCTTGAACTTAGTATTAGTCCACAGGTGCCTGTTTTTACTAAATCAGATACATTAAATCAAATTATCCAATTAAACCCTATTACCTATCTATTGGAAGGGATTGCACTTTTATCATATTTACATTCCTTTAAAATGGATGTTGGATTATTTTTGGTAATATAAGTTGTGCTAAAAATCACAACTTGAATTTATAAGCTCTTCCAAACTTCATTGGCTGAATCAGCCAATCAAAACACTCAAACATGTATTTGGATTTACTATTTAAAGGTGTTGATAAATTTTTGATCAATTGCTTACTGGATGTACAGACAAATGGACAAGGATTATACAATTATTTAATATGGACCAACTGACAAGGATTATACAATTCTTTAACATGGATCAGTTGACAAGGATTAAAACTGATGCTACATCTTTCTACTTCAAGAAAGGTTCAAACTTAGGTATCTCCTCTGTAAAACTGCTCAAACCTACAGTCCTAAAATGGCCACATAACAATAGACAACAGCCATAACATAGTCTGATAGTTTTGGCAATGCAACTTGTAGAACAGTAAATCTTGGACAATATTTACCTATTTTTAAAGAAATGAGAGTTTTTCACACCAGCATAATGGTATTTCACTGGAGTCTGAGTGACAAAAAGTCTCCTCAGGTTTCCAGGACTCTTCTGAGCCAATTCTAGCAATGCAGTAGTCTGGATGGTCTCAATTCTTCCTCTGATTTTCAGATCCTCCAGTCTTTTTTCCAAGCTTTTTGGGACTGTTCCAAGTGCACCAACTACAATTGGTATCACTTTGACTCTCATATTCCACAGCTTTTTCAATTCTCTGGCAAGGTCCAGGTATTTGTCTATCTTTTCGTTTTCCTTCATTTTCACCCTGTGATCTTCTGGAACCGCAGAGTCCACCAGTTGACAAGTTCTCTTTTTTTTCTTAATCAATACTAGGTCTGGTCTCCTGGCTGGGATAAGGTGATCTGTCTTTATCTCGAAGTCCCAGAGAATTTTATGTATTTCATTCTCAAGAACAGATTCTGGTTTATGTATATTCCATTTTGTTGTATGGTCAAAATTTAGTTTTTTGCATAATTCCCAGTGGATCACCTTCCCAACCCAGTCGTGTCTAGTTTTGTTTTCCTGTTGAGCTAGTTTGCTACATTCACTTAATACATGGTTTACAGTCTCATCTCTGTCTCCGCACAGTCTACATTTACTGTTTTGTTGTGTCTTATCAATTTTTGCTTTGATATGATTTGTTCTTATGGCATTATTTTGTGCAGCAATTATTAGCGATTCAGTTTCTCTCTTGAGGTTTCCTCTTCTTAACCATGTCCAAGTCTTTTCATGTGCAACCTCTCTGATTTGTCGTTTGAAGTATCCATATAATTGTTTTTCTTCCCATCATTGTTTTCTAGTTTTTGTTGTTTTTCTGTTTGTCCATATACTACATCTGCTGTTTTTGGCTGTCATAAGTAATCTTTTTTTGCTCTTTTTTGTGTATTCTTCAAGTCCTTGGATTGTAATCTTTACACAGTCCTCTATGTTCGACCTTCCTTTCTTGATACATATAGTCTATCTCTATGGTCTCTAGGGTGTAATGCCTTGTGCATTGTCATTAATTTTCTAGTCCTTTGGTCAATATGTATGAGTTCTTCTTTTGTCCATTTTAAGAATGATCCAGAGTATCTTATAATGGCCAAGGTATTTATTCTGTTGATGTTTTTGCTACAGAGCTTAGTTTCTGGAAGTTTTCTTGTTCTTCTGAGGTATTCTTTTTCAACTTTTTCTTTCATGTGTATCTTTGATGGTGTCCGCTTCCAAAATTTCTAAGTATTTGTAATTCTCTTTTTCCCCCAAGTGTTATTATATTTTCTTGATTCGGTAGTTGTATTGTGTCTATTATTTCACTTTTCCTCTTTTTCATCATTAGCATGGCACATTTTTGATGCTGAATTCCATTATTATTATTATTTCACTCCATTTGAGTTTTTCACACCAGCCTTAGCCAGTGGTTCACTGTAAGCTAAGTGACAACAAGTCTCTTCAGGTCTCCAGGAATCTTCTGAGTATTCTAGCTGATCTTAACAATACTGTAGTTTAGATGGTCTCGATTTTTCCTCTGATTTCCAATTCACCCAGATTCTTTTCAAGACCTTTGGGAAATGTTCAAAAGGCACTAATTACAATTGGTAGGAATCTTCATTTTCATGTTCCAAAGTTTTCTTAGTTCTCTGGCAAGATCTAAGTATTTGTCTATCTTTTCGCTTTCTTTCACTCAGTGGTCGGCCAGGATGGCAAAATCCACAAGATGATAAGTTTTCTTATTATTATCAATTAATTCTAGATCTGGTTCCCTGCTCGGGATTAGGTGACCTGTCTGTATCTCAAAGTTCCAGAGAATTTTATGCGCCTCATTCTCTAGGACAGATTCAGGCTTGTGCATATACCATTTGATTGTATGGTGAAAATTGAATTTCTTGCACAATTCCCAGTGGATCACTTCTCCCACTCAGTCGTGCCTAGTCTTGTACAGCATTTGTGCTAGTTTGCTGCATTCACTTATTATATGATTGACCATTTTGTCTTTTTCTCCACACATTTTACACTTGCTATTCTGTTGCATCTTATCTGTTTTTGCTTTTATATAATTTATTCTTATGGCATTGTCTTGTAGTATGAGAGATTCAGTTTCTCTCAAGAGGTTTCCCCTTCTTAGCTATGTCCATGTCTTCTCATGTGCGATCTCTCCAGTTTGTTGCTTGAAGTGTCCATATAGTTGTTGTTCTTCCCATTTCTATTTTCTTGTTTTATTTTTATATTTGTGCTCGTCCATATGTAACAATTGTTTTTCCTGGTTACTACTATAATTATTTCTTTGCTCTTTTTACTGTATTCTTTGAGTGTTCAAATTGTCTCATCTACAGTCTTCAGTGCTGGCAAGACATCTTCCTTCTTCTTTTCTTGATACATATAGTCCCTCTGTGTCATCTATCGAGTATAATGTCTTGTGTATTGTCATAAGTTTCTTTGTTTCTTGGTCCTTCTGTCGGAGCTCCTGTCCATTTTAAGAATGAGTTTCTTATATAGGGGACAGCCCAGATGTTTATTCCCTTGATGATATTTCTGTTTCAGAACTTAGTTTCTAGAAGTTTCCTTGTTCTTCTGATGTACTCTTTTCTCATTTTTTCTTTCATCTGTCTTTGTTTGATGGTGTCCACTTCCAGTATTTGTAAATTTTCCTTTCTCAAAGTGTCCTTATTTCTTCCTGATTCGGTACTTCTATTCCTTCTGTTATTTCTTTTTTCTCTTTTTTGATAATGATTATGGCACATTTGTTGATGCCAAATTCCATTCCTATATCCTGGCTGTATATTCTTATGGTTTATACAAGGGTTTTCAGTTCTTATTTCTTCCTGATTCGGTACTTCTATTCCTTCTGTTATTTCTTTTTTCTCTTTTTTGATAATGATTATGGCACATTTGTTGATGCCAAATTCCATTCCTATATCCTGGCTGTATATTCTTATGGTTTATACAAGGGTTTTCAGTTCTTTTTCATTTTTGGTAAAAATTATTATATCATCCATTTTTTTCTTAGCTGGTGATTCACTGGAGTCTTAGTGATAGAAAGTTTTCTTAGATCTCCAGGACTCTTCTGGATATCCTAGGCAATTTTCACAATTCTGTTGTTTGGCTGGTCTTGAATTCACCCAGATACTTTTCCAAACCCTGGGGACCATTCCAAAGGCCCCAATTACAATTGGTACAATCTTTTCCTTTCAACTTCCACAGTTTTTTCAGTTCTCTGGCAAGGTCCAAGTATTTGTCTAGTATTCGTTTTCTTTTCTTTTCACTCTGCCGGGACAATAAAATCCATGAGATAATAAGTTTTCTCCATCTTGTTAATTAACATTAGGTTTGGTCTCCTAGTCAGTATTAGGTGAGCCGTTTGTATCTCAAAGTCCTCGAGGATTATTATTATTATAATAATGTATTTCTAACAATGACCACATATTAAATTGAAATGAAAAATACTTTATTTAAAATAAGAAAAGAGGGTAGATTTTATGAGTATTTGGAACATTTCTATTTTTTCTTCCCATTCCATTGTGACAGATGATAAGCATCTGATGTATAACGTTATCGCTTCCTTTCTTTCTTTTTTTTTTTTTGCTTTCTTTTGTCTCTCTCTCTCTCTCTCTCTCTCTCTCTCTCATACAAATGCACACATGTACCATGTTCTTTTTCTTCACTTTTTCTTTCCTCATAAGCAAAACGAAACAGTTCATTATTTATCTGAGGTGATGAAAGTGTCTATCATTCAATACATACATGCGTTCATGTCTCATTCTAATAGAATATGTAAGGTTTTCTCACAGAGATTTAAAAAAATCCTTTATGGTTTAATTTATTTATTTATCCTTTAATTAATTTGTAAATATTACAGTTGTATGGTAAGAAGTATTCCTTATACAAATAATTTGCACACAGTTATACAGTTTCAAGTATTCTGCTCTAATACAAATAATTTTCAAATAGATCTATTTCAACCATAAATGGGATACCTAAGGTTCTGGGTCAGAATGAACCTGGTGTCAATGACAATGGGGGTACTTCACACTCCCTTAAGCTACTAAATTGAATCCTTTCCATCAGATGCAGTTCAGTATCATGGACAAAACACTCACTTTTTTAGAGGATCGTACTCCTTTGCAGTCAACATACAAAAGACAATATATTATTCTAAACCCCTCTGACAATGGAGAAGAATCTTTTATGACTCAACTTCTAACAGAAAAATAAATATCATGTATATATTGACACATAGAAAAGCGGCACCTTATTAAAAAGGTATGTTTTCCTGGACTGCTGAAAAAAAGAAGTTATTTTCCTACTTATTAACAAATGGGCATCTCATGTAGTGTGATGCCAACTTGGCTCGCAGACCATATTGAGTTTGATTCCCACCAGGCCTTTGTGCAAAACTAACCAAAGCTAAGTAAAAGATCCTCTTCAAACTGCCATATTACCAGCCTAGATATAAACCCAATTCAACCTAACAGGTGATTTAATTCCATCACAATATGGTCAATTAAGTCATGCCCTTTTATTTCAACACTAAATTGTGCATCACAAAGATAGGAGATGCAAAATGTTCAATTTTAATTTGTCCCCATGTAAAACACATACAAGCGATTAAATAAAAAATTCAGCAATAATTCTCCATGACAACCTGACCAAACACAACACAACAAAAAAAGAAAAAGGGAATTGCCAAACAGATGAAAGAGTTGGATGATAACTCTCTTTTGAGAAAGACAGTTATGTACAGCTAAGAAATCCTTTGTACCAAGGAAAAGAAATTGCCACTTGCCAACATACCCAAAAATAACCCACCCATACACACCTACAAGAGACTTATTTTTCCACTAATGCATCCTTACCAAAGCTCCACTATTGGGTGGGGATGTGTTGTGAGGATTAAAATAAAATTCAAATTAAAAAAATAACAAACTCCCATGAGCCTTCAGACCGGAAGAACCCTCTGAGCATGTGCGGGGAAAAAGGATCCACTTCCAACCCCCAAGAGAATCTCTCAGCCATTCCAACTTAGGCCTTAACTGTGTTTAGACACTACTACTGGCCAGGGAGATATTTCCTTGCCACATGGTGCCTATGAGTGGTAAATAAAGCCTAAATGATAAAACCACCTTCTGTCTTTGTCTCTTTCTTTTCGTTCCTTGAATTCCTTCTTTTCAGCGTGACCACCAAATAAGATGGGGTTAAAAGCAAACTCTAAGGACACACACCAGGAACAACCTCAGCCATCTTTTAAACCTAAAAAACAAAACCTCTTGTAACCTCATAGGAGTGAGATCAAAAATTGTTCATGTCCCATTGTCTTTCCCCTTCAGGGGTGCCTTTGGGCAATAAACCAGCACTTTTTAGGTGAGGAAGCAGGTGCTGCCTGGGGTGGGGGTGGGGGTCCCTAGTACTACAAACAGTCATTTGGGATGGAACATGGAACCTTTTAAAAATGCAATTACTGTTTTCTTCTGCTTGAACCATACTTACAAGCGTTGTCTAGATATTTATTCAGCTCTCTATGAGGCTAAAATGTGACGCAAGGTTGATTTAATGTGAAGTACTTCGCAGGAGGCAAACCTCATGTGAGGTGGTTCTAAGAATTGCTTATTTCTGACAAGAGCGCCTTAAGCATTGTGCAATAAACCCAGTCCCCCTTTTAGGTGAGGTGGCAGGTGCTACCTACAGGGAAGGCCCACTGGAACTAAGCTAATTTCACTCTGGTCCGAAATCACAAGTGTTTTCCAATTGCTTAAGCATTTAACTGAATCCTGCACACCTTTTTTGTTTTTCCTCAAATTAATGCTTCTTTTACAATCAAGATACCTGGATTACTGCTAATCACTAGACATTTTACTACCCTCTCTCTCTCTCTCTCTCTCTCTCTCTCTCTAATATTGAGAGTTTTTTTTTTAAGCTTTTACTCAGAAGTTGAGTTATATTTCACAGTCAGCTGGATCTGTCTCGAGCCTTTAGTCAATAATCAGGGTAGCTAAACAGGGTAGCTAAGGACATGCGAGATGCCTCGTCAACTCAGCATTCCTATACTAGACCTTGAACCAATAACTAAAACTGTGGCTAATTATAAATTGTAACACAGCTAAAACTTGATATTTTAAACACATTTACTTGACACATTTGCTATACGTTCTCGTCTCAGTTGAAGAAATCTTCATTCGTTTCGATAGTCGTCAGCGAGTTAAACATAGATCGATAAGTTTTAAATCATTATACTAACTTTAGTAGCGTTCTTATCACTGTTGTGGAGTGGTATACGGTGGCAATGAATGAGCAAAGATTTCTGATTACTACAGAGATGTTACGGTATGAAAGCAGGAAGTAAATAAAAAGAAAAATACATTGGGTGCTTGTATAGAATAGTTCAATAAGGAAAATCGCCCTTATTTCTGTCATATTATACAAATATATATAGAAATGTAATAATAATACTTACATTCACCTGGCCACCTTCTTAATGATTGGAGCGGAAAATACTTAAGAAATGTGGTGGATGAGTGAATTCTAGCGAATTTTGAAACGGAGCAAATTACTGAAACTTACTCTTATCTGGGTAGTATATAATTTTATTTTATTTTTTGTAAATTACTGTAGAAATTTCCTTAATTGAACTATTCAATACAAGCACCAATGAAAGACTCTGAAGTATACCGAAGAAAAAAAAGGTAAGAAAAATTGAAAAAGAAAAAAATTAGTTTTTAATTTAGTTCAACTCTTTGAAAAATTTCAAGATGAAATTAGTCATATTGCCGGCTCGGGTTTTTAATCTACACGTCTTCTGTCAAGGGTCCAAAGCGTTAAAATAAGAGAAGAAAGAAAGAAAAAGATTTGATGGTGTCGAATGAGGGCGTAATGAGCGCGAAAGAAAGAAAGAAAGAAAATAGTGTGCACAACGAGAGAGAGAGAGAGAGAGAGAGAGAGAGAGAGAGAGAGAAAGAGAGAGAAAGAGAAAGAGAAAGGAGTGGGAGGAACTGTAACAGTAAAACACACTTACTGAACTTGGTGCACGTAACTATAAACAATTGCACATGGTCTGGGAAGGGGTGACATGAAACCGACAGTAAATGTAACCGCTTTTCTCATTGGTTTTGCTTTACTAGTAGTGAATGCACTACAGAAGTAGGTCACAAATGAAAGAAATGTATTGCTATTCCAACGCGACCTTCCTTCTACAATTACAGCGCTGTACAGACTGACATCACTTCTCTACCAAATAGTAAAACTTCGCACGCCGGTCTTACGGGCGCTTACCGTAATTGAGTCGTGTACTGTAATTTCTGTAAAAAATGTGGGCCTTGAAATAGTTTTGGTTTATTTATTTATTTTTTAAATCTTTTAAGAACGGGTGGGCGACCCGTACATTTAAAAAAAAATTAACCAGTTTTTAATTGCTTGTTCCTGGGACGTTTTAATAATAATAAAAATCGTTGGTTTAGCTAAATAAATAAAAAAAATCTATTGATGAATAAAATAAAATAAAATGTTATGGGGTGTGGATTAAAACAAGAGAGAAATTTTACTTGATGACCTTATTATAGACTTACAGGGATAAAAACAATGTTAGGATTGCGTAAAAAAAAAAAGACGGAGAGACAGATTTTTAAAAAGAAACAGAAAGGAAAAAGAAACAGAGGGGAACGAAGAGAGAGAGAGAGAGAGAGAGAGAGAGAGAGAGAGAGAGAGGGGGGGAGAGAGAGAGAGGGGGGAGAGAGAGAGAGAGAAGCACGGAGGGGGAAAAGGGGAGGGACGATTAATAGCAGCAGAGAAAAGAACTAAAAGAATATAAAGAGATAGAATCGAGAAAGAAAAAGATAGGAACAAAAAGGGAGAGGGGCGAGAAAAAGAGAATTATAGGGGAAAGAAAAAGAGATAGCATCGAGGGAGGGGTCGAGAAAGGGAAAGAATAAGAGAGAAAAAAAAGAGAGAAAGATAAACAAGAAAGAGAGAAACCAGAAAGAAATACTTTGCCTGGTGGTTATATTAATTCATAGCTGTGTCTTATGAGAGTAGTAGGAACACAATCCATTACACAACTTACATTTTCCAGTTGCCCATTACAATAGCAAATGCAGTTACTATAACACTTATGTACAGTACACACACACACAACATACTAACCGGCTCAACACCCACTGTTCTAAATCTAGCATCTATAAACAAACGCCAATGTCCTTTGCATTGAAACTTACCAAACATGTCTCACTACGTTTTCATTAATCTCTAAGAGTGTAGGTAAACCAAACACACCGTTCATATTTTGCATACATAACCCCAAATAAAATGGTATGAAAATAAAAATGAATTTATGTAAAGCAACTGTTTTATGTTAAGTAGGGGATCGATGGTGTGGAATATGTTTTTATTAAATAAAAACAGACCAAATACGTTTTATAATAATGAATTATAAAACGTATCGTAATAATTTAAATGCCTTCTTTAGACCTTGGTTTACTCGTAAAATATACTCTAGTGTGGTTAGAGCAGGTTTTTAATTTTTTACTTAATTTTTCTCTCATTCAAAATTACTTCGATTACGTCATAAACATACCGAAAGAAACGTTTAAACTGTAACTAAAAAATCTTCCAAAAATAAAGTAGCCGTTATATTAAGAGGATTCGGTGAAAACTAGTCAGTTTAATGATAACTTAACTGAATTTTTAAAATATTACTTAAAATTAAAAGAAAATACACTCGTTTGCAATGAATCTGTTACCTGTCAATAGTTCAAAGGCCAATTTTTCCATTACCCGTAAGTGATGAAACCTTGCTTAAATTTACGGGCGTCTCGTGAATGACCAAACATTACAAAGCTTGGGATTATCCACAATGGCAAAAATATATATTCACAGCATGGAGACAAAACACCGTTATGTAACAGACAACACTCAAGTAGGATAGATAGTAGAGAAACGTTTCGATTGGTAGTCTACGATCTCTTGAAGTTTATTTCTGACTTGCAGATTTTCAAAAAAATATAATTTTGTTATTTCATACATGGACATCGCGTTTTGTTACCGTATATATTCATGTATAGGTCGAATTCTGAAGACTTAATTTTTAAGCTAAATATGGCATCGACAAAAAAAAATCAATAATAATAATAATAATAATAATAATAATAATAATAATAATAATAATAATAATAAAATTCTTCAAGGTTGAAATTGAAACATATTATGAAACACTTGGCAAACTTTGAATTTAAAAAATAATCTCAATATGATGTGTGGCTTGACTTATACATGAGCATATGGTACTTTATTTTTTAGTAAGTACGTACAAAAAGTATTCCATTCGGATCTACAATTATTTGCGACTTTACCTTACTTCAAGATGGTAAACAAACAGTCTAAACAACAACCAGGCCATTTATGACAGATCAGCTGTAAATAATTTTACTTAAGCAAAATGATCAGGGTAGTTATTTTCCTGGCCTCCCACCTGGCCTGATTAAGCAAAATGGTCAAGGTCTTTTGTTCATGATTCTTATCTGAAGTATTGAAAGTTTTAAAATCATTTTACCTTTAAATGGTTAAAAGTTAAAACCATTTTTTTTTATCTTTATCTTTTTATCTAAAAAATATTTACGGATCTTTAAAGGAAATTATATTTGGTTAGTGCACTGAACTGAAATCAGCAATGTTGATCTATAATTTAGTGTTTACGAACATAATCGGCCCGGTATTTAGATAAAAACCTCTAATTTCCTAGTCGCTGTTGTAACCACTTCACTACATACCAAGTGCTTCCGCACAATATTATATCACAGGGAAAAGAGAATATTATATTGCAAAAATTGACATCGAGTGGGTAAATAGATAGACTGACCAGCTGGTGGCCGTTTCGAAGGAAAAACACTGTGAGGGACAAATAAAGGAAAGAAAAATGATACAGAGAAGTAGTTTGTTTAAATAATGAAAGTCTAGACATGAGGATTTTGAGATCGACTGGCTGGTCAGCTGGTGTCAAGTAAAAGATTCGCTGATGTCATAGGAGCTTGACAGACAGACAGGAAAGCGGCAGACAGCAGGGTTGGGGGGTGCTCCTTGCCGAATTCTTGTTGGCCTGCTGGTTGTGTGTGTGTGAGAGAGAGAGAGAGAGAGAGAGAGAGAGAGAGAGAGAGAGAGAGAGAGAGAGAGAGAGAGAGAGAGAGAGAGAGAGAGAGAGAGAGAATGTGTGTAGTGGAGAAATATTTCACCGTCTCACTTACACACACAAACACACGCAAATATACAGACAGCGACAACTAGACATTGACAGGAAAGAGTATTGGCAAGCTGACTTGCGAGCTAGTGTCATCGTAGACACAGACAATTATATTGATGATCATTTCTAACGACAATAATGCTGATGCAAATTTCATATTAAAAAAGCCGGTATATACTTTTTTGTCATGGTTGTGGTAAAAAGAATGTTTTGGGGGTGGGTGGGGGGTTGAGTCGTGAAAAGTCTAAAGATTAAATTAAATAATTCCTTTTTCATCATCTTTCAGCAAAGTATTAAACGAAATATGAGATTGAAGAGGGTCTCAGTATCGAAACACGTCGCTTGAGAATGCGCCTGACTTTTTATGCAGTAGCTATACTTTTAAAGACGTTTTACACAGGTCTTAAATTAAAATCACAGATTTATATTATCATTGTTTGACATAGCTGTTATTTTTTATTCGATTGCATGGAAAAGGAAATGTGTTACAACTAAAACTAGTGTAGACACTTACCAAAGCAGATATTTAATGGCCGGCTGTATGTGCCTACCCTAAAAGAAAAACATGCTTCGTTTTAACGATTGGTGTAGCGAATGTAACAGAAAATTTGTTAATGTCTTTTCTTCTTAAGATTTTTTTATGTTAGAAGTAACTGTCGTAAAACTAAAAAGTTATGGTCGCTCGAGTTTACGGTTGGAAGCAGTTGCAATAGAGAGAGGTTGAAGAATTCCCAATATCTGCAAAGAAAGAAGAAGCAGTAGCGAGTTTAAGCCGGGATTTAAAATAAAGAAAGAAAAGAAAAGACATTCAGTAATAATAACAGCCAGAAATAGGAAAGACTGATAAGTTAGATAAATGCTTTTAAGGAAGGTGTAAAGAAATTGAGAGAACACAGGCTGGAATAAAAGAAAAACAAATGAAGAACTAAAATTTAGAAGAACATAAAAATGAAACAAAACAAGTAAAAATGTAAGCAAAGGGGAGAAAAATATATCTATTCTTTTAGAGTACAGGGTCTGAGGGAGCGGTGTTTTAAAATGATTTTCTTTTTAAAAGTGTAAGTTAGAAATAAATGTGTATATGAATAATGGAGCTAAATTAAAATTTGAAGAAGCAAATATAAATAAGGAACAAAGAAAAAAACGAGTAGTAAAAACCAAAAAAAAGATCAGAAAGAAAGAAGATAAATGAAATGAGATGAGTGAATACTTGTAGAAAGAGGAGTGAAAAGCAAGAGTAAACAACATAAAAGAAAAGAGAGTGGGTAAAAGACAGAGTGAGAGAAGGTTTTAGTTGCGGAGTGATGTAAGACTGAGTAACAGTCGAGCAGACAGACAGTGATAAGTGCGTGAAGACTGGGGGAAGAGGGTGAGTGTAAATGAGAAAGAGATAACAGAGAAAAAAAGTTAATGTGAGGGGGTAGAAATGCATGAGTGACTGAAGTTAAATATGAAAGAATAATGGTGAAAGGGAAAGAGAGTAAATCAGAAGAGGATGTTAAGAAATGAATGAAATGGAAAGGGACAATAGTGCTGAAAGAAAGAAGCACAAAACTATAAAAAAAAGAAGCGAGAGAGAGAGAGAGAGAGAGAGAGAGAGAGAGAGAGAGAGAAGAGAAAAAGTAAAGAGGAGGCAGTGATAATAGTCAGTGTCTGCAGGACGGATAGTGAGGGGGGAATGAAGACGCAAAAGACAGGGGAAGAGTGAGTAAAGAAGATGTGATAATAGTGACTGAGTGAGTTTTGGGTGATGATTCGCGAGTAGAAGAGTCGGAGGAGTGAGAGGAGGCAGAGGTTGCGTGCGATTATGGAGTAGGAGTAAGCCCAGAAAAGAGAGTGTGCTAGTGAATGCGAGGAGGAAGAGAGGGAGAAAGAGGAGGACGCAGACTTGCGCAGTAGACAGTTGTTGGCGTGCACTTGCCTGTGAAACATGGCTGAGGTCGGTGGCGGCAGCTCTTCTTCTTCTTAAAAGTTGGAGTGCAGACGTCTTTCTGATCATCATCACTATTTATGAAAGCCAAAGGGACGTGTGCGACTCCCTTCCACATCCCTGTTAAGTGGGAGTGTTTCGCTCGCAATAGAAATGCTTATTTTTTTCGGACCTTTTGGTGAGTGTGGAAAAATATATTTACACTTAAAAAGAAATTTCTTGAAACTTTCTTCCGGTCTGAAATCTTCCAACTTCCTGTTGCAAACATTTTAATTTTCTTTTTTTATTTATCGTATTACTTTAATATTTACAATTTTCTTGGTTATTTGATATCTTCTGGTATCTATTCTTCGTCTTCTAAATTGTAAATAATCTCATTGTAAATAGACAACTTAATTTATTTTTTAAATAATTAAATTAGCTTATTCTATTAATTTGTTTACAAAATAATGTTATTTATCCCTTTCTCTATAATTACAGTGTTGTTCCTGTTTAATACAGTCTTTGCTGAAAGTAAGTAATATCTATTCATAGATTTTATTCTTAATTCTTAAAAATAAGTACAATAATTGTTTGAAAGATTAGTTACAATTTTATTTTTTAATCAATTCGTATAGTGAAGTTTTTTTTTTTAACTTTAGTTAAAATCGATTTTTCTGCATATGTTTATAAAAACGATACATTACAAATTGATTACTTCAAGAGAATGGTTCTTTTCATTTTCCCCCAATGTGTTGCTTAAACGTCTACAACTAATGTTGCAAACTTCCCACAGGGGTGAAGATATATCTATCTTGCTTTCTTTTCTTAAAAACTACTGAACTCCACTAAAGACAGGAATATATTATTTGTCTGATTTTTGTTTTTCAAGCTAGTTTTGTTTAGTGCTAACTTAGGTGTGTTTACCGTAAAAATTATCTTGTTCTCTTGTAACTGTAATATCTAAATCTCTTTTAGTTTATATACTTGTCTGAAAGTAATAGTACCACCACTAGTAATGGTAACAAAAGCATTGATTTGGTCGGACGAAATGCAGGATCAACTTGTGTGCCAAATTCTGTCTGAATAAGGTGATGGGACTCGCGGAAATATGAAAGTTATGTGGTTAGGCAAAAGCCAACAAAAATTGCCTGCTTACATGAAATGTGCCACTCTGATGTGTACACTACTGTTACTGACGTTGATAATGATGATGCTTGGTTTACTGCTATTGATGCTGCTGCTTTTACTACTTTTCTCTCCTCTCGAGATTTCCTCTAGCATCTCCTCCTCTCTATTTTCTTTATACTCGCTCCTTGATCCCATTCCTCACGTTTCTGGTATAGCAGCAGCATTCTCTGCCCATGTGTATGTGTGTTAGTGTTATATGCACACAGAAATATATATTGGTGTTTTATACAGAGAAATGTGTATGTATATATTTATCTGTTGTATACTGTGTTTCTCTCTCTTAGTGACTTACAGATTGCTAGTTTCTGTCTTTCTCTAAGCTGCAAACCCTTCGTTGTTCCTATTGTTGTGACCGGCAGTATTTTATTTTATTTTTTTAAAATATAGACGTATAACAAACAAGGTGTGAAAATGTAGACACCTGTATACTTTAAAATCTAAATCAAGTTTGTTTTTAGTTTAGTCTAAAAATGAAAAATGTCTCATTTACGATTATTCATTACTCCTAATTTAAAAATAAACTTGGGTTTATAATTACAATAAACTTATCCATTTTTGGACTATTTTTTTTTAATAACTTTGGGTTTTACCTGAATTTTTATAATTTTTATAATTTTTTTATTTACCACTTACAAAGTTGTCAACTTTTCTTTTCCACTTCCTTTATTTTTCTAATCTGTTAAAAGTTAACTCTAAACCCTTTTTATAAGCTTGTTTACCAGATCTGACTTATTTTTTTTTATCTGTATAAGTCTCTTGCATGTAGTAGTAGCAGCAGCAAATACCCTTCACCCCCATTTTAAATTTACCTTTCCTTTTTAATTTAATTTTTTTTTTCTTTTTAAGCCTTTCGATTTTAATTTTAATGTTTTTAACTCATAACGCAACAGAATTCTAAATTTAGAAATACGACAGTACCGGTTCTTTATTTGGTAAGATAGTTTGTTGTAATAATAAATGATGTTACTTAATGTATTTTTTTTTTCTAAAGAATGTCTTGTTTCGGTGGCTGCCCCTACCTGATCTCCAGACAATTTTTTCGTTAGTAAAACTTTTTAGATGTAAAAATGGGTTGCTTTCTGTCAATATGATTTTAAATCGACAATATTACTTGGTGGTATTGTTAGATTTTTCTTTTCTTTTTTTCTTGTCTTTCGCTGATTGGAAATATTTATTCGTGATGGTAATTTTTCTTTTCACTATTGTGGCTATATAGACTTTTTTCTTGTACAAGTTACATTTACTAAGTTTAAAGAAATAATGTCTGAGAGCAGGTCAAATTTAACTTTCTTTTTATGCTGTCCCTTCGTGCACCTTCTTATTTTAAAAAATTATCTGATTATGTTTATTTTCAAATTTGGGCTTAAAATAAGATGAAAAATTAATCTACTAGATAAATTTATTCCATCTCCAACATAGAATTTAAATTCGCTTGTATTTGCTTATGTTGACGCAGTAATTAAGTTTTGACGCACAATGGATTTTCTGAATTAGCTTGTAGATTTTCTGTTATGCACCTATCATAACCATCTAAAAAAATTTTTATTAAATTCGCCTTTATGATGATGAAAGAAAAATCTGGTTTTATTTAGTTTTTAATCCTTTGTCGTTAATATTCGATTATTTATCAATAATCGGACAGTGCATCAACAACCGTTCATTGATTAAAGAAGTAATAAGTCATTTTTATACACAACTTTAATTTCTGAAACAAAAAATATTACTATTCTTCGGTATTAAAAAAAAAAAAAAATAAATAAATTAAAAATAATGGATTATATGCACTTCAAAGAAATACATTCCATGTCTAAATATTACTTGATATTTTTTTTCTTTTAAATAAAGCTAAGATAAAGTTTTAAGTCAATTTTTTGCATTGTAAAAAAAATCTAAAAATACAGAACTTATCAAGTGTACTTAATTAATTTTGTATTACGTAAACTAAACTTTTTTTTTATGTTGAGATCAATATTTAATATTTCCTTTAACTCGAGTTTTACTAATTACATACTGAATGAAGAGAAGCTTATAGCATATACTTTTTTGTCTTGGTGTGTGTGTGATCCTTAACCTGTAAAATGAATGTTTCCTGACAATCGATAATCAGGTTATTTACATTTGATATTTTAATGTATATTATCAGAATTGAGTTTAATGTTGATCATCACTTGCAGATGCTTTTATAGATTTATTAAATATATCTACCAATAACTTGTAATTTACTCCTCTGATCTATTTCTCACCTGTCATACAATGCGTTTTATTGAAAATTATAGTTTTAATTTTATGAGATGACATCATTTGAACTAAGATCACCTGTGCTTGACATTCCAATCAAGTGACATGAGCTTTCAAATATTTTAACTGCATTTTTATTTTTATTTAATTAGTTATCAATCCGTAAAGTCCTTCCAATATGGAAGGTTTGTTTATATTTAATTATCCATTTTTTTTCTCTTAATCTTTTGCCTTTTTGCAGAATTGTTCTAATTGATGGAAATTTAAAAAAAAAAATTTTTTTAAATCAGTTGCATTTTTTCATTATTTTTCTACTTAAAATTTTTAATGAACATGATTTTATTTGATCTGTGCATAGTCAAAAAACAAACCAAAACTGGCATATTTCTTCAAGTAAACCCAAACCCAAATCCAAAGAAGATAATTTAAATATAAATAGGCACTGCCAAAATGTTGACTCGTTTTCATTTTAAAAATGAAGTAAAATTAATTAAATCTATTATTTAAGGACACATTTTTGTCGAAGTCGAAAAGTAGTAACATAGTAAAAAAAAGCAAAATAATATAACACATGTAATTTTTAATACAAACTATTTTTTAATTTATTTTTTATTTTTTTCGGTCAATTTTGCTCAAATATATCGTGAACGCTAATATGACGTAAAATCCGTATTTTACAACCCCCCCTCCAATTGAAAAAAATTACCAAAAATCAGGGAATTACCCGATTTTAATGAAATTTTCAGTGTTCATTTATCAATGAAGGAATTTTATAATGAATGAGTGAATGATTTTATTTTAAACATTCTGATTTAATTAGGTATTTCTGCTATGGTAAATTAATATAAAATTCATTCAAAATATAAAACGCCTAATTTTAAGTTTCAAATTTCATATTTTTAGATTCTAAAAACTACTTTAGTTTATTATTGTTCTCTAATAATTTTTGTAGAAAAACTGTTGAAAATTTAGCCTCCCCCCTTTAAACAGAACAAATGTCGATGTATAATTTTTTTGTAAGCTGATGGCCAATTAAATAATTATCAAACAGTAAAAAAAATGAAAAAAGATCTCAAAAAATTATTTTTTTAGTTTCAACTTTATATAACCCCACCAATATTTTGCTCCCCAAAAATAAGGGGGGGGGGTTCAAATTTAAGTGACCTGAAAATAATCAGGAAGTTTAAAATCGGATAATTCCCTAATTTTTGGTAAATTCTTTTACACTCGGAGGTAAATTTATTTTGTAAAATATGGATTTTACGGTAACTTTGGCAATGCCTAAATATAACCTTGCTAATCAGATGATAATACCTGGTGATAACCTGTTACCAGTTCTTTTAATTCTATTTTTGAAATTTTGATATTTAACTGCAGTGCAGCTCTTATGACTGATTTGAGTTTTTTGTGATATGGATCATACACACACCTATAGCACAAACCTTAACTTTATTTTTTATTATTTCATTTTATGAATTTGGGGTTATGTTTTGTTTTTATTATTATTTTTCTGTATTTTACAACAGTATAAATCTTTAAGTATTAAATACACAAAATTAACTTCAAAATTTAAGGACCATTTGAATGTACAGTATGTAAATCTACAAGTAATTTGTTATCTAGAATATTTGATCAGTTGACATAAAAAATAGTTCTGTTCAATAATTCTTTTAAATTAGTTAAGAAATAATTTATTCTTCAATTATTTAACCTAAATTGTAAAAAAGATGCTATTAAGGTTATATAATTAGAGAAAAAAATTGACCTCCAATCACCTACATTCAGGTAGATAGCAATGTAAGCACAAAGATATAATATATTATTCATCTATTCTTATACTTTTGATGTATATATTATTGTAATGTAATGTTATTTTTTAAGCCTGTAGCAGACTTAGAAATTACAAAATAACTGTTTTGCAATAAAACTTTTCTTATTGAGTGACTTGTGCAGTTTAGGACACTGTGACCCAACAGGTTAACTATTACTTTTACAAATTCGGTGCAAATATACTGACATATTTAAATTATGTACTAGTCAGTACTAAAACAAAATAATTAACCTGTTTACTAAAAATCATATTTTGCATATATGCTGCACACACACACACACACTCACATCTGGTGAGTATAGTTCTCAATATGAATATATTATATTAGTATATATGTATTTTATATATACCTATAATATCTATATCTATAATATATCTATAATTTATTTTTGGGATTATGTGTGAGCTGTGAAATAAGAAACTTCTTATTCATTTCACAGCTCACGCTTCACACATAATCCCAAAATAGAAATATTTTAGGTATATATAAAATAAATATATACTAATATAATACATTCACATTGAGAACTAGATTCACCAGATATACCAACAAAAGAAGAATACTTGGACTCCACAGGGACATATACATGTATATATATATATATGTATATATGTTTGTATGTGTGTATATATGTTTGTATGTGTGTATATATGTTGTAAGTGTGTGTGTGTATGTGTGTATATGTGTGTGTGTGTGTGTATATATGTTTGTAAGTGTGTGTGTGTGTATATATGTTGTAAGTGTGTGTGTGTGTGTGTGTGTGTGTATATATGTTTGTAAGTGTGTGTGTGTGTATATATGTTTGTAAGTGTGTGTGTGTGTATATATGTTTTGTAAGTGTGTGTGTGTATATATGTTTGTAAGTGTGTGTGTGTATATATGTTTGTAAGTGTGTGTGTGTATATATGTTGTAATGTGTGTGTATATATGTTTGTAAGTGTGTGTGTGTTGTATATATGTTTGTAAGTGTGTGTGTGTATATATGTTTGTAAGTGTGTGTATATGTATATATGTGTGTATGTGTAATATATGTATGTGTATATATGTATGTGTATATATGTATGTGTATATATGTATGTGTATATATGTATATATGTGTGTATATGTATGTGTATGTGTATATATATGTATGTGTGTGTATATATATGTATATATATATATATGTGTGTATATGTATATATATATGTGTGTGTATATGTATATATATATATATGTGTGTGTATATGTATATATATATATATGTGTGTGTATATGTATATATATATATGTGTGTGTATATGTATATATATATATATGTGTGTGTATATGTATATATATATATGTGTGTGTATATGTATATATATGTGTATGTGATATATATGTATATAATACCGAGCAACCAAAGTGATAGTAATCACGTATACGCTCGTGCTGGTTCTATGTGAAACGCTCCATACTGTATGTGAAGTAATATGCTGAGGCTGCTATATGTAGTATACTACTCATCTCTCT